>OX155683.1:3167269-4367269 GCA_944547425.1 Eupithecia centaureata
GTAAAGAAACAGCATTCAGTATTTTTCTCCCACTTTCAAAATGAGAATACCCACTTTTTAGTTTATGTTTCGCACCGCATACCGTGTGACTTTTAGTGAAATAATATTGTGAAATATAAGCACTGATCCACATTTTTTATTGTTTCAGATCCAAGTGCGAGACAATAATGGCTGAGATCGCGACAAAAGACAATATCCTCCAGCCCACTTCGCTCCACGAGGCAATAAACATTATTAAATTCCTCAAAACGTCACATAAACAGGAGATTGCTAGGCTCAAGGAAGCATACGCGAAACAGACCGAACTTATAAAGAAATTGGAATCGAACAGAAAGAAGGAATTGGAATTCCTCTCGAGCGAACTGCAAAAATACGAATCGAACTTAGCGATGCGGACCGAGTCGGTCGCCAAACAACTCGCGCACAAGGACATTATCATACAGAAACAAGTGGAGGCTATCGAAGAGCTTAATAAAAAGTTACTACAAAACGAATTTACATTTAACGTCCCGGAGATACATATACTGGCCGATTCCAATTCAGACTCAGGTGTGGCCTTAGAACACGACGACAGCTCGAAAACAGAGGAGAAACCAGAAGCAAAAACGACAAGGAAATGTAGCAAAAAATTCGGAGAGACGATAAGCTTTTTACGCAGTAGGGTCGACTTCTCACCGATGAAATACAAACCAAGTAATACAAAGAAGAAAGACGAAAAGAAAAATCTGTTGCAAGTACCAGCTCAAAGTTGTAGAATGTTGTGTCGACAGTTGAGTAGTGATAATGCAAAGATGAGCGACGATGATAGAGCTGCGCCTGAAGATGGAATACATTCCGATAGTGGTATAGAACCAGTTCTTATAAGGCCTAAGCTAAGCGACAGTATGAACAATCATTTCTCAGATGACGGCAGCGAGGACACCAGTGAAGAAATGTTCGATAGAGTAATGACCCGGAGTAGCGTGAGACGATCAGTCAAAGCAAATCCTAAGTATAAGAAAATAAATCGATCGAAATCAAAGCTTTTGGACCAAGTTAAGATTAATATTGTTGATTGAATGTTTAAGTTTTAAGTCTAATTTATGTATGCCTATTCCCAATAATTCTCTAGAATTAAAATCTGTTTTATGTTATTAACTGGTTTTTATTGATTTACCTTTTGCATAGGAAAACCAAAAGAAATCTTAACCAATTGAAATATAGCTAGGAGAAGATAGATTTATTTATTAAATTTTGATCAGTTAACCAAGTTATATTTGTAGTTAAGCTAAGTAAAGATATTCAGTTGAACAAAAACATTAAAGATTCGTTATCCACCATTTTGTCCATTTTCGTAAGTCTGTTTTCGTAAGACCAACCATAGCTTTTAAACAAGGAACCAAATGAAGTCTTCCAAATAGATACTGAATAAAATAAAGAGCTCAGTACTAAAGTAGCGACATTGATTCAGGATATGTATGCAAGGTCGCGGCCCAGACGGAAAGTAAACATAGCTAAGGGTTATAGCGTGGAGAAACTTGGAAACGGCTTTCTTCTAAAAGCCGGATATATTTTTAGTTTCATCAACTCGTCTTAAATGGGACGTAGGCATGTCGAATTACTCCTCAAATCGATCGAATCCAAGTAGGTATGTATTATGAATACTATAACTAGAAACAACAACAAGAACAATAACAAGGTAATCTCTAATAATCTTTATTTTCAAAGTAAATTACAATCAAGGAAAAGAAAAACAAAAAAAATAGCACATACAATTGAAACTATTAGGCTAACTGCAGACGGTTGCAAACAGTATAGAAGTAGCTGAACTGATCAATACCAGTCGGAAGCGTCCCCAACACTAGATGCATTACCACGCTGTATGGCAATGCTGATGCGCTGCGCCAGATACTCACCAGCTCTCGGGTCATGCGTCGCATCGACCAGATGCTTAGTTTTTTTATAAGAAACTGATCTTTAGGTCAAGCAGAAGCATGGGGTGGCTTTGTTTTTTCCTATGAACAAAGCAACGGCTTTATAGGATTTTGTATCCGGAAATATAAATATCCGGCATTTTGGCAAACTAGGTAGCACCAACTGAACCCTGAAAGGATCAAACGGGTGGCAGTAAAATAAATCATTTCCAACGAGACGAGAAATAAATAATAGTGGACTGCCTTACGGCGGAATATCAGGGTAGGGTATAACGAATTGAATTCCGCGGGCGATCCATTCTCTGTGTTTGTTCTGTACCTCGATACGGTGAGAGATTGGGTTTTATTGCCGATTTATTTCTAGGCCTTAGGGTAAAGTAGGGATAGTTGCGGCAAGGGGTGATACTATCCCAATTGTGACGGACTTATTTCTTCTCTTCTGGTCCTTAGTAGGTATCCCACGTCGTCGGCACAGTAAGAAGGTATAATTTCTGTTCCACTTTCAGTCGTCATCTACGCTAATTCTTATTTAAGTTATATTGAAAGTATCATTCACAGCCCCACGGGTGGTGGCGGAGAACGCTTAGTACCAGGGGCTAAAATACAGCAGCTCCATGCTTATTACGCTCGCTCGCTAGTCTTTAACTTTCATCTCGTTTATATGTACAAAAGAAAGAGTCAAAAATAAAAAATCCGTTGAAAAGCCTCCATCAAAACTCTTGAAAACACTCGAAAACCAAAGTCTAGTTCGAAAGATATAGAGATTATAGTGCCATACGAACATGAAACTATTCCGCCATTGTCAAACTTCGAAAATAAGTTTCTATCTATCCAGGTCTTCGCCAGCGCATACCAGCACCGCACAGGCGCTAAATAACTAGAAAGACATGAAAAATGTTTTCGTTATCGTATACTAATAAAACTTATAGTTTAAAATTTGACTTGATTAAGTGCTTATTTTTTAGTGCTTAGAAAAAGATATCGATCTACTGATTAATGCTCAACCTGCGACTTTGAGTGTAAATACCATTTTATAGCAGTATACTAAGCTTTCTAGTAAAATGAACCATTGGTCCTTCTTCAAATCAAAATGAAACACGTTTATTACTGCTGAGTAACAGGAGTGTAATTTCAGTAATAAAACATTAACATCGTAATTAAAATCCTAATCTGTAAATTCATCGTAAACTCGTCAAAGTACAAACTGTACAAAGGATTTGGAACTCATTGGGTGGATTAGGAAATCTTGAAACAATTACTGCCTTCAAAGAAATTGTCGGATTATTTTATAACAATAGGTATTCATTTTATAAAAAGAAAGATTCAAATAAAAAGAACATTTTAAGTATTCACTTTGCCAAGAGCAACGAAGAAATTTAAGTTACCGCAAGTAGTAAATTAGACCATTATAATCCTTTTGAAGAAAAGAAAAGAAAGAATCATCATCAACGGCAAAATCATGTCTGTTGGACGGGAGCCCCCTTTATATTTATTTTATTGTTTTTTAAGTAGCTGTTACGGCGGCAACAGAATTACAACAATAACCAGGTTGTATTTTTGAATATTATTTGTGACAAATTCAACTGTCAAACGAAATCGGTTCATAATATACAGCCTGGTTACTTACAGACGGACAGACAGATGGACGGGCAGCTGAGTTTTAGTAATCCCGTGTTACTCGTTGGGTACCTAAACCTAAAAAGTAACCGTTTACATAATTTTGGCATTAAATAAATAAAAATATCAGTAAGTTTTAAACAGCATCATCTAACTAGCTTAGCTTTTGAGTTTCCATTCTTGATTACAATATTACTCATCATATCATGCTAACATAAATTCAAAGTAATTCATAAGTAATTGCCTCTTTGTCCTCTATCCATGCTGTCCTTTCAATTCGTGTACTAAGTGCTCATATCGGCCTGGCTAGATAGATATGCTTCTGCAAACAATATAACAACTCCCTCGCATACCTATTATTTCCAGTGCTATAGTTAAGTTAGTCTGAAAGTTAAATTGTTTTATAAACAAAAGTCCGCCATTGTCAAACTTCGAAAATAAGTTTCTATCTATCCAGGTCTTCGCCAGCGCATACCAGCACCGCACAGGCGCTAAATAACTAGAAAGACATGAAAAATGTTTTCGTTATCGTATACTAATAAAACTTATAGTTTAAAATTTGACTTGATTAAGTGCTATTTTTTAGTGCTTAGAAAAAGATATCGACCTACTGATTAATGCTCAACCTGCGACTTTGAGTGTAAATACCATTTTATAGCAGTATACTAAGCTTTCTAGTAAAATGAACCATTGGTCCTTCTTCAAATCAAAATGAAACACGTTTATTACTGCTGAGTAACAGGAGTGTAATTTCAGTAATAAAACATTAACATCGTAATTAAAATCCTAATCTGTAAATTCATCGTAATCTCGTCAAAGTACAAACTGTACAAAGGATTTGGAACTCATTGGGTGGATTAGGAAATCTTGAAACAATTACTGCCTTCAAAGAAATTGTCGGATTATTTTATAAAAATAGGTATTCATTTTATAAAAAGAAAGATTCAAATAAAAAGAACATTTTAAGTATTCACTTTGCCAAGAGCAACGAAGAAATTTAAGTTACCGCAAGTAGTAAATTAGACCATTATAATCCTTTTGAAGAAAAGAAAAGAAAGAATCATCATCAACGGCAAAATCATGTCTGTTGGACGGGAGCCCCCTTTATATTTATTTTATTGTTTTTTAAGTAGCTGTTACGGCGGCAACAGAATTACAACAATAACCAGGTTGTATTTTTGAATATTATTTGTGACAAATTCAACTGTCAAACGAAATCGGTTCATAATATACAGCCTGGTTACTTACAGACGGACAGACAGATGGACGGGCAGCTGAGTTTTAGTAATCCCGTGTTACTCGTTGGGTACCTAAACCTAAAAAGTAACCGTTTACATAATTTTGGCATTAAATAAATAAAAATATCAGTAAGTTTTAAACAGCATCATTTAACTAGCTTAGCTTTTGAGTTTCCATTCTTGATTACAATATTACTCATCATATCATGCTAACATAAATTCAAAGTAATTCATAAGTAATTGCCTCTTTGTCCTCTATCCATGCTGTCCTTTCAATTCGTGTACTAAGTGCTCATATCGGCCTGGCTAGATAGATATGCTTCTGCAAACAATATAACAACTCCCTCGCATACCTATTATTTCCAGTGCTATAGTTAAGTTAGTCTGAAAGTTAAATTGTTTTATAAACGAAAGTCCGAAGTGATACAGCGTTGAACAAATTGAGTTGTTGCTTTAACAATCGCGCTGAAATTGTATTAGGATCATCGAGGTTTGGTTGGTTTAGTCTAGTTTAACTCGAGTTGGTAATGTTGGAACTAGGTACTTTATCTTTTAAGATAGCATTTGTGAAACAACTTAAGGTACCTACTTTACTTTAGGTAGTGTAACAGCTTTTTAGAGATAGTCGGTCTACGATATAGGGCTTGAAACAGCCTCACTATTGATTTAATTCAGAAAGAAAGTTGATCACACAATTTTTTCAAGTGTCTCAGAGATATGATAACATCTACGGAGATCCATCATTTGGTTTGGTTTATTATAATCGAGGATCTCAAGAAGCGCAAATATGCAGGTCTCGACTACGCATTTGCTCCCCTTGGAGTCGAGTCCATGGAAGGACCAAGGATTGTAAAAAAATATCTGAGCGTCTGGTCGACACGACTGGTGAGTATCTGGCGCAACGAATCAGTGTCTTGGGAAAGCTTCCATATGGATCATTTGAGCTACCTCTAGCTTGACTTTTTGCAACCGTCTGCTATTAGCTCAATTGTTTCAATTGTATTTTACCAGTTTTAATCTATTTCTATTCATTGATTGTAATTTTGGTTTTTACCAAGTGTAGTAATTAAAGTTATCATTGGGTTTATGTTACCTAAATGGTATGAACTGTGTGTAGATTTTGCTGAATGATCAAAATTCTACTTGAAAGGCAACTTTAGTGGCCATCAAAAGATAATAGCACGAATACCAGGTTTGTCGGTTAACGATGACGTAAATGTATGAAAACAAATATCAAAACCGTAAACTGTGATCGTCCGATTATCTTTTCTAAAAACACATGCCTAAGTCAACTTTTATGTAGGTATACTTTATACTTTTATTATTTATCTATCCGCGGCTTTGCAGCATTGTTTCTATGGAAACGTTTCAAGGCTACTTCTATCCCATTTAAACTGATTTAAGGAATGAAAAGCCTATGTTTTATTCCAGGGATGGAATTTAGTCTATTGGCCGATTTAGTAGTACTTAACAGAGTTTTTGCGTGAAAGAGTAACAACCATCCATGTATAAAAACTTTTGCGTTTAAAATCCACACATACAAACAACCTTCTGAGGTTGGTATTTTTATTATTGTGTTTTCTTAACGAATTCCGTTCCAAACAATCCAAAAATCATTTTATCTGATATTTCCATAAATCCTAACACAAAAACACACATAAAAGATATCCCAAACCCCAGTCGTCTATTCGTGTAACACATGAACAAGCAAACAAAATAGTCCAACTAGAAAGCCGACCTAGAATCAGCATACACAGAGTGAAAAGTTTGTTATCTTCCGTAGTCCAGAAGTTTCCCGTCTTGTCGCCTCCTGCATTACACGGGCCATTGAAGACGCTTTTGGCTATGTTGGGAGGATTAATATTTGGATGTGGCATAAATTCAGGAGAGTTCAAGTCAAAACTGCAGGCGGTTGTAAACAGTCTAGATATAGAGCTCAAATGATCCATAACAATAATACCAGTCGGAATCGTCCCCAAGATACTGGCTGTATTACCACGCTGTATGGCAATGCTGAATAAAACAATTCTAGGAGGCTCTTTCTGTCTTATTTTGTTGAAGTCAGTCTCGCTCCTTCTTTAGCGAGTCTGCCTGCGTCTTCGATCAAATTTGATCGAAGATTTGCGTTTGTATTACTCTCTGTCTATTCAATGCCGCTTTTGTCGTTGCAACTTTTAGCCGCTACGAATACGATGATCATCGATGGCAGCCTAAAGTACACTATGTCACTTACGTTCACCAAATATGAAATCTTCACACATGTCGTCGTGTTGTATTCATGTCGTTCTCTTTCGTATTCGTAATTTTGTGAATAGCATGTAAGTCATGTAAGAAAAAGTAAGTTAACGCATCCACTGCAAAATTTTGGAGGCAACTTTCGTAACTCCTAGAAAACTTGAACCACCCTACTTTACCGCTCAATATCTATTCAAAAGACACGTAAAACCCACAAGAGGCATTTCGAAGAAAGGATATTTCAGTGCTAACGAACAAAGCCCAAATCACCCCTACGAGAGCACGTGTTTTAATAATAAAACACCAGTCATTGCGATTTCTGAACAAGAACTGAGGTTCAAAATAGACGAAAGTTAGGTTCCAAAACATGACTACGTGAAACGACCTAACAAATTTGGTGATATAGGTAAGTACTTTAATTTCCACCAATCGTTAGAATAGCCATCGCATCGGTAATTTCTTTACTAGAAGAGGTTAGTTTATACAGATTGAGGTATTAATTTAATTTTGTTTAAATAAGTAGAATTTATTCTGATATAATATGTATGTAATGGGTACGTACTAGATGACTGATATACTTAATATACGTATGTTTATATAGTTTACGAAAACAGAGTTTGGTGGCTACCAAGAGCAACTTCGCATTTCTTCCTTTATTAGACAATTAGCGACCCGCCCCGGCTTCGCACGGTTTTATTATACGTATAAACCTTCCTCTTGAATCTATTAAATAAAACCGCATCAAAATCCGTCGCGTATTTTTTAAGATTTAAGCGTTCAAAGGGACACTATGACATAGGGACAGAAAAAGCGACTTTATTTTATACTATGTAGTGATATACTAAAACTCAGTTTTATACATATGCATTAAAAAGAGCAACTTATGATAGGTATAACTGGAAATTCCTTTGTTTAAAGAAATTATATGATAAAATAAGTGGTGGCGCTAGTGTATGAGGTACACTAGCGCCACCCCATATTTTATTTTTGTTTTTGCGCCTTAATTGAAATGATAGCTACTTGACCTCTCAGCTCATAGTATTAAATTTGACTTGTCTAAGTGCTTATTTTGTAAGCCTAAAGAAATAAAGATATTGATTTCTGATTTCTAAGCTTCTACTTCTTATTACTTGTATCTTAACGAGATACCTGGCTCTAGCTGACAGACAATAACCCAGGTAAACTACAGGAAAACAATACTGACAGCATTTACATTTCATCCAATTTCTATGCAAAATGTTGTAGCTTAATTTAATGAAATACGGTCTGTTATCGCTTGAATAATATCTAAAATCTGAGAGTATGATGAGTAAATCTGGATGCTGGTTTACCGCATATCATTTTAATGTTCGGTTATTATAAACTAAATAATGTTTTGCAAAGTTGTTTTTGAGCTAAGTAACTTAATATAACAGTAAACTGTTAACAGTTCAAAAACAACTCAAATTCAAGAAATAAAGCCCTTTGAATTTGAGTGAGTGGTTTTTGAATGAAATAACTTTCAATAGATCTAATACAGGACTCTTCGACGAGTCGGAAATTTCATCCAATTAATATTATATGTATACGTGAAAGTTTGTAAGTGTGGATGGATGGATGGATGTTTGTTACTATTTCACGCAAAAACTACAGAACGGATATGGATGAAATTTGACACTGAGTTAGATTATAGTCTGGAATAACACACAAGCTATATTTTATCCCATAATTCCCACGGGAACGGGAATTACGCGGGTGAAGCCGCGAGGCGCTTCTGGAATAAAATATAGCCTATGTGTTATTCCAGACTAGATAATATTATGTAGTTATTCTAGACTTATCTATGTATATCTGAGCCAAATTTTATTTCCGTTCAGTATTTTTTTAGTTTAGGATTGAGTAATTGAACAAGAAGGTTTAAATGTGTAATAGACCCGCGAAGCCCGGGCGGGTTGCTAGTGAGAAATAAAACTCATGGTCATACCCGGATAGAAACTAATTTAATTGAAAAGCACTTAAAGTTCTTAAGCTTTCGTTTCTAGGAATCGTTCTTAACCCAGATTTCACGGAAGTTTTACTACATGATCCTTAGCTTGATAGATGTTGGCAAATTGTGTCTTTGGTCTTGATTTATGGCCTAGCTTGACAACCGATGTGGCACGGCGGGCGAAAGTCGGTCTGCAACGCTGTAGGTTACGGGTTCGATTACCGCCTTGTGACAAATATTTATACGATTTGAGAAACACCTGATGTACCTACATTTAAATACGGAACCAAACTCCAAATCTCATAACTTTTTATGTAGGATGGCAATGACTTGAAATCTGTTTCAATTACGAATACTTACCTACAATTTTGAATACAAGAAGATACCCTTTCCATTATCCTTTTTCTAGATATTATACATATTCTTATCCTGGATTTTGAAACAAAGATTTTTATTTCTATTAAATTGAAGAACATAACAAATCGTAATCTACCCGAGTAAAGCCACGGGCTGAAAGCTAGTTTGAATATACCTATAATAAATTCTTATAGCAAGAAAGAATAAAACACATTCTCCCATAGTAAACACGTAATTAATATAATCACCTTTTAATGTCCATTTATCAAAAGCGGTATTAATTGTCAGCTTCTTTTTTCGTATCAGAACTGAGCAGCATATCTCAATGAGATGGAATACCTTCTTAATCTACGAGACACAGATGGTGGATAAAAACCAGCTAAGACTCGGCTCCCTAGGGAACGTAAACTAGTAAAACTGGTTGTAAGGTTATGTGCGATTACGCTAAATCTTGCTATCCAATGGGTGGATGGATGGGGAGACGAGGTATAAATGATTAAGGCTTACATAATAGTCATGACATGAATAGAAATAGATACCTAAATTTTTCTAGCTGGATGGAGCCGACCGACGACGGAGCTTTTCACTTCAACGTCAAGATTTCACAAATTAATTACACGCAATGAAGTAAACATAAACAAGCAAAGAAAGATCAGTTTTATGTAGCGTAACATTACGATTAAGTGTCAATTTTGTGATATTTTTGAGCAGCTATGTCATATTTCGGTTAAATCCAGACAATTTTTATTTTACTATGTAATAGACACCGTAATCGCTTATGCTCAGTCTTCCCATCCATCTGCCCATTGAATGATGGAATTCAGCGTAATCGCACCTGATGCTGCATGTCAAAGAAACTAGAAGAAATAAAATGATTGTCCTGTCTTACTCTAAGGTTCTGTCAGTTCTTATTCATAACAAAGAAGGTAATTTCATCACAGTCGTATTATAAATCCAAATGTTTGCATGCGCATTCTCATCGCGTCAAAACTACTGAACAGTTCGGGCTGAACATTTGTAAACATGTAGTTCTATCGAGATTAACTAGATTAACATCACAATCAAAATATAAAATATGCGAAAGTATGTATGTATGTTTGTTACCTCTTCACACCAAAACCAATGAACGGATCATTCTGAAATTTTTAGTAGACTTAGTTTCAGGCCTAGAATAAAACAATTATTTATTTATTTATCTTCATGCGGGCGAAGCCGCGGGGTGTAGTAAGTTAATAATGAATTAAGGAAACTATAATAAAAGAATAAAAACAAATTTAAGTAGTAGGTAGGTATGATTTCCTCGTTGTTTTATAAACTTCCAGGAATTTAAATAGAGTGAGTGGGGGGAAGATGAAAAAAGGGGTAAGACAAAAAGACTTCCATAACACCAGATTTATAGTACTTATTGGAGTGCTGACTACATCGTTAGGGCCACAAATTCAATATGTTACACACCTCAGTCAGCGGTTGCCGATGAGAACGCCTGGTTGTGTGTAAAGTGCAATTTTCTAAGACAGTGTACTTTTCAGGATTCACAAAAGTGATTTCATCTTGCCCCGTGTCTTGTAAATTGAATTACAAGGCAGGTACGAGCGTTTAATTGAAACATCTGCCTATTATTTTTTGTAGACATTTATGTAATTACTTCTAAATCTATCTATTTCTCGTTTTTTAGAATTTATTTCAACTTTTTATCTTTCCCCATTTACATTTAACGGGGTAAGACGAACATATCAAAGTTTTCTTATTGACCCTTTTTCAGGTTTCATACTAAAAGCCAGAGGTCCTCAAACTGTATCTTTGTGTAGGTTTCAGCAAGAAAAATAAGAAATAAGCAAATAATGCTGAAAGTAGTAAAACAAAAAGAAACATGAATAGGTATGCTAAGAAATGTGAAATAAAAATAGAAATCAAACAGAAAAAGAAAATACTTACGTTAAAAATTACAAAAGTAAAAAATAAACAATTATTTTATGGTGATGAAAAAGAATATTCATATAGGTATCATGTGAAATAAAAAAAGTTTTCAGTTTTTATTTGATTTTTCATTACAAGATAATATTTTTTTCTTCAGTCAAATCTTATACAAATTTGCTGCAAAGTTTGAGAATCTCTGCTTCAATCTTCCCCCAGTGGGGTAAGTTCGGAATATATTTTTTTTTAAATTTGCTATATCTTTGTTAAAAATAGGTATTTTGGCACTACAGTCAGTTATAACTTTTTAAATTACTTAACACTATAGACTAAGGACCATAAACTTTGCCTAAGACCTGCCTAAGACACGTTTTAACGATTTTAGATTTTTATTCGATCTTACCCCGTCACCTTTTCATCTTCCCCCTGTTTCAATTAAGTAAATATAATTTTTTTAATTACAGTTTTCTACTTTTTGGACAGCTTTATCAGGCTGTTATTGACATATTATAAAAATCTAGTCTTTACCCTTTAATTATGTCTAATTTACTTTTAGCTAAAGTCAATATCTATTCTTCTACAAGGATTCAAAAGCAACACTGATCATCTCATCAAAAAACCGTTCGATCTTGCCCCCACTCACTCTACTTAGTAATATAAAAACTAAAATACTGGACAATGCACACAGCATCATTTGTTATGGGTACTAATGCCTGATATACTTACTTACTGTATAATACTTTTCAAAATTTACAATACATTACATAGATACATAGAAAATACCCCCTGGACCGCATTTATCTCAAAGCGGGAATCGAACCCGCTACCTACTGCGTCGCAGACGGACCTTCGCCCGCCGCATCAAATCGGTCGCCAAAGTCATAATTCAGTCATTTTGAAGTTTGTTTATAGTTTTTAAACATACCAATTTATTTACCGTAACTGTAAGAGTAGACCGAAGATAATTTATAAGATTAGTTGTGGACACTTAGGCGCACAGGATTTGGTTTGATTGAAGAACAATTCTCTAAGAATGGCTTAGTTCTGCTTGAAAACACACTTAGTAGGTATACTTCGCGGTGACGCAGGACGATTGTTCGCTAACAGCCATCATACTCCGCACTCATATCTACAAAACCCATTTGAATTGTGGCGAAAACATCTTGGTGTTTAATATTATGTTTGTTTCCAATTTAAATTGTTTTGCAAATGGGCACAGCCTGATATAAGTTCAGATGACCCCGCGCGGCATCGTACGGAATAAGTTCCGTACGGTACAAGACAAAGTAATATTTTGTGTTATTATCGTTTACCTACATGACCAGGCGCGGTGCGCTCTTAGTAGCAAATTAACTTATTAGGTATACTTATAATTAAGCTTGGAACATATAAAATTCTGTATCAGTATTTTCCCTGGTTACCAGAGAAGATGTATTTGATAAATTAACGTGGAAATTCGTTTATTTACAAAAAAAAAACATAAAATAATGAAATTAAAACTAGTGTTAAAATTTTATTTAACTGCAGTGCTTTGCAATCATCGTTCGTCCATGTTTGCAATAAATATAGAAATAGCTCTTCTGATCAATATCAATACTGTCAATACAGTCGTCGAGTTCTCAAAACGCGCTGGCTGCATTGCCACGCGTTGTATGGCAATGCTGATGCGCTACGCAGGATAAAATATACTACTACCATTTTAATAGTAGGGTGAGTGGGGGCAAGATCGAACGGTTTTTTGATGAGATGGTCAGTGTTGTTTTTGAATCCATGTAGAAGAATAGATATTAACTTTAGCTGAAAGTAAATTAGACATAATTAAAGGGTAAAGACTAGATTTTTATAATATGTCAATAACAGCCTGATAAAGCTGTCCAAAAAGTAGAAAACTGTAATTAAAAATATTATTTTTACTTAATTGAAACAGGGGGAAGATGAAAAGGTGACGGGGTAAGATCGAATAAAAATCTCAAAATCTCAAAAAATCGTTAAAACGTGTCTTAGGCAGGTCCTAGGCAAAGTTTATGGTCCTAAGTCTAAAGTGATAAGTAATTTAAAAAGTTGTAACTGACTGTAGTGCCAAAATAGCTATTTTTAACAAAGATATAACAAATTTAAAAATATAATATATTCCGAACTTACCCCACTGGGGGAAGATTGAAGAAGAGATTCTCAAACTTTGCAGCGAATTTGCATAAGTTTTGACTCAAGAAAAAAAATATTTTCTATTAATGAAAAATCATATAAAAACTGAAAACTTTTTTTATTTCACATGAAACCTTTATGAATATTTTTTTTATCACCATAAATCATTCTTTATTTTTTTCTTTTGTAATTTTTAAAGTATTTTCTTTTTCTATTGGATTCTTTTTTTATTTCACATTTCTTAGCATACCCTATTCTTGTTATTTTTTGTTTTACTACTTTCAGCAATATTTTTTTTATTTCTTATTTTTCTTGCTGAAACTTACACAAAGATACAGTTTGAGGATATCTGGCTTTTAGTATGAAATCTGAAAAAGGGTCAAGATTAAGACTTTGATATGTTTGTCTTACCCCGTTAAATGAAAATGGGGAAAGATGAAAAGTTGAAATAAATTCTAAAATACGAGAAATAGAGAGATTTAGTAATAATTACATAAATATGTACAAAAAATAATAGGCAGATGTTTCAATTAAACACTCGTACCTGCCTTGTAATTTAATTTACAAGACACGGGGCAAGATGAAATCACTTTTGTGAATCCTGAAAAACACACTGTCTTAGAAAGTTGCACTTTACACACAACCAGGCGTTCTCAGCCGCAACCACTGACTGAGTTGTGATAAGTAACAAATTGGTGGCCCTAACGATGTTGCCAGCACTGTAATAAGTACTATAAATCTGGTGTTATTGAAGACTTTTTGTCTTACCCCTTTTTTCATCTTGCCCCCACTCACCCTACTATTTTTTGAATAATGCAATGTATCTACCAAGATATTTTTTAGACATATAGCTTCTATTATTACATATTATTAAGTCACAAGTTGAAGAATAAGCCGAGAATAGCTAAAAGTTGTTATATTGGTATAAGGTAATGTAGCCGCTAGGTACCATTGGACGTAGAAACGAATACAAAATAATATACCTACTTTACGATTTTTGAGCTGTTTTTATTGATAAAATGTCAATGGTGATTAGTGTACAGTAACACAGTTAGCTGTTTTAAAAATGCGTGATGCTAAAAGAAAACACTGCCATTTTGAACGTACTTCCCCTGCATTTCAAAAAGCCAGCAAGTCTTCAAGAAAAGAAACTAATCGAACGATTGGAAACGTTTCACACAACAGTTTCAATGATGATCACGTATTGCTTCTACGCGCCGTGTAAAACGCCCGGAGACAAAGGACGGGCGACCAATTGCTCTCCGATAGTCAACTGTCTAAGTTATAAGCTTTAGGCCGCACTCACTTTGGATACAAATTGTTTCGCACGTAAACATACGATAACTGTTAGTTTCGTACGAATTGAGTTCGGACACTGATATGTTTTCCCCGTCAAACAGGCAGTGCGCTCATTTTGGGTACAAATTTGTTTTTACGAATTGAGTGCGCAACCTGAATACTTACATTTATTACTAAGAGAAGTATTTACTTCTTATTTTTTTAAATAAGAAAATACTTAACAAACTAACTTTTAATATGGGTGCTAATTAAACTGAATTCTATATAATAGCACTATTCTCATCTTAGAATATGCCTAAATTGTCCTCGGAAATACTGAGTCAGCCACCATCACTGCGCGTCTAACTGAAAAATGAGTTCCAAAACATTTTTGATTTGAAAAAATTAAATTTTTGAAGTCGGCCTTTATTTCTTTATAACATGCCAAATTATAATATTTTTTTTCTTTTTTTTCTATCTTTCAAAGGGCAATGTATACGTTTCTACAATATTTAAAACTCCAAGTGTGTTGTAAAAATGATCGGTAAATAAATTTAAACAAATCGTTAGAACTTTAAAATATCAGATTATTTCGAGGATAAACAATTTTGGGACGAGTTTTGCTCTAACTCGAAAACTAAGAACCTAACAAACAAGGTAAAGGTTTCTTGTTCGCTTCTTTACTTACCTTAAAAAGATCGATGTGAACAAAAATCAAACTGAGCACTTTATTTCCTAGTTTAAATTATTTGTAACATAAATTTTGTGACGTTTCCAAGAGTCCTTTAAGGTCTAACTAAAGGAAATAAAGCACTTCGACTATAATTGAGAATTTTTGACACCTATTATGTATATTATAAAGTTTAAATCAAATTAAATCGCTTTCGCTTTTGTCTTAGATCTAAATTCAATAGCACGTGAAGCAGTACACCTATCCGGTCAAAGGAGTCTCGCAGTTGAGTGCCTCGTCTTATTTTCAAGGAAATGAAGATTATTGCGAGCTGCCGCTGCGGGGTCTTGTAGCATTATTGCTGCTTCAATTTTTCATTATTGTCTTGTGATCATTCTCATTGATTCATAGAACTTAAGCGTGTTTCCACATAGGCCTTCCTTAAGGGGCGGCAATGGACCCTGTCTACAGCTTGCTGCATCCAACATCTACCTGCAGTCTTTTGCAGGTCCTAAATAGTCGGAAGGCATCCGGTATACCACGTTTGTCGAGTCGCGGTCTCCACTCAAGAATTTGTTAACCCCACAAATACACATGGGCTATTTTTCATCGAATAAATTAGTTCCCATGGGATAAAAATAGCATTGAGACGTTTCCATAGAAGTAACGCGTGCGAAGCCGCGGGCAGAAGCTAGTACATAATTAGAACATTACAAATAGGTATAGATAATAATTGGCAACTCAGCATGAATAGATATACCATTGACCTAGTGGTAGGTAATATTCATTAAGTTAGGTATTTAATATTCAAAGGCATTAATTTAATTATGCCGCTTTTTAACAACATAAAACTCGAATCGTATAAAAATATTTAGTTTAGATAAATATAAGACAAATAAGTAGTAAGTAAGTTCTTCCTACATCCATGTCATTACGAAAATAACTGTTCTTAAGTGCTCTTAGCCTAGCAAAACTTTATTATTAAATTAACCTAAATTAAATGTATTTACAAGGAAAAATAAACGTAAAATATGACGAACAAAACAACGGTACAAGAATCTCGGATTCAAGTGGAAGGCGGTCTCAAGAGAGCCTTGTTACTGATTTTTTATTCGTTTCGCTGTTTCTGTGCTTCCAATGTTTGGGTTTTGCGTTATTTTTCAACTTAGTTGAGAATTCTTTGGCCCCTGGTGAATAGGTAAACCCGTCTTATGTTAGCTTAGGAACATGAAACTGATTGTAGCGACATCTAGCATGATGTGAGCTGAACTAAAAATGAAAAAGAAATAACAAAAATTCTGAGTGCAAAAAGTGGATCACGTGACCATTATTCCTAGATCGCGCAAGCGTTGGTTTCTACGACATCTAGCCTATTAAGAACTTTCCGACATCAACTGTCGGTCGAAAGACCCCGGGTAAGTGGGCCAGATGGGCCGACCCGGTACAGGGAAGATCTTCCCCTGTAACTCTTTGGGGGGATTCCACCTTTAACCCCCAAACTGATTGTGGAAAGACGTAGGCACAGATATTTTTAATTTTAGCATGGCAACATTATGAGACAATATAATATTTGCTTTGCATTGAACAAAATAAATACATAGGTACCTAAATAATTAGAAAGTAACGTTATTAAAGTATTATTTATGTGTAATGTAGATATTTATTTAATTTTATCAGAAATTTCTACCAAGACTCTTCTAAAAATTTGGGGTACTTTTTTATGTTTTGATTGTTTAGAACTACCCTCGAAATGAAAAAAAAATACTATTTCATAGCAAACACTTGCCTGCGATACAAATTGATCGACGAAAGTTACAAACACTGGAAATTATATTAGATTTATTAATACTAAGTTCTTATTGATATTTTATTGCGAAGAAATGTAATTTGATGTTTTATTATGTGGAAACAAATGATTGAAGTAAGTGGTTTTATTAACTTTTATGAGAAAACGACTTAATGGTTGAAAATTGATTAGCTGAAAGACTGTGTTTATTTTGTTTTTAGATAATGTTGCACCATGGCTACCAAAAAAGGCAATAAATCAAACAAGCCAGATACAATTATCGAATGTAACGTACAAACTAAGAAATCTAAGCCAACAAGAAGAAATTTATCAGCAAGGAAAACTGATCTTCAAGTCAGGAGAAGAAACATCACAAAGGGGCCAAAAGATAGTGGCTTACAACTAAAGTCGACAGCGTCTACAATGTTTTATCCCCCATATTCATACTATCGAACACCAATCAATGAATGGAACCCAGCTTTACAATGTCCAATATACAGCCTGCCCCTACCTGTCTTTGTAAATCCAGCTTTGTCCACGCAAATAATATGTCCATATTCACCGATAGTGCTATCCCCGGTAACCAATGAAACCGGGCATCCGGCACCATCTCTAGTTCCAGGGACAAATGAATTTCCATTGCTAACGAACGATTCGTCGCCTATAGGAGCACCGAACGAATTGTCTATCTGCTGTGAACCAGTAATCAATTTACCATACGGCTATACGAACATGGGAGTGTGTAATGAAGTGTTTTTAGAGACACCTCCACCAGACGCTTCTCAGATACAATTATTAAATGATGAATACTATCCTGTACACGGATATGACTTCTCAATGAATGCAACACCCATGTCAAATGTTTTTTCACCCATCCAGAACATTCAGGCGCAACATGAATGTATGCCTTTTTGTAGCACAGAGATATCACCATTGTCTAGCTGTAGTTTTGAATCCTATGAGAACTACGACTGTGAACAGCCAATTGTCGACGAACCTGTCGATAAAGTCGAAGATTACTATCATATTGAGCACGATAAATTAGAATATTATTTGTCATTGCCTAAAGATCTTTTCCCAAATGCAAGCATGATGACAATAGATCCAAATTTGATCATAGATGAGTTCTGCAAAGTCTCAAATTTAGAAGATAACAGCTGGATACTTGACTTAGAGTTTGGCATCCCCAAAAAGCCGGTTACAAGACGCGTGGCAACTTATAACGTGCAAATGAATAGTATCCACTGTAAGAATACTCCTGAAGCTATTCATCCAGGGTTTGAGAGTTGTGACAAGGATTTGAAGCGGGTTCTGATGTTCTACTACGATTGTGTGATATCCAACTGGTACCGCGGTTACATGGCTATAAACTCTGATAGAAGCGTTGAGAACTTCCAAACTTGGCTGCTCCTACCAATGCAAGTTTTAGGAATGTGTTGGCCTTAGTGAATATTGTAAATATGCATGAATATCAATGAATGAAACTCAATTGTATATAAATTTTATTGAATGCTTTATAATACCGAACCCAATGTTTTATTTATTTTACCCGGCCTAAGCTGGGAACAAATCTAGACTAATAACGCATTTTCCAGCCTTAAAAATGTATCATTGCCTACCTAAGTTAAATCCTTATCCATACTAAAATTATAAACACGAAAGTTTGTAAGATGTATGGATGTTTAGATGTATGGATGGATGTTTGTTCCTCTTTCATGCAAAAACTACTGAACGGATCGGGCTGAAATTTAGAATAAACGTACATATTTCATAATTTTCACTAGAATAATAAATAGGCTACTTTTCATCCCATGAATCATTTTTTATTATTTATTTTATTATGGGATAAAAATAACCATATATAGATAAAAGGTCAATTAATGCCATATATTATTTTGAGCTCGAATAATTGACTCTTAAATGAGTAGAAAGCCTCCAAAAAAGACCATTCAGCTACTGTTTGCGCCTTCAAAACAACGCGTGCGAAGCTGCATATACATACTAGTAAACTAAATTTGTTGAGTGAGGCTGACAATCATGTGAACACAGTGAAGTTGTAACCCAAATCCAACGACGGCTGAACTTAAGCCCCAACTGGACTCATAATCAATATTGACCTGATTATGAGGTCCCTAATGACTCGGTCTAAATACGCGGTCGACCATCACCAATCCGGCACACAATTCAGACTTAGAACTACCACTCTGCCATTAGAATCTTGACCATAAGCTAATTTATTACGGTTGATTATTCTGAATTGTCCAGGTTACAGACAATAACTAAATTCTTGAGGACCGCTATTAGGGCTTTGGAATTTGGGTCGGGTGGATATATGGCTCTATGTGAGGAATATTTGACCTTCACAATATGTTTACTCTACAGATATTAGGGTTCAGGATTGCCTTTGTTCTATCATTGCAAGATTTTAGACATTCTTTATAAAGCATTTATCCTTAGCCGAGAAAAAACTTAAGTATTGCAACGATATTATTTTAAGAAAATAATGTAAAGCAAAATGTACCTCTTGATAGTATAACTCCTACATTTAAACTATTTGAGGTAAGTGGGAAATAGGATAAAATAACTGAATACCAACCTATCCAATAAATGGTATGAATAAGATCAATTTCTTTCATATTTTTATTTATTAACAAAATATTAAGTGCAAACTAACAAATGTACTCAACATTATAATAAACTATGAACAACAAAATTGTAATAGAATCTGTACAAACCTAAGCAGAAGCCAAAAATGTTTTGGTTTATTTTAACATCCTGCGTGGTAAAAAACACTTTACAACTATTTACTAAACAATATTAACTAACCATTTTAGTAAAGGTAAAGAAATCAAAAATAATTTTTCTCAAAAACTTAAATAAATGCTGATTAATCAAAAAAATAATCTTGGATACAAAATGAATCACTTAATGAATCTTTGTTTAGAAAACTATTCTACTGACTAAGCTAAAAGCGATACAAAAGTGAAAAAATACAAAATTGAAGGTAATAAACAGATCGTTACTCCGACGTACTAAATATAAAAATATTTGAGCATCTTATTTACAAAATCGTTAACATAATACTGTATTATAAACAATTACTTATACTAAAGAGGCAAGATAATATTTATTTACAAAAAAATAAATTCTAGTTATGCTACTGGCATTATTTAGAAAGCCAGTATAATTATATTGGATGAAATTCCAAAATGTAACAAACGATGTAAAAATACGCTGTTTACATAGGCTACCTAACTTTATTCTAGATTATATTAAGTGGATCAAGCAGTCAACAAGGCGTTTTTTATTGTTCAAGCCAAAATGAGAACACTACAACATTTTGAAGGAATAGGCGCCAAAATAAATTTTGGTTCAAAAATACATTGTAAATAATGAAGAAGCTCATCACAAAATGGTGGCGTCATATAAAAAAGGTAAATTGAATTGATAAAATATTTCTTGCATAGAAAAAAAGTATTTCAATCAACAAATAACATCTGAAACAATAATTATATAAAAGTAATAATTTACGTGTGCAAAGTACAGAATTTCATATAAACATAATGAACCCTGTCCAGTCTCTAGTCGACTAACAATAAAATAAAACGCCTCATAAAACGTTGCGTTCATCAACATTTTTGAAGGTAACTCGTACTGAAATCGTTTCGTCAATATATATATATAAGAGTTTAACTCCGTTTTATCGTCATTGATAACTATGAAGAACCAAAATCAAATTCACTGCACAAACTTTAGTTCATAAATTAAAAATGCTGGACAATACATAGCATCATCTAGCCCCAAGTTGCTGCATTTTAAACATTGTATTCTGTCAGAATTGTACGATTTGATTTTATCATTGAATTTTTTCGTTTAGAATCCGTAACTTTCACTATCACTTGCTCACAATCACTTTTATTCACCATTAGAGTTTTTCTTCCAATTCCAAAAACTTTTTCTTACATAGGATGTCTATATCTGTGATTCTAATCCTGTAACTTAGGACTAAGCTGCCTCAAACTTGGATCGAACTGTAGCCACAGAAGTTAGGACCAATAGTTTCGTTGGAACTTAATAGTCCTACAAATGTATATAGGACCTAACTCGAATTTACAGTCTGTAGGATCCAGGGCACAAACTTGGAGATCCTCGTGCAAACACCAGGGAGGTTGGCTTCACCACATCCAATACCCCAACTGATGATTCCCGCTAGGAAGTACCGAGAGTCTTTGCCTTTGACCTGTAAAATAAAGGGATTTTATTAAACAACTGAAAAACTGGCGCCGAAACAAGTATGGTGAACAGGATGAGTGAGGGTTAACTGTAGAACGAAATGTACTGCGCTCACTTTTTGACATTAATTTTATTTATTTAGAATAGATAGACGCTTGAACAAATTATCCAGATTTAATTTAAAAAATCACTAGGTACGTTCCTTAACTTACAGCTATAATAACTTAAAAATATGGATGCTATGACGATCATTGAAACTCAACACGACAACATCAGAAAAATTATACAATTTTGGTTCGTAAAAATATTTATATTCTTGAAATGGCCTCACTGGCAAAAAACAAAAGAAAACACTAACACCTCAAATCAAGGTTGCTAAGTGTAAAACTGCTGACTTTTTGAACTTAACAAAGTCAGGTTCAAAACTCGTAAGTAGGTAATCAAGAAAGCAAATTCTCTTTTGCCAACTTAGATCTCTTTGGAGCCATTTTACGAACTTTTGGTTTATCACTTCAGAGGGTCATAAAAACAAATATACCGACAGGAGAATTAAGTTTTCGTGATTGAGTTTATGTTTTATGAAGATGCATATAGATAACTGGTGTAAAGTTTTTAACGGTCAACAAGGGAGGTTTTACATTTTATCTTATGTGGGAGCAGAATTTGAAAAGTTTTTATACTAATGGAATTTATAACCGTTTTACAATATTTGGGACTCAATTCTGTTTTCACATTTCTTGCCCAACAATATATCAACTAGAGTTTTAGGTAAGTGTAGCGAGATTAAAATGTGATTTTATGTCCAAGGACCATCGTCTTTAGGATTCCTTCTCCTAATGCCTAGAACTAGTCAATATTTAATTTTTAGTTTTAGATTTTTCACGAAGGAGGTTTTCGATCGAGTGCTCCCGCGATCTCAATGTGCACGGCTAACAACAACCAAAATAAACCTTCTTCCTGAAATAGAATATCTGATTTGGTAACTGACTAAGATCTAGCATTACTACTCTGTTACTATTCCGTAGGGGTAACTGATTATCTAAACCAATTACCAAACTCTTTACATACAGACTAGACTTTTCGAATATGAAAAAACAATTTTATAAGAATTTATTTTTAAAAATGTAACTTAGATTTCCTAATGCGTCTTCTTGACGATCGTTTGAAAGCTATGCAGAAGGCGCTGCTGCCTCACATGGTGTAAACTCTTTAGTCACCTCACCTCTGCCTTCATCAGAACTTACTTGTAAAGGTCCTCCTGAATCTCCCTGGCAGGAGTCATGCCCGCCCCGCTCGTGGCCTGCACACAGGAATATGTCAGGAATGAACTCATGCCGCCCTGCCCTCAAGAACATGGACTTGCATCTATCGTTGGACACGATTGGTACTTGCACCTGAAAAAACAGACATAAAAGTAAAAGCAAAAAAGAACAAACCATTAAGAAAACAATTATCAGTTAAAAATAAAAGGAATTAAAGATCAAGGCAATGTATAAAATGTGTTTTAACAAGGGTGGAGAAATGAAACGATTGGCAGGAGTAGATGCAGGCTTCTGACTTGTTAAAAAATCAGTTCAAATGTTTGTAGATAGAAGAAGCGTCACTTGAAAACACAGAAAAACTTTCAAATATAGTTTTATATGTATGACTGAAACATTCAAACATAGTCAAATATGTCAAATATTTTCTATGTCTGTGGTAAGACTTAAGACCCCAAACAGTTCAATATGTTTGTACCTCGTTTGTGCGTGCAGTCAACAAAAATTGCAAAGCATTGGAGATTTTTAAAACGTTTTTTTTTCCTTTGGTTATTTTCGCCTCAAAACGAGTTAGGAACCCTTAATTGTGTAATTTTGAAAGGTATAAGTATAATTCTCACCTCTTGCAACACTGACGGCAAAACCCCACCTTCCGAAAGCCTTCCCCACCCCGTCACAGTAGCATTTTCCCCCACCAGGAGATCATCCGTCGCCGGAAGACAAATCGGCGATATATGAGGAGCAAACTGGACTGCAGACTCCAGTTTCACGAGAGCTAAATCGTACTCGTATGTGTAGTAGTTGTACTTTGGATGGACGAATTTGGATGCTACTCCTCGTTCTACGAAGGGAAACTCTTCAGAGACCGATGAAAAGTCGTATTCACCGACGCGTATCCTGATTTGGGAGGTCAGGAGGCTGAAATGAGAGATGACATGGATTAATCGGATAATAGGTTTTTATCGTTATCATCAGCATCATCAACCTTTATTAGTTCACAGCAGCTGCAAATATGCCTCCATAGGGGAGGAGCACAACAGCGCTGCAGCGCCCTGTCTTCAGCTAGCCGCATCCAGCATCTGCCTTCAGTCTTTCGCAGATAGAGTCATCCAACCTGGCCTGAGGGCGTCTACACTAAATTTGCCAAGTCGCGGTCTCCACTCAAGAACACACACGTTTACCCCAACGGTTTTCGGTTCATTGTGAGATATGCGGCCCACTGCCAGTTCAGCATGCTAATTCTTTAAGCTTTTTTCTCTTTATACTATTACTAGTAAGTACCTAAAATATAGATATTTTAACTACCAACCTTTTGGAACCATTGGTCACTAACTTTTTGGTCAGATTTTCGCCGCGGGGATAAGGATAGGATAGGGATAGCTAGTGTAGGATAAGAAATATTTGTTTCGGGTTTTGGTGTTTACTTACTATGTTTAATTGTGTAGGATATTAAACTGGTTCCCATTTCACTAGCTCTCTTAACCTTATGATAAGGTTTAGGGACTATCTATCTAAAATTTTCTATCATTTGATTATTATTTTTGACTGTTTTCGCCACTTGTGTTTTTTAAATGCGATCCTTGGTGTTAAAACCGTTTTCTATGGTCAATAACTTAAAAAACCAGTTTCGTTAATAACTGGGTAACGTAAACTCTAGTAGAAAGAGCTATGCTTTAAACTAAGTAAGTAGTAACGTTGTAATGTAGATGGTTAATCGTGTATAATACTAAGACGTATAATATCATCGGTTTTCTTTTATTTGCTTTCTTTGAGTGAACAGTTGAATAGAATTATGGATCTTCCTAGGATAATCTTTCCTTATTTTTCGTTCACGAATGTCGATGAATGATATAACCAGTTGATAGAATCAACTTGTTTTGCGGTAAAAAGAAAACGGTTGAATCGTTAAAAAACTAATAAAAAAACGGTTCGTTGATTCAACGCTCACTCCTATCAGTGGTATTGTAAACATTATTAACTCATCCATATTTCACCAGCAAATAACCTGTCCACTTTGATGCGCCTGTAGGTTGTTTCCTGTCCAACTTTTAATCGGATATTCGAAACTGACTCCAGGTTATTCCTTTGGGAAAATACTTGGTAATGCTTTGGTCATTTCAAATGGGAAATGTAACAATATATATATGTAAAATCATACCGACTAGGAATCTGGGATATTGCATTCATTTAACTTCAAATGCAAAGCTAGTAGTAACATGTTATAATTGACATCAGAGTTTATTAAAAAAACTTGAGCAGATAAGATAACAATGTCCTATAAGTACAAAACATAACAAGCCAACATCTGTGGTACCTACAGCGCTGCAGCGGGCGAAGGAACGTCTGCGACGCAAGAGATTGCGGTTTTGATTCCCGCCTGTGTTCAGTATTTTATTAACAATTAGAGACCCATTGCGACTTCGCACAAGGTTTATATGCATAACCTTCCTCTTGAATCACTCCATCAATTAAATAAAACAGCATCAAAATCCGTTGCGTAGTTTTAAAGATCTAAGCATACATAATGACAGATAGACAGCGGGAAGCAACTTTGTTTTAAACTTTGTAGTGAGAATGATACCCCACCATACAGTTAGTTAAACATCCTACAAGATTCAAGCAGCATCACTTACTCGTCAACACAGTGTTCAGCTATTACAATCCAGCCTTCGTTTGGACTAGAAGCCAAAGAACGAGATCCGTCTCACAGACACCTACCCCGGCCATCGACCGTTCAGTTTCACTCTCAAGAAAAAAGCAGCATCACTTACTCGTCAACACAGTGTCCAGCTGTTGCAATCCAGCCTTCGTTGATAATAGCGCCTCCACAGCGATGCGTGGACGAGAAGCCAAAGAACGAGGTCCGTCTCACAGACACCTGCCACGGCCATCTACCAAAGTTGGAGTCTTTACCACCCATGATGCGCGTCTCGGGGCGCGGCCACATCGCTGTTTTACCGCATTCTGAAAAAGTTAAATAAATATTTAACACCATGACAATGATAATTGATAAGGTTCTCCTCTATTTTCAGCCATGAAGAATTTTTTTTAGCTGTAATTTAAATAAATATCAATGGACAACTCACACATCATGATCCAACCCCAAAATATGCAGAGCTTATGTAAAAATAATAAATCGAGTCATTTTAAAATTTTCTGGAATATAATCAATAGGATTTAACGAAAATTATAAATTTCCGTGTCTGAATGCGTGACACTGTAGGTAAGTGCTTAAGTGCAATCCTGTATTTTCGGTGTCATATGCATATAAAAGCTGCAGACCTTCCTTAGAATATGTAAATAAATTTTCAATCGACTTCAACCAACAGATGTCGGTATAATATTTGGTTTTTGCTAGTAAGTTATCAGACTTTATTGGAACTTCCTCGAACCTACAATATTGATTACCCAATACCTACCGAATGATCATAATTTAGTTAAGGTAGGGCTTTATCAATAAATGAAAGTCGTAACATGAATGTGCACCTACGAATCACAAAACAGATTCTTCTTTCATCCGATTAAATATATTGAAAACTAAGGCACCTAAAAGGCAATACTTTATGTAAATCTTATTAAATCTTAGTCTTGTTAGGAGCATGATCATTATAAAACCCGAGCTTACAGTCATTAATTTCTTCGCAATCAACTCAAACAAAGAAAGCATTGTTAAAGTCAGCTTGCTTGCAACGAGCGCTCACCATAATTTTATTTAAAAGCAAGCCTACAAAAGGTTTCTTTTTCTACTCTCGCGAATGTAATTTGTCTCTTTATAAAGTGCATTGGATAACGTAGCGACCTGCCTGGGGCTGTATTATACGCAAGACAGATTTAAGTCCGAATTCAGGGGGAAATGCATAAAATGTCGCAACCGCATTGTTTTATGCGGCGGTAATTTTGTAAATGAGTGTTTTGTTCTAGCTTTGTTCTGGGGGCAGGGATAATTCGGTGTTGGGTGGTGGTTAAATTTGAATTTAGGTTTCATTTTGTTTGTTTCTGTTTGTCACTGTAAATTGTTTTCTAAGTGTGATGTTATAATGTATTTTCTATCAGTCCTCTGTGGGTAAGTTTTATAATAGGGTATACAAAATATGATGAAAAAGTTAGTAATTTCTTAAAATTCGATGGGTATGATATTTCAACAAATGATGTAAAAAAATCGACATCTATGTACTTAAGTATTAGTTTAGTTATCTAGTATGTACTCATATCACAAGCTCTGTTTAGCTTGGGGCTAGATGATGCTGTGGCTATTGTCAAGCGTTTTTCTTTTTATTTTGGAAGGAAGCAGGAGAAAGAGACTTTTATAAGTTTTACATGATTTTATATCTGTGGTCTGTTCATAAAAATCTTCAAACTATCTCTCACTATCTGCCGCAATACGATCCATAAAGATGATCTATAAGGCTGGGAACCCTCAATATTTTGCGTGAATAGAAAGTCTTACCAATGCTATTAGTAGCAGCTGTTGTATGAATAGGCGAATTAGTCGCCTCTTCGGTCTTGTTTATCATATTCATCATCGGGTCTTTAGGCTTTAGGTACACTTTGTGTGGTTTACTGGTCGTTGTTGTGAACTTCTTTGTGGGTTTCGGTTTGGAAGGCTTGTCCCAACCAGGGCGTGGTTTGGTGATGAAAGAGGGTTCCGTCGTCGCTTGCCAGTGGATGGTGTTTAGGTTACTTGGTCTTGACATGAATTGGGCTGAAAATGACAAAAATTTTGTTGAGAAATTTGCTTATCAGTGATCATTTTGTAACTTTGATTTACGCCATCTATGAATTATGCTTTGAACTGAATGGTTCTCATCAGTACTTAAGTTCAAATCCGTACTGTAAAGTTTGTTAGGGCTTTGCTAGATGGCACTACTTGTTTGGGAAAATTAAGGAAGTCTAGTTTGTTGTCAAGCTTTCTGACAAAAAAGTTTTAAAAACTTGTGCAAGATAGCAGCACTTACTTTTTAACGCCTATAACACACCGACGCGTTCGTAAGCGAAACTTCTGTGTAATTTTGCAGTTCCTTGCGAAACAATACCGACAAGGACAACTATTTCATTTAGGTGAGATATAGCGTATGCGAAATTCTGCTATACTACTGACAGTTTTCTTGTTATTTCGCTGCCGCATACGAACGCGTAGGTGTACTAGAGGCGTAAGCAGATAAAATACAATAGATAATTATAAGAATATTGAAATCAATGGAGTGGACACTGATATATTTTGTAAAGCTTTCAGATTCAAAAATAACAACAAAAATAAAAATGATCTTACCAGAAGATATACTGTTGTCAGAATGCTGATCAGACACAGCCATCGGCCTCGCTCCCGACATTAAACTAAGACTAGACGATATTTTATTGTGGGGACTAGTTTCCACGTCAGGCCTATTTACATTTTGGTACTTATTTACACTGTTATAAGATATTTTATTAACTATATCACTATTTTGTTCGCTACTTGTATCTAAATTGCCTAACGAGGGTAGTTTAATGTCTGGCGGTCGGTAGCTGTATGAAGGAGCGCCATCTATTGGCTTCGTCATGAACGAGGGCCGTTGCGTTTGAAAGCTGGGCCTTGAGATGGTTTGTGTGGAAGGCTCCGGCTTCCGTGTTGTTGTCGTCCGCTCGGTACTAGATGGCGCTGTGTACACCCGTTCCGTTACTGTGACTGGGGGTGGTGTTGCTGGAATGTAAACAGAAGTACAACTGTAAGGACTGATCATATAAGATGGCAGGCAATGAGATTTAGTCACTGGAGAATGGTTTATGCTGAGATGAGACCATAGAAATAGAGTTGCTTACCGTAATCTAAAACAGATTATTGTACTCTACCTATATATTATTGGATATTTATTTTCAATCAAGTTATTAGGTACTTATTAGTAAGAAAGAAAGATTTTTTATTCATGACCATGCATACAATCATCAAAATATACTTAAATGTAGACTTAGTAGTAGTTACTTAGTCTATAGGTCAATTTTGAAGTCTAAAATTTATAAGTTAATAAAATAACAAATTAAAAGGGCAAAAATCAAGGAGCATATTATTATCATCATCACCATTATCACCGTAATCCAGGGTTCGAAAAAATCCGATTTTTATAATAAATATCCAGGCTAAGAAAAAGAAGCGAATTTCATTCTGTAAGGGGATTAAACACTTAAAAATGTGAAAGGAATTTGTAAAATAATGTAAATGTCAAATTACCACATTCTTTTATATAAAAAAACTTGAAAAAATTACAAAAGAAATAGTGTTTCATATGAGAATGATTTTTTTTGAAATCATAAAAAAGTAATCATTGTGTTTGAATTTCAATAAAAAGCTAGTCGTACTGGTAAGTTGGGATTACCTAGAAAGCGAAAATTATTAACGCTAGGGACTTTCCATTTTTTTAATACCTCGTAAAATAAACCTAATATGAATGAAGTTAAGGTTTGAATATCAACAAAAATCCAGTCGTACTGGTAAGTTATAGGGGACTTCCCCAACTATAAATGAGGTTGCCATTTTGGGAAACAATTTAAATCATTCGTAATTGTAGTTTTTCGCTACGTCTTGCCAGGGTTAACATTATTCTCCAAATTTTTTAGTTTAGAAGACAGGTAAAAATCAATTGATATTTATATCAAGATAAAAATCAATTGATACCTATATATTGTGATATATATCATGATATATCGGCGAACCCTGTCGTAAACCTATATTAACCCACTACTGGACTGTTGTGTAACATGGTAAGGCCAAATTCCACACTGTTATTAGTTGCCAACTTAAAAGTCGGACAACTTCCCAGACTTTAAACACGGTAACTGACCTTCCACCTTCTCTGGCAGTAGGCAGCAGCTGCCGAAGAAGAAGTTGTCGACGCAGACGCCGGCGTGCGTACCGCCCAACCGATTGCACTCCTGCACCCAAAGGCACGCGCCGCGCGCGCCGCCCGCCGTGCATGACTTGCGCGTCATTTTGTAGCCTGGGAAAGAGAGAGACAAATTGGTTAGAAATGTGAATACGGTCAAGTTAGAAGAGAAGCGTGGTTGAAAGAAATAGGTAGATAAAACTTTCATTGCACTCTTAAAACTGAGAAATAAATAAATAGGAGACTCCCGCTCCAGTTCCTTCTTGGTGCAAAATAATTGTCATTGTTATTCAGCGAGGTACTGTTGCACTGGGAATGGTCAAGGAGAGGTTATTTAAAACTAATTTGAATATTGTTCCTGTACCGGGTGAAATTGCAAACAGCCACGTACATTTTTTTTTATTTCCGGTTAACAATGCTGAGCCTTAATTACATAATATGGTTCAACCCGGGAAAAGGTTTTTGATGACTTAAGCGCCCTCTATAATTCGTTCTGTGGACTAGATTGTTAAAAGGTGAACTTTCAGTCTGTCGGTGGTGGGAATGGTTCTGCGCTGCGGAAAGAAATAATGCTGTTTTATTTTCACTCTCAGATTAGAGATGGCGTTGGCAGTAAGAATCCGCAAGAAGTTTGTTATCGAGTGAAGTGAGGTCTCTTTTTTATAAATTTTAGTTTAGGGATTCGAGTTAATGAATACTATGTCAGTCCAGTATTTTGTCATAAATAACTTATACTTACAATGAAAGTATCTTAAATTGTTTTGACTCAAGAGACTGTTATTCTTAATTTTTATTTTTCATCAAACTTGCCATTGATGTTGGCGAGATTTCCGTTTAAAATGATTCCATTGGCTGTTTAACTTAAAATTGTGTTGTTTAGGCAGTAAATTATTCGAACTGGGTCCTAAAAATATTCCTAATCATGCTAATAGCGTTCATCTTAATTAATTTGAAATATCACCTAAATATCTATACTTATAATAAAACTGTAACAGGTCAAATTCTGTACATTGAAGATATTTTGAAAATTTTTTTTGGAGGGCTCTCTATTATCGATACTCAAGCCAAAACTGTAATTTTTTTCATTCATGTCTGTCTGTCTGTCTGTCTGTCTGTCTGTCTGTCTGTCTGTCTGTCTGTATCGTAAACGCGCATCACGCCGAAACTACTTGATGGATTGAAATGAAACTCGGCATGATCATAGGTCATAATACGAGGAAGGACATAGGATACTTTTTATCCCGGAATTCAGTAAGGTTCCCCTGGGAGAGAGGGTGAAAGAAAAATTCTTTAACCACGCATGACGCCGAAACTGCTGAATGAGTTGGAATGAAACTCGGGACGATTTGAGTTCATACTACAAGGAAGGACATGGGATACTTTTTATCCCGGAATTCGGTAAGGTTCCCCTGGGAGAGAGGGTGAAAGAAAAAATCTTTAACCACGCATCACGACGGAAGTGAATGAATTCGAATGGAACTCGGGACGATTAGACATGGGATACATTTTATCCCGGAATTCAGTATGGTTCCCCTGGGAAAGGGTATGAAAGTAAAAATCCTTTACCGCGCATCACGCCGAAACTGCTGAATGAGTTGGAATGAAACTCCGGACGATTTGAGTTCATACTACAAGGAAGGACATGGGATACTTTTTATCCCGGAATTCGGTAAGGTTCCCCTGGGAGAGAGGGTGAAGGAAAAATTCTTTAACCACGCATCACGATGAAAGTGTATGAATTCGAATGGAACTCGGGACGATTAGACATGGGATACATTTTATCCCGGAATTCAAAAATTTCTCACAGCATCTGAACGACGCGGCGTCGTTCAGATGCTGTGAGAAATTTTTGAAAACCCGTATAGCCCAGGGGAACCAAACTGAATTGAACTGATAAACGCGTAAGTTTGTAAGTATGAATGGATAGATGGACGGATCTGGATGAAATTTGGCACAAAGATAGATTATAAGCTGGAATAACACATAGGCTTTATATTATCCCGAAAATCCCACGAGAAAGGGAATTACGCAAGTAAAATAGCGAGTACTCGAAATATTAATCATGCGCAGACGAAGTCGCGGGCACCAGCTAGTCTAATAATAATTTTAAGTAACAAAGGATAAGAGGAAATATAGACTATCAACTACATTGATAGATTTTTTTTTAAGGGAGGAGTCCAGAACACCGTTTTCAAATATCTACAGATCATACAAACATTTTTCCCGAGTGGGAATTACCAGGAACCGCACCCGAAACCTCTTGCATCGCAGGGAGACCTTTGCCCACTATGCTACAGAGGTCGTCCAGCCATTACTATCGTATTGAACACTTCACAATACCGTTGTCGGGCTATCATAATAATTCCTCAATGCATTGTCCGCTAACACAGGCGGTGTTTCTATTTATTGGCTACTAAAGTATTGCGGACATTGTAATCTTCTCTCTGGCTACGCATTGTTTATGAGTGGCATGATAAGGGCGTATGTGCTGATGCATCAATAAATATTGAGAAGTTAGAGATGAAACTCGAGTGACCCTTATACCAAAAATAGCTTTCAAATTTATTTTAAAAACAGAATTGAGTACCTACCTAATTACGTAACAACTGCTGGATAACTCACACAGCATCATTTCAAAAATTAATTTCTTTAAATGTTAATTTTGTTGTTCATTTGATAAATTTAACTATTATTATAAATTTAAAATATTTAAGTGACGCATTCTTGAAAACTATTTAATTAGTAATGCTTTTTATTCTGTACCTACCTATTATTTTTACTTATAAAATATTTATTAACAAAATAAAAAAAAACTCTTGTAACTTGTATTACTAACTAGCTGGTATTTAAAAATGGTGTTAGTTTCGAAAAATACAAATCATATAGTCCCCAAGCTAAGAAAGTCTTGTAGGTATTATGGTTTAAGAATACACTCGGAATACCAACATTACCAACATAAAGGTGATAGAAAATTCAAAATAGGCTCAAAACTTCAAATGTATCAAAGATAAGTTGTATTCCCTTATCTCCCTGATTAAAATTGAAAGAGAAAAAGCAAACAAACCTGCCTGACGCTTAATTTAAGACCATAGACATATTAATATTAATTAAATTTTTAGAGACAAACAGTACTTACCCTAAATAACCATTATTTTAAAAAGAACTCCCAAACAAAGAATACATTTTTCAGCTTCAGGAAATTATAATTAAAACTCTGTTACTACAGCATCCCAACAAAGTTTTATTAAAATGCAAAATCACCTTCGGAAGATAACTTTCAAAGGATTTAATATTCGTGCAATGCACAAGAGGCTTAAGGGAAGGTAGATAGTAAATTTACGAGTGGTGGTCTACCGGCGGCTAAGGCTGCCTGATGCATCTGGGTACCGTAAGGACACAGTCCTAGCAGGATAGGTGGTCTTGTTAAGCTTTGCTATGTTTTTACAAAAACTAAGAACTGACTTTGAATTTCACTGATAATTAATGATAACTCAAAGTCCTACTGGTCACCACGACCATCTCAAGATTTTCTACAAAAATAATAACTCAAAAAAGTCTTATCATTCTACAAATTTAAATGAGACCATACAAGAAGAATCATCAAATTCGGTCCTCCCAGGAAAAGGTAAGGCATAAAACATAAAAATAAGAACAGTCGACTTGAGAACTAATTTAATTCTTTGTAAACCTAACTAACGAAATAAGCGCTTAGACTAGAAAAAAATTTTTTTTTTAAATCATCGACTAAGAAATAAATTCGATTCAATTCAATCACATTATTTCAGCTTAATGAGTAAGGTAAGATATTTCAGCGATAGATAGCCATGCATATAATCACTACATAGAATAAAACAAAGTCGCTTTCTCTGTCCCTATGTCCCTATGTATGCTTAAATCTTTAAAACTACGCGATTTTGAGGCGGTTTTTGAAACAAATAGAGTGATTTAAGGAGAAGGTTTATATGTATAATAAAAACGTGCGAAGCCGGAGCGGGTCGCTAGTAATTAGGTTTATAAAAAGATATAACATTGGTTGATTTTCTCTTCACTACACTGCATGTTTATTTGTTTATTTACTCATGAGGCATTAGTGCGCGCTGATCGTTTTCATTTCAAATTTAAACTTTTGTCAGTAATTTTCTGTACCAGCTGTGTCACGCAGCACTATAACACGCGATGAATTGGCTCAATAAGTACTACCATTGGGAGATTTACCGTTCACTTGCTACTTATTATTTTAAATGAACAATGAATGTTGCGCTTTGCAACATTCATTGTGATGAAGATCACCTTTTGATTTAAATCATTCGGGACTAGGTCATTTACGAGCACCTCATAAATAAATAACATTGGACAATACACACAGCATTATTTAGCCCCATGCAGATAAATGATATCAATACTTACTGTTTTCTTTCATTTTAAACTAGAAAGAAAGAAAATATTTCAATCACCCGAATCTACTACGCAAAAACTTTTATTTTATTTTTTATTTTATTTTTATTTATTTGAGAAACAAACAGTTATAATAATTTTTCCTCCATTAAATTATACATTATTTGGAAGCAGACAGTTCAGTTACTTACACACACACACGTTACACTTTACACTAATTGTTTTCTTTTTTAATTCTTGAAACATTTAACACGTTATTTTTGTGCGTAGCTGTATTTCCGGCAAAGCCTCTACTCAGTTTCGTACTAGATATGATGTACAGTCCACCCAGCCAGCGCTGGTTTTTAGAGTTCTAAAAGCATTTAAAATCACAAAAATTAATGTAATAAATAAGGTTATTAGTTATAACGATCCTTGCAGTTGATTTATCAGACGTTTTTCATGTAAAATTTAGGTGACAACCTTTATGTAGGTTCCTTCCCTATAGTGTCAACTAACATACACATACAACACCTATGTATTGTTGTAGATAATGGATAAAAGCATACCTCTGCATTTTGGTATGTTCAATGCCACTTAGACTTGTACCTGTTGCATACAGTTACTAAAGGATTTACTGTAGCCCTATTTCTGAACCATGAAACAGTAGAACAAAACCCAATAGAACAGTGTCCCTTACCACAGTTTATGATCAGTCGTCAGCAGTAAAGCCATCTGACAGAACCAGAAAATGTGGCAGGACCTTTAGGTAACTCATTTTGAACTCTACGCAGATGGCTATAGATTCGCCTGGTCATTTCATCCAACATAACGAAAATTTACACGGTGTCTGGAGACTGAATGACTTAAAATGAAAGATAAACCAACATAAACCAGACTTATCGACAACAGGAGTGGCCTTACAATTTGTGCTGTATTATTTTAACAGTCTCAGTTCACTTCAGGAAATATCTTCACTATTTTTAACTTAATTTTTCTTCTTCTGATTGACCTAACTAAACCTTGAAAATAGAAACGAAATCTTAGCCTTCGCCAGACAATTAACATGATTATTTTATTTTCTATCTATCTATAAATTCCATATAGGTATTTACGTACCGAGGCTCTCCAAGTTATCAAAAAAATATCTCAGCGTCTAGTCAGGTTGATGCGATGCGTGACCCGAGAGCTGGTGAGTATCTGGCGCAGCACATCAGGATTGCCATACAGCGCGGTAATGTAGCCAGTGTCTTGGGGACACGACGGCTATTAGACGTATTGTCTAATAGCTCTGTTTTTCTATATATTTTGCTTATTTCTGCCGCTGACAACAAGAATCTCGGCAAAATATACGGCGGGTTATCTTATGGCAAAAACCAACAATACACGGTTACGGCATTAATATTCATAACAAATAAGAGGCGGCGAGAAGCGTAAATTACTACTAAAACCATAAGCTACGACTTACAGGCTATTTGCATCTTCTGGCATGGGTTCAAGACATCGTATTTTACATATACTAAGGCATCTACGACGATGTGGCGCGGTGGGCGAAGGTCCGCCTGCGACGCAGGAGGTTGCGGGTTCGATTCCCGCCTCGCAACAAATTTGTGCACGATCTGCAGAAATTTGTTTCGTTGGTCTGGGTGTTTATATGTATAATAAAATAGATGATAATAAAAAATATCTATATATGTATATAATGTATTAAATATATCAGTTATCTAGTACCCATAACACAAGCTTTGAGTAGCTTACTTTGGGGCTAGATGGTGCTGTGTGGATTGTCCAGCATTATTTATTTATCTATATGCCATGATTTCTATGTGGACACTGTTGAAAGCTAGAAATAGCTGTACTTAGGACTTATATTTTTGGGAAAACTTTAGTAGTGTCCAAAAAAAAACTTGAGCTCAAAAAACGTAGGTAGTTGATTTGTAAGTTTGGGTTGAAAATTTTACTAAGGATTAAGGAGGAACTGATTGATTTTATTAATGATTATGATTATTTTCCTGTTTAATGCATTATTCTTGGCACGATTCATGGATTGTCTCGATTGGCGAATTTCTAATGGCATTAAATGGAGTTTATAGTTATTGGTTTGTAGACTTACTAATACTTAGAAATCAGAAATCAAAAAAATTATTTATTTAAGCTTATGAAAAAAGCACTTAGACTAAATTATAATGAAAATAAAAGAAATAAAGTGTTTTTAGGTTTTTTCTTCCGTTCCGTTCTAGACTATAATACTTAATGTAGGTAACAGTAACAAAATGGCTCTGCCTCAGCATGAGTTGGTTGACTAGCAAGCAAGCAACCAACGTTGGTCTTCCATCAGAGCCACATGCATGACTTTACTGGCTAACTAATCATGACAACTACAAAAAAAACGGAATACATAAAACTATGCAAAAAATAATAATAGGCAAAACTCCTTTTTCGATAGAGTTAAAGTAGGTAAATGAAAAATAACCTGCCGTTATTATAAAACATGTGTGTATGTAAACTTGTGATTTTTTATTAATTTATTTTTCAGTTAACTTTAGTAATCAGAAGTTTAACTCAAAATGATGTATGATTTGACAATTACGGGCTTATTTATTATTATATACCGACTTTTTACTTTATGTTTGTGCCGTTATTAGTCAAATTAATGTACCTTTATCTTTGAGTGCAACATATAGAATTTCGTATAGAGACACAGAGAACTAAATCCTTGAAACACTTTGAGCCTGCACGTCCGCAGAAATGCACACTGTAAGTGACAAACAGTGACGCAAATGTAAAGTCAAGTATATACTCGTAATATGGCGCTCATAGGGTCTATGTCCAGCAGTGGACTAATATAAGCTGATGATGATGATGATGATCGTAGATAATACCACTAGTATCGGCTCGCGGCTTCGCACGCGTTGACTCAAGGCTAAAAATTAGCGTAGGTATGTGTTATTTCAGGGCTAGAACTACGTCGGTTCTATATTTTAGCCATATCCGTTCAGTCGATTTTGCGTGAAAGGGGTTAAATGTGAAACACAAATTATAGTTAGTTTAGTTAGTTAGTGAGTTTGAACCTATATCAGGAACCATTAGTAGTAGACCATCAAAATATTGCATGCAGTTTCCCTTCACAAAGTCAACAAACACATTATGTTTCAGCGTCTTCTGAAATTTTAATATACAGTCATCAGAACCCGTAACTCAAGCTCAGCTTAGATTTCGGCTAGATGAACATTTTCATTTCACATGAGGCTCATGCGCTTGTTAATGTTGTAGCTGAAGCGCGTACCTTCGCATCGCACCCTAGAGGCTGAACAGTGGATGGGTTAAGCCGTGTTTTGTTTATGTAGAAGTTCTCCTTCAAACAAAAAGACCAAAGATCAATTATCACTTTATTTCTTATATTTTTCTGATAATTATGTACTTATAGTTTAAAATTTGACCTGTCTAAATGCTTATTTTGTAAGTTAAAACTAAAAAAGATATTGGTTTACCGATTTACTTCCATTTTCATGTAACAGCCGTGTTTTGTTTATGTAAAGGTTCTCCGTCCATTTTCATGTAACAGCCGTGTTTTGTTTATGTAAAGGTTCTCCGTCCATTTTCATGTAACAGCATCGTTAAAACAGTCCAGTAAACACGCTGTACGCACATGAGTTACTGCATCATAAAGTTACAAAAGTCCTACAACTAAGACCGTATTTCGTGTCTTTCAACTCACAACTGTGGGGGCGATAAATTGCTCACAATATATCGTCGCCGCTTTGGCTACTAGTTTGTAAGCGCACGATTCAATATATGTATATTTGCTATTTTGTTCTTTTGACGCGAATAAGAAATTGAACTAGTGGTGAAGCTTGAGTAATTCTTGAGAGTTTCTAACACCTTTTATTGAATTCCCCGAACTGAAGTTTGAGATGTTTGTAAAAGCAAAACTCTCTGTATACTTAACAGTTACACAGATTGTCATGGATATTGCCATGGATACAGTTTGTGGTGAGAAAGGCTTCTTGAGAAGTTACTATATACATTATAGACAGGAAAGGAAAAAGGAAGGTCTTCGTCTTCTATGTAGGAGCTGCAATTGGACTTATTCTTCAGTAGCTGCCCCTAAGTCTCGTTCTTCCATCTCATTTGTCAAATCACCCAATGAGACGGAGAAATTAAATTGAACACGTCACACGTTAGGTCAAATAAGGAATCGTCAAAACCAAATGTACCTATAGTGCAAATGGGTGATTCTACGAAAACTCGTTTTTTGTCTGACTTCTGTGGCACATTTTTTTTTGTTGAAATTGCACATCATGATAGTACATTCTAAATAAAGATTTAAATTTGAATTTTTTGGTATTGAAGGGATGTTTATTGGCTTTATGGTTACGGAGTTATTCAATTTTAAAAATATGGTGTCCACGGAAATCAGAATTTATATCACCAAAATCAATTATGGGTTGGTTTATCGATAAAAAAATGTGTTTTCGGTAGTAAGTAGATTATTAAGCTAAATACCAATTATTTGACGTTTGTAGTTTTAATCAGTTTTTACAAAAACACCTATAAATCATAACTGTAAATACAAGTAACTTTTTACAAAAATCACACTAACAATGTTTATCTTTGTATTAAAAATATAATAATTATTCATTTTGTATTTATTATAAACTTTTATCCTAAAAAACATCATAAAAACTGTAAAAAAATATTATTGAGATGTTAATGAACCCGCAAAATCCACGGAAATCACACCACGGAAATCAAAAAAAATAACAAAATCTTAGAAATTTTCTTAATTTGCTGGTTTATTTTACATTGAAATATGCAGTCGAAATTAGGAACACAAAAGGCATGAATTATCATCATTAATAAAACAATAGGATTAGCATAAACAAATTTATAGTCAACATGGTAATCAGAATTTCTAGATACCAAGCCACGGAAAGTGATTACGTACCGAAATAACAGAGTGACGTAAAGACATACACCTTTGTTGTACACACCACTGATGGGGCGTGACTGATAGTTTCTCTCAATCTAACAACTATTTACGCAGATATTAAAGTACAGTATTTATGAATAATTTAGTGCACACCAGGGAAATCAGAGCTAAACGACGGACGCGAAGTTATCTCGTTGTAACTTGTCAACTAAAGCTTAGTTTTGCGTAGTAATAGCGTCAAATAAGCAAGTAACTATCTGGGTTATTGTGAACCTATGTAAATTAGTACTAGTGTTTTCAGAAAATGATATAAAAATTTATTAACACAGGAACATGAGGTCCGGACGCACCACGGAAGTCATAATTTACAAGGATTTTATTTATTTTTACTTATTTAAAATAAGATTATTAAAAAACTAAAAAAGGCCTCCCCTATTATCTTTGTCTAATCTACTATCATAAAAAAAATCAAAGGGCTAGGGATACTTTTTGTATGATTTTTCGAGCCGGACATGTATTTTTGAAACCCGGGAGAATCACCCAAATGTTCCTATGATGTAAAACTTTTGTTCAGTTGTTTTAAAATGGTTACGAGACCAGAAGGTTGCGAGATGAGAAAGAAGCATGATTACAATACAACGTTAAACAAATTCAAATAAAAATTAAAATTCCAAGTCGTGATTAGGTTATTTTACTTCTATATTCTGTCCAAGCCTATATTTTGATAATTTAATATTAAAAATTAAACAATTATTCTTTCATCATGACACTTCCAGCAGCCGTGCTCTATAAATCTTTGGTGACGCGACTCGGGAAAGTATCCCTCAGCTCACAATCATGCTTTGCTTTCGACGAATTGCCATACGATCTGATAGTGACTGATTTATTCCGGAATTGGACATAGGAACTTTGCAATCTTTTAAACCGTCTTTTAAGTTAAACGTAAATCTTTCCAAAGAATTCGCTTTAGTAAAATTCATACCAAACATCACAATTTATTTGTTTTCGTTATTAGGTAGCTCAAAAAAGTAAGTTAGTTACCGCATTTTCAAAGAAATTAAAGACAATTGATACTCTTTTTAAAATTCATTTTTAAGCTGTGACCGTCTCCAAAAGATATCCAATGTAATGAAAAACCAACACCAATTATTTTTACAAAAGAATAATTAAAATGTCTCCCTTCCCCACATTTCAAATGACAATTGGAAATTCTATGTTCTGGCTTTTCTTCAGAATTAAAGGAAGTGTCTATTTACATCTCACGTTTGCAAAATATTAGATATGACCCGACTCCGATATTAATCAGCAGAATAAAATCGTATCAGAATCCTTGACAGATCCCTAACCTGGGTATGCCAGACCATCTACTATATCCATTCTTGGCCATGTTATGGTTTCTGAACATCTCAGGTTTGACCTGTGTGAAATGACTTCAATGGGTAACCTTGAAGTCATTTTGAAAGTATCTTCCTACTTCTATTCTTTTCGTGTTTGTTGTAGCTTCATTTAGATGTTACTCCTTTCTCTCGTGTTTCTTGTAATTTTTGTAACTTATGTACCTACTTTTGTATTTGTCTGTAAGGTATTATGTATATTTGTGCCAGGCCCTGTCTCACAATCAGCGTCGCTACTAGCTGCGGCTTGTAATATAATGCTGAGACCATTTATACCCCGCATGTAAATAGTTTTACTCCTCAAATTTTTTCATGTGTTTCGTGTACTAAAATGAAAATATAGTATCGAAGGTAAATAGGCCGAATAAATGGATATTTTTTCCTTTCTTTCTTTCGTTACTTAACTTTTGATCATGTCGTATCGTATGGCGTGTCGTAGCAATGTGTGTAAGCTTTATGTTCCTATCTACTGTAGGTTCTCAGCGTAGATTGTCTGCGGAATGAGGACATCCTCACAATCTGTCGGGAAATTAACATCCGCGTGCACAGATTATTTCGGGGAAGCGAACATCACAGTCCCGCCTGTGATTAGTGGAGCATGGCTGGCTCATTTAGTTTCTAATCCTTACAGACAAATTGGGTGGAATTTGGTAAACTTCGGTACAAAATATTATTAAAGACAAGTGAGGAGGAATTTGGTAAATCTAGGTACGAAATGACCTCGTCATTTCTTGCTGCCAAAACTATTTTTGTCGGTATAAGGTTTAGAGTGACTTAACTTACGTTCAGAGTGACTGAGCTTACGTTCAGCTTTAGCTTTTTATTACTTTTTACTCGTACTTTATAAAACAGCTAAAAATCCAAAGAAAAGTATTCCTCTAATGATTGAACCAGCTGTTTTCTTGTCTATAATCAACATGACTAAAGGCGCTCGGTAATGCTTTGATCACGTACAAATACGATAACGCAGATATCTACGCATAACGCGAGTTGGAACCAGTTCCGATAACATTAGGTAAATCAAACACCACCGTTACCAATTCCTATGCAAGCAATAAATTATCAACGTAATCTCGATATTAATAATTAAAATGAGGTAAAGCCGCCCTAGTTTCCTTTGGGATTAGAGTTGGCTAAGTCTTTCTTAGTATTGGCTGTGGCCGGAATGAAATTCTGACGGGTTTTCCTTTTAGAGTTTTTAAGATTCTATTGATTCACGTAACCGCGTTTTCTTCATGTCATGGAGTTTTATATATTTTAGTAATTTATATCTTCTATGTAAATAATTCTAATTCGACGGAACTTGAACCCGCGTTCATCCTTCAGTAGGTAGTAACAATAGTAACTTCGCTACGAAGTTAGGTGATTGACGTTTCTAAAATCTTTCGGACTTCATAATAAGGAATCAATCGCCGTTCATATTTGAGTTTGAGTAAAACCTAATCTCTATCTGTACAGTACTCACGTGTCCATCCAAAGGTTGCCTGGAAGAAATCGCTTCTAGCGATAAGGCCGCCGATTGTGATATTGTTTTAGTATTAGTATTTTTTGTTTTGTTTTTCTATACTGTGGTGTGCAATAAAGAGTATTTGTATTGTATTGTATCATTTCCATCACCCTACGCAGTCATGGGTAGGTAGGTACTCAATGAAACTGCACCAATCGATATCAGGAAAGTAGCTATAGTATACTGGCCCAGACACAAACAAACAGTTTATTGTCAAATTAGCCGCACAACTGTACGACCTATTATGGATTTCCCGGCTTTTTCACGCTTCTTTGCAACACTACGCTTTAATTAGTAACACGATAAGAACAGAAACACCTGTGTTTGCCCTTTTACTCTCGAAGGGAGAGATAAGGAGGGCATTAATTATGTGCCAGCCAGCCAGCTGACTTAGTTCAGCTCTAGTTCTGTAAAGACTTTCCATTTTACTAGTTTCAACAGATGTAAGTATTACATTTCAACTTTAGAAACTAATTTTCAGTAAAAGTCAAAAGTCATACACACTTTTACAGACTTACCATTTTCTTGTTGTTGAGTTCAAAGTACGGGTTTTACAATAGTTTACTTTAGTAAAAAAGTTTTCGTTTCCTTCCATACATTTGGCGCCTTGCTGCGCTTCGAAAGGATAGAGAGGAACTAATTTCAGTTGTTTTACAGCGATTGAATGGTTCAATTGTAGTATTTTATTGAAACATATATCCAAAATCATTTACTTTTAGCTCCTGTTCAAAGTTTCACACTTGTTTTGGATTTTTTTGTTCCATTTTATTTAAAAAGACAGTTTTCGTATTATTACTTTAGCTGCCTCATCATCATCAGATCTTTTCTTATAAATCTAAATATAATATCTAAAGACTATTATCTAAATATAGTAAAATGTTTGCCTACGTGAACGAATCAAAACCAAAACTAAACAGTGTCATCAGTCTCTGAAAAGAAAAGTAACGATGATGAAAATGCCTTTATTGCAAAAGAGACTTCTAAAATCATTTTTCAAACAATAGACATACAGTGTTGAAAGAATCAATTTATTTGTTATCACAGCTCATGGAATTTGATAATATAGGTATGTTTGCTAATAAAATTCGAGTATGAAATGAGAAATGAATTGAATACCCAAATGAAATGAGATTCACAACATTAACCTAAAAGATAGCCTAATAAATCCTAGCTTGTTGGTACCAACTGAATAATTCAAGATTCATTTCGCTGACAAACTCAATAAACCAAGACTATTCCCATTTGCCTGAAATATAACGTAAAACTGTTATTTCTTGAGTTATTGCCATCGCGGATGAATTTACACTGAAATCAGAAAACTTTTTATGATAACAGTCTTCAGACTATGCAGTGAAATTGTGAAATTTGCTTTCAAAGAAACGAAACGAAAGAGCGTGATATTTTGATACCTATGTAACTCCGCTTTGTTGAAAATGGCACATTAGTCAAAATGTAAAAAGGTCTCACAAGTTTTGATTATTAATAAATGTAGATTAGAACATGGGATAGGTAGGTACCTACTATTTTGTTAAAGCATTATAAAAAAGGTATTATTGTTAGTATACATTTTTTGAAACATATATATGTATTGTCGAATTTGCAACATTTTACAATAATGAAATTGAAAATTCATCAGAAACTTTTGGAGAAGCAACAAGCTTTGTAAAGTAAGTAAAATAAAAGGTTGTTGTAGTATCTAATATCGCATGTTATTTTAGACTTCTTATTATTGACTTGTCTAAGTGTTCATTTTATTAAACTAACTAAATAATGTTTTTGTCCATTTACTTTGTTTTGACCAACTTCAAGAAAAAGGAGAAGGGTGTGTTACGTCATAATTTTCATTTGTTTTCTATTTTGAAGTTTATTTCTATTTTTGATATTTGATGCTTGTCATAAAAATTTGATCGAAATCTGACCAATAGTTTTGAGTTATTCTTACGCAAGCAAAAGTGGTAGCTGTTATTATAATTTGGAAAGTAAGTAATTAAATTTATTAACTTATACGGAAGCAGTTCTGTAGTAAGTAACTAACGTCACTAAGCAACTACCTGCGTTTTACGTCACCTCATCCAATGCCTTTACAAATCAAAACAAATCACACGCGCTCTTATGAATGAGAAAGAGAAACAAAGCCCTACGGGATGCTTTCGCTTTCAACCTCGCCTTTCAACTTACGTAACATCCATTGATGCATCAGCTGTAGATGTTAGATGCACTTCCGAAGTGGCACAGCAATGAATTGCAAAACAGCAATTGTCATGAGACAAAGACGACCTTCCTTGACTATTCATGAGGTGAATGAATTGTCAGACAGATTCGATTTCGTTGGGCTCAGTTAGTAGTTAATGCCTATAGATCAGCGGGTTTATTCAGTACAGTTGGATTTATAGGTCACAGAATAACAAATACATAATAAATATAATCAAAGAACAGAAATAAATTAAAACTAGTATTTACAGATGAAACAGTGAGGTAACTTCAGACTGATGAAAACAATCTAAAGGATAGGCTCAGCTAATGCATATCAAAACCAGTAAGAAACATCCCATAAGACGCTCGCTAGCTGCTTTCCTCGCTGTATGCGTATGCTAATGCTCTACAACAGATATTAGCCGCGTACACACCTAGCGCACAAATAAATAATCAAATAATCAATATCTTTATTTCTTTAGGCTTACAAAATAAGCACTTAGACAAGTCAAATTTAATTCGCCTCAATTTTTTGTCCACTAGTGGAAGAGGCGAAATAGAAACCACTAGCATGTGTAAAACTTATGTGTCTAATACATGTTTGCCTTATAAATAATTACATACTATTGTCGATGTGGAACTGGGCGACATCTGGCCAAGCACTAACGTCATTGATGTAATCATTTATGGAGTAATATGCCTTCTTGATAAGATTTAGTTTTATGTACTGTTTAAATCTACGAATAGAAAGTTCAGTTGCTTCAGATGGAAGCTTATTATAGAAGCGCACACAATTACCCATAAATGATTTCCCCAGTTTTCGTAATCTAAATGAAGGAATGTGTAATTTGTTCTTGTTTCGTGTATTTCTATTGTGAACATCACAATTTTTCAAAAAGTTACTCTTGTTTTTGTGTGTATACATTAAATTTTCATAAATATATTGCGAAATTACAGTTAAAATATTTATTTCTTTAAATAATTCCCTCAATGAGTCACGTGGCTTTAATTTATAAATTGCACGCACCGCCCTTTTTTGAAGAACAAAGATAGTCTGAATATCAGCTGCCTGTCCCCAAAGCAAAATACCATAGGACATAATACTATGGAAGTAACTATAATAAACTAACCTAGCTGTGTCCTGATCAGTGAGATGTCTAATTGTTCTCACTGCATAGGCTGCTGAACTAAGCCTACCCGCGAGAGCATCAATTTGCGGTTGCCATTGAAGAGTTGAATCAATATGCAACCCCAAAAATACAGTAGAGTCTACGAAGTGAACAATCTCATTATTTAACATGATTTGAGTTGGGAGTTCTCTAACATTTGGTAACATGAATTTTATACATTTTGTTTTTTTAGCATTAAGTAAGAGGTTATTGGCGGTAAACCAATTTAGTATCTTTGACAGCGAATTATTTACATCGTCAAAATTATATTTATTTCTGTCAACTTTAAAAATTAGTGAAGTATCATCAGCAAATAAAACTATATCACAAAGGTCTTTTGCTAAAAAGGGGAGATCATTTACATATACTAAAAATAAAAAGGGACCTAATATAGATCCTTGGGGGACGCCTATTTCAATTTTTGAGCCCGTAGATCTTTCTTTACCAACGTCTACTTTTTGAACTCTATCAGATAAATATGATTGCATAATAGGCTCGCGCAGCAGCCTCGCGAGCCAAATGCCTCGGCTGGTGTGGACGTGCCTCGGGCTGCCTCGGGCGCGCGTTTGCTCGGCTGAGCACGGCTGGGCCCCGAGCCATCTGTAGTCGGTAAACTTGACGAGCTCAAAGGTGCCTCAGTGAGCGCTGTGCGTTAGGTGGGCACGTCAGTACGTTTGGCTCGCGCGCGAGTCACGAAGCTTTCGTTGATATGGTCCATTTTAAATTGCTCGGTGGAACTGAAGGCTCGGCTTGCCGCGCGAGCCCCTGCATCGATTGCTGCCGCGCGGCTAGCCTCGGCCGAGCCGCTCGCTCGAATGTGGCTCGCGAGCCCATTCGCCTGGTGGAAACGCGGCTAATGATCTAAAGGTTACAACAAAAAAATTTTCAATTCACATCTTAAATTCTGCTACTTAAACTGTTTTAATGACGCCATTTCCTAGATCCAAAGTGAATTTAAATTATATTTAAGTAGCATTCTTTTGTCGCATGACAATTAATAGAAATGTAGCCTAGATGGAAAAACCCTGAAGAACTAGTAAGGGCAAGTTATGTGGCATTTTACAAAATGTTTAAAAAAATTAAAATTAAAATTTTTCTTTTATCTTTTATTTTTATTTTATCAGAGCACTTTTATCTGACAAGAACTTTTTGATTTAATTTTATACGTCCCGTCGTCGTCAATCGAGTTTACAGTTAATTTACATGATATTACCAACCTGACTTTTAGGTACGATACTACAAAACCAAAGGATGGAAATAAAAAAAGTTTTTACAGAAATGTAAAAACTATGTTAAGTAGCAATAGTACTCGTACATTTTGTTGTTAGCTGATATAATTATAAAGTAAGCGATTTCTATAATTATTACTTCTTTTGAGAAAAACTTCCCTTTAAGTGTTTCCACTCAGTATGCTAAAAACCTTTCAGCTCAAAATAGAAAAGCGTAGCTAAGTGTTTTCCTTCGCAAAGGTCACGGGAAAGAAGCTTCAGCGGCCGTTTGTATACTTTCTTTGAGAGCTTTTATTTATAAAGTAGGTAAGTAGTTTTATAAGCTTGAGTGCCTTTTTTCGAAGGGATAATGCTATTTACGCATTACCTCTAGCCTGAAGATGGCTATGGCGCATGTTGGGCTCTCCACTGACCTACGAGTGGTTTATCAACTAAAAACCCATCGATAGTTCCGATTCACTTCATGTCATATTTAGTAGGTTTATAATGCAGGACTCCACTGTTTCACTGTTTTTTTAGACATTTACCACACAAAACATAGGTACTCTTTTAAACATTTTTCAAATATTTCAAATCTATTAAAAACTATAATCTTTTCACGAAGCAAAATATCGGTGAGTGCTGAACTACAGTTCACGACGGTTCATGACATCTGCTAAATTTGTAGCTCATAGTACCAAATTCTAAGCATTTAAAGCTCAATTGAAATTAACTTTAGTGTGGTTTACACATGGCATAGGATAGTTAACTACGTGACTCGTACTGCTCATTTTAGTACCCAAGTAGTTTAAGTTTTCAAAACTACATTTTTTTGGCAAATTATTTCATCATTTAAAAAAAGTCACTCGCGAGTATAAAAATAGTAAAAACTTATGGTAGACCTTCAGAGCTCAGAGCGTATTATTCGTCATCAAACTATTTGTTCGTCGGCGCTCTAGCACTCGACAGAGTAAAGGGTTCCCGATCGAATTCGACCTGTCGGTGATCATCAAAGCGCAGCAAAGAGGATCACCTTGGTCAGATCCTCTTTGCTGTCTCTTAAAGAGACGAGACATGTTTTAGAGTTATTTGGGCATCCTTCCCCGTTGGAAAGCCATACAACGCTGGGATGGTTCTCTTCGGACCATCACCAACAGTTTATATTAACAAATTTTTTGTTTATGAACAAGGTGGCTTCCGTGATTGCGGCCTTGAGAGGTCTATTATATTATGATCGCCGATTTATGTGTTCACCTTTGAAGACGCGGCGTTCATAATCCGCCACTAACCCTTGCATCTGCTTTAAACTGTAGATTTTTTTCGGGGATTTCTCTTAGCGCTTATGGGCTTAGTAGATATTTGCCCAGATAAATGCTTTGTAAAAATGCATAAGCAATAAGCATTAGTAAATAAGTACCTAACTAATCTTGAGAAAAAAGACGCGCTGTTTAATATAATCAAAGTGGCATCTTTTGGTATTTCCTACTCATATTTTCTCTGAAAATTATAAGTAAATATCAAAATAAAAAAGTGGTCAAGATTCCAAAGTGCTTCAAAGTGTAATTGGGCAGGTTTTGTATCTTATTGTAAGTGGATATATTACTTTTTGCCATAAAGTAGCACAGAAGGCAGTAGTCGGTGATTTCCGCTACCATTAAGGGAATAATGTCCTCATTGGCAGAGAATAGCGTTCTTCTTGGAAACTTTCACGTTGTTTCTGAATGACTCTGATGATTTCTACCGAGAACCTACATAAGTGCCTGGTATGCTATCTACAAGGAGTTTTTTAACTAATGAGTACGTCCACACTCTAGCCGAGACATCGTGCAGAAGTTGAGTGTTTTACAATCACTAAATCTTAGTAATTGGTAAGCAACGTTTGGATATCTAATAAAAGGCATACGACCTCAAAGATTGGAGCTCGATAACCGACTTTACACCATTCATCGTTAAAGTTAGAGTCCAATTTTGACGGATGCAGAGTAAGGTAGCCAATTTAGTGATCGGTTTAAAGCGTTAGGGCATAATATTGGTCTAACTGGGTAATATAACCTGAATAAAGCTTCTGACCATACTATACTCGAATAAGCCCGCAGTAAATCCTTCCAATCGTCTGTTTTACTTCTTCCATCTTGAGAGCATTGTTGGATGAAAAGGCCCCTCCACTTGATTCTATACATCCATTATAATATCGATGTCAATTATGAACCTTAGGCAAATTCATTAAGTCCCACAAAACCCAAACCACCTACGCATCCTACCCTTATCTCTAACCCAAAATAAACCGTCCCTTGAACTTCGAAACTCATTTTACACTCCATAAACTTGAAACAAGCCAAAAGCCTGAAAATACTTTATTCAACAAGCACGTAATCTGAAGCCATAATACACTGGAGTAATGTCCTCGGAAAACCTCATCAAACTTTCAAATCCCTACTAGAACACACTCTGGTGACTTTAAGAACTGGTAACTGAAGCTGAATAATAGCGATATATAACTCAGAAAGGAATACCGACGTTGCAGCAAAGTGACCTTATAGATAGGTTGACACACTTATGGTGACTTTAAGAACTGGTAACTGAAGCTGAATAATAGCGACATATAACTCAGAAAGGAATACCGACGTTGCAGCAAAGTGACCTTATAGATAGATTGACAAGCTTATACAAAGTAGGCGTCATAATCTCGGCGAGCGATTGCTGCTCTTCAGTAGATAAAATATAATACATTGACGACCAATATGGCGCGGTGGGCGAAAGTTTGCCGGGGACTCAGGAGGTTGCGGGTTTGACATCCGTGTCTTGGGGACGCTTCCTACTGGTATTGACATGGATCAGTTGAACTACCTTTAGACTGTTTGCAACCGTCTGCAAGTAACTCAATTGTTTCAATTACTGTAGCAAATATTATTTGTAACTTGTTTCTATTCCTTGATTGTAATTTTCGTTAATAATAAAAAATGTTTGAGATGAAATATTATTATTAAGTGGGTAATAAGTAATGTAGTTAGTAATTGATCCAAGGGGCCTGAAAGTAAGCGTCGATGCGGAAGTAGTTAACCCTCGCATGGTATGTCGGTATCAAATACATAAAGCCTTCTAAGACCCTTTTTTATGTTTTAGGTACTTTATTCAAATGGTTTATATGTATGTATATTATTTTTTGTATGTATTGTGTTAGTGTACGCGACGCGTTGGTTTGGTTCCGACGGAAGATCAGCGTTGTGATAGCTATGCACAATGGCTATTACAACATAAAGCTGAGTCGGACGCCATTTTATAGCATTTAAGTTTTTTTATTAATTAGTACCTAACTACTTATGTACCTAATTCATGGTGTTGGGTAATTTAAGAAATTAGGTAATTAACTTAGTAGTAAGTAATTTGTAAATGCTTTAAATAAAGATTTTCTTATTCTTATTCTTATTCTTAGATTAGAAGGACCTTCTCATATCCCTCTCAGCTTCTAAACAGCTCTTGATCCCAAAATACCACCTATAGAGAGCCTCTCTCTATCTGGACGAAATGTCAATTATAACTTTTTACGGTCAAATGTTACCAACATTTACTCATTTAAGTTCCAATGATATTCTCAATTTCCAAAGGGACCTTGAAATATCAAACTCTCCATTGGATATTCCACAATTTCACATATTACTACATAGTATAAAACAAAGTCGCTTTCTCTGTCCCTATGTCCTTATGTCCCTTTGAATGCTTAAATCTTTAAAACTACACAACGGATTTTGATGCAGTTTTTTAATAGATAGAGTGATTCAAGAGAAAGGTTTATATGTATAATCAAACCGTGCGAAGCTGGGGCGGGTTGCTATTTCCATAATAAAACAAAGCTTTTACATCATTCGAAAAAGTAATTCTCAGTTTCAAAATCTCCACTTGTCCCCAAATGTTTGGACCGTTGCCCACAAAATGCTTTGACCTTAATAAGCTCAAAAAAAGACACCTCTGTACCTTTTCTATTGTTTTATCAACAATGGGTAATGTTGAAATGTCCTTCGGTTACGAACATGTCGCCAGATATTCTGTGGTCTGAGTTAATAGACCCTCGTAATAGGGACTTCATTGTTCTGAAAGTTGTGGCAACGAAAATTGTGTCCAATTTGTTGACATTATGAGGCACATTATTGAATGAGCAGTGTTCTAAGTATGAGATGTGCATTCGTTGATGATGATGAAAAAAGTTATAGTCTCGTCTCATAAATTTGGCGTCTTGCTGGGCCTATATCGGTTAGAGACGAAATATTTTTCATAGTTTGACAGCAATTGATAGTTTCATTCGAAATGAATTAAAGTTTCGAATGGTTTTGACAAATTTAAATTACGAAGTCTATTAACAAAGAAATTTTTATTTGTTTCATTCGTCGTTGTATGTGTGCGATAGAAGACCTATCAATCTAACAAAAACTTTTAACGTATTCGTATTTTGCAAACTCATACTAAGCAGGCCGTAGCAAACTTTAAAGAAACTAGTTACCTACAATACGACTGATTAGCTACCTAACTAAATTAAAATAAGCAGAGGGCTAAAAAATAAAAAGCATAATCATAAGTACTCTAAAGCAAGGCCTTTAAATACCTATAAAAGCCCTGGCAAATCAGCAAAATTACACAAAAAGCTAGGAAGTTCTTTAGCCAAGAAAACAACCACCATATTTCAGAAGTTCTTATCATATTTCTCGGCAGCAATACTCTCCAGCTTTATCCGAAAGGCATGGCAGTGCCCCAAAAAGCTTTAGGTTTTGGCACCGCTATCTTTTAGCGATAATGGAAAAGTTAAATCGTTGAAAGTAAGCTCAGAATTTGTCAACACTTTTGTCGAAGTGGTTTTGTGACTTTTGTGACTAGACCTTGACTCTTTCTTTCAGTTGATAAGTTTGAAAAATAATAGTATCTGTAATATTCCTTGACGTAATGTTTATTCACCGTTGAGCTAATTAATGAATTTTCATAGAATGTATTGATTTATTATTATGTACACCCAAGACAAAATTGGGAATCAATCTAAACATGACTCAGTTAATTCAGTCTTATAATATTGGGAACATTACTGTGAAGTTCACGTATTAAAAAAAATCTCGTTAAAGAAAAATACAATTTACGTTCGAAGTTTTCACTTTGATGAGGGTTTGAGTGAAAACTCCTAATTACTTTTTTATTGTATTCCGTCACCAAGTGTTGAATGAGTTAATTAACTGTATCCCTTTCGCATTCCACCAGAATACAATAAGCTCGACACACCCGAAATTAAACACATTATTCAAATTTTTTAAATAATAAATTTCGTATCAATTTACTGTCAGTTTATCTTTTTAAAAAATGAACCAATGTTTTTCTGTTCTATAAAATCGACAGTTTATCAATTTATCCTCGTCAAAAATGTCATTGCTAAATGAAAGCTGGAATAAAATTGTTTTTACCAAACGTTAACCTTTGTGTTCGAGTTTCTATACATTCAAACATTGATTTTTGTACAAATTTCGAGGTGAAAATTAAAAAGTGAACGAGTTTTCATATAAAATGGGATGAATAATGAAACGGAATGAGAATGCGGCCATTTTTGTATTGAAAATTTATTTGGCAATAACTAGCAGAACTTGTGTTTATGCACCTCTTTACGCACCTCTTTTGTTGAGCATTTTTGTTATTTTTTTGTTTTCGAATAACAATTGAATAAAAATGTTGATAATTTTTTTGGCACTTGATTAACATATCGAGTGATAAGTATTCTGCTGATTTCTATCCGTGCATATCATTAGTATATAACAAATAGATAGATTTTGTCGCGATTTGTTCAAGAATTTTCAACCCTAAGGCTTGCAAAGCCCTGAACACAATGACGTCAGTAAATAACGTGTCCACATGGCGTAAAATGTAATAGATCACAATAACGAGCGAGTGCCGTGCTGTTTCATCATAAAGACCGCACGTGGCTGTCTTTAGACGCGCGTTATGCACGGCGAGGCTTTTAGGCTTTATTTGTTTTGAAATAGGAAAATGGTTTTCGTGAAATTGTTTCTCATTTGTTTGTATATATCTTTATTAACAACGAAAATTACAAGCAAGGAATAGAAAAATTACAACTAGTATTTACAATTGAAACCATTGAGCTAACTGCAGACGGTCGCAAACAGTCTAAAGGTAGCTCAATCAATTGTATTTAACAGAAATGGACTTATTAAAAAGGATGTTTCGTGTCTTTTTCTACGCTTCAATGATTTGCATTGAGAACTTCGCAAAATAAACATAATGGTAATTATGCATTTTAAGCAGTTATCATTTTACATGGTATAAAAAAACAAAGTGGTCCGCCGCCAAAACCAAGAGAAATAAAACCTTTTGAAAACATGTCTGGTAGTTTTTTTACGTTACTTAAATTTATTCATCGTGCTAATATAATTTCAAATGCTCTCCCTTGCTATTATTATAAATTATACTGGACAGTCAAACGGAATCAAGCCATAAGTCAAGCAGAAAGGTAACTGATTTATGTACATATTACCTACATTTATATAGATTAATTTATATTTTATCATACATAGAAAAACCATGAAATAAATCTGCAGATTGTACAAACATTTGTACTGAGGATCAATTTGATTTATAAATTGTCTAAACCATCGTTCATTCATTCATTCATATGTTCATTCAACATTCGCTCTTCCTCTCATAAAAAAACTCGGTGACCACTGTGGAAGCAATAAGATTAATTAATTTATAATAAATAGAAATAAGTATCCCACATCCAAGTTAAGACTCGATACCCAAAAATAAACCGCAACCTCGTGCATCGCAGTCAGACCTTCGCCCATATATTATTAGAGAACACAAACAGCACAGGAAAAGTAACAAAAGAGCAGTTACAGTATTTAAGCTAGGTTCATACAGTACCTAGATAATCAGCTATTTTAAAATGGTTAATATGAATAATATTAAAAGAGAAAAACAATTTTATACCTGAAAGCCTTAGTATCAATCTAAACTAAAGTTTCAGGTACGTAAAACCACGGTTTAGACCTAGTAATTACATAAAATGACCATCGGAAGCGCCAGTGTAGGAATTTCCCCGCATTGTTCCAAAGGGAAGTGCCCGTAATGACTGTAATAGTCTATCTATTGTCTGCACGATGGACCTACATTATGGATGTGGTGGTTAGATTATGTAAGGAAACTGAATGGTACAAATCTTTACTTTCCGAGTCCAATGGAGATTGAAACGGGTACTAATATAATAATTGTAAAGGACAAAGCACACTTGAAAATCACCGCACGCACGCGCACACAGTCCTCACACGCCTCCGCCTCAACTCGTGATTATCGCTCATTGTCCACATTTCGATTCTCGCCTCGGGACAAATGTTTGCTTTAACTACGGATAGTTCAGGATTGGTTTATAGCAAAACCATTAATCAATGTAGTAAAATGTTACCACAAACTTTGCTTTGCTTAGGGCTAGATGACACTGTTTGAATCATCATCATCATCATCACCAGCCTATAATAGTCCACTGCTGGACATAGGCCTCTCCTAATGAGCGCCATATATGGCATCATAGTCCGTTAAAAAAGCGTACAGTCCACGAACGGTGGGCAGAGTCGTATGATCGTAGGTACATCTTGCTACAAGGAAGCAATCAAAATTGTAGTTTTTTGTCTTGCAATGATCTTCCTGTGTTTATTTTGAAGCTATAGTTCAGTCCTGGAGTCTTAAAATCCAGAGTAAATAAGGAAAGCGTGCTCCATATTATGCCACAGCTTTAGTGAGTTTTTGACAAAAACTAAGACGAATATGCGTCTGATTATCTTTTCGAAAAATACGTGTCTGAAATTAACACAAATAAGACCTTACATATGATCTAACTAACTTCATTTATGCAACAAAATTAACCAACCTATCACACTGTATTTATAGTGAAACAGTATAGGAGCGAAGATAACCGCACAGATAAACAATTAACTTCCTAATAGGTTATAGCTACAACAACAGTTAGTGCTACAGTTAAAGATAAGTTTAAAACAGAGAGATGAAAACTTGGCTATGGTAGAGTAAGAAGTAAATTCAGAGTTCCAGTAAGGGATGTGTATTAGTTGTAGATTTTGAAGAAAGATTTATTTTTCTTTGGCGCCATGCAGCTCAGCCAGTTTCTTTTTTGTAAGTAATAAAATACATAAATAATGGATATTCATCATCTTGTCCAAACTAAGCAGAGCTTTGTGTTATGGGTACTGGTACGGTAGATAACTGATAAACTTATTAGTAGTAGTACTATAAATATCTTTCTAGACTTCAAAAATATGAGGAAACTCTCAAATCGATTTTTTATTTAAAACCACGTAGGTATGTAACTTTTTTCTATCAAAATCAAAATCAAAATCATTTATTTGCAGACAACGGGTTACAGGTTGGTTTGCTTATTTTACATTTGTCCCATGCGATGACTTACCAGCTAATCAGCTCTGGTGTGCAAAATTATACAATATTAATTAAGAGACATGCGTAATAATTAAGAGACATGCATAATAATAACAAAACTGATTTTATGTGAAATTATGAGTAAAATAATAAACATTGGTCCATAGAAATAATTAAAATAAAGTTATGTATACAAATGTCAAATAAAATTTTAACCTACAATATTTTAATGTTAGAGTCCGTGAAAAATTCATTTAAATGATAGTAGCATTTTACCGTCAGTATCTTAAATAATTTTTGTTTAAAATGACTAGGTTTAACTCCCGTAGAGTAGCTGGTAATTTGTTAAATATTTTTGGAGCTATTCCACAAAAGTTTTTCTGATAGAGAGCTGTATGTCCTCCATTTGAGCAAAGGCGGCTGACGTCACGCCTGCTCCGCGAATGAGCAGGTTTTTGGTAGAGTTCTTGATTAGACTTTACAAATAGAGCCATTTCAAAAATAAAAAGCGATGGTACGGTTAATATTTTTAAAGTTATAAAGTGGGGTCTGCAGCTGTCCGTACTTGTAATTCCCTGTATTGCTCTGATGCACCTTTTTTGTGCCCTAAATATTATTTCCCAATCTTTGCAGTTGCCCCAAAATATAATACCGTAGCGTAATTTCGATGATACATAGCTATGATAGACTATGTGAAATGATTTGAATTATTATTTTGCATTTGAAAGCTAGTGCTTTTCGTGCGGTCCCATATCTAAAAAAATCAGATCGTTTTCAATTATTCACTACTAGCGACCCGCCCCGGCTTCGCAAGGTTTTATTATACGTATAAACTTTCCTCTTGAATAACTTTATCTATAAAAAAAACGCATCAAAATCCGTTGCGTAGTTTTAAAGATTTAAGCGTACAAAGGGACATGGGGACAGAGAAAGCGACTTTGTTTTATACTATGTAGTGATATACATCTAGCCTCAAGCTTTGCTTAGCTTGGGGCTAGATGCTGCGTCGATTGTCCAGCATTATTTTTATTTTTGTTCATACTTATTTATTTCCCTGTTACTTATTTTCACTCTGTAATTTCTTGAATACGGGGCGTAATCTTCAATGCTATTTCTCGGTCGGCTCGTGGCCATAATTTTAATGCGTCAAAACCAGTAGCTATTAAGATCCAAGTTCCCGTTAAATACCTAGGACGCGCTGTATATTCTAGACTTGTACTACTGTTGCACGATACCTACATCTTACTGTGCATGTAACAATTTTCATAAAGTTACTTTTTAATATGATCGGAATTTCATAACGCTTCGTAAATATTTGAGTTTTAACCTACATAACTGAAGGCACAGATATTCCGTTTAGACAAAGTGCTTGTTTTTGCTCTCGGCTTCGCACGCGGTTCTATATAAATGCGACAATCTTATGGTAATCCATGCCTAGAACTACATCTATGCAGAATTTTATAATTATCCGTTCATTCATTTTTGAGTGAAGATGTAACCAAATGCCATTCAACCAATAATGTCATTGATAGGTATATTTTCATGATTTGTATCATGAATAGGTTAAAAAATAACAGTAAACAACAAATTATTAAAGAATTGTACTTAATAAGAACCAGGATAATTTTAAAAGTATTACCAATTCAAACATCCAAACTTTCGAATTAATAATAAAAGTATGAATCTGGAAGGCAAAGTTATTTTTAATACTAGGAAGCAAGAAGGAAGTACAGAGAATAATATATTTTAATAAGGGATAGAGATGATGTTCAATAATCATCATAAACCTAGTCAGCGAATCCTGGTCGTAAAATAAACCCTATAATAGTAGGTCGAGGCAAGCATCTGTATTCTTAATCAATATGATTTGCCACTGGACTAGCCCGAGGTGAAAATTAGGGTTGGATTGTATTTGACGATAACCATTGCTAATGCTGCAACGAGATTATTTTACATATTTTCTAATTAAGACGTCCGTGTTTTACTAACAAATGTATAGTGGTTTATTCTATTGATGTAATGTTGATCGCTTTATTTATTACCTACATATTTTGCTATTCATATTTTGTTGTTTAAAACTGATCTTAAATTTGTTACTTTTCAAACTTTATGGAAAAATGTGTACCTACAAGCTTTGCTTTTTAAGGATTTCTTATTTGCGCTTGTTTCACCCATAGCGAAAAAGATGACAATTTTAAAAACTAGATGGCTTTTTTAGCCGCTGTTTTGATTCTTGTAATCAGCTCTCTTAAGTACCAGTCTAGTGAGTACAGTAATAAAATTTTGTATATAATTTGTAAAGATACTGTTAGGTTATATTATAATACTGTTATTTAAGTAGATTTAAATAAATCAATTATATAAAACAACTATTTCAGTAGCAGTGGACATTGTTAGTAGTGGTCATTTCTAGAAATGGACGATTTGAATAGTTGGTATTTTAAAATAGTGATCTATTTTTAATTTTGTCTACTATCGCCGAAACGCTTACAACCTACAAGTACACAAACTAGAGTTTGTTTTCTTAAAATCTACTCACTGATTGAAAATTTTACCCTAAAACCATATAGCAGCAGTTTTTTCACAACTGCAATTTAAAAAATACAGTTTCAATGGATTAGCTAGGGTCCAACCCATGCCTAGTTATCAACTCTCCCGCGGGCGTGAACGAGGCATAAATGAATACTAGAGTAGGTTTTGAATTGCAAAAATCTGGAATGTCGCCCGTCCGGATGTGTTATCGTCAATCGGGATTTATTCACCGGCTTGAACTGGATTGGTTGTGAAAAATCACTCTAAATAAGATGTCCTTTTGAATAAAGAATGCTGTTTCATTTCGTGTTTTAATTTTAGCCTTAAGCGATGATACATTGGTATATCTTATTGATGGATTACAAGGGTCTGACCGTGGCTTTGCACATGTTTTTCGTAAGATTAATTTAATTAAGATTCGAGAACTAATTTAGATATGAAAGGGTAAGCAGATTAAACATTATATAATAATAAATAAATAATGCTGGACCTTCCACTCAACATCGCCTGGATCAAAGCAAGCAGAGCTTGCTTTATGGATACTAGATGACTGATTTAATGTAAAAAAATACATTAATAAGATATAATCATTACGGGCGGCCAGCTGTGGACTGATAAAGGTTGATGATGATGATTATAAAGATAGATATTTTTATAATACATATTAAACACCCAGAACCCCGAAACAAATATTTGCAACGGATAGATTTTTTTTATGTATTTGACTACCAAGGCTTTTATCAAGGAATCAAACTCAAAAACAACATCCTGCATTGCTTTTTTGGACCAATATACCACTAAGGTTGAGATCATTTCCTCCTATTCTACTCGACTTATATACATGTATTCGTTTTAAAAAACGACCATTGAACTCTGTTCATTTGTCCGCACTGAATAACAATACTATTGAAATAAGATCCAATCTTTTAATCCTAAGCAAATAGTCGCTGACAATATCAGCTTCACAAATCGGACTATAATGGTTAACGGGTCTTTTTTGATCACCAATTAAATTCGCAAACTCTTTCACAATGGACGAGCAAAAACTTTTATCAATTATACGATCAACCTGATAACAAAGGTGGTCAAATTAGACTTAAATTCAAAGAAGTATAGGTTTTATTTACATGATAGTGAAGACGATAGTTGTTTAAAGGGGTAGATGAAAGGATAGGGATTACGTCAGTAGAAAATTGGTGTACCGGTACTTTTTGTATTGTGTAAAGTGATAAAGCTCTCAGTGTAATTGGTGATACGTTCAGACATAGTGGATTACTGCGATGAATCACAGGTACAGTAAGCAGCATAATTTGGTAACCCCTTGAACGTTTAACTTCTACCGCTAAAGAGTTGCCAGTTTACTATGACATCATTAATGGCAACAACATACATCCATTTATCACAACCTAACAATAACGGTTGAAACTTAGTTAAAATTAGGAAGATCTAACTAGAACAAAAGGAGTTGTGTCCACTTTTTTATTTTAAATTTTATTATAATTTGTACACCTCCTGCCTTTTTTAATAGCAGATAGTTTTCAACAATCTTGAGGTAGCTCAATTGATCCATTGCAATATTTGCAATACTAGTCGGAAGCGTCTCCATGACGCTAACTTTATTTTAAAATTACATACAAGTACAAAAAAAAATAGCCATATTCCCAAATCTACGTTTTCTGATATAAAATACACAAGTCGGTTATAACCATCAGCTAACGAGTAGTTTCGTGTAACCATAGCGTATTACAGTACCTATTATTACAGGGAGATGACATCATTATTACATTACAAGAATGATAACTGCTGGATTTACCTTGTTTTATTGTTACTGTCAGGTTAGTGTGGAGATGGATTTCGAAAAAAGGCTTTTTTCAAAAAAAGACTTCTTACTTTTGAACTCCATGTTAGTGAATGAGGAGGCCCGGATCTTAAGAATCTGAGTTCTAACTCAAAAAACTCAATAACTTTATTTCTTAAGGCTTACGAAATAAGCACGTAGACAAGTCAAATTTAAACTTTATAATTATCACACTATTATTATAAATGCGAAAGTTTGAATGTACGGATGGATGGATGGATGGATGGATGTTTGTTACCTCTTCACGCCAAAACTACTGAACATGTTGGGCTAACATTTTGATAAGACGTATTTCTAATCATGGAATATTATAACGTTATGATATATATGTTATACGCTACTTTTCATCCCATAAAGCAGTTCCCATGGAATAGAAATAGCCTTCGAAGTTTGCATTGAAACAATGGGCAGGTATTCGTTCTTCTCCTATCTTGGCAAAATGTTCACGTTATTGTCCTTGCTAACTTTCATGTGAAGTATTGCATATTAATCTGTTATTTTTAAAGATGTGACTCCACATTACGTGATCCTAACTGGGACAGTTATTCCGGAGGTAATAAGTGTGGCGAGCGCCGCTATGTCACTCTACCTTCCGCAACCTTTAGCAAAATGTTCATGTTATTGACCTTGCTATGTTTCATGTGAAATATTGCATATTAATCTGTTATTTTTAAAGATGTGACTCCACATTACGTGATCTTAACTGGGACAGTTATTCCGGTGGTAATGAGTGTGGCGAGCACCGCTATGTCACTCTACCTTCCGCAACCTTTGGCTAAATGTTCATGTTATTGACCTTGCTATGTTTCATGTGAAATATTGCATATTAATCTGTTATTTCTAAAGATGTGACTCCACATCACGTGATCCTAACTGAGACAGTTATTCCGGAGGTAATGAGTGTGGCGAGCGGCGCTATGTCACTCTACCTTCCGCAACCTTTGGCTAAATGTTCATGTTATTGACCTTGCTATGTTTCATGTGAAATATTGCATATTAATCTGTTATTTTTAAAGATGTGACTCCACATCACGTGATCCTAACTGAGACAGTTATTCCGGAGGTAATGAGTGTGGCGAGCGGCGCTATGTCACTCTACCTTCCGCAACCTTTGGCTAAATGTTTATGTTATTGACCTTGCTATGTTTCATGTGAAATATTGCCTATTTATCGGTTATTTTTAAAGATGTGACTCCACATCACGTGATCCTAACTGAGACAGTTATTCCGGAGGTAATGAGTGTGGCGAGCGGCGCTATGTCACTCTACCTTCCGCAACCTTTGGCTAAATGTTCATGTTATTGACCTTGCTATGTTTCATGTGAAATATTGCATATTAATCTGTTATTTTTAAAGATGTGACTCCACATCACGTGATCCTAACTGGGACAGTTATTCCGGTGGTAATGAGTGTGGCGAGCGCCGCTATGACACTCTACCTTCCGCAACCTTTAGCAAAAATATTCAAGTTATTGTCCTCGTGTTTATATTGTATGAAATATTGCATGTTAATCTGTTATTTTTAAAGATATGACTATATACAACGTGATCCTTATCAAAGGTACAATTGATTTCACAGAAACCTTTTATTTCAAACAGACGGAAAGAGTTTCCAAGTATTTGTAATAGGTATTGGGGAGATGGAGAACCTTACAGCGAAGTCCAAAAAAAATAAATTATTCCTTAGTTTTTACTAACTTAATTATTACAGTAGCTTAGTAAGTTTATTTCTCTTTGTCCACTGACCCACTTTCATTTCCTTAAATAAGCTGCTCTCAGCTATTTCAGACCAGACGATTTCGTACAAAAACGTTGAAATCTGCTCAAAAATTCAAATTCACTGCCTCATTATCCTAAAAACGGCTTACCTCTGAATAATAAAGGCCAAAAACACCCTCATTATTATAGTAATTTGCATTATAGCTGAAATATTCATGCAACTCAAAACTACGCCGCGAAAGTACACTTAACGTAAGTGCAACGCCCAGCCTACCCTTGAGACTACGTAGGCTTAGAGATGGGCATGATGTGATGTGAGGGTCTCGAGAATAAAAAATATGTGGAAATTCAAGACTTTCCAGAATATCTTTTTACTCACAAACTAAAAGGTTGAGTCGGAAAGAGAAAAGAACCCTATTTAAATCCCGAAAAAGAAAAATGTATAGTCAAATATGTGTATTTACGGTGAAACACGTAGAGAGCTAGAGGGAAAAATTTCTGTTGGGTATAAGGTCGCCGATTCTACCCATTTATTTAAAATCAGTAGATTACAGTTTGTTACATTTTATAAGTTTTGTTAGTGCAATAAAAATTAATCTATCTATCTAATAAGATATTCAGAAGTTGTCACCAAGTGTCGGACTGAAAAAAAGTCATTACTGAAACATGACCAACCTGGAATTTGGTCTCGGAATCTGTCCTTCCACTCCGACCAACTAAACCGATCAACTGGTTGTTTAGAATGGAACTCGATGAAGAGTTTATTTCCAATCAAACCAACTGGTTGATCATATATTTTATTTTGGGAAAACTTATTCCATTCGGACCAACCAAATGACAAATCGAAACAGATCACTTGTTTTTCTTTCTCAACGATAATTTAGCATTGTCCCAACACTACGCCACCCTTATCAAAAGTTGAACCCATTTTAACTTCACGCCATTAGTTGCCCACAGAGAACCCATTAAGGGTTTGGTTTCGGTTTTGTTATAAGATTCTATCTGATTGAACTGCAATGGGGGTTTTTGTGCCTACTTTTTACAACTAACCTTAAAGCGTTTTAGTACTATAGTGAAAAGCTTTTGAAGCTTCGTTTACCACAGCAGTTTTCGTTGACTGTATCTTCAAAATACCAAACTAAGCATAGCTCCAAATATACTAAAAGTTTATACGATCGCGTTAAAATTTAAGCTCGTGCATAGTTTCATGCCACATGGAAATTCCTGAAGCATTTTTATTTTCACCAGTTAAATCGTTTCAAAAAACCGAGCCAGCGATCCGAACAGCAATTCACATTGAAACTAATCGAACTTGTTCTATATTGGTTCCGTTGAAGCTTGTTTGATTGCCTTCCTGTGTGATGCTCACAACATGGGTTTTATTGCCGATTTGAGGGTAGATTGGATGCGTGGAACTATTAGCTAACAGCTTGAATGTTTTATTTAAGCGAAAAAACAGTTTCGAGGTTGGTTAGCTATGGTGCTTTGATGTTGACAAATGGAGAATTTAAAAAAATAGAGAGTAACGAGGATCTTCTCTCACGAGTTGTCCACTTCAGTTTTGGATCAGGGTACAACTGGTCCGAATCCAAAATCAGCAGTTTTGGGACTCGGACGAATTGTACCCCAATCTAAAACTGAAGAGGACAACTCGCCCTCGGACAAATTTTCATTTGGACGAGATGTACCCTAACCCAGTTTTTAGTGATGGAGCTAAAAAAACTACCTTAAGTAAGTGTTTTCAGTTAGGCATTTTGCACTGATCTATTTTCTATTTCACGTGGGATTTTTGGAAATCAGGTTTTCGGTAGACAAAAGTAAGTTATTGTTCTTGACGAAAGTCCGTCTGTATTGCAGAAGGTTGCGGGTTTGATTCCCACCCACCACTAAACACCCGGAGCAAATATTTTCAGATTCCACAAACATTTATCCTGAGGCGGGAATCGAAGCTCCTGAATAGAAGTCTTCAAAATTTAGAGTACGAGTTCAACTGAATACAGCTGCAGGGTAGTCCATGAATTTAATCTTATCTTAATCTTAATATCTTACTATTATAATAAATGGAAAAGTCTATGTGAATGTTTGTCATAAGTAATCTTTGTAACTACTTATGTTATTTAAATGAAATTTGGTATGTAGATAGTTTAGAACCTAGAATAGGACACAGGCTATTAAAAATGGAAATTTTAATCATAAGGTGTGCAATAAATTTCTGAAATTTGTACGAAAAAAACCTCTGGTTCGCGGGCGAACCAGCGGGGCGCATCTAGTTCCAAATAAAGCTGTAAAGAAAGTTCAGAACCAAGCTTAATTATCTATAAACAATGGCTTTATCTTTTAACTAGCATAAGCGCGGTAAAGCCCATCGGCTGGATGTTATTAGTCTTTATGCCTATCATCCACTACTTAGCGTTTAGAAGCGGAAATATATTTAATACGGCAAAAACATGGTGAAATAATATGGGTGTTTAAAAAATACTATACCGACTTTAAGTTCTTGAAAGCAATAATTTTAAATTTTTACAAAAACTAACAAACGCCTTTAGTATTCACAAATTATAAAGGATAATTCATAAAGTACTGGTCTGACCGTGATCAAATTTATATGGGACCACATGAGAAGCAAATAAACACAGAATAATTATAATCGGTCCACTATAAAATAAACGAAGAACGTCTCCGACGTTTACAAAGTCTCTAGAGCAGCGTTTTAGGTTCACGGCGCGAAAGGTACATTTATTTTAAAACCCAAAAGTTTCATTAGTAATGAGACGAACAAAAACAATTTGAGAGAGAGAGTAAACTATTTTATCGAGACTGAAAGTAGGGAGTTACGACTTTAGGTGTGCTTTGGGTCTGTCAAATTCACAATGGCTTAGAGTAAGCATTGTCATACATAACATCGCAAACTCTAGCACTAGGTTCTTTTCTTTCCTGAAAGATTCTTGACATCAGTTGAGTTCTTAGGTAAAAAGGCTTTATACATTCAAAGTTTAATTGTTTATAAAAAAAAGGAAAAGGTCTAATTGAAATGAGCTTATAGTCTCTAATACAGATTTGATGGAATACAGTCCTAAAACAGCAATAACTCGGATAAACAGCCTCGATTACGACGTGATTGTTGAGGCATTGCCTAATAAAGTTCAAAGCTAATAACCCTTTAATAACTTCTTTATAGGAGAAATTAATGGCGGCAGTGTTGAGTTGTTGTGAAAACTAATAAATTCATAATTGTACAAGTTATTTTCGAAAACCCCTTCTGCTCTTCCATCGTGTCACCTGAGAGGTTAAGGGTTTTAATTCCCCGTTCAGTTCAAATATGACATCAGAGTTGCATTTGGACAAGTACGATCTGTGAATATTTGTTTCGGGGTTCTGGGTGTTTTTCATGTTTTATAAAAAAAGACACTGTAATTTTCTTTATTGAGTAATTTATTAAATGTATCATCTATTAGGTACCCATAACACAAGCTCTGCTTAAGTTGGGGTGTGAATTGTCCTGCGTTATTATTATTTTTATTTATCCTTGGCAAAATAAAGAACGCCTTGGAATTGTATCCAGACATCTGAGTAGGTGGCGTCCTCTAAGACGATTGCCATCAGCCTTCCCATTACCATTGATTAGTTGTTATAGTTCGATCTCTAGCTCAGAGCAAAAAATCAGGACTTTATGCACGCACGCTGAGGTTACTCTTATTACCGCAATTTTCCTCCTAAAATTGTGCGGAAAACAGTACTTGAGAATATCAGCATCGTCTTTTAAATGATATCCAAATTTCAACCGATTTAGTAAGAATATAATAGAAACAAATCTCAACTAGTATTTGAAATGGAAACAATAGAGCCTACTGCATTATGTCGTAGGCAATGTAAAGGTAGCACAACTCATTGAAATCAATAGCACTCGGCAGCGTCTCCAAGACACTATCTGTATTGACCCGCTGTATTACACTTCTGATGCCCTGGGCCAGATATCCACTAGCTCTCGAGCCATACGTAGATTCGACCAAACGACTGTGTGATAACATTAATGGTTTAGATTCTCTACATAGGAATCAAATTAGTAACACATATCATACTTAGACACCAGTTCAACAACAGATGGTGATAAGAATAACCACCCAGGTAGAACAAGGGCTTATTGTGACCTGCACCTTCAATCTACCCAAAGCATGATTAATGACGATAACCATTAGGGTATGCAAATTGCACGTGAGCGGCTGCACTGTGAAGATGAAAATGAAAGTGAAATAATGGAAGTACCTACCGAAGATAAGCTAAGACGTTAGTCTTGCTTGTAGGTTTTTAGCACTTTTTCTTCTACGCTGATGGAATAGGGACTCTACCAAATGGAGTAACGTTACAAAGCCAATTATCGACACATAAGAATACTTATGGATACGATTGTATTTGAAATTGACAATTTTTCAGGAAGTTATTTAACTGATAGGGCAAAATTTCGTAAAACGTTTATTTACGTCGTATCAAAACAGCAAAAAACACACGAAATATATTATCAGATGATTTTTTAAATTTCACGGTGCTGCTTCTCCGTGCGACCACACTAACTGTGAACCGCATTATGCAATATGCTAATAACCGATCAATATAGATTTAAATGATTAATTGAAGACCAGTTATTTCAATACGAAGCCATGCTTATTTCGTGGGAAAATTGCTACCGGTAGAGTCAATTCGGCAATATCGAATAACAAAAATCATTGTTCTGTTCATATCCAATTAAAAATGTAGGTAACAACATTTTAAATCTAACTTTGTGTAAGTATTGACATTCATTAGCCGTGATTGAGCGGTAAAAGATTTCAAACAACCATTATTAACTGCAAAATTTTTAGTTTTGTCGCATTTATTCAATCACGTAGGAATAGAAACGCTTTATTTTATTTCCAGCCGTTTCGATCTCGTTTCAGAAATGGTGGTGACAGAATTGTCACCGCTGAAACGACTGCTGCACGAGCCACCGGTGAATTAATGGCCGTTGACGACTAGGGCTATACCCTCAATATTTTTAAAAATAAAAAACGTCACTGTTCACAGTACCAACATGGCAATGATATTACTTAAACGCGAAAGTTTAAAAACAGTGAACAGTAACAGGTCCACAATCGTAGATGTAACGCTTATCTGCGCATCAGAGTTTTCATCGCGACTTTCTACGAGTATACACGCCTAGTCGTGTCTATCTGGCTGTCCATCTGAAAACCACACTTACGCTAGTTATGACGGTGTACAAGAACTTAGAAGGAGTTGATATGGGTTTGTCCATGTTGGAAATTACCAAGAGGTCAGCTGCACTAACATGTATATTTTGTACATATTAAATTTCTTGGCTAGTACCTTGTCACGTTTGGAGGACATGATACGTACGGATAACTGCGACGTAGATACATAATACATAGCTGCAAGTATTAAATCTGTTGAATCGAGACGAGTAGACTTTAAAAACTATCAATTTTAGAACTATTTATGTATATGAATAAATAAATAATGCTGGACAATCCACTCAGCATCATCTAGCCCAAGCTAAGCAAAACTTATGTTATAGGTACCTACCAGATGACTGACATACATAATACAAAGATATATACAAAATACATAATATTTTATACCCGAAGGAGGGAATTTGTACCGCTATACTTTAAAAACAGTGTAACAGCGTGTAAAAAGTAATTCAAAGACGTTCTTAGTTTTTTAAGCACAATCAAATTATTGAAGCGTGATATTTCATACCATTAGCTCCCTATTGAATTCGATTTATCGTTAGCGCAGTCGAGAAATGTTTATGAAACTGCTAACAGAACCTACATTTCACAGCCAACACAAATAATTCCTCAGTAAACAATTTCCAGTTATCGTTGTATTATTGAAAGTTGGCAAAGTGGGACAATCCTGATATCGATTGTAATGCTTATTCATACAATCACCTTGGTTCCGTTGGGAAATCATCATCATTTCTCTGCAGGGTAAACTGCCACCGTACCGTAATCTACCTCGTTGTAGATTGGCCAATTGCTAACAAATTACCTATACTCCATCACTATTAGTTACCTAGCCATCTCAATGAATGAAGTTAATTAGGCGTTCGTTTTGTTATCGGTCTAACCATTCAACGAACGGGCTGGTTGTACGATACGGCGGCTCCAACCCGCAAGTGTCATAAGTAATTGAAGTTTCAACCAACAAAAAAAATAAGCCAGTTCTAAAGTTGACGCGTATTTTTGTTTTTTTTTATTAATGACCACGCGTAACTTTTTACAGTGCAGTCCATAGTATTTCTTGTTGATTGAATTGATAATTCTTATTGGAAATACCCTGAAGTCGGCACTATTTATTTTTAGGCGGTTTTTTTTCATTATCTCCCGAGATCATCGTCAATTTTGTCTCGGAAAAGCTTCTCGCGTGACATATGCCATTTGTGTCGAAGGAAATTAGATTTCCGGTGATACTACTTTGGCACAAACCTCTTTACACAAACAACTTATTCCATTAACGGCCGATTTGGCGCAGCTTCGGGCCAAATATGTGTACAATCTGCAGTTTTTGATCCATGCTTGTGTTTTTTATGTATACTAAAAATGTATTATTAAAGTGAGATAGTACGTATTATATTATAATATACTAGTCATCAATGACACAAGCTCTGCTAAGCTTGGGTCTGGATAATGGAGTTTGGATTTTCTAGTATTATTTATTAAGCTTGCGTAGTATACGCCCGTATTTTATTTCCTTCTCTAGACGTAAAGAGCAATATAAAATATTCCACTTGCTCAGCACTACTCATAAATCGTGGACGTGGAAAACTGAATTTTCATAGCTGCATTTTGTGGTATTTTTCACAGATAACGACTTGCTTTTAAAATGCCAAACTGGCTGAATATGTCAAAGGGCACTTACAATTTCAAATTTCTCGCAATTTGAATGTAAGTAGGTATGTAGCTAGAGTTCTGTAGAGATCATTAAATCATGGGTTGTAAGTTAAGTAAATAGGCTTATTATGGGTTGTATGTAAGTTAAGTAAATAGAATACGTAATATAATATACGCAAAAGTCTGTAAGTATGGATGGATGGATGTTTGTTACTCATTCAAGCAAAAACTACTGCACGGATATGGATGAAATTTGGCACCGAGATAGATTATAGTCTAGAATAACACATAGGCTATATTTTATCCCGGAAATTCCATGGAACGGGTGAAACCGCGAGGCGCTGCTAGTATCTATATAAAAAACGGATTTAATGTATTTTTTTGATCTCACAAGTGAATAAGGCGACCACTCCAAAAACCATTGAATGGACGAATTAGAAACCGATAGCTGCGAATTCTACACCGAGATTATAGAGATTTCTAGAAAAGTCTTCCGTGAAAGGGAAGGGCAACCAGGAGTAAGCAAGATAATCCAACGGTGTGTATTTTATAGCAGCGCTAGAGGTTATTCTTTATGTCATAGCCAGATAGCCAGTTTCATTACGTAAAGACGAGTAGCGGCGACCGGCGGCTCCAGCTAACTGTACGCTAACGAAAGCGAAAACTAACTCGTTCGCTCCACTTATCTATACTCAGTGCCGTATAATTCTAGTGGACTGTGTCCGTTGTACTACGTCATAAGTTAACGGCTTTAGCTTTTACTGGAATGAGATTTTTACGATTTTATTCAGCGAAGCGCGGCGTTGGTGCGATAACTTCGGAACCGTTTCATTTACATTCTGAGCTGGGATTTGCTTGAAAACTATTTAGTTTTGTAGCACAAATGACTTTCAGGTTGCCTTTTATGCTAGTCTTTGATTACAAGCTACATTTTACTTTAAATTTGAATTCGCAAATGGTTAGGAAGATTCTTTCAGCTTTGAACCGATAACATGAGTAACCGATTACTTGTTTACCAGTTAATTAACAAGTTATCTCCTGCCAACAAAGACTTTATCCAGTATTCTGCAGAGTTTTAGGTAAGCAGACCATTAATTTTTAGTAATTTCCATGATTTTATTTAACCTCTGCAGTATCCTTTTCTCAAAACCATTTGTAAACGCTAAATTCATTTATAACGGGATTGGTAAACGTTCATGGTAAAAATTCATTAATAACAGGATATTTGATGATTTGTATTATTATCAATAATCAAAATCTTTATTTCTTTAGGCTTACAAAATAAGCACTTAGACAAGTCAAATTTAATTTAATTCGCCTCAATTTTTTGTCCACTAGTGGTATTGTGAGTTTTCCAATATTTCGCGTTGTGGCTCAGAATTTATTTTCATAATTATTCATCCCGTGACCACGACAGAGTGTAAACCTGTTGAAACTTTTTGAAATAGGTACAGTAACGCGATAAATGCCCTAGATATATATAACAATGTGTTCATTTCGAGTAAGTTTAAAAAACTTTATCACTCACAATTTAAACGTTCAGCATTGTTAAATGCCGGAGATTCCGTATCTTCTCATTACTAAACCCAACAAGAGCCTATCTTATTCATTAACGATCTGCTAAATGCTAACGTAAGACAGTGGACACGCCCAACCGCAAAAGGCGTGAAATTAAACGATGCTATTCACTGAGATCTCATCGTACACGTAAACTGGACTTACTCCAGTTACTCCCATTTATTAGAGTTAACGCTTTAATGACACCCGTCCTGATGGTAGATAAAAGCAGCTTTTGTTTCTATAAACGTATAAATGTTTTGTCTATTTATCTTTGTTTTAGAAGGTTTGTTTATCTTTGGTTGTGGGCAGGTGTGCTTGAAAGGGATTATTCAAAGACTGGAATAATCCCTTTCAAGCGGATTTTCATAAGAAGATTCTTATGAAGAAGATTCTTATGAAAATCCGCTTAAGGCGGAAAACGGAAATTTTAAAAATCTGTCCTGAATGAAAGGTGTTGTGTAATTGATTACTTGTACCTTACCATACCATAACTTTAAGGGGAGCTCATCATTATCACAGTACTAATATTTAAAACTAACTACGTTCCGCATCTATCTGAATGCTGAACGTAATAATGATAATGATAATTCAGATAATGATGTGTGGATTGTCCAGCATTATTTATTTATTTTTATTTTTTATTTATCTATACCCGCGTGAAAATTGATGAAGATCTTTCTCAATATTTTTATTCAGGCTTAGAATTACGTGTTTTGAATATTATAGCCCGACTGTTTAGTAGTTTGGCTTGAAGTAGTAATAAACATTCATCAATACATCCAATAATCCGTCCATCCATCCTTACATTCTATCTTTCGCATTACTAATATTAATGTGATCTGCTAGGATGGTAGGAGTAAAAATTGTGACATTCATTAGAGTTGTCATAGAACGGGATGGAACACCAAAACTCTGGCAAGAGATCAATATACACACTTACATATAATAATATGATGAATTCGTCAAACTACGTAAATTTGTAATCTAGTAAGAGTGTTTACATGATATTATTATGTAAAACATAAATTCTATGACGTGTCCATGAAGTCCATGACGTGTCTACGAAGAGTCCTGTAAGGAACTTCTAAAGGAAATAAATCACTTTGAATGTCAAATTTGAAATTTGGTAAATAAATTGTTAAAATACAATTTGGTAGTTTTATAACAAGGGCAAAAAAGAAAACGGTAACTTAACCAACCAACTTAAAGTAATTTTTTTCTATAAATTTAATCTGAAATAAATGAGATATTAATAAGAATGAACCAGTTCATTGTCTATTTTGCTAGAATTTCTATAGAAAACTATGTAATTAAAGTCGGTCACTTAGCATGAACAATATGAGCTTTCAAAACAAGTAATTTCGATGGCCATTCTTCGATTATGTTGCTCATAAGCAACTCGCACGAGCGTTGAATTTTCTCCTTTTCACCTTAATGAACTAAACAACTGAGGCCTCAGTACGACGTTTACATAGTTTGCGAAAACTATAAAAGTTTACGTTTCCTTCTTTACATTTATCTCATTGCAGCAACTCCACCGATTTCTCAGAGGAAGTACTGTTTTTAGCATTGGAATGAGCCAGATTAGCGTTTGTCTGTATTATGGAATACTGGTTTCCGAGCGGAAGTACCTACTACTCAGCTGTACGTCTCACGAGTCCATTACTCTGTGCAGACCAAGGCAGTGGAGGACTTCCTGAAAACGAAGACCGGACTCTCGATGCGCGTCGAAAAGCTGGACTCTCGCCATAATGTGAGCTTCAATTCATTTATGGTGAGAGTTCCAACTCAACATCTTTCGACGTACATGAGCGAAGAGTTTTGGCCGAAGGGTGTCAAGTTCCGTCGGTTCATCGGCCGCCTGAAAGGAGACACCGCCGGGCATCGTCGGCAGCTGACACCGTGATTGCGCAATACACGTCGCAGCAATTAAAACGTGTATATACTTTATATTTAGTTATGATATTTTTATGTATGTTAGACTGTAAGGTATTTATTTATATGGGCCTTAGAATTAGTATTTACCATCTTGACTATTTTTATGATGCCTGAAATAAATGATTTTATTATTATTATTATTATTTCACTTTATTTATTTTAATACTCGTTATAAAATACATTTTTTACTATAGAAAATACAAAAATATTATAAAACTAATCTACAGTAAAAAATATATCAAAACGGTGGATCACCGGCCGCGAAGCTAGGCTCAAGCAGCCGGTGACTAGGGTTGCAGACAGAGGAACTTCCTGACGATACGCGCCGAATCCAGGAGAACCGCTTTTTGAATCTGACCCTTGATCCAACTTCCTAGCGAGAGTCTCTTGAGATGTTTATCGAGGCTCTTCGCTATTACCCCGTTAACCGAAACGACTATCGGGACGATGGTCGCTGAATCAACATCCCACATGCTGACAACCTCGTTAGCCAAATCAAGATATTTACTGAGTTTATCTTTCTCAGCTTTAACGAGGTTAACATCATGTGGTATGGTGACATCAGCAAGCACCGCCCATCTTTCTAACCGGTCTATCAGTACAATATCAGGCTTATTTGCAAGAATAGTCCTGTCTGTAATGATAGACCGGTCCCAATAGAGCGTGGCACGGCTGTTTTCGAGAACTGGCGCTGGTGTGTATTTATAGTATGGAACTTCAGGACCAGTAAGGCCATATCGGAGAGCAAGTTGTTGATGTATAATTTTGGCTACTTGGTTGTGTCTGTGCAAGTACTGAGAGTTAGCTAGGTGCGAACAACCCGAAAGTATATGACGAAGGGTCTCCCCTGGAAGATGACACGCTCGACAGATATCGATCGTGCCATCTTTCATGATATACTTCCGGTAATTGTTCGTCTTAACTACCTCATCCATAATTGCACAGACAAAGCCTTCGGTTTCCCCAAAGAGGTCACCGAAACGTAGCCAGTTTACTGAGCTTAGGAGATCTACATCAGGACCTGTGAGGACCTTGTAGAATCTCCCATGCAGCTCTTTGCTTTCCCATATGGCCTTCCTGTCCTCTATACTCATCACTATAGGTTTACGCCAGTTCTCGTTAGCTAAGGAGAGAGGAGTTAGGTTCTTATCAACTGCAACTACGTCGCGATGCATTTGGTATTCGGCTTGATGGAAATAATTTCTGAGATTGCAAACCTCACGGTTGTGTAGGGTCTTAGCGCTTAAAAAGCCTCGACCGCCACATTTCCGTGGGATGTACAATCTCATTACCGAAGATCGGGGGTGTCGCATGCGATGAGTAGTTAAAAGTTGACGAACCCTACAGTCCAAGGCGTCTAGTTCAGTCTGAGTCCATCTTAGTATGCCAAAAGTATAAGTAAGCAAGGGCATAACCCAGCCATTGAAGGCTCGCACCTTGTTGCCACCCGACAATAGGCTATTCAGCACTTTTGTAAGGCGGCAGAAGAAGCGTTCCTTCACCGACTGTTTTATTTCCCCGTCCACTATACCCAAGGCTTCTGGCATACCAAGGTACTTATAAGTTTCACCCTCTGAGAGAGATTTGAGGGACCTATGCTCTGAAAGTTGCAAATTATTAGAATTTACAACTTTCCCTCGTTGTATTTGTATGACCGCACACTTATCAACGCCGAACTCCATGTTAATAGCACTACTGAATATCTGTGTGATATTCAAGAGGGCCATTAACTGTGTTTCATTCGGCGCAAATAGTTTGAGGTCATCCATATACAACAAGTGAGAAATAACCTCACCCTCTCTCCGAAGGCGATAACCTATTCCTGAATCTTTCAGTAGGGTACTGAGTGGATTCAGGGCTAGACAAAACCACAAGGGACTCAGACTGTCGCCCTGGAATATACCTCTCTCTATCCTTATCAGATCAATGGTCGCAGGGGGAATTAATCGGCTGCCTGGATGACGAAGAACCGTAGTCCACTGTCTCATACATGATCCCAAGAATGATCTTAGAGTAGTATCTACTTTATACAACTCTAAGACCCTCTCAAGCCAAGTATGAGGCACCGAATCATAAGCCTTCTTATAATCGATCCATGCAGCCGATAAATTCCCTCTGCCACGTTTGACCTTTTGGCTAATGGCCATGTCAATGAGGAGGAGCTCCTTAGTACCACGGGACCCAACCCTACATCCATTTTGAGCAGGTGCCAAAATATTGTTCGTAACAATATGTGTGTTAATTTTTGTGGTCAAGATGGATGTAAGTAGCTTATAGATCGTTGGTAAGCACGTTATGGGTCTATAATTCTTTGGCTCCGCAGTACTACCAGACTTATGGAGCAGGAAAGTTACACCCGTCGTCATAAAAAGTGGGAGCGACCCGATCTCAATTGCTTTTTGGAATTGTGTGGCCAGAACTGAATGTGAGCATCGAAACCATTTTAGCCAAAAGTTATGCAATCCATCCGGGCCAGGACTTTTCCAATTATGGGCCGAGCGGATCGCATTACTTACATCCAACGAAGAGATAGTAATAGCGTCCATGGTTTCGATATTTTCACATTCAGTTCTTACCACATTCATCCAGTCCGCCTCCGTGTGTTCGACAGGTAAAGACCAGATGCCTCGCCAAAAATTATTTCCAGTTTCGGCATCCGGTACTTGACCATCGGACACACGTAGATCGGTTTTCTCCCAGTCTCGGTAAACTTTCCTTTGGTCACTTTGAAAGTTGCGATTCTGCCAAAACCTGTCAACTCGCTTTTTATACCTTTTTATACGGCTTGCCCACGCATAGACTTTTTGTTTTAGGTAGTCTATGCGCTCTGTAGCACAGGCTAAATAGGCCTGAGGTTGAATTTCAGTTCCGTCAAAAGCCTGTGTCACAAAGCGCATAACCCGAGGTCTATGGTTGCCTTCCCTAAAACATATAAGCTTAGCTATGAGGGTCCTAAACCTACTGATACGCCTCTCTATCCTCTGTTGCCAATTAGGGGTACTGCAAGCCTGGCGCGGAGCGCGGTCACAGTCCGGAAACTTTACCCGCGCAACACGACAGGCCGCGATAGCCCCACAATAGAGAATAGAGTGCGTATCAGTAAGATCACTACTAGCCAGCAGATAAGGGACTAGTAGTGGGTTCAAGGCCCCCACTATAGCTAAAGCACGTCTATGGGTGGGAAAGCGAGGTAGGCGAGGCCTTACACTACAGTTTCTAAACTTAAGAATCGCTTCTTCCAAAGCCCTCCTCAATTGCTCATTACTATGGGTACTTACCTCAATACTCTCGTGATTGACATCTTCTACAGTATAATCAGGTTGGGAAGTCACTGATGTTGATGTAACTTGTCGCTGTGGCGACGATGTAGCAGCCTGATTACACTGCGGACGGTCCGCCACTTGAGCACTGAGATTCTCTCGCCGTAGTTGATCAAGTATAGAGTCATTCAACAGTTTTGAGCGTTGAATGACCCGTACCTGATCGGATAGCCGTTGCGTGTTAACGACGACAGTTGGTTCAAGGGCCTGAAACAACGGCAGCATCCTGGAACGGTAAGCGGTTAGGTTAGTTCCTCCGTCTGTAGCCCTATAGAATGCGCGCATGACGTTCTCATTTATTTCTTGCGTCCACTTCATGCGCCGCACTCTTCCGTCAGCGGCGGGGGCCGGTCGCGGGGCTGCGAGCCCTGCAGGTCCCAAGCCAGCTGACAGTGGGGGTCGACCTCGCCGCACAGGTGGTCGCGGCGGTCGAGGCGACGGCGGCAGCTCGTCTTCGCTGCTCAACACATCACTCGTCTCAGGCGGCGTTTGGAAATTCTCTTCATCAGAGGACGAGGATGTGGAGCTTGCCGAGGCGGGCTGCGGTGGTGTTATGTGGAGTGCCAAGTCTTGTGCCGCCCTCCGTTGTGATCTCGTTTGCATTTATATTTATGTTTCATGTTTATTTACATATTTATACAAATAAATTCAAAAATTTTCACAAAATCACGTATGTGACGGGCGGTGTCATTTTTTTTTTTTTTTTATTATTATTATTATTATAACAGGAACAGGAACAACGGAAATGGTTTAATAAACCTTTACGAATGATCAAACGTTTTTTATAGAGAGCCTTCTTTCACGAAAATAGAAATTATGTTTGAATTTGAATGATGTAAAACAAAATTCGGTTTTGAGGACACTAGGATTTTAGCTAGACAACGAACAAAACGTAGTTACAGCTTTTTCAGAATCGTGTTCTAGAAAATTCACTGTTTGGGATTTTGCAAACTTGTACTAGACGTACTGAGTTGAAAGTGCCTAATGAGCTGAATAAGCTTTCCGCTTTTTTAGCTCTCTGTGTTATTTTAGCTGAAAAAACAGTTTGAAGCTTGAGCCATGAAAATGAAAAAAGATAAAACCGCTTTCTAGGTTTTTTTTTAGATATATTCAGACTTTAATGAGAAGATATTTAATTGTTAAACTATTTGAATCACTCAAGTTATTTAATTTAAACATAGCTTATATAATATTCCTGTCCTTATAGGATTTTTTTCCATTAGATTTAGTAATCTGTATGTAACGCTTAAATCTGTAATGTGTTTTTCTTTAATGTAGTAACTGAACATTTTTATTTTCCGATACTTGTAATTATGGAAGTAGTGAACTAATATACAATTGAGACTTAATACCGAATTTACGCGAATTTAAAACCATCATAATTGGTTAATTTAATAAACCAAAAGTCAAATGAGCATCCATAATGGGTTCCACTGATTCATTATCCAGAACATAATTACATCAATTAGTAATTTGAATTCAGAACGACCCGAATCAATTATTGAGCTTAATTGCAGTTCATTTAAGTAATTCATTTTGTTAATTGAATTACACAATTAATACAATTTAAGTCGTTTGTCCTTTTTACTTGGTATTGTTCGACTCTTTTGTTCATTTTCTTTTCTTTTGTTAAAATTCAGTTTCGTGATATATAATCTAAATATTGTTTTAAAATATGCAGGTGACCGAAAATTACGAGTATCTAAAAAATAAAATATCAAATATAATAAAATAAACAAAATAATGCTAGACAATTCACACAGCAACACCCCATGAGCTAAGCTACCCATAACACAAGCCCTGCTTAGCTAGATGATGCTTTGTAAGTAACAACTTTAACTTTTAAAATACCTACGTATAATATTGTTTCTGGCAATTTTGTCTGTCAAAACCGCAAGTAAAAAATAAAACCTCTTCTAAAAAATTATCCAAGAGTCCGGTCGATATGACGCGTGACCCGAGAGCTGGTGAGTATCTGTCGCAGAGCGCATCAGCATTGCCATACAGCGTATTAAAGCAGCCAGTGTCTTGGGGACGCGACGACTGGTATTGACATGGATCAGTTGAGCTACCTCTAGACTTTTAGCAACCGTCGACAGTTATATCAACTGTTTCAATTGTGTGTACGTACGTACTTACTAGTTTTAATATGTTTCTATTCCTTGACTGTAATTTTCGTTATTTATAAAACTCTCTTCTTATTCAAATCTAGGTACTACTCTTCTTTGGTTTTATTTAAGTCTCTTGAAAATAAAAATTGTATCAGATTTAAACAAAGAAATACAAATACTAAACAAAATCTAACTCTCCGCGTTCAAAACGCTTATTCTTTCTTTTAATATAAAGAGCAGTATGGCTTTAAGGCTTTCGCCTGTCCTAGATGGACTAAACTAAGAACACAAAAAAATGTAGAACAAATTTTTTTGAATTAAGAATAGTGTTAGTTTTTGAATCTTTATTCAAATACAAAACAAAATCTCATTCTCCGCGTTCAAAGCACTTCTTTCTTGTCTTGTGTTAAAAGCTTTAGTGATAGGTGTAAAAGAACAACCCACGCTTGCATACCCTCAGGCCCATAACTCAGAGACTACACGCTACCACATTACAAGAAGCGTGTCACACGTCGCTTTCATTGACCTGCGCAAGCGCACCTGCGCTGCAAATCGTTGACATTGATTTACTTTACTAGTTGATTGCGTCATGAACTTGTAAGATGAGAGCATTTGATAGCAGAAGATTATCTTTGACTTAATTAGGTGCAATATTGTATCTATACTTATCGATAGTTACATTGAAATGGATGGTTTTGCTGAAATCCTCGGTAAAAGACCGCATCCCTGGTGCGCAGGGTATATGACAGCTCCAAACCCATCCTTTAATCTATAGCAGGTAAAATATCCTTTTGTCTCTTAAATTATCAAGGAAATTAGGAAATTATTAAGGGAAAATTATTTGTATTGAGTATAAATTTTTGGTAATAGAATAAGCTCTCATTGTAAAATAACATAACACGGATCTCAGTTATCCAAAATAAAATTAATTTTTTAATATTTGTCTGTTGGTTTTATCACCTTTCGGCTACGTAGTTTATTTTATATTAACAGCCCATTAAAATTTAAGTAAACTCAATAATTTACTAAACAAACTGCAAAATTACATAATGACGCAAATACCGATGGTGAATAAATACAGCCATATTATTTACAATTAGCCTTATTATTACAAGTTTCCTAATAACTACCATTATTATTACAGAACTATACTTATGCCAATATCCTAATAGGCAGAAATTTGCATTGGTAATAACTAAAGAGGTACGAACGCAAATCTCTTTCAAGTGGTAAACCTTCTTAAGGTTGGGTTACTTGGACTATCCCATGTGAACTTTAGAAAGGACGACACGACATTAAACATCAAATGTCTCTCGGTCACGTAATTGGTAGCTTAAAAAAAGTTTGAGGTGGGCACAGTCTTAGTAACCAATAAACAAAATTTTAATTGCATTCACATGTTGAACGTAAGTATAGTGATCTGTTTCGCACGTACACCTTGCTAGGGCATGGAAATGATTTTGCTAGGCGACTAATACAAGACGTAGGTAACAAAAGTTTGGACCAAGCTTTCAGGGAGCTCGTACTAAGAGTATGATTTTCTAGACAGGCGTATTGTTATCTTATGCCTTTGCTATCGACTTCTGTTGCGCATTGGCATCGGTGAAGGAGGCTGCACATTTGAACGTACCTATGAAGTACTGTCTTAGCTTAAAGTTTTTGTTTTTTTACTTTTTTTTATTTATTTATTGTCTCTGAGTCTAGGAACTTTAGAAGAAGCCCAATCCCTTTGTTTCACAGGCTTTTTATGAAGTTTCAAAATGACTTTTTGACACAAAGTAGGCAATTATATTTTCACAACCAGGTTTAAACCCAACCTTTGACACAAAATATGCGATCGTGTCGTCTTGTGCTAAATATAAATAGAGCCTTTGTTTTCTAACTTTCCACGTGCAGTGAAATTGTTTGCGCATCGCGGAAATCCTACAATTACGCCCTACTCAGCTATTAACACTTCGTTCACTTGTTCGTAGAAGTTGTTAGGACTGTGTGAGATCGTATCGTTAAACTAAGTGGCAGTTATTTCCTAATTATGACAATCTATTCGTGATCTTTTGGTTTAGTCGTGTGTTGTATGACTGACTTTGCTTATTATGAAGAATGAGGCTTCAAAATTAACTCATCTGTAGATTAAGGTGAATCAACAACATTTACTTAGCTTTTCAAATCTCTAGAAGCATGTTGTTTACGAGTTGAGTTGAAATCTGTTTAGCCTTGTATAATTGTATATTTTGTTTGAGTATTTATTATTTTTCAAGATTAGAATTATGTATTGTTATGCGTGAGCCCTCGCGGTTTTAAATTCCGCCGAAGTCGTAACTTTGTATATAATTTCTTAGGTTTATTATAAGAAATTTCTGTCTCAAAGTAATTACTTATTCGTACGCTGATAATTTCTTTTGTGTATGTACCGAAATTGCATGTATGCATTCACAGAAGTAGGAATAATATTATTCCTACTTCTATGTATGCATTAATGCAATAAGTGATAGACCGATTTGACAATTGTCTACTTAGACTGATGTTCACCACATTCTATGAAAACTTCTGTCGCCAATTAAAACATATTGGTCTGATTATCTTATTAAATATTACCTGCCTTTGTCAGCATACTAACAACCGGCCGTTACCAGTTTACTGTTGCGGCTCCAAAAGTTCTCTTCCGCTCCAAATCCACTGAAAACACACCCTATCTCTGCCATTTCAGTTTGAACGTTATACCATAACATAGTTTCAAAGGAGTCTTTACGACATTTCCATCAGGTTCATTGAATCGGATGCAGACGAATGGTTTTCCGATACGAATATTCCTTCTTAGCCTAGACAAGGTACGTAAATGTCACACTGTTACGCACGTATATGTCACACTATTACGCTATCAATTTGACCTGCCTAACTTTATCTTTCACTATCACAAAGAGGCGCAATCTAAATTCGTGGCGCGTCATCCATTTTTTCACCTTTACAGCTAAAGTAACAGATATAAATTGTGGTTATTATTCTTGGTGGTGCGACCGTTTTAAAGATGAGTTTTATTGTTTTGACTAAAAATACCTTCGGATAAATTTTAATGTGATAATTAGTTTTTCCCAAGCTAAGTCAAAGAAAGAATTTCATTTAACCAGCAGTATTCAACCAGCATTTTGTAGATCAAGTCATAAGATATTTTACGTTTCATCAGAAAAGCTTTCAGTTTGTGAGCTTGCAATAAATATTATCAGCAAAGTTTCGGAGCAAAATCGGTAAGTCCTTAGCGGTAGTTAGTATGTGGGATTTATACAGTTTCCAATATTTATTGTTTCCAATTTCAGATAAAATTTAACACTATCTGTCGCCGTTTTGATACTATTTTAGACTAATCTCTTAAAATGCATCCATCTGAATGGACCTTCAAGCAGAATCTTGATAACGATGATGATGGTGATGGGTGCAATCGATCGAAAGTGACGAGCAAAGTGGTCGAACGACTTGAAAACATTACTACGTACGTAACGTGAGTAGGGTGAGTACAATTCTATTAAATCTAAGAGAATATACATCATCATCATCATCAGCCTATATTAGTCCACTGCTGGACATAGAGAATACAATTTATAATAATTGGAAATTAAGTATTTACCAATTCTGATAAGATTTATTTTGTGGTGCATTGTAGTGGCGTAGTTCAACAACGCTTTTGTGTCTGTTCTCGTTTATAAATAAAATAAACAGACAAATTTTACATGTGCAAGCATGTGAACGCTTACTTATGTTAAATACAACGTACGTAACCGTTATTTATAAAGGTTGTAAAGTAAAATAAAAATAACATTCGCTATAATTCCAGCAAGTAGGGTGGATATGGTCTAATAAAAATCGGAGACTGTAGGTTATAGCGCAATGAAACGTAGCATAAACTTTTAGTGTGTGAAATTACTGCAAAGTCCCTACGTGGGTTTATGTGGATACATTCTTTGGCAGCGGAAAAGGTAATTTTCTTTAGCAGTTCGTACTTGGTAGTATATAAAAGGTAATTGAATATAAACACCCACAACGTGACTTTTTATAAGAAATGTTTTTGACGCTTTTTCTGTTCTTAGAAAAGCGAAAGTTAGTTTTGTGTATTAAATATATTATCCAGAATAGGATCTGAACGCTGACAATTGCGCTTGGTAATGCCGAAATTCGAACCGATACACGTGATAATAATAATGCGTAATAATAATAATAATCATCATCATCATCATCAACCTATACTAGTCCACTGCTGGACATAGGCCTCCCCCAATGAGCGCCATTGCGCCCTGTCTTCAGCTTGACGCATCCAGCATCTGCCAGCAGTCTTTCGCAGATCGTCATCCCACCTGGCCGGAGGGCGTCCTACGCTACGTTTACCGAGTCGCGGTCTCCACTCAAGAACACGTTTACCCCAACGGTTGTCGGTTCTTCGCGAGATATGGCCGGCCCATTGCCACTTCAGCTTGCTAATTCTTTGAGCTATGTCGATAACTTTGGTTCTCTGTCGGATGTATTCGTTACGAATTCTATCCTTCAGAGAGACTCCGAGCATAGCTCTTTCCATAGCTCGCTGGGCGACTTTGAACTGGTGGACCAACCCTACCGTGAGTGTCCACGTCTCTGCTCCGTAGGTCATTACGGGTAGGACGCACTGATTGAAAACTTTCGTTTTCAAACATTGCGGTATGGATGAAGAGAAGACTTGACGTAGTTTCCCAAATGCTGCCCAGCCTAGCTGGATCCTCCTCTTGGCCTCCTTCTCAAAATTGTTTTTACCTAGCTGTACAATCTGCCCAAGGTAAGTATACTCGGAAACAATTTCAAGAAGGTGACCATCAACGACTATCGGTCCCGGAACAATGTGGCCATTGATCATGACTTTGGTTTTATCCAAATTCATGCCAAGACCGATACATCGCGAGGCTGAAGCTAGGCCGTCCAGCATGTGGGTCAGCTCCTCTAGCGACTCCGCCATTACGACTATGTCATCAGCGAATCGAAGGTGTGAGATGTGATCGCCGTTTATGTTAATGCCCTTACCTTTCCAGTCCAGCGTCTTAAACATATCTTCCAATGCGCTCGTGAACAGTTTCGGGGATATGACATCCCCCTGTCTCACTCCTCTGCGCAATTGGATAGGTTTAGACTGCTGGTCCTGTACTTGGACACTCATAGTGGCAGCTTCATAGAGACACCTCAGCACTTCGATGTAACGATAGTCTACTTGGCATCGCTGTAAGGATTCCAGAACAGCCCAGGTTTCAACGGAGTCAAAGGCTTTCTCATAGTCCACAAAAGCGAGACACAGGGGCTGATTATACTCTTCGGACTTCTGTATAATCTGCCTCACTGTGTGTATGTGGTCTATGGTGCCATATCCTCCGCGGAACCCGGCCTGTTCCGGTGGCTGGAACTCGTCAAGTCTCCTGGCGAGACGATTCGTGATCACTCGTGAGAACAGCTTATAGATGTGGCTCAGGAGTGTGATGGGTCTGTAATTTTTAAGGAGAGTTTTATCACCCTTCTTAAAAAAGAGCACCACCAAACTCCTGCTCCACATCTTAGGAGTTCTCCCACTGTGGAGGACGGTATTGAAGAGGTGTTGTAGCTCCTGTATAACGGAGGCTCCTCCTGCCTTCAGAAGCTCTGAAGTTATACCGTCCTCACCGGGGGCTTTTCCATTTTTAAGCTGCCTCAAAGCTAACACGATTTCGTCTTGACTGATGTCTGGCAGTTCGTCGGTGTAGTGACGTGTCAGGGTGGCTCTAGAATCAAGGTCGTCTCGTCGGGAACGAGGGGCATGTGCAGTGTACAGACGGCCATAATAATCCTCTATCTCGGCTGAAATCTCCGGTTTCGACAGTACGACCCTCCCATCGTGCGTTTTAAGCTTCGTCAGGTGGCTCCTGCCAAGCTGCTGAGTGAATACTTTGGACCCTCGGTTTCGCTCTATCGCCTCTTCAATGAGGCGTGTGTTGGAGCTCCGAAGGTCGCGCCGTACCATCTTCGCGATTCGCTTGTTCAGGTCTGACCTCTCTGACGAAGTCACTTGGGTGGTTTCCCGTCTTCTTGTCATCAGATCCAGAGTCTCATCCGAGAGTTTGGACTTCTTGCCAGTTCGCTGTTTTTTGCAGAACTTGATGCCCTCATCCCTCAACTTTTCGACCAGATTGTGTAGGCTCTCGTCAGCGTCATCAGTGGGTTCCAAGGCAACAAATCTGTTTCCGAGTAGCTGCTCGAACTTCTCGAATAATAATAATAATGCTGGACAATCCACACAGCATCATTTAGCTTCAAGCTATGCAGAGATATACTTAAATACATTATACTAGACAAATAGTTATTTTTTACTTGACATAAAAATACTGAGAACTCCCCGGTGAAATATCTGCAGATCTTACAAATATTTGTTCCAAGGCGGGAAATGAACCCGCAAACTCATGCGTCGTAGGCGAACCTTTGCCCGTTGCGCTACAGTGGTCGTCTGATGGCTGGCATAATAATAATAATAATAATAATAAAAATATTTATTCTCAGACAGGTTTACAAAGTAGGAACTTATAATCTATTTTATAATAAATGCAGGTCGTCTTTCACTATGTACTATGTATATAGGTACCTACTTGTAGTAAACTCTTTCCTTCTCCCTCCTTCTTTCCTTCCGAGTTCACTTTTTCATGCTAAGTATGGTCACCCTACCACTCAAAGGGCCATACGTCAAACAAATAAAGGCGTTTTGTTGACGCTCGGTAACACACGAAAGTGAAACTACACAGGTTTTCACTATCCAGCAAGATCTTACGTCGAAGACAAAGTAGTGCTAACTTATCAAATTTTCTCTTGAATTACGTAGATAGTGCTAAATACAATGGTATTGTAGACTGCCTAAAACAACCTACACAGTTGAGCTGGCTCTAGATTTTTTGCAATAGCCTTTTCCATTGTTAACAATAGCTTTAATTAATTTCTACTCTTTGGTTATTTTAGCTGTCACTGTTATCAGAAAAAACCTATCAAGCACAGGCCCCTTTTTAAAAATATTTTCGCTTTGAATTCCAGAAAATACTTTGCTGGCTAAAGCGTTTCTGTCTTTTATGCTTTCCAGCTAAAATATTTTAATAAAAAAAGTAAATATTATCTGGGAGTGTTCCCTTAATAAAAAGAGAAGTATGGAAAGTACGTAAACATTCCATCACTTTTACATAAGCTATTTTGCATTCAAAAACATTTGTGAATAGAACACAGTCGCTCAATAAACAGTGATATGACTCAGATGGGCCATAAAAGATAATACTTAACGAGTATACCGAGATTAAATGGAGGATAAGCTGGGATGGCTCCCGTTTTGGTTTAAGATTACGCTTTGTTGTGTACAGACAGCTTCACTAATTGGTATCCCCCTCACAGAATATGCAGTAGTGTGTATTCAGTAGCACGCAGGTTCAAACCTTTTTTACATAAAAATAATTGATTATAGTTTACAAATTTCTCGATAATTTCGTGTTTTGTTTTGTTATAAATTTTATTCAATTACTTAATCAGAAAACTAAGACTTTTTCAATACCTTTCTTAATTTCTATCGGTACGCACGAGTAACTATGCTAAATTTCGAGACATACTCATAAGTAACGTTGGTGTAGTGGTAGAAGTAGCCGAGTTAATCTTGCTTCTAATCGCAAGACCCGTGTTCGATCCCCGAGATTTATCGATTATATGTCATTTTTATATTTGCCATTTTTTTATTTTTGTCTATTCTTGTGAATAGTGAAGTCATTGTTTATTAGTATCAATATAATGATTGAAAAATAAAACACAATTTTAGGTAAGTAAACACACTTTTTCTATTTCAAAATTTATGACTACATAACAAAACAAAATAAACATAATTAGTAGCATAGATTGTTTGTTTGTCTTAGACATTTTTTATCTTATAATCAAGCTTATTTATAAGTAGTTCCCTATCCTGATAAATAATGTTCCATTTGCGATTTAGTACTCGAGAATACACATGTTTTCATTAGATTTTTGTTTACTTTTCTAATCTAATGAATTAAACAATTTGAATCTCCTGTAAATCGTGGAACATAGTTTAATCAGGTAGGTTTGAAAATATATATGAGGTCAAAGGGTGTTTTTCTATTATTTATTTTTTGTAGTTTGTTTCTCATCTGTGTAACCTCTTGCTCTAAGTTATGCTTGGACCTCAATTCATTCGAATGCCAATTTAAAACCATTTGACCCCACATATTTTCTCAGACTTAGGTCCGGACTTTTAGCTGGCTAGGAATAACAGTAATGTCTTCTTAAAAGTAAAATCATTCAGAAACCATTCGCGTACGATGCACTGCACAATTATGATGGACAAAGTAAATTTGTCCCTCTGGATACACGATCCGCACAGAAAGTAACATGACTTCCTTCAACACTGTCAAATATTGTTCGCCATTCATACTCCCAGTCATTTCTTCTATTTTCCGGGAACCATAGAAGACCCCAATAACCTAAAAATAACAATTTAATCAATTGATGCTTGTTTTTAGGTGTGTGGGATAAAATACAAATAATTTATTTGCATTGGTCAAATACTATGTTGTTTGTTTGTTTTGTTTTAAAAAGATAAGAATAAGATGAAATAATCTTTGATAAATGTAATTGGATTCGTTGAGAATTATCACTTACTTTTATAATTTATTCTGTTGTTACACTCCTGTTGTTTTTTCTGCCAATTCTCAACCAATTCACATCCCTCTCGGATTTAAATTTACGACCTCATAAGCGCAGGGTTTGAATCTGTAAGATAACAAATCAACAATATATTATGCAGTTAAAGATAACAAGGTTTTACTAAAAAGATATAAGTAGGAAATTTACCGTTATTCCAAGTTGACGAGCAATCTTCTTATTACTTATTTGCTGTTCGATAATAACCGGGATCTTAGTTCTCACAAAATTACTGATATGCAACATTTCCTTCAATATTCTTCAATTCCACCAAAAACATAAATAAAAACAACCAAGTAAACACTCGAATTGAGAATGGCAGTAACCTTTTCTTCGTTCACCAAGATTGTATTTAGATCTACCCTCATCTTTTTTCTTATCCAGATATCGTAAATAAAATCCGCTGCCGAACATAAATAACACAAAATTTCGAGCTTTCGATAACTAGTTCATTAGCTTAGTTGTTTAGTGAAGTGGTTAAATGTCATGCGAGCGATTGGATGCCTGGTTCGAACCCCACTTGATGATACAATTTTTGTTTCTTAGAATTTGAGTTAAAGATTAGTAAATCGGTCGGACGACAAATGTAAACTTTAGCTATTTGAGGGGTTACCAATTAGTGATTCTGTCTGTACATACACATGCGAGCAAAGATAGGTGCTCTTATCTGTTCTAGGCAATTCGTTTTAAGATGAAACCTTTAAAACCTTAATAGATCTTCACACATATATCAACAGCTGCATAGGCCTCCCCTAAACAGGAGGCCCCGCTTAAGCCTGAGCCGGATTGGTGGCTAAGACAGATCGGCTTACGATGTGGCCTTCTGTCTGAGCCATACAGTTATTGATCGGATTGGTGACCGTTATAAAGGTGTTAAAAATAAGCAGTGGTAAACTATAAACAATGCTATTGCTGTCTCTTCCAGTATCCTCGAGGGTCACTAGGGTTTGGAGAAGTTAATTCTTACGCTGCGACCACTACGACCATACCTACCGAGTTTTGTCTAAGCTAAGCCCTGAGTCCGGTTGACGATGGAATCGAGACGTGCTCGTGACGTCTCTTTTTCCTACAAGTTAGAAGCTCTATCGTGCGGACAAGGAGCTATGCAAATCCCATTCGAAAATGAAAAGTCGCGATCACGTTTCGATATAATCGTCTACCAAAGTCAGGGCTCCGTTCTTAATTCAACTTTTTCCCGTACTATAATCCAAAATATTCTCACCCCGACGGGAATCTTTAAACTTAAAAGTGGGTACTTAACTGGTTATTAAATATTTATGGGTGTTTTAGATGAATCGGGAAAATAATCAAATTTTTATGAACTTTTAAACTCAAATTCTCGCTTATTCTTATTACGTAGGTACGTTCCTAATTTCTTAGGCACGAATCCGTGACAAACCACAATTTTTTTTTACTATCATCATTACATACAAAGGTTGTGCTGATTTTAAACAGGCATCTGCAAAAAATCTAACTCAGAGACCAACAATGATATTGAGTAGGTAAAATACACAGAAAAAAATTGTCAACATTATTTGACATGTTTTGAAAAATGAGGATTCGGTTCTAAACCGACTTCAAGTTATTTAAAGCAAAAATGATAACACCATCAATATTGTCTAAGTCAATATAAGCATTGATATTTCACTCAAAAGTTTGGATCTTGATCATATTTATAAGGAACATAAGAAGTTCCATCTTTTTAATAAACATAAAATCAGCTGCAGTAGAAAAGCTCCCACTTGGACCATTGAAAAACTTATTATTAAAAAAAAAAGCCAGCTTTAGAAGTAATGTTTTTAAAAAGGACTCTGATTCTTGGTTTTTTCTTTGCTCGTTCCTAAGATTGATTTACTTATGAAATCTCATTTCCCATTGTTTTTACGAGTTTTGAAAGCTTTTACTCGGTAATATTTATTGGTACTTAAGAGTACTCACTTTCTTTTCTTGCGACCGTTATGTTTTTTCCTTGTTTTGTACTTACCTACTTAACCTTTCCTTAGCTTTATTGATTGTCGAAATTGTTTTGTTTAAAGGGAACCACTGAGAATACTTGACTTTGAAAAGAATCATTATTATGGCGAAATTGCTTCGTAGTTAATTTATTTTTTGTACAAAAATAAATCTGAATGGAAATATTTGAATACTTATGGCGTTTTTTAAGGTTAGGTTCTTATAACACCTAGGGGTCATCTTCTAGGTATATATGAAGTTCGTATTATTAAGGATAACTCAAAAGCTATTTATCTTGATCAACTTTATATTGGAACACCATAAAAAGAGCCAGAATTCAAATAAGAAGAATCATCAAAATTGGTTCAACCATAAATTAATAGGTAAATAAATACTCATAAGAAATAACTAAGTGAATTGAGAACCACTTCCTTTTTTAAAAAGGCGAAAAATTAAATGAGAAAAGACGTGGGGAATTCGGGATTCTCCTCTGTAACGCATTCACTGCCTAGCCTCTGCAATAGCACCCAAAGGGCGAGCACGCCGCCGCTATAGCAGCGGCAAGACATCCATTTGCGTTATGGGCAATGCAAGTGTTAAGAGGGACTTAAGAGGAGTATAAGTGATAAGCCAGAATAAGCCATTAAGACAAGAAAGTATATGTCCCGGAAGATATCGTAAAATGGCGTGTTTTTCGTTTTACGCAGCATAAAGTAGCATTTAAAGATACTCGCTACCGTCAGCGTTCGTTTTCAAGCTCTCCTCGTATTTCTAGTTTTATAGCTTTCCGTGAATGTAAACATGTTTTCAGAAAACCGTTTCAATAAGCATTGGAAAGAGTTTAAACGAGAGAAATCTCTTTGCTTATGGAAAAATTCGAAATACAAAGTGTTTTATTTCCTTCTTACGAGACTCTTGGACACTTCGGAAAATTCAACGGATATAAATAAAACTAGGAAATCAAATTACAACTTTTGTTCTTTATGGAAGTCAATCTTTTCGATAAGAGCTTCAGATAACCTTAGTTATTTTGATGTATTACATTTTTTTTAAACTGACTAGATACCATGCGGAAGAATTCCGTATCAGATACTTTTTACGTATGAGTATGAAATTAAAATAAGGAAATCTCGTTAAACCGATGGAAATATTTATGATTTAATTAGAAGTAAGTACCTAAAAGCAAAGGGTTTTAATGAGTTTGATAATTATACATCTGAAAATTAATAACCATAATCTTATATTACGAAATTAAGTAAGACATTAATTAAGCAGTTCATTTGCTAATGATTACGGGCGTTTATTAAAATATTTAATATGATCCTTCGTTATTAAATACGGTGCTCAGTTATATCTGGTACCTTGTCGTTAGTAATGTTTTCTTACTTGGGCTCTACCTGAAAATCAGAGTAGCATTGGACCTAGCAGCCTAACATGCTAAGGGCCTACGTACCCTTTTTTACCCTTTTTACCAACAGTTATTTTTTCGTCTGTGTTTTTTCATTTATGTTTCTTTTGTATTGTTCTGTGTAGGTTAGATATATTTTAAATTAGGTAGGTAGGTAAGTCCTAGTTTTTAATTCAACATTAGGTTTATTTTTAAAAGTGTGTTTACTATCTTAAAAAATAAACCAAAACCTTTCTTTTTTTTCTTAATTTCCAGGGATTACTATAAAAAGTATCTGAAATCGCTGTCATCTTGCTTCCCATGCCAGCACTCTTTCTTTCAGCAATGTTATGCTTTTTTAACTTTAGAGGTCCCTCTGAGTGGCTTCTACGAAGCATACTCATCACTCATCACTTGCTTACTTGCTTTCATATCCTGGCAACTCGCATCATTATACAAAACTTTAAAGATTCAGACACCGGAAAAGATCTTGAATGCGAAAGAAATTCCATAACATCACCAACTTTATCAACAAAATATCTTACGCAAATTACGCAAATTTATGCTAAAAGCGACATGAGCACTCCCTAAAAGAGAATAAATGTAAAAAGAAACACAATAAAAAGTAAAAAGAATGGAAATAAGAACGAAAGTAAGTAGATTTACCTACTCACGCCACCTCTTCCAGCGTGTGACAGCCCGGTTCAGAGTGGGACGCAGTTTGACGCAACGTGGGGGAAAAACCGCATCTCAAACGTCATTAAAATTATCTCCTAAATAGACGCCACAGTCGTAAGTACCAGTTGTGCATTACGATGACAAAAAATATTATCGTCTCTTTAACTTTTTTCGAAACGATACTATGACATAATATGCTGTATGCTAATATGTTGTCGTCTAAAAGGGTACCTTAGTATGAGCACAGTAAACGGTTTTCTATTCACGATTTGCAAATCGCTTCAAAGTGCAGTTATTTTATTCTGTACAAAACATGAGTTCAACGAAATCCTCATGAACAATTTTTGGCAGAGTTTAACGTCTGGCGGATATGTGTTTTTGTCGTTTGTCGAGTTGCGTTTTCACCACGGCGGTAACCGTCACACTCGCGTTCTCTGTCACACTGGTGTAAAGGTTAAGAAGCAAAATTCCTCCACGTTACTCGTATGAGATGAATACGAAAATTCATTCTTAACCTCAAGGGTGCCTGTCCATCCATTGACGCGCAGAGAGGTGGCGGAGCGGAGAAACGAGGAAATGTTAACCAATAGGATTGCCGCTCCGCTTTAGTCCGGAGATTTCATGCAATCCTATTGGTTAAAATTTCTTCGTTTCTCCGCTCCGCCGCCTCTCTCCGCGTCAATGGACAGACAGCCTAAAACGGTACTACACAGTTTTTGACGCTAGTGTGAGGGTTAATGCTACGTCCCACCGTCCCCGGGATCGAAAGAGTGCAAGTGATGCTTACTGGGGAATAGCTCACCGTTCCCCGCGCGGGGTGCGGGGCGGGCGGGCGCACTCAGCGCCAGCAGCGCGAGCGCACACCACCATGTCATCACAACCACACCTGGAACAAAGATATTTACAATTAGAACGCAGAAATCGTTTTGTTTCTTTTATTTTTATATTTTTTTAATACACTTATATTTATTTAAGTAACTACCTACTTATATTTATTTTGTTTTATATATTTATTTAAATTGAAAAATGTTTATTTATGTATTTATAGTAATTTATTTCTTCAAAATATTGTACAGCTACCGATACAGGCACACCTAATGCCAATGCACCAATTATTAGACATAAATTCATAAAAAAGAAACTGCATATTTAATCATCTGCTTATGTTAGTTTTCACATAGGACTTACTTTTTTTTTTGAAAAATAAAAAGACATTAACATAAAAATCAATATGTCCAGTGTTGCATAAAAGGGCTGAGTCCGGGCCAGGGCCTGCATTCCACTAAATAAATCGCTTCACCATATAAATAGTATAATTTCGACATTAGTTGAATTTGGCCCCAATTATATCAAGCCCTATTTTAAAAGCTCTGTTTTTTTTGGGTCGTAATATCTACGGTAATATCTACTGTCCTGAATTCTATCGAATTGATTGTAATGTTGTTGTGCGCAGATGGCTATGGCTACGTGACTGGACTAGGGCGAACACTGAAGGCGCTACGTCCGATAAAAGTTAGGTTGGGCGCTATTTATAGCCTGAACCTAACAGCCGCGCTTTTGAAGCGCGTCTTATGTCGCACGATTTTTTTGCCATATTTTTACACATTTTGTACTAAGCTCGTTCTCACACACTGCAACGATTTCATAGACGCGATTGTAATTGTTCGTTGCGTTCCCGCGTCCAACGATTTTGCGAAATTTTTGAGGGAAGATTTTGTACTAAGGCAATGCTATATTTCTCACAGATGTGTCTTGCATTTCCTTTTCACTTAATTTTTTTTACCGCTACCTATTGGAAGAAACGAATAATAAACAACTAGCATGTTAGACATAATATGTATAAATTATGTGACAAATCCCTGTTTGTTTTATTATTTTATTGTTTTTTTGTATATAATAAACTATCGTCAGTGTGGAACTGAGCGACATCTGGCCAAGCATTAACGTCATTGATGAAATAATTAAGCCTTGATAACAACAAACCACGTTTTCTCTAACTAAAACATTTAGACGGACTATTAAAGCTTACCATTTTCTAATCTCTACAGTGCCTCTACGCTCTTTCATTAAACTAAGTTGCAATAATTACCGACACGAACGACCGACGATCACAAATCAACTCGCAACAAGTTTCAGACAGCGTTTGAGTGCAGTCGCAAATCATAACGTTAACGTCTCTATCTGTTTGGTTCGTGCTCTATTCAGTAAGCTTTCACGGAGTTGTTAGACGTAACAAATATTTTATGGAAACCGTGATTGCGTGGCCTTGCTAAATCTAATGGGGAACTAGGAAGTTCTTAGAAGGGTTGCTAAAATGTGGAGGTTTAGGGAAGATGTTCATTTATAATATACACACATCAATTTCATATTTTAGATTAGGTGTCATTAGCTGAGGGGTTAGGAAATGTACCATGTTAGAAAGCAGTAATTTATTAATTATTATAATATGTAGGTATTTTGTCTGTTTTTATAGAAGAGTATGTATTCGCAAAATAATTTATTAATTTTCAGTCAACTACTCCTATCTTAACAGGCACACTCAATGTAATAGCGTAGGTACCACGTATTTTACAAACGTGAATCATATCTAGCACACAAATCAAAACAATGAGTAATAAATCCGTAGGTAATTTAAAAATTCTTCAACAGAGTTATAAAATGTAGAAGTAAGATTTTATTTGAGTTTACCGCGGATATGGAGCAGACAGATTGACTGTAGTAGAAAGATTAAAAAAGAAAATGTATTCTTTTCTGAGAACCTCATAAACTTTTTGAAGAATTAATTAGGTTCATCGATAGCAATAAAACATATAGATAGCTAAGCTCGAAACCACAAAATTTTATCAACTGATTCTCGTCTTTTTTGCCACAAAAGTATCCGTCACCCGGTCACGCAACAAACAGCTGCATAAAGATTAGGAATAGGACCACAACACGCAGTGGGCAATAAGCATAAGCATATTTTTGCTGACCCACTTCTGATGGAACTGCCATTAAACCGATAACGCATAGAAAGCAAATCGTAAACATTTACTGCACCCGCTTCTGACGATAAATTGTGAGTAATGCTGCGTACACACGACGATCGTCTACTGCGAGAGTTTCTATAATCATCAACCTCATCAATAGACTATATTCCCCATAAATAAATAAAGATGACGACCTGCGAAAGTGAAGACAGGGCACTATGGCGATCATTAGGGGAGGCCTATGTTCGGCAGTGTACTAATATCGGTCGATGACTATGAATAATGCTGGAAAACCCCCACAGCATCAGCATCTTAATCCCAAACTAAGTAGAGCTTGTGTTATGGGTACCAAATAGTTGATATATCTAGTACAATACATTACATAGATAGATATTTATAATTATACATAGAAAACTCCCAGAAACCCGGAAAAAATATTTGCAGATCGTTCAAACATTTATTCCAAGGTGGCAATCGAACCCGCAACCTCCTGCTACGCCAGACGGACCTTCGCGCACTGCGACATTGAAGTCATCATAGGATAAGCTTGGCAGGCAAGGGAACAATACTCGCAGAGCGCATTTCAGGACTAATAATATCTAGGTTTTACACTAAAGGAGATAAGAATAGGAGATAAGAAAATATCAAAAAAAAATATCATTTTGGGCGCGCGCCGCCGCCCCGCCATGCTGGAGGTGCCCAGCTGTTTGCCCCCATGTCACTCGCTATCTACTCAATATCCTGTCCAGTAACAGTGTGGATATATTTCACCAAAACCTGCCGAAAGTCATGGAATTGGCACAGCTAGTAATAGAAAACAAAATATGTATTTTAGATTAGTTAACAACGAAAATTACAAGCAAAGGAATAGAAAAATTACAACTAGTATTTACAATTGAAACCATTGAGCTAACTGCAGACGGTTGCAAACAGTCTAAAGGTAGCTCAATTGATCCATGTCAATACCAGTCGGAAGCGTCCCCAAGACACTGGCTGCATTACCACGCTGTATGGCAATGCTGATGCGCTGAGCCAGATATTCACCAGCTCTCGGGTCACGCGTCGATTAGTTTATTTATGTATTGAAATTTGTAACTTGTAACTGTATTTAATAGCTTACATAAAAATATTGTTTATTGTATACTGTAGTGTAGCATCGCTTTAGGGTTAAAAAAAGAAACCTGTAATGATCTTATGATTAATGAATAAATAAATAAATAAATAAATAATAATAAATTAAATCATCTGGATGACAAAATCTGGTCGAATGATGAAGTCTGGTACCTTAAGGTAACCAAGCTTCGTCGGTTTATTGTATCAAAACTTATTGAAAAACGTTCAACAATTGCTTACAAATCATCATGTTGGTGAAATCTGGTCTTAGTTGACTTAGTAAAGTTTCGTATGTGCCCGCCTTATTGATAAACCGTGTAGGTTAACTAGCCGTGAACAGGTACTGGTTGGTAATAATTAGATTTATGAATTCATTAGAGCTAATAAATTATGGCATTTTAAATGTGGTGGTGACCCTAAGGGCCATAGAATAAGATATGGTCTCCACTTATTAATTGCTGTTATGACAGATTTTATGGAAAACGTTAATGGTGTTTTAAATTATGTATAACCGCTTCTGGCGATTTAGGTTCTGATCAGAATTCTAAGTAATTATTATAGCAAGGGAAACGGAATAAATAGATGGATCAGCGTTGTTTTATTTCGAACTACTAGACCAGTGAATTATAATTATAAAACTTACATTTTATATTTTATGAGTATTGATTATTTGTAATTTTAATTATTGTTCAATTTGAATATTACAATTTGGATATTAATTTAAGAAAAATCTAACACGTAACTAAATTAATTTGACCAATAAATTGTACTTCTGTATTACACTTAATGTAATAGAAACTTTTCACAACTCAAACGACAACTAGCGGTCTTATCGGTCTAGAGCAATATCTACCTGGCTTGATTATTTACGTTTGGTAGTAGTACCACAGGTAGTACTATTTTATTTCGGATCCGTCTGTTGAGTTATGTTTTTGGTGTAGAATTTTTGTGTTATAATCTGTTTGTTATAGAGAAAGTCACCTTTTGATGGCAGTTGTTGACAATGTCGTCGTTCTATCAAGTGGATGGTCTCCGAACAAACATACTTATTAACAAGCGACACGGACCGGGTCTACTAGTGATACACCCATTTCGCATGGGTGTATCAGTACATAGTAGAAAACCATTTAGAAAAATCTTTAAAACTACGCAACGGATATTGAGGCGGTTTTTTAAAGAGATAGAGTGATTAAAATAGAAGGTATGCGAAAAGTCTAACCACGTATTTGGCTTTACATCACGGTCGTCACTCCAAAACTTTTATTTCATAGTTCTCCAAAGCTTATTTATCGGTTCTGCGATGCCAAAAAGCTATGAAATGCCCACTATCACTTTAGCTTACTAATTATAAGAACTCGGTGACTTTAGTTCTACTAAAGAGCGTAAAATCAATTTCCAACGCAAGCCTCGCGTGCCATATCGCACGTACCGAGTACTATCCAATCTAGACTCCAATTACGATAAAGTGAAAATGTACTTTCAATGGAAAATCGGAAGCGTTTCAAATGAGCCTTCTTGCAGTAAATAGATGTGTCCAAGTCGTCACCCGTGAACAGTACTTATGTCCGTTCTGCCAATTTCATCCATGAAAGTGACACGAAAGATCCCCTATTTTAATTCTATATGGTCAGTTGGTATTTGGTACGAGTATCGTGTATTTGTTTATGCTGATAAATGACGAAAAACAGATATTTCTTTCAGTGTTTAGTAGTTTTAAAAACCTATAAACGGACGGATTCATCACTGATTAATTATTATATTCTTGTTTTTTTCAACTCTAGAACGATTTAGTTTAAATTTTATTGGGACCACAAAGGAATATATTTTTTTAACTGTCCAAGCCGTATTTCGTTGGACAGAAAGTAATTAACAACAGAATATTTATTTGTTTGTCGTTTCAATTCAATAAAGTTGTGTTGTGATGTTTTCGTATTATTACATTATCATAATCCGCACCTATGTGTATTACCTATTAGCCATGCTAGCTAAATTATAATATATTACTTATGATATGTTCTGCTTTATGTTTATATTTTTGGCCAAGAACTGCGTTTTTCGACGTGAAATTTTCACATCGTCATCGCATGTGTTTGAAATTAATTCCTTCATCTTCAGGAAATCAAGCAATGTACGACAATGTTACGTGCAATGTAAGTTTTGTCTATTCTACCCTAGACAAGAAACGTCGTGCTTAGCCTGCTGGTTGGCAATAATGATAATGAAGCCTGACCTCAATATGCCATATAATAACATCATCTTGTCTTTTCAAACATTGCCTGTAAGTTGGTCGTTTCTCAGCATTATCATCAACATTACGACTACGGCTGAAATTATATGAAATTGATTCTCATAGTTATCTTGGATTGGACATGTGAGTAGCTGTCAGACTTGTGGGAACAATGATCTACTTCAATAGATGCGCAATAATATAGAAAAACATTACTTAAAATTAAACTCAAATTAGACTTTGAACTCTATAAATCAAAAATCAAGAACATCATCAATATGGTCGAAAGCAATAAAGTTCGCATTACTAACATGAGAATGATGATGATCATGACCACATGAGAAGTGCCAGCTTTCAAATAAAAATCATCCTAATCGGTTCACCTATGAAAAATCTGAGGTAACACACATACTTCGTAAAAAACAGCTTTGTTTTAAACCCATCTGATATTCTACTGTCAATCAAAATGTACGAAATCACTAGCCATAAATATAATAAAAAATCCACATCACGCCAGACTGAAACCACTTGGTTCGCTGGAAGACGCGATCCAATATCGTGTTTCAATACTAGGCAATTTATTTTCAGATCCTAAAAAATATATCTTCAACGAGACCTCTTTGACCGAAATAAATCAATCGAGATCGCTTTCAAAGAGAGATTTTCAATAAAAATTCCGAGCTATCGTGAATACGTCTCAAAGGCCAAATCGAACTAGAAAGGAACTTCCATACTTTGCTCGCACTCAACAATATCATAATAGCATCGGTAAGAAGAGTTGAAAGAAGGTATATTATAGCAGGCCTGATATTAATTTAGGTATGCGTATATCGGTATGAATCGACAGTAGGAACCACGGTATTTTTTATTAAATAACTATAGGTAACTAAGCTATTTAGAAGAAAGAAGAAACAATATCCATTTATTTGACCCACTGTACCTAGATATGACTTAATACATTTTAATACAAATACAAGAAACACAAAAATATAAAGAATAAGAAACACACATCATACACAAAAAAATGCAACGCACACAAAATAATAAAATAAGAGATACGAGACTAGACTGTTTGCAACCGTCAGTTAGCATAATTGTTTTAAATGTATACAAAAAGTTTTAATTTTTTTCTATTCCTTGATTGTTATTTTCATTGTTAACAAAGTAATAAAAAAAACAAGATCGAAATGATATCCCACCTGGATATCATTTCGATTTCATTATATCGTAATTGAATCCTCTATCAAGGCCCGACATTAAGTATCAATGAATCTTCTTACAAAACAGGGAAACGTGCGGTAATGAGCTCTCAGATCATAAAACTGCTTTTATCCACTTTGACTATGACGAAATCCGTACTTTCACTTTAATCCAATACTTTTCTGAACACACTCTTATCGACATAACTATTTTATGACTCTACGGAGTCTTGTAAAGTGATGCTTTGATGCAACGACCATCCGGAAATGTTTTGCAATCAGGCTCTCTCTTTGGATATTGAGATAATATCGAGCTATTCTGGATAATATTTTCATAGCATCATGTTGTTACAAAACGCTTTAGTAATGAGATCCAAGCATTTAAATTGAATTTAAAACAAGGAGGAAGTGCTCGATTGATCTATTTTTAGTGTATGTGACTTTAGAATTTTTTTTATAATAACCCTTTCTTGGAATTATTTATTCAAGAGTTACCTTTCAGTGTGATCACATGGAAATTTAAACAAGATTTGAGTTTTTTTGAGTTATTCTTATAACTGCGTAATTTATCGACTTTGGCTACTTTTACACATAATGTTCTCATTTTTGTTTTAAAGAATTTGGTTCGTCTGATAATTTTTTAAACAACGCCAAATAATTAACCATCAACTTCGATTATGTAAAAGAAACATGAGAAAGATAATTATACGATAAGTATGTAGGATAAGTATTGTATTGATATTAGCTGTTCTCAACCATAAGGAGGAAATATTTCCTATTGTTTATATTATTTATCAGAAAAATTTATAGGTAAATTTTAGTCTAAAATTGAGTTAAAGAAGTTTGTAAGTCGTTTGCATGTTTGCTTAAGTTTAAGAACTAGCGTTTGCAAGTTTGTTTACAATATTTTATTTCATTGCGTAGAGCTTTTACAAGTACGACGATTTTTATGAAAATAATTACTTATCATACTTACTTATCATAGTAACGTACTAACAAGCTTTCTTCAATAAATGTTTAATGATAAAATGCGTAAAATACGATTTATGTTCAAATTCTCAGACTGTGAATAATGGGTACCTATCTGGGGGGAATTTTATCGCAACATTAAACGCGATAAACAAATTCTCAAAGCGCCTTGAGTGTGGTCAGGTCATAAACTTGTAAAGATAAGAGACAGAAGTCTTGTTTGGGAACATGTTGTTTTGAGGTTTTTTATGTTGACCCTATTATAGAAAGGTCAATCCAAAAAAACCTACGTTTAAAGGTGCAAAAGCCTATGCTACACAAACGCAATATTTTTTGTGCTATTGCTACACAACCATTCACTGCTTAAGTTGGTTTACTTCGTTAGTTTGAACTCGTTCTGCTAGTTCTCGGTCAGGTTTTAGCTGAAATCATTCGTTTACTTTTAAACTGTAAAATAGGTGTACTATCCAATGATTCTATCCATCTAAAGTTGCCTGGTAGAGATTGCTCTTGAGCGATAAGACCGCTAATAATTGTGACTTAGTCTACGTTATTTTATTGTAATTATTATTTTAATTTATATGTGCAAAAAAGATTTTTCTGTACCTATATCTAAAGTAAAAAAATCGCTGAGCCGTGGTCTATTTGTCATGCTGCAGCACATTACAAACTTACCGACGAAACTAAGATATTTCGTGAGTACTGTGGTACTTACTTACTTTTAAAATGCTCGTTTGATTAATTAAACCGTACTCTTGGTTAAAATTGTAACTCTATATGAATTGTAGATCTTATGTGTGAGTCTGTAAAACCAAAAATTTTATTTATCTATAATATTACCTTACAAACAAAAACCAAACGAAAGTCGCTGATGACATCAAGGACATGTCTACTTTCAAACTCCAACAAACAAAAAGTCCCTGAAAATGGGGTAACTATTCCTCTTTCACGTAACAAAGTTTTAAACTTTGCCACTGACGAGCTGCGTATGAAGTTTCAAGTTTGTAACTGTTTTTGTAGTTTCTCGCTGGAGGTTGTTATAAAGTGGATATTAGGTTTACGTAGTTTGCATCCCTGTGTTTTATAAGCTGGAATGTTTAAAATTAGTGCAAGATAAAGCTGCGGTTATATTCAAACAATCCGTTAAAGAATCTTCGACATAGACACAGATACACGAAAAAACAAAGACATGTTTTGGAGGTTTTTAATCAGAAAAGTCATTTTTCTCGAATTGTAGACCTTTTCTATAAGACTACGGAAGTGCTGAACAAATTACATCTTTATTAACAACGATAATTACTATCAAGGAATAGAAAAAAATATAACTTGTATATTACAATTGAAACAATTGTGGTAATTGGTAGGTATGGTAGCTCAATTAATCCATTTAAACAGTCGAAAGCGTCCCCAAGACACTGGCTGCATTACCAATAAATTAGATAATGCTTCAAGGTATTTCTACCTGGGTATAAAAAGTCAAACCATCACAAACGTGGTTTATTAGTATCGCATACTAGGCCACAGGTGGGCATTAGTGGGCAATAGTGGGCATAAGCCACCGACATTGTTTTAGTTCTTGGTTTCTTTTTAGACTGTTTGCAACCGTCTACAGTTAACTCAATTGTTTAAATTGTGAATACTAGTTTTCATTCGTTGTATTCCGTGATAGTAATTTTCTTTATTAATAAAGATTTTATATTTTTTCATTTAATAAAAAGTTCTACATGCTAAGCATTACTGAATTCTTACATGTGGAAGTACAAAATGGGGTTTGAGCCAAGCTAAAGCTTCCAAGCCGCTGCACTGAACTTTCTGTGGTCACTAAATTGAACATACTACGTTACTAAACTTCTCAAGTAAAGCAGGGTCATTAAGACTGGTTCTCGACAGAGGGTGCTCGTGCATTATTCAACCAAGGCGTCTCAAAGGCTTTGAGTTAAAACCCTTTGCCTTCAAAGGGAATCTAAGAATTTCACCCCGGTACCGAAGTTAAGATAAAATTTCGGAATTATTAAATTTAGACTTGTTTAACAAATCTCGGGATAATTTGGAATAAATTTTGCGTTGAGATATTAAATTGGTAATTTGATTTATTTCAAAAAAGACACGCCTCTAATTTGGTAAGACAAATTATGGCTTCATCACATAAACAAAAAATAAGTTTCAAATTGAACAAATCACTGTTTGAATAAGAAAAGTTAAAAATAAAACCGGATAAGTGTGAGTAGGACTCGTGTACGTGGGGTTCCGTACCATATACAAAAATGAAAAAAAAAATGTATATTGTGTGGAAGCCCCATAAATATTTATTATTATCTGCTTTGGGTATTTTCTTGTAAAAGCGGCAACAGAAATACATCATTTGTGAAAATTTCACCAGTCTAAATATCACGGTTCATGAGATAACCTGGTGGGTGACAAACGGACAGACAGACAGCGGAGTCTTAGTAAAAGGGTCAGATTCAGATTCAGATCATTTATTGTCACACATCATACATAAAATAAAAGTATTTACTTAAAATTAAATGATGAGGCTATGACTCTTCAGAATTTTATAACCTTATAAATATTTCTCTAATGTGGCGATTATAATAATATAATTTCTTTCTGGTCCCGTTTTACTCTGTAGGAACGGATCTCTAAAAACACATAAGTTGGTCTGTAAGTTTTGTCTTGAATTGTCATAAAAGTCTAATCAGTGGAGTGGCTAGGCTCATCTCCATAATGGATCTTTTGCATTTTACAAGACTATTGTCGGCTGCAGAGCGGTGGGTAGGGCGAAAGTTTATGAGGAAAATATTTTTGCAAGTTTATTGTTCGACTGTCTGAAGAAAATAGCATTCATAGCTGCTCTAATAAATAAACAAAAATAATTTTCATCCCCCATCTCGGAAAGAGTATTTTATGTTCTTCGATGTCTGAGTGCAAAAGTCGTTTTATTTTATATTTGCTAGAGGATTAAATAATTGAATTTAGAACATCGTGTGCACTCTGTTTTTAAATTCCACAAACTTTATTATGCTCACCTCCATGGTGCCGAATTTATCATACAACGTTTTTTAATTGGTTGAAAACTCAGACTCGCAACGCAACCTTCTTGGTGTTTTTTTTATTTATATTATGTAGTCTCATTATAAGTGAACTGTACAGTTTTTAATGAGAATAAATTATTTGAACGGATTTGTTTTGCTTGCGCTATTTTCTTTTCACGTCATATTAGTTTAAAAACTTGAAAGCATGTGATTTTTTTTTGCATTTTGTCATTTCCTCGTTGAGGTGGAATGAAAAGTTACTGTGCAACAGTAACTTTCGAGTGCAAAGATTTAATACCTCGCGCTCTTTTGATTCCCTTGTTCAGGATTCAAATTTTTGAATCATTAGCTTGTTCGGTCATCAAAATAGAGCACGCGGTTAAAAAGAAACTTTACACTCTTGTATTACAAATAACTATGAAGAGGCAATAAATAAAATTAAAAAAAAAACCTAATTAAAATAATAAGTACACCATGTTAACCTTTGGACAAATTATACGATCTGCAAATATTTGCTTGCGGGGTTAGGTGTATTTATATAAAAATAAAAAATATATTTCTATGTTATTTATTGTTTTAAGTTTATATTTCGGACGCATAAGACAGGCTCTGATTAGCTTGGGGCTAGATGATGATGTGTGAATTCTTCAGCATTATTTAATAATTTGCTGGTAGTAGGCACTGCATCTCAATGGCAGTAGGTATCAAAGATGAGTGTGCTTTCAAAAACGTCATAACGTTTTGACAGATCGCGACAAGCTTTCGCTCGTGATTGACAGTCAGCTGTCACTTTCGCCAATGATGTGTTGACAATCGCTTTTGTTCGAATATACCTTCACGGGTTACAAAGTCTTTTTGACCTTTGAAGTGTGGATTCTGCATAATTTTTCGTTTTAGAAAGTCCAATTGCAAATAATCTCACAAATGTCAAAGAAAGCGGTGGCACTGGCATTGAACTCACGCATTCACTGCCCGAAAAACCGACAACCGTTAGGGTAAACATGTTCTTGAGTGATGACCACCGACTCGGCAAACATAGTGTAGGACGCCGTCCAGCCAGGTGGGATGAAGATCTGCGAACGACTGCACGCAGATGCTGGATGCGGTAAGCTGAAGACAGGGCGCTATGGCGCTCATTGGTGAGGCCTAAGTCCAGCAGTAGACTAATATATTACGTTGATGATGATGATTCAGTCAGTCAACGCAACCCGTAGGAGTTTGTCAGCAGTGGGACTGCTTGATCAATAGGTATGTGCATAGTGTAGTGGGCAATTAAAGTGTAAGCTTAAAGAGATAAAATCAGTATTAGTAGCAGAATCATCAAACATATTTCACGACTGATGTGGCGATAAAATATGAATTGTCCAGCATTATTTATTGTTATGAATCTATAAACCACGAAAACTCATTTGACATGGACAGCTGATTTCCTTTAGTTCGCTTTAAATTTGACATTCAATTGACCTGAAACCAATGGTGTCTCACCCCTGTTGCGACCTCACTTTTACTAACCATTTGACACATTGACAACTTGTCTCTGTCAGAAATAAATGATCAGCAAGGGATATTTTAATTCATCGGAAAAGCCTTCGGATTCGACATCTGAAACTTTTGAAGATGAACGCTATTTCAAACAAGCGGATTTGAAAACTTTTGCCATTTGAATTTTGATCCTTAGTTCCTTAAATAAGATACGAAATCAAAATAGCGTTCTAAAAATCAGACGAAAATGGAATCGAATTTGAATTTGAATTTCGAATTTTGAATGGAATGATTTAAAATACCCCTACAGTACATAGACTCTCTCATTTATACCAATGTTTTCAAAATGAAACAAATGCCTCAGCTCCTACTTAGTGGAAAGTAAACCCCTATGGACCTTTCAAGATAAAATATTTTACTTTTGGGCAATTTTCGTGGACACAGTCGTTTACGAAAACGTAAGAACGGGAGCGCTCTGGGGATATCTGAGAAGTGACACGGTTATGACATTTATTGGTATTTTGCATCAAAGTACGAGATATAGGCGGTGAGCAAGTGTCACATTTGGCTAGATAAAAATAGATTAAAAAAGCCTTCCATTTATTTCATAGATGTACAAATAACGTAACGATTTGAAGTATTATATTATACCGAAAATGCTATGAAAAATGTTTATGTTTATATATGTACGGTTTTCACCAAATAAACCGTACATAATATCGACGATTATTATAAGGACATAATTTTAATTAAAATATTTAACTTTAAGATGTTTTCTCGTATAAAATAAATGTTTTTTGAGAAATTAAAATTAGGACAGAGTAAGTTTTCTTACCTATATATCTATAAGTAGGTTTACCTCAATGAATACGTTAAAGTAAGTACCTCTCCTAATTAATATCTTCTTTTAACCCAACCAGTACCAAGTTGCTCTCAATCAACGTTACCAAGAGAGATATCGATTGCTTAATACGTACAAAAACTGGTCCAGTCTGTAAATGGGTCAGTGTAGTTTTCCAATGTGCTGATTCCCAGGTGACTGTACTAGGCAGTGTTGCCGTAAGTGAAAACGTACGCGGAAACTGAGCAAAGAAAATATTGATCGTTGGAGAGCTTAGTTTCCAGCGAACGTTTGAATAACCTAGTGTCTTATGTGAGAAATAAAGTTATAAATATTTAATAAAATAATAGAACAAGGAAAGATAACAAGCTTCTACTTTCACAATTAGAAAATATTTTGTTTCTTGTCTTTAGTGATTGTTTACGGACGTTTCATGTCTTTTACTATTCGCATGTCTGAAACTCTGTAGTGATTATGTTTAACTTTTTAAATTCAGGCTTTGCAGCGCCTCTGCCAGATTCGAAGAGGCACTACCGTTCGATGCTTTTATGTATTGTGCAAACCTATAACGGAATATCTGACTTGTGACTGATCTATTTTCAAAAACAGTCAAATAACACAGAGTTATCCATAACTACAAAACAGCCAAATAAAATAGCTTTTAATGCAACAGAGTGTTTCACGCGCTTAGGTAATATTAGTGCTGTAATATTGTGTAATTTTATGGACAACGTCTGAATAAAATCATTTTTTATAGCGTCACACAATAGATTCCCGAAATGTTATTTTATAGAGAACAGGAAACTAACGAATTCGGGAACAAATATTTAATCAATTCAATACAAATGTCCATCGATCAGTAAACTCTTCACTAATTTCAATTCACATGCAATCGGACGCGATCAGTTGAAATCTACCATTTCTACCATTTTCTGCTAAAATTGCCGATAACCAGCAGATAACTAAGCATTGCGTGTAAAAATGCATCGCTTGCTAGTTTCACGTGTTTTGACAACTAAAATTGGGTTAATGTGTTGAGTATGTGGAAAATTGGAGGAAAAGTGTTTACGGATGGTTGTTCTTTGGAGAGTACAATTGGTATCGTTCTCTGCGAAATACCTTTGTATTTCATTCACTGCTAGAGCAAGTAATTACACTTATAGACTTATATTTTGAGAGAAACATGCACGAATCTTATCAACAAAGTGCAAATCAAGTGATTCTCTCTACTTCAGTAATCTCCTAACTTTCAAACTTTATAAAGTACATAGGTACCTACGAGTAAAATATGAATGGGATTTTATCGAACATTCTGGCAACCCAAAAGTTTAGTTAATGCGGGTTTATCTAACTTTTATAACTTTCCTCTCAACTTGAGCTCCAACTTAACAGCTTATCTAGGCCTCAACTCTCATGATGTCAAACAAAAACTTGCCAAGTCTATCAAGTTGCTAAGTTATTTTATAAAGACACCTGAGAAGTAAGTTTTTATAAAACTGCAACAAACCAAACATTTTAATTAGAGCACTCTCTGCTTACAGCAATGTCTAGTACCACCGACGTATAAGCCAAAGAGATAGGACTTAATGATCCAGGCTGGGATTGAAATTAATTAAGGTGAACATTCGACTAAAGCGTTACTAATTAATGATTGTGCATTATGTTTGTGTGTGCCGTATTTAGTTATTCTTTATAATTTATTGCAAATAGGAACCTTTAATTTTATTAGCAACGAAAATTACAAGCAAGGAATAGAAAAATTACAACTAGTATTTACAATTGAAACCATTGAGCTAACTGCAGACGGTTGCAAACAGTCTAAAGGTAGCTCAATTGATCCATGTCAATACCAGTCGGAAGCGTCCCCAAGACACTGGCTGCATTACCACGCTGTATGGCAATGCTGATGCGCTGAGCCAGATATTCACCAGCTCTCGGGTCACGCGTCGCATCGACCAGACGCTCAGATAATTTTTTAAAAACCCGGAGAGCCTCGGTACCCCACGGACCTAGGGTCTCGAAATTTGCAAATAATCATACTTGGAACAATACTGAAATATTTTACAAGTCGTTACACTTTGTACCTACTGTACGTACATACAAGGAATTACGAAAAATGGAATAGTGTGGCTACCTGAATCGACATAGAATCAAATATGAAAATAAAATCAAAACTAATAGATAAAACGAACAAAAAAGTTGGAACAGAAGAATATATGGGACTAAAAAAAAAGACAAACACAGAATAAAATTAACTTTTTTATAGTTGTCATAAAATAGAAAATAAAATAAACTACAATTAATATTGTTAAAAAACACAACACTAATATTAGATCAAGCAAAATAAAAAAAATAGTTATTAAATAGTCTTGCGTCGTGGAATCAGCATTTGCATGAAGCACAATAAAATTATCTTCAATTATATGCAATGCATTCTTACATGACCTTACGCTACATTAAAAAACTGATTCTCCAATGACATTTTACGCTTTAATCATTTAACATTGAACATTAGTTGTGGTTGTGGAGATACATTTCATTTCTCATGGTAGAGACACCACTCTTCATCAATCACCGAGCGAGATTGACAAGTTCACGAGTTTGTTTACTTCATTACAGCTCGGCACGCTTTAGCAGACAGTTTGCCCCTTCTAATTGAAATTAATTTAGTGCCGGTAAATTACTTTTAACTGGCCGACGACAGGAAACCGACGCTGCTTTTCACAGCAATTGAAGCAAACTGGGAATGATTGGCTGGCTCTAGTGTCCATCAGAATAAATATTAAAAACATGGACTTTTTCTAGAAGTAATGGACAAGGGTTTCATTTAACTTTAAAGCTTCATAGATCATTCACACGATCTTCGTGCGCATCGCTTTTCAATCCACTTTCATTACCTGTATAATATCATAACTATACAAAACTTTTATCAGCGTACATTGAGAAGGATAAATAACGATTCAATAAATTTAATTTAGTATACAAACATTTGTATGGTTTTTCTTGTTACGTATAAACCTTCCTCTTGAATCACTCTAGAGGTATCTATTAAATCGCATCAAAATTCGTTGCGTAGTTTTAAAGATTTAAGCATTCAAAGGGACATAAGGACATAGGGACAGAGAAAGCGACTTTATTTTATACTATGTAGTGATATACAAAGGACACCACACTGATTTATTTTTATTTTTAAAAAGGTTACTTAAGTTTCTTTTGAAATATTTCAGATTCTCTTTAGAAACACAAATCAAAATAATAAAATAATGTATAGCAGTGGATAGGTCGATGATGATGATGATGATCTTCACACTGCTGAGCAACACACACACACATACACACACACACACACACACACACACACACACACACACACTTTATACGTACGTGTGCCACGTAGAACGTTGGATAAGTTCTCCATCTTCAAAATTACGTCATGCGACGTTATTACACGTATAATGTCTGTGTGATAAAGTTCTATCATTATAATTACACTGAACTGTGAAGTACGTCTGGGAGTTGTAATTCGAGACGTACTTCGAATGTATTGGTCCTCCTTCGCCGATATTTCATTGCAAAGATGTAGGTAATGCATCCCGTGGGATTTTCCGACACCTGTTCGTTAAGCTAGCTTTACACAAGGGAAATAATGGTTTGTTTTACTCAAAATTAACCTGTTAAACTGAATCTTTACTAATATTATAAATGCGAGTTTGTATAGATGTGATGTATGAATGTATGTATGTTTTTTTCTCTTTCACGCAAAAACTACTGATCGGATCGGGCTGAAATTTGGAACAGACGTAGTTCTAGCCCTGGTATAACACATAGGATACTTTCATTCATCGCACATATCAATTCTCACGGGATAGATGTAGCCTTAAAACCTTTCCATAGAAATAAAGCGTGCGAAGCCGCGGGTAGGTGATAGTCGTTCATATTTATTTATTAAGGTAGAATAATTATAAGTACTTAAATCTTATCTTAATTCTTTGAATTACCAGCCAGCAGTAAATATCAGACTAAGTAAATGATACATCAATCTGATTTTGAGTTGACGCTTAATTCAGTTCATAACGAGACATGAGACTTTAAAGCTCCCATAAACGCATTAAAATTCGCAGCGACATTTTATCTCAATCTAAATAAAAAGTTGTAAATGGTCACTAATTGTCGAGCTCTGGAAAGTCAGGGACAAATTAATTTAAGTGCCATTAAAGTGTAATTAAAGGCGAATGTTTACGGTTGGTGGTTTACGGCACCTGCCTTACTGAGTCGCGTCGCCTTAAATGTCACTGGGAAATGAGTTGTAGCTCTGTGGCTTTAGATTGAAGTTTTATTGCTAGTTTGTTACATCTATATCACATCGACTTCATGAAAGATTCTATTCTACATCGGTCATCATCATCAGTAACATTGTAAACGCGGTTTCACCCAAGTGAAAATTGTAGAAAGTATTAAAGCCTTGTTATATACCAGGCTTAGAACTATTTTTAAGTATTCATTCATTCGACTTTATGATGTTCTAGTAGCGCGAGGTTATTTCGGAACATACTGGGTTTGGTCTTGAGTCCTCGGACATTTTGATAGAATATATGGACGCATGATGACATATTGCGCCCTAAAGTTAATCCGAGATTATTCCTCCTTCTCGTTAATTTCGTCTTCAGGCCGCGAACATTCTGGTAAAAAGCTCCGAGTTTGCTCTGCTTATTTCGAGGTTGTTGCGCCACGAAAGGGCTGCTGTGCCTTACCTGCAGTATTGATGGTCGCCAGTAGTTTTGGCGTGAATACAAACATCCATTAATCCATCCATCTAACCAAACTTTCGCATTTATGATAGATATAAGCTGCGCTCCGCGGCTTCACGCTCTTCTATAATAAATAGTGTGATGCAAATGTTTAGATGGATTGATGTTTCTTACCTCTTCACGCCAAAAATTCAGGTATTACTTTTTTAAAACTTTGGATACGACGCATAGAAATAAGTGAATTTGTTCATTTAATTTATGGTATTAAGTTATAATCCATAGTTGTTCTACGAGCATTTTATTTGTGTACATGATAAGTGATTTGTAAATTATTTTGGTATCTCTTTTATAAATATTTATTTGTCGCTTTGGTCCTGCAATGTAATGGCAATGTACTCGTAAGTATATTACCTTATAAATATAAATTTTGAAAAACAGCTGTCTTTATTTATCATCGTAGCTGACTGTACTTTGAAGTGACACCACGCCCAACTCGAGTGATACATTCCGCAAGACATCTCAAGATAGCTTACAGTGAAACCTTACCACAGTAGCACTGTTATCTTTTCTGTAGCAATTTGTTACGATACCGCACCTTTCTTTAGTGATAAATTAAATGCCAGCCTGGATTCCGAGCTACCTTAATTTCTTATTTGTAGGAGTGTACATGTCGCGTAAGAACTAGGTTTTGTTACGAGTACCTTATTTATTGGATTCATTATACAGAAATGGCTAAGGAATAAATAAAAAGAATACGTGTTCATTATCTTGAGATAGATTTATTTCTAATGAAGTAAAACTAATTGAACGTAAATAAAAAAGTACATTTATAATTCAAGCACAGAAAATTAATAGAGAAAACTCTCCAACTGTATGAAAACTTTACAGTACTCTTTTATTTCGCCTGAAAATGGCTGTAAAGTTTAACAGCTGCATTCGTTTCGTTTATATCTCGGAGGAAATGAAACACCATATGGAGAGACGAATATCCGTTTTGATCTCTATACGAAATAGGATATTGAGTAACAGACATTTCATCGAAATTCCTACATTATTTACATATAAATCGAATTATGTATAACTATAATAGATGTGTGATTTTATGAGAGAGAAAAATAAGATTGATCCAGATTTACGTATTCTCGTGAGCTTTCATGGGATTATGCATAGGTACTCGGTTACGGCTACGGTTTTAGTGGCTGGAAGGTTGTTTTTATCCCTTATGTTTTATATCTTCTCTATAAGATACATCAATATGATAAACTCTTTAGAGGAAATACAGTTACATCAAGCATAAGAAACACTGTAAAAATTACTCAGGCTCATAAAATCAAGATCAGACACGATAAAAATAAATTATTTGTGTGGGTATTAATAAGTTTATTGTATATTCATCACTAAAAAGACCGACTGACCGCCTGACCTATTTACTTATTTTGTTTTATAGAGGTCGGAAAATAGCAGCGACCGGATTTTTATGGTCAATCGCCGGCCTTTTAATCTTGAGTGTCTGAGGGCTCAGATTTCCAAAAACCGCTACTTTCTGTCGTAAATCCTGATATTTTACAACTTGCGGGAATTCGGCTGCAGTTTAAGCTTTTGAGGTCAAAAATTATGGACTGGAGAATAAATTTACGTCGAGTCTGTCTTCTTTACCCTATAACTAAGTTTCTTCATTGTATATCGTAAAGGGAATCGTTCAAATTATTACGTAATACTTAAGAAACAACCGGGCTAACATACCTCTATATACCTAATATAATTTTGTGTGTTGGTTTTTTTAAGCTGGGTGACAATCCAATTTTAAAATTTTGTGACCGAAAATAGTCGACATACGTCTAGGGTAAATCGGTAAATAGAGGTCAGAAGGCGGCCGATCAGTTGAGTCAAATCTCTTATTTTAAATCACTTTATTTACCTATTAAATAATCTGTTAGATTATTAAAAGTTTTTGATGGTGCTTTAAAGATATTTTCCATGTGAAATCCATTCCGTCCAGTAACCGAAATCACTATAGGAATTGTTACGGTTTGCAATTCACTGGCTTTTATCGTAAATGATACATTTAGAAAACCACATTTACAAGTTTACATCGACAAATTCAAGTTCCAAGAGCTGAGATTTATTTGATGCGGTTTTGAGATAAATAGTAGTGCGCGGTGAAATACGTTTTCTATGAATTAATCGCTTGTACAGCTGCTATCGTTTTTGTAAAGCCCACAGGAAGCTATAAAACATAAATACGATACAATCGTACTTACTAAATAGCTGGTACGGTTATCAACGTAATGTTAGGTAATATACTTTATGTAGGTACCTAGACTATAGCCAAATAAGAAGGTATGGTTAACTATGTACATGATAATTAAATATAGACAAAAAATAATTAACTATAAAAAAGAAGAAAAAGAAAAGTAAACTGACATTATTCTTAGAAAACATAAAGAATTCATTTAGAATTTCATGATTTGTGAAAATAAAATGAGAAATATAAGAGAAATAAGTGATAAAATGAAAAAAATAAAATAAATAATTTATCGGGTACTAGCAGCACCCCGCGGTTTCAACCGCGTGATAATTGATGGTAAGCAGCCTATAGGCCTTTTTTGGTATTGCGTAAGGATGTAACTAACATCCATCCATACTTTCGCTTTTATAATATTCGTGTAATTTAATAAATATATAAATGCATTCCTTGTATTTTTATTTCCACTGCGTTTCTATCGCATTGCAACGATCGTGTTCACTGGTCCATAATATCCAATAAATTAATGGTTATTAGACAGAGGAAATATAAACAGCGGTCTTATCGCTATGAGCGATGTCTTTTAGGCAACTTTGGGATGGATTGGACATGAGAGAACAATGTAGACGGTATTTGAATAAATCTATTTAGATAAAGAAAACATAAAGGTACCTATCACGTCATGATTATTGGTATAACCACCAAAAATGATAAGTAGGTAACTTACATTAACATGTAAAAAAGGTTGTTTAACTTTTTAAGGTGATAGATGATTGAAGAGATGATTTGAATCAGTTATAATGTTATTGGGTAAGATTTATAAATTAATAATTTTATTAATTTAGGCTGGTAACAAGAAACGTAAAAAAGTACGCCATTGACCGAAAACTTTTCAGAACTTTAAAAAATAAATAACCTCTACGACGTTCAACGTTTGGTTTCTTCTTCGATTTATATATATATTTTTATATTATGTATATTATTATCTATTATGTCATATTATTGACATGGATCAATTGAGCTACCTTTAGACTATTTGCAACCGTCTGCAGTTAGCTCAATGGTTTCAATTGTAAATACTAGTTGTAATTTTTCTATTTCTTTGCTTGTAATTTTCGTTGTTAATAAAGCTATTATGTCTATTATTATATATTATCTATTATACATCATAAAAGAAAAAAGTTCTTTATTCTAAGTATATTTAACATGAATTTTCTGACGTGTTCAAAAGTCCTGTAAGGTATAAAGGAAATATTTGAGTTTGAGTCAAATATGGCACTATTTTAAGCTCTACCTACTCTATCTAACGTTTCTACAACACGATACCCGAGACGAATCGTCTTGTCTTATTCTAATTTATTGTTGCTAGTTAGACTATCACTTTCACTTATACAGCTTACTTCATAGTTATTAAAGTTATGAATGTATAGAAAAATTGTTATAATTATTCATGTCATGGCTCTACCAGTGGTACTTACAATGTCTGTGGTATACCTACTGTGTTGACCCACTAAATGTTATGATAGTTACGTGGTCTTACGAGGAGAAGCTATCAGTAGGACATTGGAATTCTTAAGTATATTTGAAAAAAGGGGGGACTCAATTAATTTTTTTTTGTGTGTTGATTCAGAACCTTTTTTTCTAGGGCAACAGATATTTAAAATTTGATTTTGTTTGAAAACAGAGCCCGAATGCCACTATATAAATCGCTTCACCATTCTTATAGTATCGTGTCAAAATGACATTGTTCAACTCTTTTTGGTATTCTACTAGCACAAACTTTTAGAGGTTCCTTCATAGCTGTGACGATTATCTTTATAACTAACAATTTGACGTTCTAATTATGAAAGTCTCTTCAAGCGCAAAAATAGTAGAATACCAAATGCACAAACGTCATAGAATGGTACTATTGAGACCTTTGTTTTGAAATTAGTGGAATTCGGCCCCAGTGCTTTTAATGTGGTCCCTTATAGATTTGACCAGTAATTTTAAGATATCCTTAATATTTGTATTTATTGGCACCGACTATATTGATGATGTTGCCATTTACGCCTTCAAAAATTCAAAGTTAGTTCATAGTTTTTAAAACACGCCAAATTATTTGAGTTCAACTAATTAAAACATCACTAAATAGTATAAACAAAGTCGCTTTTTCTGTCCCTATTTCCTTATGTTCCTTTGAATGCTTAAATCTTTAAAACTACGCAACGGATTTTGATGCGGTTTTTTTAAATAGATAGAGTGATTCAAGAGGAAGGTTTATATACTATAATAAAACCGTGCAAAGCCAGGCAGGCTAGTTTTAAATAAAACATGAGTACAATGTAGGTACTTTCTGAAATTGATATTATTCCGCAAAAGTCCGTAGCTTTGCACGCTTTGTTTCTATGGAAACGTTTCAAGGCTATTTCTATCCCATGGGAACTGATTTATGGTATTTAAAAGAATTATGTTTTAATTTCCATCGAACTAAGTCTATTAAAAATTTAAGGCCGATCCTTTGAGTAGTTTTTTCATGGGTTACTAACATCCATACCTATATGCAAACTTTCGGATTTTTACTATAACTAGCCACCCGCTCCGGCTTTGCACGGTTTTATTATACGTATAAACCTTCCTCTTGAATCACTCTATCTATTAAAAAGAACCGCATCAAAATCCGTTGCGTAGTTTTAAACCTCTAAGCATATCTAGATATAGACACTATGGACAGACAGACAGACAGTAGTATTCTACTTTGTTTTATACTATGTAGTGATACCTTGTCATTATCCTATGCCAAGGGTTTGCAAATGATAGAAAAATAAAACACTATCGTGTTTACATTTCAAACTATTTTATTCATACGATAAGAACATTTCCCCTCCAAACATAAAATTGCAGACGGCGCGGCGAGGCATCCGTACCTACGAGAATTTATTGAATTCACGAGGAACGAACTGAATATTAGATACCATCACTAAAAGACGGGACTAAAGAAACACGACATTTTTGCCATCAATATTTGCCGATAAAATCTCGTTCGTGACATATCTAAACTTTCCCTAAGAGATCGTCGGAAAAAACCGTTCTCCCAAATTGAACAATGGACGTAATGGCAAAGTTAAAACGCGTGAAATGTTTTTACTAAACAAAAGATAAATAAGCAAATGAGCGCAGATCGTCACGCTCGACAGAAAGAGATCGATGGACAAGAAAGAGATAGTTGTTAAAAAAATGGATCGCCATCAATGGTTGCGGAATCATTGTTTTCACTCGATTTTAATAGTCACACATTGAGCGGTGAATGATTTCTCTGTTTGCTAGTCATATTTTCTAATGCGTGTGATTAGGGTCAACAGATCGCACTGCATTCGATTCTTGTTCCGGCCTCTATAAACTGTCATTTACTCCATATAAGGTTATTCATTTCGATAGTAACAATAACTCACGTAAGAATCAAATAGAGACTAGGGTCAGTGTTCTTCAGAGTTCAGTCGGACTCAAACTATTACTAAAGTAAATAATATTTATTAAGAGCTTAATCGATGAAGGTGATAAGATAAGTGATAACTGTCCGACTGTCCTTTGGTGAACACTGGTCTAAGAGGCTTTCAGACTAACCGAATCACGGTTTTAGTTAAGCTTTTTAAATAAAATAAGTGCTTATTTGTATAACATAAAATAAATAAATAAAGGAAAAAACCCTGTCCGTTTGGTTTCGTATGTATTTAACCAAAAACGCTGCTCCTGTTTCGAATTCGGCTGTAAATAAGATGTTCACATAAATTTGGAGTTCACATAAATTTTTAAAGACTTCCCTTATTTATTGTCTGTCACTTAAGGCGCTTACTAAAGGTAGTTACACTGGCAACGCCTCTTAATTTATCTTATTATTACGTTATACAAAGAAATTTCCAAAAATCAAACGGTCAGATTGTTAAACATAAAAGCTTTTTTCAATGCATCTTTAGTAGTTTTATTTTCTCTAGAAGAGATACGAAAACAGAGTTTGGTGGCCACCAAGAGTAACTTCGTCATCATTTGCATGGAGCAAGCTGTCAAATTTTGATGGCAGCTTACGAAATATTCCATGCATTTGCTATGAAAGAGAACTGGACATTCATCACTCACGTATGTATGAAATGGTGGTGCTGACTGTTTCATGTTTGATGATGAAGCTTTTATGTATTGTCTTGTTTGGTCCAATATTGACCATTGAATTCAAGATAGAAAACTAGCTGAACCCCACGGATATTGATGTGTTTATATTTGAGGGATGAGAAGCCTATTTTTATTCCATGTCTATAAGTACCTATGTCTATTCAAAATTTCAGCCCGATCCATTAGTTTTTGCGTGAAAGAGGAACAAATATCCATTCATCCATCTATCGGTCGGTTTTTCTTAAAACAATAATAATAAATAATATAAATAATTCAGGACAGTCCACACAGCATCATCTAGCCCCAAGCTAAGCAGAGCTTGTGTTATGGGTACTAGATGACTGATATACTTAATACAATATACTATATAGATAGATATTTTTTATCATACATATTAAACACCCAGACCAACGAATAAATTTCTGCAGATCGTGCACAAATTTGTTCCCAGGCGGGAATCGAACCCGCAACCTCCTGCGTCGCAGGCGGACCTTCGCCCAATAAATATATAAACAATAAACTATACATATAAGAAAAGTCTAATAAAAAGTAGTCTTCACATGTCAACCCGCTACATTAAGATAGGCTTAAGTTTTTACCATTCATACTGCTATGAGATCTATAGATCGTATGACAATAGGCAATGATCATAGCGACACCATTGTCAATCTCGGAAAGACGTTTATGGGAACTAGTGTATAGATAGGGGTTAATCGAATCGTATGAACAGTAGATACGCCCCGCGGCTTCACCTTAAAAAATCAAATTTTTACCCCGATCCGTTCAATAATTTTGGCGTGAAGGTAGCAAACATTCATCCATCCATCCAAACTTTCGCATTTATATTATAGAGTATTAGAGTGATTCCATAGCTTTTGTCTGTATCAGGAAAGTATAGGGCATCTCTATATATGTATGCGATTTCTAACGTATGTTAGAGGTCGTCCTATAATAAAAAATGCTGGACAATCCACACAGTATCATCTAGCCCCAAGCAAAGCTTGAGTTATGGGTACTAGATGACTGATATACTTAATACAATAAATTACATACATAGGTTTTTATTATAGATAGAAAACACCCAAGACCCCGTAACAAATGTTTGAGACCGTACAAATATTCGTCCCAGGGCGTGAATCGAACTCGCAACCACCTGCATCGCAGGTGGACCTTCGCCGGCCACGTCACATCGGTCGTCGAACACTAGTAACACTAAGCGAACGGATTGATGGTGTGTATTCACATTCTGATATAGGTATCTTTATTTTATATCGACGGTTTTAATTTATTTATGACTGCGATCCAATAAATGCTTTTTCTTAAGTATAGAGCTACATCATAATTAATTTAGATAATTTATTCTTCGTCGCTCTCACATCCTTCGATATTTATAGCTGTTCCGAACAGTAATTTATATTCGGCCTCATTTTTACACAGTAAAAGCAATTTCAAATTAAAACCTACCACGTCCCACCTTGAAACTTGACTAAACTAAATCGCATTTTGAATAAGGCCAAATTGCTTTTTGCTTCAGATATAAGTCATGAATATTTAAATGAAACGACGTCAATACAAAGTTATCGCGAGCATCAGATCCAGTGGATTAGCCCCAATCAGAGCCGATTTAATTATAATTGTGCGAAAGTGGAGCGTATTGAGCTATTCATGAGCTATTGAGCGTTTATAAATGTCAAACTTGATAATCAAATCAAATCAAATCAAATGGGCCAGAGTTTGTATGTAAAATTAAAATAATATAAAAGAGATTCAATAAAACACACTTATAGCTGCACCTGCAACTTCTGTCTACGTATATCTAATATTTTACTGTCTTTCTAATATTTTACTGTCTTTCTAATATTTTATTGTCTTTCTAATATTTTACTGTCTTTCTAATATTTTACTCTTCTTTCTACTGATTGCGCCAAATTCTAGCTTACACCCGTTTCTTCTTGCAAAATAATATTCTAAATTTGTTATCTTGTAAATAATTAAGAATAACGTAAAGTTTGGTGAAATTGTGTGCATGAACGTGGCAGTACGCCGTTCTAAATACATAATGTACAAGTTCTGAGCTAGGAGCATAGAGTGATGAAACGAGACCGATTGGAGACAGTCTTAGAGTGGACCACACACGACTGGGGAAATCTCTTCATTGAAGAAAGCAGCTCTATGTTGGAGAGATTTATACTTAGACCACAAATTCTGTAAATCAAAAGAGATTCATCTCAATCAACCACAAGCGTTTCATTTGTGTGAATGAATTGAATTTATTCGTTTAGTAGATACTACCTACATTGTGAGCTTTGAGCTTTTATGCTAGGTAAATCTTTATTAACAACGAAAATTACAAGGCAAGAAAAAATAAATTGCAAGGAATAGAAAAATTACAACTAGTATTTACAATTGAAACCATTGAGCTAACTGCAGACGGTTGCAAACAGTCTAAAGGTAGCTCAATTGATCCATGTCAATACCAGTCGGAAGCGTCCCCAAGACACTGGCTGCATTACCACGCTGTATGGCAACTAAATAAATAGATTAATAAATACCTCTTTGTGTTTTTTTATCAGCATGTCCAATACCTATCCATTAAACAAGCTCTGTTTAGCTTGAGACTAGATGATACTGCAGTGCGGCTTGTCCAGCATTATTAATTCCTTAGTTCTTTGAAAGGCCTTATATATTTTCTAAGGCTCAAAATTGAGACAAATTCGTGTCTTATAACCCGTCAATAGTAACCAGGAGAGTCATTATGCGAAGTCACGAATGCCTAAGATAAACGGGTGGGTTAATTTATGCTGGCTGTACTTATCATATCATTATGCTGATGAATTCGTCCTATCAAATGTTAGGCAGGTGATGAATTCTGATGCTATGAATTCAAATTATGTTTGTTCTATGCGACGTGTATAGAAATATTTGCAAGATTTGAGAACACCTGAAAATATACTACCATGACGAAAGAGGCTGATAAATAATAAAGGGGAATAATGTAGATTGGTGTGATTTAGGACTGTTATTGAATTAATTAATTAATATTAAAATAAACAACAATCAAATTGAACAGTTTAAGAAATTAAATTACATCGCGAAACGGAAAAAAAATTAAAAAAAGAACACTATTTCCCGAGTGCGAGGGTTTAGGCACTATAATTTAATAATTCCGAGTTTATAATATCTGACGTGTCCAATTAGGTTATAGGAAATAAAGCACGTTGAGTTCGATTTTTCAGAAAGTAATTGATCAAAAAACTAGATAAGACGACAAGAGAAAAATGTTTTGTACAATGTAAGTAACATTGATCAGAATAAACTTAAGCAATCAGCCCAGATCTTTCCTTGTTTTAATATAATCTTCCGAACATGAAAAATCATCACTACATAACATAAAACAAAATTGCTTCTCGCTGTCTGTCCCTATGTATGCTTAGATCTTTAAAACTACGCAATTGATTTGGAGTTTTTAATAGAGTGATTCAAGACGAAGGTTTACAATAATAATGTATGTATAATACACCGCCGGGGCGGTTCGCTACATTTATAAGCCTACAACTTCAAATAGCCGAATTCAGCTTTTCGTCGAGTTGATAACGAACGTGTTCTTGAGTGGAGACCGCGACTCGGCAAACGTAGTGTATGACGCCCTCCGGCCAGGTGGGATGACGATCTGCGAAAGACTGCTGGCAGATGCTGGATGCGTCAAGCTGAAGACAGGGCGCTATAGCGCACACTAGGTGTGGCCTATGTCCGGCAGTGGACTAATATAGGTTGATGGTGATGATGTTAACGAAGTACAATAGCCTGAATCGTAAAAAGGATCTTCGTGACGCATAATTACCTCTAGAAATGAGTAAAATCAGCATACGACAGCGGTATTTGGGTCGGGCTGTTTCAACATTGCGGTTACAGAAAACTTATTCATGCTTGCAAAAGCAGGAAAAATATGCAAAAAAACTTTTATAAAATCTTTTTTTGTAAGGACGTTGGTTGCTTTGCTTTCAAATCAGCTCCAAAATCAAGGAAAATAATACTCCTTGTTTAGTAGGTACACCCGCCTTTTGTAAGTTCACATATATATTTTTTTGACTTTCCTTCCAAAATTTGCCTGGTAAAATAGTTTCTGTTGTCTTGTGTTATGTTCTTTTTTCTAGTAAACAAAAAGCATTTTTATATTGTTCTGTCAAATTTATCGTACCTACTGTCGGAAGTTTTTAATATTTTATTATTTTAGTTTTAGTAAAACAACACCATTTTTAGTATGAATACTTTATCAAAGTTAATATGGCTAACGGCAGTATTTAAACCAGCTAAAGCGCAGCAAAGCGTGAGATTCCTGAATTATTTAAATCAACCAACCACTCTTATTAGAACCTCTCCAAATAAACAACATGATTGAAACAAACCGTTCATTTCCATACACAGCTGCAATTTAATCGCGTCGGAAACAAAGAACGGCCTGGGGGTCTACTTTTTTCAACGAAAAACGAACCTTCGATCGAAAGTTCGCGTAATTCCTACTCCGGTTTCATTTTTTTACGAAACTTCGATCGACCGAAAATTGTTTGACATTTAAATTTTCTAAACCTACTCTGTTTCACGAAAGTTCGAAACGAACATTTGATTTTGATGGATCTTTGTTCGGAGTTTTAACCTCAAATCGACGAAACCAAAAGTGGTACCTTTTGATTTTCGTTTTTCTGATTTGATAAAGAAAATTGACTGAACTGAATGAAAGATTACTTTTAATTGTACCTGCTCTTCGTGATGAACGTTTGGAGCGTAAAAGAAACCATATTTGTCGCATTATAACGAGTTCTTTATAGTGTCTTGGGTAAATTACGTCAAAAGTAGTAATTGGTCAAATTCTAGTTGTTTAATTATATGTTTTGCTTAGATACAACAGAAAATAGTTATAAAACTACAGAATAGATGTAAAATTTAAAAACAAAGCGAAACATTTTGTTTATTAAAGAAAAATCCGTAATTGGCATGTTAAAGACCTAGGGGAAGCAGGGAGAATGGCGATCACTTAAGGAAAATTTGCAATAACTTTTTTTTACAAAGGTTTTATTTTAGAGAACATCATCATTTCAAAGGAACATTGGTTAAACTATCCAGTAATCAACATGCATTAAAACCACTTATCTATTTATCACACAAAATTGGTAGGGACTCGTACAAAAAAATATAGGTTTGACCGTCATTCTCCCTGAGCATGGGTAATGCCGGTCATGCAAAGGGGTAATGGCGATCAAAATTATTTGCTTATATATGACAATGGACAACCATTTTGATTAATTATAATGATGAGATCAACGTTACTTTAACTTATTAAAAGACTACAATGATATTTGAGCATAAATGACTAATCTGAATTAAATGTTTCTATGAAAATATGTGATATCTAATCTTAGGTACATAAATCACAGATGTATCCTTTAGCAGAATCCAGAACACACTACATGAGACCATTGGCCGTATGTGGTGCATCGATACCACATCTCATCGTTTTGTCAGAATTCATTGCAAATATTGCATTTTTTTTTCTTTCATCGTCATTACCTACATCCATATCATCATAACTATCGTCGTTGCAAAGGTTAGGATGATTTTCTTGCAAAACTTTGCGTTTGTAAGACTTTCTTGTCATATTTCTTACAGCTTTTTCTTGAGGCTTAGTTTTCTCAGCTCCTTTGGTTTTACCAATTTTCTTTGCCTTGACTTGACCGGTATAACCCCAAAAGACGGTTTTGCAATCAAGCTGAATTTTAACAAAACAGAGATAGAATTATTAAGAAATGTTTACTATATTGTTTAATTTAATGTTTGAGCGCAAAGATAATGAATAGCAACATTAAATGAGTAAAATAAATCTGTACTTGCCGACAAACGCACTCAGCCGAAAATTAGATCCGGGCGGCCAGAAACAAACATACGCACCTCTCTCTCACGGGCAGCGAGCGGGCTGACCAAACTTATCGCTGCCTGCTTTTACGTCTCGCCCCCCTCCCTTCAGCCCGCGCACCGTATTTCTATGAACTGTATTTTGTTAGTTTTTTGAGTGACCGCCATAACCCCATGACCGGCATAGCCCCTGCTTACCCTACACATATCATTCGTTCAATTTCATTCACGAAAATTGTCTATGAATCCGAACTTTGTGTGCGTATCCGAAAATGAAAGAGAGTAGGTTCATCACCGAAACTTCGTTTTAAATTCGTTCGTTTGCGAACCTTCGTTTCAAAGAAAGCGGGTCGACGCCCTGGAATTGACATCTTTGTGCGAGCTACACCGCATAAAGGACACCGAGTCAAGACTCTTTGGAGGTGGTAGACAAGAATAATAAATAAAAAGTTTTAACCGTTTGTGTTCCAACCTCCGTGGTTCCAACACAATAATAAATACACAATGTGGTGTATTGAACCATCTCAAAAAGAAAAGGGAAAACCAAAAAGAGCATGGTGTTCTTTTTTTCAAAAGCAGAATCAATCGAAATCGTTTCGTACGTCGTCATTTGGAGTTAACCAAGTAAGTTGCAGAAGGTACGTGACAAAAAAATAGGTATCTACCTAATCTTTTTGTCGCATATCATCTGCAGAGATCTGCAGTAAAGGTTCGTGTCAATCTTGGCATTAAAAAGGTTCCTTCAGAAAAAAATGTGTACCTTTTCAATTATACAACCTACAAATATGATAAACTGGCCTTAGTATAAATACTGAAATTGGTTAAAATTTATAGAATCGTGACTCGCATCGTATGGGCTTAGGGTGAATCACATGCAAAGAATGGTTGCATAATTTGACTTACCACAAAAACGATGATGAATGAATGTGGGGTTTTCCTTTGTGAAATTATGCAACCATCAAATGATGGGTGAGTCAATTTATCAAAACAGCTTTCGCATATTTACGTGTTCTATATTCTATTCGAAGTAAAATAAAAAAATATCTGTCGATGTAATGTATTGTATTAATACTTCAATCAGTCATCTAGTGCCCGTAACACAAGCTCTGATTAGCTTGGAGCTAGATGATGCTGTGTGGGTTGTCCAGCATTATTTATTTACTAAGTGGTGACCACAACTCGGTAAACGTAGTGTAGGACGCCCTCCAGTCAGGTGATAGACTGCTGGCAGATGCTGGATGGGGCGAGCTGGAGACACGGCGCTATGGCGCTCATTAGGGAAGGCGTATGTCCAGCAGTGGACGTGAAGATAATGTTAACAATCAGGTAAAATTAAAAATATACCACATCCTTTCAAAGATGGTTCCGAAGTTGAATATTATTAAACTTATTCTGAAACCGACGGCATGAAATAAATACGTGTTCTTTTGCGACATTTTCATAAATACCTAAGTAGGTACGTCTTTTAATGTACCTACTTGTTCATCTATATTATGGTGTTTATCTTACTTGGCGTTGATAAATTTATGACTTAGAAAACATTTTTTTATGAAACTCATTTCGTACGCACTACACTGTCTTAAAACGACGACACCTGACAGCTAACCGCGCGGTTGTACCTCACGTGCGTACAGGATCAGTCTCTTGATTTCCCTCTCAATGCTTATCGCACAATTTATCACAATGAAGCCGCATGGTTTGCTAGAATGCCCAGATAATCAACGACCTAATTCGTACACAATTCAGCTATCTCGAGAATTTGGTACTAACATAAATCATGGTACGGGCAGTACCATTCCTCAAACGGCTCACAGCCAATTAGGGAAGCAGCTGGCTCAAAATTTTGTATAGATATATTTCGATAGATAAATCATTTATTACTTATACGGCCTTTCCACTCATAGCGAAATGCGAAATGGTCGTCCTTTATACTTACTTTACTGTGTGTAGTTTTGTTTGCTTCGGATTATTTTCTTCTTTTTTGTTGATGTGGTATAAACATTATAAAGAATTTTCTTTTCTTTTTTATCATAAGTAAGTACTTCAAGCTTCTGTCCGGTGTCAAAAAAATCATTTTTTTGTTTCTTCTTCACGATAGCAATTTCGATACTTTTACGGAAATCACTTAACATTCATTTAGAGCTTCCAAAACACAACACTTACAATTTCCCAAAAAAAAAAATTGTATATTGAGAATAGGCCTTCAAGTAAATAACAAAATGGATCTAAAGGCAAATGATATAGGTATAATTTATAAACCCATGGAACCAGCTATTTCTGACGCACTGTGGCTTGGTTCAGGTAACATTCTACACATTTTTGGCCCAGTAGAAACCAGGAGTGACATTCTGTAGTTAATTAACAAGACAATGTAGACACGTCGCTATTCTGCGAGATATTCCGAGGTAATTTTATAGAAATTTAGCTGAGCCATTGTGCTAGATCGCTTTCTTGAGGAATTTGATTTATGAGAAGAATTTAGGGAGAACCGAGACGCGAAAATATGGGTTGTTATTTCATATTTAGATGAAAGATGTTCGGTTTTAGATTTGATAAATAGGCAGACTAGGTAAAGAAATGTTTGGAATTTATAATAAAAAGTAATACGAGCAACGATAGCAGAAAATGCAATCTGTTGATTTTGTGTTAAACTTCAAATTTGTACCTACAAATTAATGGTTGTAACTTAAAAGCCTAATAGGTAGGTAAGTCGCTTGATTTACTAAGAAAAATAATTCAAAGAACAAATTAAAAGCTTCAAAACAGTTATTTTAATGGTAAAAACTAGTTAAGATTTGTTTCTATTCTTTGTTATTAATAAACACATGTATTGGGTATTGAAAATTAAATATAAAAGAATAAAAAAAACTGAAATATCGCACAAGCCCGGAGAGAGTAACACTAAAAGTATTGCTTCCTACATTGGCAAATTATTTCGTTTTCTAATTTGTACTGGTTGCTCTTCACTACATAGTATAAAACAAAGTCGCTTTTTCTGTCCCTATGTCCTTATAACTCTATGTTCCTTTGAATGCTTAAATCTTTAAAACTACGCAACGGATTTTGATGCGGTTTTTTTTAATAGATAGAGGAAGGTTTATACGTATAATAAAACCGTGCGAAGCCGGGGCGGGTCGTTAGTATTAAATAAATAAAAACACGCTGAAATGTCAAACTCGCCGGGGTTTGTTGTCATCATTGGAGTGTTAACTCCATAAAAGTCTCTATAAAAACATCTTAATAACACCACCGGTCAGCAGATCGGAAATAGCACCTTTCTAATAAACTATGCTTAACATCTTGATTTATGAAACACGCTAAACGAGTGAGTCACATTATGACCCTAATTCCCTAAAGTACACATGTCACAGGTCTCTGGGGTCATACTAATTGACGTTATCATTCGAATATTCGATTTATTGACAGTTTAAATATGCAGGTCATGACGGCGGTAAATGATTTGCATTTCAAATTATGCGGCGACTTCTGAGAGTCGAAAGATTGATCAGTACTTTGACTGTGCGATGTGGAAGTTACTTTGCTGTATACAGTTATATCGTAGAATAATGTTCCGCTGTAATAATTTCTCTTTTGACTCCTGTACATACAGTGAGCTCATATTCTGGTTTTCCTTTTAATAAATAAATGAAAATAAAGAAATACATAAGAAAATTACTTCATATCGCAATATAACAACGCTTATGCTCGGCTAGCAATTATAACAGTGTGGTAATGGTAGATTTTTTTTAAACAAGTTAGTACATATAAGAGGTTAAAAGTCATCCGATTTAAAAGTGTATTTTATGTGAAAAAACTGTAAGTTTTTGCATTTAAAAACAAAAGTTTTTTCCATTAATTAAGTTACCCTAATCTTTTTAACATGATTATATGTTTAATGATGATGATTTCGCAAAAACATGTTTGATCACAATCATAATGATTTTGTATGTGTACATGGATAAATATTACTGATTGGGTTTTTAACTTAACCTGGAACTTTATCCTTCTCGTCTTCACACGTCTGGTTATACTTACAAAGCCAGAAGCTTCAATAAATGCTTCTGTATTATCCCACGATGACAATCGATTCTTGTTGTATCGATCGTGTATAGATTTATTAATAAGTGACAATGACAACCATATCAAAACGATCTCGACTTTTAGTGCATTATGAGTTTGCGATGGTTTGGCTGTGAGCGGTTTAGATTTTACAGGACATTCCACATTTAACGGTTCCTTCCTAGAAGACAGAATTCCCTGGATTAATAGATTCAATTTCCTTCGAAGTTCTGAGCTCATGAAAAGTGTGAGGTGAAATAACTGTGACTCAAAATTTTATGCGATGTCTGTATATTGCTACTAATGCTAGACAATCCGCACAGTATCATCTAGCACCAAGCTAAGTAGAGCTTGTGCTAGAGATACTAAATAACTAATATACTTTATACAATATATTACATAAATAAATATTTTTATTATACAAATCTATACAAAACCCCTAAATTCTAATTGTTTTGTTTCTCTCCCTCTTAAGAACATTTTTAGAAATCCTTAAGCCTGTTAGTGTTGGAAAGAGTTCGGCTAAACTTTTTCGATTAAAACCTATAATATAAAACGCTAGTCGCTACGTTAATAGCTCTATGCTAAAGTTAATGTTCCAGGAACTATTGAATTTCAAGTTGGCATTCTCGACTCGCTCGAACTTAATAATTAAATTCTGAACATTATTGAACTAATTTAACGAGAAACTTATTTTGACATGGAGTGCAAAGGGTGTAAAGTTGTGACACGTTAGCGAATACCAACATTATTGGCATTGTGTCATCATCATCAGCCTATATTAGTCCACTGCTGGAAATAGACCTCCGCAAAAGAGCGCCATAGCGACGTGTCGTGAGCTCGCCGCATCCAGTATTAACTCTAATGCCTAGGTTAAAGGGGTATTACACTACACGTTATTCAGCGCCCGGTAGTTAGGGCGATTAGGGAGCAAGGCTTGCCAGGTCCGTCCCTTAGGGACCCTAAATCTTATTACTCCACTCTTAGTTAGGGTTAGGGTCCCTGAATAACGTGTAGTGTAATACCCCTTTAACTAGGTACAATTTTTTAAAATTCTAATCAACGCTCCAAATAATGTACGTACATTCTACCGTAAAGGGAAGAACCACCTTTCTTAAAAACATTCAACAAACACCTAAAAAAACACACAAAGAAAAAAACTATGTATGTTTTTTGTATATGGAGCATCAAAAAGTATTTATGTTAGTACAAATATCTTGAAAGTACTTATCTTTTACGCTGATGATTTAATTAAAAAATAAAAATAACTTTACCTGAGCCATAAACTAGAATTTTACGCCTGCTAAGCTTTGAGTTTTTTGAGCAAGAGAAGTGAAAAGAAAATATACAGACAATTGGCTTAAAAATCTAAAAGAAAATTGAGTAATTCATGAGCCAGTCAATATTAAAAACAAACAACTAGAATAAGATGAATCCTCCTATTAAAGACCTTTCTTTTAGAAACCGATCTCTTGACTCACGAAGTACGTGACAATAATCAACGTCCAGTGAGAGTCTATTCATTTCCATAATCTATTATTGTTATACATAAAAAGGCTATTAGCTACGGTCACAGATTTAAGGGAAAAACAAATATAAAAAATGTTACTCTCAATTGCGAGTCCCGTTTATCTCAGGCTGTACATTTACGCACATAAACGTTTTATTTAAGAACTTTAAACAGTTATACTGAAACTAGTAAGCTAGGAATTGCTAAATTTGTAGATGCTTTAACTAAAATGATGATTATTACTATTTATCTAAACATTAATTTAACCTAATAAAACTTTATAAGTAGTAAAAGCAACACGCTATATGAATTATGAAACCGTATTGACTTAATAAATTCAACACACATCTCCTATTACAAAACGTTACCGACAAAAACTATTAACAAACCCATTCGTCAAAGCCTGCTAGAGTAGTCACAATACCGCTTATATTTAAATTCAAAGTGCCTTTTGTTCAGAAGTGTACTATGGCCGATGAAAGTGAAAATGGCCTTAAAACGTGAACAAATAATGTCTGGTTTCAGGCGACAAAAACAAATATTAGATGCACGTACAGGTGGCGAGTAAAACATAATGAGTTATCAAAAGAAAGTTTGTAGTGGATTAAGATTTGTTTATACTTTTTGTGAAACCAAATACCTAATGATAGTGGCGTTTAACGTTGAAGAAGGGACCTATTTAGATTGATTTATGAACTGAAATTAATAATTAGATTAGAAACAAGGCCATTACTGGATTAACATTTTTTTATATGACACAAATTTGACGATCGAATACTACGCTAAAACAATTTGTGATAACTATGCCGATCAAATAAATGAAAACTTAAAATATTATATGCTAAAAAATTTGTTACATTTACATTTTGGTTGATCATTATGAATTAATAAATCAACTTTTAACCATTTACACAACCGAACGCCAAAAACAATAGAATACCACTTGGGTCGGCCATTTTTCTTTTCCCTCCCATAATTCCCATTACTGGCGGGAAAATTGACAGATAATGGAGTCCGAGAAAGAATGGTTGAATGAAATGAATGGCTCTTTGTGGAAGCAAGTGACGACGAGATAAATGGAAAAGCGATACCTTTCTTTTTATTCGACTGAAATAAAATTTTAAATTCCAGTCTGATTTAGGTAAATGCTTGTGACAATAGCCATAAGTGTGTTAATTTTGATAGTGTTTGAACCAAAAGGTAGTAATTTTTTTCAAAAATCTTGGGATTTTATTTATTTGCCCCTATCACCGAGGATAAATGAAAGAATAAATGGAGATGGGCAGGTCATACTCTGAGGGGAACGGAGAGGTGGAGCAAAAATATTACGAATTGGCAACCTAAAAACAGAAAAAGAAAATGTGGGAGACCTTTTAAAAGATGGGAAGACGACTTGAAAACAGTAGCTGGAAAACTATGGTCAAGGGTTGCCAGGGATAGGGAAGAGTGGAAGAAGTTGGAAGAGGCCTATGCCAAACTAGGGCAAACGGATCACATAGAATAAGGTGTTAGATTAAGTTAAATGTAAATAGTTATCCGAATAAAGGCTTTATTATTATTATTATTATTATTATTATCACCGAGGATACAGGCGACTGGGCCCATACATAACTAGGACCGCGGTCCCAGTTACCTGATCACATTTTTGAATCGGTCGACTGGGACCATGTACCTAATTTGCTTTAACGTACAGTTAACAGTAAAATCAAGTTAGGATTTATTCTCACTCAGGATTTATTTTATTTAGTATTACAGTGAAGTATTTTTTTAGTAAGAATGTCAAAAAACTATATGCGAATGATTCCTAAAGTCAAGGACATCCAAAAAGGGCTGCCCTTTTGTTTCAAAACAGGTACTCTATTCTTAACCCCTTCAGCCACTTTGGTAACTAACTGATTTGTAACCAGTTAAGTAAAAACAATTTTCTTCACTGATTTGTAACCAGTTACGAAAAAATACTTTTTGTTCTCTGTTATGTAACCAGTGACACTAATCTAGTGATGGATATTTAGTAAAGGGGGCACTTCTACTTTGTTTCTGATGTCCTGGTAGGTACTAGCGACCTACCTATTTCAATATTAATAACGCAACTTTTCTAAAAATAACGCAAGCAAGCAGAAGAATGTATTTTCTTTTTCAGTATATTTGACTGACTCTGAAAAACTAGCTAATTTGTTGTTAATTTATAATTTTTTGTTAAGTTGAACGTGAAATAGGTAGGTTCTAGGTACCAGGACATCATGAACATGGCAGAAGTGGTTTTTTCAAAGCATTTAAGATCACTAACATTACTGATATCCTGATAGATAGCTTCAAATTTTTGAAATAAATATAGGTTCATATTATGAGTTCAGAATTGATCTTACCTCTCTGACTGACAGTGTCAATTTGACAGCTATCAAAGAATTGCATGCAAGAATTTTAAATTCATATTATTAGGTTGTGTTAGAACTCAAGGTAATTTATTATATTTTTTGCACAATAAGACATAATGCCAACTGTACTTTAAACAATAGATTTGTGGTTAAAATTACGAGTGGTCCCACTCGCCCAACGAAATAAACAAGAAAAAACTAATCAGGTAACTGGGACCGCGGTCCCAGTTTTGTAGTGGGGCCAGTCGCCTGTATCCTCCTATCACCATCGCCATATGTCCTACTAGCAGCGCCTCGCGGTTTCACCCGTTCCTGTAGGAATTCCGGGTTAAAATATGGCCATATAAGCCTATGTGTTATTCCAGACTATAATTTATCTCTGTGCCAAATTTCATCAATATCCGTTCCGTAGTTTTTACGTGAAAGAGCAATAAACATCCATCCATACTAACAAACTTTCGCGTTTATAATATTAGTAGGATGAGAACAGTAAACCAAACACAGCGTTTGATGTCTAGGGTAGAATAGAGAGAAATTACTTCACAACGCCATCGAATGCTAAACCATTTGATATTATTTTGTACAACTTTAATAATTTATCCAATGTATGATCATGTCATGACGTTATCTTTGTTTATTCTACCCTAAAAATAAGCGCCGCCGTGCTGAGCCTACTCTATGGAGAGGGCTTGACATTTCGAGCGTGCGCACATTAGGAGAATTGAAACGCGCATTTGTATCTCGGATGTGGGCGAATTATACATATAGTTCGCTCCAAAACGCTTAGTGTGTACAATATCCAAGTCTTATTTAATCTTATAAGGAAAATATCATCCTATTTAAAAAAATATCTGTTCATAAGAATATAAAATCTATCTACGAAATAAAAATAAAGATACACCCTTAATATTCAAACTGTGTTCGATTTATCACGAAAATAGTACGTGCTTGAATTTTAGTAGAGCAATCGACGGTTAAGTGTTTCTCGCTGGAATGGCAAATATGTGAATTTATTGAGCGCTCTCATAGCTTTAAGGTCATCGCACATACATCCAACACAACTACCGCGTACTCGTAACATTTAGATGAAGTTTATAGTGGAGGCATTTGATAATAGACAGCGCTCGGGCCACTCGATTCCTGTAAGCCACTATGTTACTGTAGAATGTATCTAAAGATAACGAGTTTTACCCCATATTTATATGCTTACTAGTATTTACCCGAAGCTTTGCACGCTTTGTTTCTATGGAAACGTTTCAAGACTATTTCTATATCTTGGGTACTGATTTATGGAATGAAAGTTAGCCTATTTTTTATTCCATGGCTACTACTACGTATGTTCAAAATTTAGCCCGATTTGTTAAGCATTTTGCGCGTGGAACAAACATACATAAGTCCATAAGTACAAACTTACGCGTTTATTAAATGAGTAAGGGAGAATAAGGATTTTAGTACTGGGTGGTAGCGATAATGGAGGTATGTGCTATGTCCTTAAGCTTGAAAGTATCATGCAAAATGGAATATTTTCGACGCAGTAAATCACAAACTCAAGTTTTTCAGACATAAAAGACACTTGCCTAGCGAGAAACAAGTCACATTTGCGAGAAACTTCATAATCTCAACTTTTCTAATACAACTTCGTAATCTGATAAGAATTCTCTTATTGCGTGAGAAAAAATCTATCTGTGGTAAGAAGTTAGCATTCAGTGACTAAATTTAAACTAGTTAGTACCTATTTTATATTCCTATTAAAATACCAATAAGGGAGCGTACAAAAACAGTCGAATTCTAGAATATCATTTTGAAATGCCGGCTATTAGAAGAGTGCAAAATAACCAAACATGAAATCAAAATAATAATAAAATGTACCAAAAGAAAAGCCTTTGGGTGTAAGTTTTACAATAAGTTTAATCAATAATAGTTCTGAAAAGCTGTGGATTTTGATCAAAATAAAAATAGAAAAAACCAAAAAATTAAATCTTTTATTGCATTATAATATAATTATATATAATAATTATACAATAATATAATGCTACAAAGGTGGTAATAGCTAATTTCAGATCACCATAGAAGAATAGATAAGATAATGCTGAACATTAGGTACTTATGTATGAATGAAGAATGAAGAAGACTTCATTGATAAAAGTTACCTAACCTACTAAAAAAGTCACAGTAAGTACAATATTTTACTCAATTTACATACACGTTTACAAGCCTTATGGCTTCGTATACCTACCTACATAATTTCGTGGTATTATCTTCGCTCTTATCCACCCAGATCAGCGCAGCCTGACGTTGACTGTAATTACAAAATCGCAATTATCTCGAGTGAAAGTGAAAAGACGCCATTTTTTTCGGAAAAGCATCAGTACGTAACCGCGCTGTCGCCCGTTACACAATACGAATGTCTTTCGAATTTGGAATGAGCTAGCGTAGCTTAGTAACACGGCTAGTACTCTACCTTTATTTATTTTTGTATGACCTAACTCAATCATTTTTTCCTACGAAGAAAAGGAATCTTTGCAAAACCACGACAATGCATGTTAAACTAATCTCGACGAGTAAGATACATCACATCAACCGCCTTTACTAGGCCACTGCTGGACATAAGCCTGTTTTTAAGCTACTATGTTAGTAGTTATTATTTCTTTGTAATCTTAATTATGTAAGAATAAAAAATAAACCGGCAATCCACACAGCATCATCTGGCCCCAAGCTAAGCAGAGCTTGCTTGTGTTAGGGGTACTAGATGACTGATATACTTAATAGAATACATTACATAGATATATTTTTTTTATTATACATCGAAAACAACCAGATCAACGGAACAAATGACATTTGTTAAATTTGTTTAATTTTTATTGTAAGTATTTACTTATTTTTTGAGCCGTATTTTAAATACTAGTTCAATATTTGTATGTATTGAACAAACTGCGCAAACTTGTACAGCTATAATTTTACACAAAATTAATTTTTAAATTTTTTACCTTAATTTGCATAAAATAATCTGACTTCTTACAAAAATGTTAACACTCTACTAGCTAGGTACATTTAGACTGTGGCATTAATTCGTCGGAACGTTCTCAAGACGTGACTAAAGTTTTGAGTTTTTGTAGCAGCTATCAGCAAGTGAAATTAAAAGTGTTAATTTAGTAATCAGTGAATACTCGGACAGCTTAGCGAATGGGCTGTTTGAATACGATGATAATGATACTGACGGTGTATGAATACTTATTGGATTTTAGTGTTGGATAACCAAATGAGTAGATAGTAGTTTTTATTGTAAGTTCTATTTCAGGGAACCGATGAAGTGCTCTCAAAATTCTATGTACTTATATGTATCATTGCATCGAAAAGTGTCTAGCTGATATTTTCATCTAATTACATCTAGATCTCAGTTCGTATGGAACACCCAGAGTAAAAACTTTAATTTACATTGAAATCAACATTATTTATTTGGTTCCTAAATGTTAAAATAAATAAAATAAAAACAAATCACGAAAGTGAAAAACTAAGTGTCATCAACATCAGTATCAACTTTATGGGTGTTTTCTATGTACCTAACTATAGTAAAAATATCTATGTAAGTATGTAATCTATTGTATTAAGTGTCATCTAGTACCCATAACACAAGCTCTGCTTAGCTTGGTGCTAGACGATGCTGTTTGGATTATCTCTGCGGTCTATTAAAATGTTTTGATAATTAGTTAGGTATTTTTTGCATAAAAATAATAATAACAATTAATGTAACTTTACGTTACAATGATATACGCAACAGAACACCAAAGTACAAATTATTTTATAATTTGTACTGTTTCGTAATTTGTTACTTTTACATGCAATTAGCTTTAACGTAACAATTACGCAACACATGCATAAGTAAACAGTTCATTCCAAGTAAAAGAAAAACCGATAAAATTAACTTACACGTACTTACAGCTGGTCTAACAATCTATTAGAAGTAACAAGAGTGACAATGTAACACGAATCCAATCGATGTTTCGATTCGAAATCGATTCCACTGGTAATCGATTATCCATAATCGGTTAAACGATTTACCATTCGACTTTGTATCTTTTATGGGTTTCTCGTGACACTTTTGACAGGTTTTTGATGCCCTTCCGAGTTAAGGGCAATAGCCTACAAAATACAAATGCTTGAGATGCAGTTTATTTATAATAAGGCAGATATGAATATATAAATAATACTGAACATCTCAAATAGCAAGATTTAACCCCAAATTAGAGCTTGTTTTGGGGTACTTATCAGAAAATTAAGTTGTAAAAAATATCATGGGAAAAAAATATAGGTAAGTACCTACTTACACTTCCTATTCTTCTTCTGAGGCCTAGATTTATGATATTTTTTTGTGAAAATAGGCATCGAATTGTTATTTAATTTCAGCAGATTTTTTAAATCCGTGAGTGATAAGAAAATTGATGAACAATTTGATGACAAACGAAATAACTAAATAAATTCGTAAGAATCTATCTCAGACCTATTTACCTGATAACTTTGAACACGCACAAACCAAACCTGATCACGCTTGTTTTCACTTTTTATTTTGAAGTCCGTTTAAAGAGCATAACAGATGTCGATAATTGCCTGCAATCTTCACTAGCGATTGAACTCACGTCTTAATAACTTCATAAACTTTCGCGATCGGTTAACATAATAACGATTATTTATCGGGTAAGTATTTATATTAACCGCGTCCAGTGTAACGCGATGGAAACTTAGATTAAATATAAACACAAAGTACGTGATATCCGATAAATTATCAGTATTATCAATATTTTTTTCTATACGCTAACATAAGTTGACGTATTTTAAAAAACAACTAGAGACTCGTCCCGGCTTCGCACGGTTTTAATATACGTATAAACCTTCCTCTTGAATCACTTTATCAATTTAAAAAAACCGCATCAAAATCCGTTGCGTAGTTTTAAAGATTTAATCATACATAGGGATATAGGGACAGAGAAGGCGACTTTGTTTTATACTATGTAGTGATACATGGTCTACGATTCCGCGCACACTATTTACGATCGAAACCAATTTGTAGGTATTTGTTAATCATAGAAAATATTGTCGATGCAGACAATTTCTTTAGTAATTCACAAAAAAAAATTGTCTACTTTTTTTTCAACCGCTTTCTATCATTATAATAGACGAATACTTATGACTTTTTTATTTAGCTAGCTAACGCTCGTGGGATATAACAGGAAATAAATCATTATGGTTGTTTGGTGGTTAATAAAAGGGTTTAAAAATATATGCAAACTTTCACATCAAATTCATGACTAGCCGTAATTTGTAATATTCAATATAATCGCTGTTTGAAAGCGAATCCAGCCCTTAATGATAACGTTGATTAAGTTCATTCAACTTTAATGAGCCGTTTGGTTTAATGGGACGCTTTCTTAGTTTCACTTATAAAATGTACCAATTTGGTTAGGTAATCGTTGTACTAATGTTATGAAGATAGTCTTGGGAACAAAGATGCGAAGATTGGAATTATTTAATAGGACCTTCGCATTATATGTGCTAGGGATCTTAATATAAGTAATGAAAAGTAATGCTGGACAATTCACAGCATCATCTAGCCCTAAGCTAAGAGGTTTTATTCTAGAAAACTATACTATCACTACATAGTATAAAACAATGTCGCTTCCCGCTGTCTGTCTGTCAGTCTGTCCCTATGTATACTTCAATCTTTAATCAGGCAACGGAGTTTGTCAATTCCAAACACTAATTTATGAAGAACTAGCTGGTGCCCGCGCCTTCATCTGCGCAGGATTATTATTTTGAGTATACTCGCGGTATCACCAGCGTAATTCCCGTTCCAGTGGGAATTCCGGGATAAAATAAAGCCTATGTGCTATTTCAGACTACAATCTATCCCTGTACCAAATTTGATCCAGATCCGTTCTGTAGTTTTCGCGTGAATACTTCATACTTACAGACTTTCGCGTTTGTAATATTAGTAGGATAACGTACACAATTTTACGAAAAACAATCGAACATCGTAGAAAAAGTCTTAAATCCAGAATATCACCACGTTTCTACCTCCTTTTTTGACTGGATATATACACGGATAAATCTATATATATAAAAGAAAGTCGTGTTTGTTACAACACTTATAATATATATAGAGAACGGCTGGATCGATTTTTATAATTTTTGTGTTTTTGGATTTTTCTTCGTCGGGAATAGCATATTATGTATAAAAATATGATATTTGACAAATTAATAAATTTCCCCGCGGGCGACGCTGCGGGGCGCAGCTAGTAAAAAATAAATCCGGCATACATTCCTGATTCATAAAACATCTTTCTATTAAAAAATATTAAACCTAACTTCAATACCAATTAAATTAACAATGTTTATAACAACACTCCTCAAGTTAACCTAATCATACTCATTTCATTAGATCCCAAGAATCCAATTAAATAAATATATACCGTCTTAATCATAAGTGAGTCAAAGTTGTGATTAGACAGAAACCATTAACAACCTGAGTAAAGCTAATAGTAGTAAATTAAGCTTCGAAGGCCGGTAGACGTATAAATATATCCAATCAAGAGGACCGTTTGTCAGACAAATGAGTCTAATCTGTTACCTATAGATAAATCTGATAGTTGTAGATATTGGTAGGGTTAGATAAGGGTTTGGTAGTCGGGATTATTGGTTTTCTATGCAGATAAGTGTATTTAAAACTATGGGTCTGCCCGCAGGTTCGCACGTGGTTTTCGCAATAATAGGCCATGTTTCAAAAACTATCAAACGACTTCAATTACTTCAAAGTAATGAAATCTAAAGTCAATGACGTGTCCAAGTGTCCTGTAAGGTCTTAAGAAAATAAAGCACTTTGTGTTTTGACTATTGACTATTTATGAAATACCCATTATTACGGCTAACTTAAAAACTATAAGGTAGATAAAACTTTTGAAACTGCGATTTTTTAAAGTACCTTGTTTTTATATTTTTTTACATGTAGGATATACGATAACTACCTGAATCGGTATGATACCAGTTAGATTTTTATCAAATTTATACGGAACTTCATGAAAAGCACCAGGTTTCAAATAAAAAAAGAACCGTCCATATACATACAATCACGTAAAAAAATGTTCTGAGGTATGTCTTTTGCACATTTCTGCGCTCAGAACAACAACTATTCTGCTGTATGGTATAGTAACTTATATATCATCACTACATAGTATAAAACATAGTCGCTTTCTCTGTCCCTATGTCCCTAAGTATGCTTAAATCTTTAAAACTAAGCAACGGATTTTATGCGTTTTTTTTAATAGATAGAGTGAATCAAGAAGAAGGTTTATACGTATAATAAAAACGTGTGAAGCCGGGGCTGGTTGTTAGTTGAATACAAAATTAAATTATTCTTCATAAAGCCGTCCAAATTGGGTGAATAAACAGGACTAATAAATCTTCTAAAAAAATATTTGATTTAGTTTGTTTAGACAAGACTTGATCTACATTTCTGTGAATAAATGATTTGATTTGATTTGATTTGATTTGATCCTCAACAAACATAATAAAACCCAGTCCGCCTAATTGCCTTCAAATTTATCCACCATTTTAGAATTTAGCAACGTTTTTATATTTTAATTTCCTCTAATTCTATCTAATTGGCGAATTTCCTGATCACTTCGAAAGTTTAGCTTTCTTTCTTTATTGATTGCTGATAATAGGCGATTAATTTTCTAGATATTAATGATATTCTAGATTTTATCTAGGACCGGTTAACTCATTTACATTTACTATGGCCAGTGACTGGCCACACCCGGTGTATGAAATACTGCCTGCTTTGTAAAACGTTGTGATTATCAAGTAGACCAGGGCCCGAATTCCACTAAATAAATCGCTTCACCATTAATTTAAATAGTATCGTGTCAAACTGACAGTGTTACACTCATTTTGGTCTAAACACAAACTTTTTGAGGTTCATTCATAGATGTGACGATTACGTTTATGACTATCAATTTGACATTCTAATTATGAAATTCTCTACAAGTTCAAAAATTAGAAGAATACCAAATGCACAAACGTCATTTTAGCCATCTTGGTAGTATGGCGCTATTGAGACATTTGTTTTGAAATTAATGGAATGCGGCTCCTGAACATAGTGTAAGTATAGTAGGTACACGTTTTAGATACACGATTTAAGCATTTATAGGGACATAGGGACAGAGAAAGCAACTTTGTTTTATACTATGTAGTGATTAATTAAGAGATGGAGATATGGCTCTGAATGAGTAAGCTCAACAACAAGCATACTTGTGAATTGACCTAATCCTACTTATATTATACGCGAAAGTTTGTGAGTATGGATGGATGGATGTTTGTTACTCTCTCACGCAAAATCTACTGAACTAATATGGATGAAATTCGGCAAAGAAATAGATTATAGTCTGGAATAACACATAGGCTATATTTTATCCCGAAATTCCCACGGCGACGGTAATTACCGCGGGTGAAACCGCGAGGCTTCGCTAGTGGGAAATAAAAATTAAAAAACTGGATGAGTGCAAATCTGACTCTCGTAATAATCTGGTAGTTTCCCATAAAGTCTTCTCTTACGACATCCATTAGTATCACGTATCTATTATTGGCCTAGGTACAGATGGGCTGATTGAGATCCCATGATGAATAGTTCATTTTTAGGGTTCCGTAGCCAAAGGCTAAAAACGGAACCCTGTTATAAGACTTCGCTGTCTGTTCGTTCAATAGACAATGTGTCAACAGTGTCAGTGCGAACACGAACATAAAGATTTACACACAATCAACACATCGTGAACGACTGAGAAAAACCTAAAGACCTACTTGTGAACGACCTGAATACTAGACGTAGATATATTGATAGCGGAGTAGAAAGAGCAAACTATAGAGTGTGTTCGATACATGAATATATTTTTGAAGAAATAAGATAAACGACTATATTGTGTTTCCTCCTAGCAATTTCAAAACTATAAATATTTTTAACCTAGTAGTAGGAATTCCGAGATAAAATAAAGCCTGTGTGTTACGCCAGACTATAATCTATATCTGTGCCAAATTTCATCCATATCCATTGAGTAGTTTTCGCGTGAAAGAGTAACAAACATCCATCTATCCACACTTACAAACTTTCGCGTTTATAATATTAGTAGCATTGTAGCTGGTAAATAGTAAACCGTTTCTCTCATTTGCCCACTCAACAGCGTGCATTTATGAAAAAACATTTACACTAATATTTATTTTCAACTCTATAGAAGTCTATAGGCTATGTAGACAGCACGAACTCTGTAGAACAGAGAGCAAAAACCGAACCTTCTGTAGTCTGATCATTATTTATCTTTTAAATCACAAAATGTTCATACAGCATGAATCAGAACGCAAGTGAAAGAATTAAATTTACGAATTAACACTTTATTGTACTAAAAATATCACTACATAGTATAAAATAAAGCCGCTTTCTCTGTCCCTATGTCATTATGTCCCTTTGAACGCTTAAATCTTTAAAACTACGCAACGGATTTTGATGCGTTTTTTTTAATAGATAGAGTGATTCAAGAGGAAGGTTTATACGTATAATAAACCCGTGCGAAGCCGGGGCGAGTCGCTAGTTTTTAATAAAGCTTATATCTGATTAAAAAATAAATATAGTACAAAAGGCGGCCTTATCTCTATTTGTTGGATTATTCCATCCAATGTGCTCTGTCAGACAATGCAATGACACAGATTTATAGGATAAAAAGTAGCCTACGTGTTATTCAAACTACGCATGATATTCAAATTTAAATTTGCCGCATGATCCGTTATAGGAAAAAAAACATTCTGCCCTTTCGTGAAACTAACAATTATAACACAACCAAAAACTGTACTTTTACAACTAAAACCTTAACTTAACCAGAATTTAACTGAAATTATTTCACTAGATTATAGTAACATTTACTCATCTACCAACATTAGGTGAACTGCAGATTCGATTACGATCACGTTCATGAAGATCCCTTAATTTTAGTTGTATTTGTAGGTACACCTTTTACTCGATAATCGATGAGAGTTACTTCAGTTAAAACTCAACCTGTATAACTCCCAAGATAGATCAAATAACGAATACCGAGATGGTGATACTCTGATAATTCTGACTCCGATCTCTTTGCCAAACCTCCGTTAAGTAATGACGTTAATGAGTTATTCCATTTAGCAGTATTTAATTTAGTTAATGAGTTCTGCGTAATTATTTCTAGCTTTCTGATGAGGAATTTACCTTCTGAGATTATTAATTTAATTTGGCATCACTTGTATCAGTGTAGTGGGATCCAAGGGCAAATTAGATGAGATTCATTCCACTTGTACTAAACGTTTCAATTCTAACTTTACCATTCGTGCCTCTATTATTTGAAGCACTCTTCAGGTTTCTAAGTTTCAGGCAAACTATAACCTGGGTCTCTTAAAACTAGAAGTGATTTGTTGTTTTCTTAACTTTAGTGTTTCTTTGTCGGTCACACCGTCACTTACCATTATGGAGTGTGGTAGAAGAACGTTTTATCTTTTGGAATCCTTTAAATATTTATTGTTAACCTGCTGCGCCTCGTGGCTTCACTAGCGTGAAAATTGATTGAAGGCGTATGTTACATTCCAGGCATAAAAACAAACTTAAATAAATCCATCCAAACTTTTGCATTTATCATATTACAGTGTGTCTTTGATGACAGATTGTCCAAATCTAGGTTTATGTAAATCTCGGGATGCTAACAAAGTTATCATAATGATAGTTGGCATAGCAACCATTTGAAAATGGAACTGCTCCAGAATGGCATACTTTTCAATGAATTATCTTACTATTTAGCTGATTGACTGGCCACTGGTCTAAAAACTTGATGAATTACGATGACACAGAACGAAAAATTACAAAAATCCATTAACCTAATGAACTCCTACATCTAGATTTTTATCTCTTTCAACGAAATCTAAATTTTATGCAAAAATAATCGTTTGTTTGGATCATTTAATGATGGTGTTGAGATAAAGATAAAATATTCGTAAACTTAAAAAAGCGAATGACTCACTAAATAAAGTCTGTAAAGTCAGCAAAATATGCCACTTTTTAGATTTTGACTTTTTTTTATTTGTCAATTTCTTAAAACCAACCCCAAGACAAAGAGGACTAGAAAAATCCGCGACGTTTTTATTATTACATAAACTTGCCTCTAATGCATTTATTTTTCGTTCAACATCCGTTTATTTCTTTAGAAGCGCGAGCCTAAGTGTTTTTTTCATAACAGGCAATTAAAAGAGTAATAAAAGAACAACCGGGCCAACGGGTCGAAAGCACTCGCGTTTTCATTCATAATTAAAGCAGTGAAAGTGTTTCTTCCACAATTAGGGTAATCGCCTAAATTGTTTGAAAGTTCACAAGTTTTGGCATAGGGACGTGAGAATTCATTTTCATAAAAATTTTGGAAATAATAATTGTCTCTAGAAATTAATCACTAGCTGCACCTTAAAAATATATGCATTTCCTTATTCATCATAAAAATAAAATTATGAAATATAAAAAATACACACGTAAATACCTAACACAAAAAACTACACATACGTGTACAAAGATGCTGCATTCGGCAAGATATTACCCTGAGACGCATATTAGGGCATCCCTATATCTAATATTGGCATAGGCTGATATTGATGATGAATGGGTGAATGAATGATGAATGATTACTTTATTGCACCATCAAAAGATGATAATTGTGTTAACTACTATTCGTACGTACTACGAATAGTAGATAGCACAATTATCACATAAAGCGATCTTCCAGTTATTATTGTCATTGGTTAAGTAAACCCGAGCGTTTACTATCAAAAATAAAAAGGAATAAAGAAGCTTTAGTGAGGACAATATTACCAGGAAAGGACAGAATATACTGATGACGATGATCATTTTATACACCTTTCTCTTTATTCAAAACTTTTCCGACTGGAACACCAGTAGTAACAATCAATAAATAAAATCTCGATTGTTTCTAGAAGGTAGACGCAGGGGACAATCGGGAATAGGCGATCCACAACCCACAAATATCTAAAACACATTCTGTACTCTATGACACACTCTATTTAATTGAAAATTGATGTAGAGCTGCGATATGCCGAACCTTGGGGTTGGAATCTGTTGGTAATAGATTACACCCTGTTGGGCGTTTGCAAAGGGAAAATAAATGGACGATAAAATGGAAAATTGATTTCCAAAAATTATTTTGCAATACTCCGTTTAACCTTTAACCCTTTTGGTGTCGAGGGAATCGTGCTTGGATTTGAAAGTGCGTAACAAAACCTAGACACTTTCATTGTTATTTATCCTTATGACACTTTTTGTTACAAATGGAATTTTCACTGACCTATGGCCCGAAATCGTCAAACGTAGGGATTACATTTGCGTCCTTCAGAGCACGAGATCTTTCGGTTAAACATTATTACATGACACTTGGTAGCCAGCTGAGATATAGGGATCATTTTGAACAACAATGGAAAACAATAGTTTCTTTTGCTCAAACATTTACTTTCTCTCTCTTACATTAATTTTTTGATATTATGATGTTACTGATGTAACAAAAAAAACACAGTCGAATTTAAAACCACTTTCTTCTATGAATTCGGTTGAAAATAACAACTTACGGGCTAAAACCTAATTCTGCAAGTTTGATACGAAGATTGCTAGGAGTTAGAAAGAGCTTTAATAGTTAGGAAGAGCTTTTAGAGTAAGGTACTTACCGGGTGCGCGGGCGGCATGCATGTGTCGAACGCGTGCGCTCTGCGGCGCATCCCCGCACTATACTCCTGCACACCCTGTAACAAACAAAGGTTTTGTGGGGTTATCCCGAGTCACAGTAGTGCCGTCCTAAATTCCAACCTTATTTGTAAGAAGCAAAGATGTTGTGTAGTCATAGGACCTTTGGAAATGATGGAAGAAGAAGTAATTCGGTCATTAATTATGCGAATTTCATCTTGCAAGTCTTAATCCAACTTCAACTTTTATTATTATTATAACTTCTTATTATTATGACACCACTAGCTTTCGCCATGACTCAGCCAGTATTATTTTCAGAGTTTCATAAACTTCGAAAACAGAATACCTATTATGATCGGTTTTACGCACTGAAATGGAATTTTGCATCAAAGTGCGCAAAATCACTTTGATGATAAATTCCATTACCTATTTTTTTATATTGGCAATACTCCTCCATGGCCTTCTTCTAAGCTATTTGGAACTAATCATTTATGGTAGTCAAAAACTCCACATTGCTACGCCCTACCCTTGGCTAAGCAAGACAAATATTTTTATGGTAATAATGAAGCATATTCAGTCTTTTTTTGCTTTTACTCTCGCTGTTAATGTAATCTCAACTCAAATACCCACTCACCTAAGTGTTGAACGGGACTGTATCTGTGCCAATTCAATCAGACAGTGCGCAAAAACTACAGATTGATGCAGCTAGACTTACAATAATCAATGATTTGGTAGCATGAATGTGAGCGGAAGATACTGCGATAGCTATTGATCGACCGTCGATCGATTATTTTTAATTTAAGAGAATTTCCAAAGTACCTACTGTTCTTTAAAAATCAAGACATAATTCAAATCGTAATATATATATACGTAATAATAAATAACATGGAACCCGGGTTCCATATTACCAGTAACAGAGCTACAAATACATTTTTATTTTTTTTAATAAATCGAATTATTTCATGTAATGGGTGGTTCTACTATGTTGATTCATTCCAAATATTGAACATAATAAGTTTTTAAAGAAATATTCGAGATGATTAGTCAAATAGCTTTACAAATACTCAAAAAACAATGTAGGGTTCCAAATTACCACCCCTTCCTCTAAAGTGAAACAAAGCTTAAAGGAAGTCGGCCATCGATGCATGCAATCACGACTGATGCGTTCTAAATATAAAAGTGCCCGTAGGTATTTGCTGTCAATGGGTGTCAATTTCTAGATTGAAAGTTATACATTCCATTCAAAGCCTATCCTCTGTCTGCAGACAAAATCGAACAAATCACCTACAATTCCGCGGCAAATGAGCGACGCGTGCGCTCGGTACAATTACGTACGTGACTCTCATTGCTCTGAGTAGCTACTATTGCTGTCTCTGAACAATGGTTTTTGTTGAATTAGAATAGAAGCTTGTAAGAACTAGACATCAGAGAGAAATGAATGGAAATACTTACTAATATTATAAACGCGAAAGTTTGTATGGATGTTTAAAGATAGATTTGTGTGGAAATATGGATGGATGTTTATTCCTCCAGAAATTAGTTTCATCGGGATAGAAATAGCCTTGAAACGTTTCCATATAAATAAAGCGTAGGAAATCGCGGGCAGATGCTAGTCAAACAATGAAAATGAAGTACTTAACCCTACAGGTATACCGTAACTTTTAGTTTTTCCACATTTAAAAAATGTTTCTAATTAATTTAAGTCTTGCAAAATAAATCTCAAAAGTTGTATTGATAGGTTCTTCATTACGTCAATTCTGCGCAAATTTTCCAAATCTCTATTTGAATATCTTCAATTTATTTATCTAAAGCCAACACCAAAGCGATTTATTATCCATTCACCGAAGACACAATAGAAAGTAAATTACTAAATAAATAACCGAGATAATTTCGCCGAAGCTGAATTGATGACAAAACGAAATGGTTTCCTCAAATTACGGGTTATTCCAGTCCAATTGGTTTATTTATACAATCACATTCGCCACGCGAGAAAAAAAAATGACACAACCAAATAATAGCGAAAATCGCTTGATGTTTTTTTTTTTATAAAAATAAGAAACACGTATAGGAACGATGGAGGTTATGTGTATTTTTATATACCTATGTAAAGTTGAACCATCCATATTCTAGCCTCATGCTAAGCGTAGCTGGTGTTGAAATACACACTGACTGATATACTTAATACAATATATTACATCGATAAATATTTCTTATTTTACATAGAAAACACCCAATCCGTATATACTACAACACTAGACTACTTACTATAATAAATAGGTAAATAGTTTGAATTTTGGTAAATTTTCTTGAGTTAAATTAAATAATAGTTAAATTTTCGTTCAAGCTTAATCTTTTTAAGTTTTAATAAAGTTTTCATTATTCATACAAAAGAAACGTATCGCAAAGAGAGTAAAATGGCGGATTAAAGATAAACCCAGGAGTATTAATACCGCAGCGGTAGATAGCATTAAGATAACAATAATTGGCGATGATGGCAGTCGCGGAACTTTGTAAAACTCGCTTCACTTTGTAACCTTAAAAGTAACGACAAGTTACAAAGATTACAAGCGAAGTTCGGTTTGTTTTCGCTAAGTTATCTTTGTTACAACTGTTGTTTGGATCATAAAAATTAGGTTTGTTTTTAAAATGTAATTTATACCTAGGTACTTAGTACATGAACAAGTTAGTAGTTAAACTGTAAGTACTGAACTAAATCAGAATAAAAAAAAGAAACATAATCCGCACGCAATCAGATGTGAACGATCTAAAAGTGGTATGATGATCTGTCGAAATTCAGAGGTACACTCATGATTTGCTTCGATAAGGATTCATCCCATTTTGACAATGCGCAGGTTTTATGAAAGGTGAAACGTTAAATAACTAAGTATTTAATTTGACAAAGTTCCGCCCTAATCTAGTTGCGCCTGGATTATTTATACTTCGCTTCTTCTTACGCTTACGTGATGAACTTTCATCGAGTTTTGGATGTGTACAAGCAATAACTATCGAGACGAGCTCTAACATCGTTCATCGACTCGATGGTTTCTCTTTCGACAATAAATAAAGCATCTTTAATTATTGCTTTTGTACTCTTCTAGAAAGCAGGAAACATAGATTTCTAAACTAACTCGTACTAGAGATAAACACAAGTTTTTATGAGTCAAGCGTTCAGTTGAGCCGGCTTACTGCGCCATCGGTCAAGCAAGTACAACATATGCGAAAGATAATAAATATAATTCACGTAGAAATCTGCCAGTAAAATGGAAAAAAGTAAGTATGTGCGAGCAGAGTAAAAAATATTTGCCCTAGTAGTAGGTATCATTCAACACGCGTCAATTTCCAAGAGTTCACTGAGCTCCGATACCGACTTGATTGACCGATCATTGAATAGAAAAGAGCAAATAATGTAATCTTATTAGACCGAAGACAACCGCAAAAAACGCGCCATTTTTCAATTAATAGCACTAATGAATAAACTACAAAAACTCATTATTCGAAGCAATCAAATTGGCGAAGCGAGAAAAAATCCATTAAAAACGAATGAGTGAACGAAAGAACGACCCTTGACCCTCGTCTTCGGGTCGACAACCCGTGTCAGAGCAAACGAGAGATTCGTCAACGACTTTTGTGGGATTAATGTTAATTAATTCTGTTTATTATTAATTTATGTTTAGGCAAAAAACAAAACATATTGTGAAATTCGTTCAATAACATTATACCAGAAAAGATATCTGACCAAAGAAGACAGGTTTGATAAATGAGAATTGGCTTGGAGCTATTAATTATCGGACAAACTAGGATGCAAAAGGTGGACTTGTCACCTACCATTTGCTTAACTTAATCGAAGTATAAAAACTTGGTGGTTAAGGTTTATAGAAAGCATGTTCAACAGTGGCTAATAATTGCTGACAAATGTAATACTTATCAAAACAATGATGAGACTGGTGCTCCTTTATGACAAGGCAATACTTTCAACCGGTGTCGGTGGTTACCAAGTGGCGCGTCTGCGCTGACCTTTTACAATGAATGAATGTAACCTAACGTAATTGAATGACATGACACAAGATTTTGCAGATAGAATGTGAGAAGCGCTTTTGGTTTTTATTCAACAAACAAAGGAAGCTGGTGATTTCATCAAATAGTGTTGTAACTCGGAACATGCTTTTGGTAACGGTGCTTTTGATGTGTAATTTCCTGAAATAGTAGGTAGCGTTACATTTTTAATTAAAAATATTGCGGTCACAACCGGATGACTAAAACAAAATAAAAATGTCTTGATTAGGCTTGGCATTGGGAAGCAATTAAATACATCCACTATGATCGCCAATCAGCCAACTAAGCCTACTTTTTAAGACGCCGCAATAATGGTTACCTAATATTATGTTTGAGCTAAATAAAAGTTTGGTAAGTATTTATTCGCTAGCTTGGGGTGCCCTGAAAGAAATATATGTGAATTTAAGTTACTTCAATGCCATCAGTCACTTAGGTACTGAGAACACTTTTTCACAAAATTAATTGCTCTTGTGATTAATTTATTTAGACTGTAATTAACTTTCTACGGTATCCCAGAGGTCGGTGATACATTTCACAGTGTATTTTTATTTAAATTATATATACTTTTAGTATATTTTTGTTAATTTTTTTAGATTTATCCTATTTATGTATAATGTACGAGTATTAAGAACATCAGTTTTCTATTTACCCTAACTCCCACAAGCTTAGCTTGGGGCAACACTGCACACACTCCTACAATTATTTATTTATAGATAGATAATTCTTTATTTCAAAGCCTTATTAAACATTTACAACATAAACTTATCCTAAAGAGAGGCAATGGAATTGGCGGCCTTATCGCTTAAAGCGATTTCTTCCAGGCAACCAAGGTGTAAGGAGAAAATCATAGGATGGCGGTGCATATTCTAAATTACACAAACTAATTATCGCAATACACAATAAATTAGATTAATATACTAATACATAACTAGTTTATATTTTATTTATATTTCAATTATCAAATAAGTTTGTTAGTTTTAATCAGCAAATAGCGAGTGGATGTTACAGATTCTAACTCTCACTGCACATGTTCGAACTACTAACATACTATTACATTGATATACTGTTTACTGGATGTGATATTGGTGTTTTTATTGAGAATACAACTTCTTTAGACTACAATCTTACTTGGTAAGTGATGATGTGGCCGAATGTACCAAAACACAAAAAGGTCTAGAAGACACGTGTTCAATCTTCAAGATAACAAACAAGTTCCCTCTGTATCCAACTGTATCTGGATAGCTATGATACGGTTAAGGATCGTCGGGGATATGATTTACAGGGAGTATATAAAAAGGAAATAAATATTAAGGAGTGAGTGGGAATATAAAATAGAAAAGTGGAAGACGCCCATGCCAAACTAGGACAAACGAGTCACATAGAATAAGGTGTAGATTAAGTTAAAGTAAAAATAAGGTGTAGTGTAAATGTAAATATCATCACTACATAGTATAAAACAAAGTCGCTTTTTCTGTCCCTATGTCCCTATATCCCTATGTCCCTTTGAACGCTTAAATCTTTAAAACTACGCAACGGATTTTGATGCGGTTTTATATTAGATAGAGTTATTCAAGAGGAAGGTTTATACGTATAATAAAACCGTGCGTAGCCGGGTCGGGTCGCTAGTGTAAATATAAAATAATCTGAATAAGGGCTTTATAAATTTATATTCAAAAGAGTTTACTGATGGAACCAAACATGAATCAAACCTTTGCTATTACAAATTTACGTGGGAATAACGGCGTTCCTACTACGAATTTACTTTATATTTCGACCTGATTATTAGTAGGGTGTTTAAATTTTCGACAAAGTAGTGTAAGCATAATAATATTGCTTAGCAATAGGACCAAAATTAGGTACCTATGTATTCAGGTAAGTATGTTATAAATTTTAAACAGCAAAATATAAAGTAGTGATAAACTCACGGTGGATACGTACTTTTTGTCGAAAAAGATGTGTAACTTTTTTTTTTTTTTTTATTTCGTAAAATTCCGTTTAATAGGAATTAAAAAATGCAATCATAATTCTATATTCAAATACAACTTACTTATTTCTATCATTTACCTACCATTTTTAAAAAACCAAGATAATCCGTCGAGGCATGAGGAAAATTTAAATAGACAACTTGATAGGAACTCCAATGCAATTCAAATACGAAGGCCGTGGTAAATGCAAATTGTGCAATTTTAATATCAAATTGCTGAAGGAGCTAAAGTTAAATAAAATTAAAATTAAATAATGCTGGACAATCCACACGGCACCATCTAGCCCCAAAGTAAGCTACTCAAAGCTTGTGTTATGGGTACTAGGTAACTGATATATTTAATACATTATAGACTAACATAGATAGATATTTTTTATTATACATAGAAAACACCCAGACCAACAACGGAACAAATTTCTGCAGATTTTACACAAATTTGTTCCGAGGCGGGAATCGAACCTACAATCTCTTGCGTCGCAGGCGGGCAGTCGCCCGCTGCGCCCCTTTTTTTGTCAGTTATGAGAGGTATAAAAGCCATACCATTACATTACGTAAATTAGTATCCAATGAATTTCCTTATGTTTCTTTGTTTACTTTATCACTACGTAGTTTAAAACAAAGTCGCTTTCGCTGTCCCTATATCCCTATGTATGCTTAAATCTTTAAAACTACGCAACGGATTTTGATGCGGTTTTTTAATAGATAGAGTGATTCAAGAGGAAGGTTTATACGTATAAAACCGTGCGAAGCCGGGGCGGGTCGCTAGTTTAATATAGTTTCTCAGTTTACTATTTAACTGAAATGGTCTGTTAATTACATCCGGTAATAAGGAAATCTTTCAAAGTACTTTCAAGGCTTACATTATGTTATTATATTTTACGATCCTTTAAGAAACATCTTTGAGGGAAATGATTTGCAATTCGTTGATATATAAGTAGTTAGTTAATTAGCATTGCCATTCAACGTGGCAATGCTGCCAGCATTCTGGGTACTTTGCCTTCTGGTGACGGCTTAGATTTTTAAGAGTTTGTTATAATTGTATATACTAGTGAGCTATGTGATCTAAGTAGTTAGTAGGTACTTTTAAGATGATAATTTTGTATACTGTATAAATAATTGTCTTATATGTTTTCGACTAGTATTGACATGGATTAATTGAGCTACCTTTAGACTGCTCGCAACCATCAGCAAGTTAGCTCAATTGCAAGTAAAAAAAATCTCTTCCTTGATAGTAATTTTCGTAGATAATAAAATATCATTAGCTTGGGGCTAGTTGATGCTGTGTGGACTGTCCAGAATTATTTTTATTATTATATCGATCGATATATCAAAGAACCTTAGACATAAGAATAAATAATAACTACTAGTTAAAAACTAACTAATAACTCTTATTTTACTTATTCTTATGACTTAGCTACTTTTAGACTATTTGTAACCGTCTGCAGTTAGCTTTATTATTTCAATTGTGTATTTCTTTCTATTCCTTGATTGTAATTTTCGTTGTTAATAAAGTCCTAGAGAAGTTCAAAAAAAGAACATTTGTGATCTATATTTATATGATTGCATGTCTCTTCTAGGCGCATCTGGTCTCGTGCCGTGCGTCGGCGCCGCTCCGGCGATTCGTGCATTTTTTTGCAAATGACCACGCCGATTTCTAAATAATTTAAATACGTGCACGACTTAAGAAACTCATTACGTTTAATTATTCAGAACTGGGTCTCTGTGTGACTTGGTTATTCTAAACCTAATATTTTATAAAATTTATTTATATTTGTTTATAGTTGATACTTACGATCGGTTATCATACGATCACAGAATCCGATTAGAGCACAAAAACATGTCACTATCACAATATTTTTATTTCCCGAACACTGCGCGGCGATCAGCTGTTAGCGCGGTGCCGGACGCGTGCGGTCTGGTCCGAGGGTTGAGCTCGACTGACGCCGGCCGAGGCGAGACTGCGCAAGCGCCGGTGAAAATCATCCCACTGAAGTCTTCAAACGAAATCGCGATTACTTTTCGTAACATTTTAGCTTACTTTATCAGCTGTGTCATCAAGGAATAGAAAAAATGAAAACTGGTATATACAATTGAAACCATTGAGCTAACTGCAGACGGTTGCGAACAGACTAATGTTAGCTCAATTGATCCATGTCAAGTTCTGACATTGTTATATTTAAAGCAATAAAGCTAGTATTTACAATTATAACAAACTCCTAAAAATCCAAGACATCACCAGAAGACCAAAACGCTGGCAGCAATACCACGTTGAATGGCAATGCTAATACGTTGACTGAAATAAAAGTCAGCATTCCGATCACCTGTGGACTCTATGAGACGTTTGGTAAGATCTTTATAAATTGAGTTTGCCCCAGGAACCCAAGGACCAAGGGTTTCCACTCAAAACGACTCAAAAAGTCTTACCAGTTTGAATCAGCAATAGAATGTCCAATACCGAATCACACATTTATACAGAACACGTAAACAAAGTAAGTCTTAAACTAAACTGACCAGAACATATATTGCGATAACTGATAATCAGGACAATCTTGACCCTAAGAAGGGACATTTACCCACTTACACAGTAAACAAACCAACCAGTTAGCACATCAAACTAATGCAAATGTAAGTACCTGATCTTCTGAGTAGTTTGAAGGAAAGTCGACAATAACTTTCGAGTGGTCAGTAGGAGACACGCCGACTGGTAGTTAGTTCTAAGCTAAACACCTTGAGAATCTGTAGATAACTTGTTGTTGAACTAGCTGTATTAATTATATATCTAGGGACGGGATGGGACGGATCCACTATGTGGATAGAAATTTACTGACTGAAATTTTACTGACTCAATTTATAAAAACAAAATGTAGCAGCCACCGATCAATCTGGGGCCATAATGGGTAATCGAGATCGATTTAATTTTTGACAGTTAAGTTCCAGTTTAATACCTTATGCCTTAGCTTAGATAATACCGAATACATTCTGCGTCCACCACTGATAATCGATTTCAAATAAGACAATAAGGCAGCTGGTCCAGGCAGACTAAATACATACTATAATAAAATACAATACCTCAACCTTTTTTGAAAAAAATCTCGAGTGGTGATTATTTCCTTAATAAAGAGAATTCTGCTAAAACTGTTAGTTAAAATGTCTTCTTTAAAAGCTTTTTAATTACTCAATAATTTACTATATTTAATCACTATTACTCGATTCCTACTTTTAATCTTTTTAATCGATGCTCTTTGTCATATTATAGTGCGCCGATGAGTCAGAAGAAAAACTTAATTTATATTTGTATTAGCCCAACCCTAAAACTATTCCCTACAGGTTCTGTAAGTACTTTAAGTATTACCTAGTATTACTTAGCTACATAACTACCACGCGTCAAGTTATAAAACAGTGTCGTCTAGTTAACTTAATTAACTACGGTCTAAGATGGAGATCAATTTCTCTTATAATGTTTGCGTTTTCACCGACAGTAAATGCTTTGGATTCAAAAGATAATGATGATTATATTTTCCGTCGGCTTAGTCCAATTAGAAAATTTATTTCAGGCTGATAATTGCTTTATATGGTTAAGTTAATGAAATAAAATAGGTGAGCAATGAAAGTAAAGTTACAATCTGAGTATGTGGACCGAGGCTTAAGGCTGTGTCTCTCACAGTTTGCCTACTGGGGACACAGCCTTAGGGTGCGATTTGTGAGCGGGAACGATTTATTGATCTTTCCCATATTTGCGCACAACATTTCCTTCAAAGCTGTAAAAAATCCACCATTGTCTACCAAAAATGTAGGCATCTGCTTAGAAAAATTTAGTCAAGAACGCCTAAAATCATTAACCATTCGCTAAACTGTATATCCTTGCAAATAAACACAAGCTTATCGGCATTTAAATAAAAGAGTAGATACGCTCTATTTATAACAACATACAGTTTCTATGAGTTCCTAAATAAGTTAAAGTATATGTCTTATAGAAGCAATAGTGATGAAACTGAATAAATAAATGATATAAATTCGAACCAAACATACTTCTAAAGCGATAGAATCTCCGGCGCACGCTTTTGCGCATACAAAAGACATCAACGCGCATGCGCACCTTGTGAGAATACATTTTATAAATAATTTCTTGATTGTTTTATATGTTTTATTTTTATAATTGAACTAGCGACCCGCCCCATCTTCGCACGGGTGTATTATACTTCCTCTTCTAATTCTTCCTCTTGAATTACTCTATTTGTTTAAAAACCGCATCAGAATCCGTTGCGTAGTTTTAAAGACCTAAGCTAAATAGCGACATAGGGACATACAGTCACATAGTGACATACATACAAGCGAAATAGGGACATACAAACAGCGGAAAGCGAATTTGTTTTATACTATGTAATGAAGAAAATCTACCAAAGTAGCTATCAATAGTTTTTGAATATTAAAAATTTGAGGACGGGTGGCAAAGCCGAGTTAGTTCGAAGAGAAGCTGCTGGCACGATGACATGGCGATGGTGGAAGGCAGGTGCTGACCGCTAGATTTGATCGATTGTGGTAGACGGGGAGACTTTTTACTAGCAGCGGTGTCGAGTATAGACTCGGCAAAGTACAGGTACGCATTTGTTCTCCTTAGCTTCGAGGCCCTACGTACAGAGATTCTGAGGCTTTTCGGGTTTTTAAAATGTTTGAGACCCTAATTCCAGAGGAACTGAGAGTTTAGAAAAACGATCTAATCGCTTGGGGCATCATCTAGGTCTAGACTTTGCTACTTCTAGAGTGTTTACAAAAGTCTGCTGATATATTTTATTGTTAGTACTTACTAGTTTTAATTTTTTTCTATTTTTTCATTGTATTTATTTTTGTTGTTAATTAATAACCTATACTAGTTCTCTGCTAGACATGAATTTCCTCTAAAATGCGTCACCAGAGGGACACGGTAAGTAGATATAAGTTCAAAAGCCGGTATCGGAACACTAAAACAAAATCAAATCATGATATAAATCCCGTTTTAAATTACTGTAGGTCTAATTTTAAAAGTTTTAGCCGGTATACCTATCAATTCCAATGTATATACTTAGCTACCAACTCACAACCTATGATTGAGATGTCACAAACCCAGGCGCGTCTACGCCCGTAAATCAAACAAATAAAACCCAGCACTAAAACTGACAACAACCAAGAATCATTCTAAAAACAAACCATAAATCTATCAAGTAACTTTCATTCGTCGCACACATCTTCTAGTGAGTGAAAGTGATTAGCAGGCGAGTTGAGCTGATAAAGGTGCATCGGTAGACTGCTGCATGACGGGAAGGCTTGTCAAATTTACTTGTAGGTTTGTTGGTAACATTGTAAGTTACACCGATGCGAGCATTGATACTTTTATTTATTTATAAGCACCTACAGGTGATACATATAATAATCACAATCATACTAAGATTAGAAATGCGAAAGTCTGGAAGGATGTTTGTTATATCTTCACGCCAAAACTACTGAACAAATTGGTTTGAAATTTAGTGCAGACGTAGTTCTGGGCCTGGATTAAAAAATAGGCTATCGTAATAAGCCTGAATCAGCCCACAGCTGGACATAGGTCTCCCCTAATGAGCGTCATAGTGACATGTCTTCAGCTAGCCGCATTCAGCATCTGCCAGCAGTATTTCGTAGATCGTCACCACCACTAGGGTTTTTTTATCATTAATTTCGATGTGGGAACCTCGGGGCGCAGCTAATGGAATATATACAAAAGTTGTTTTTAACAAAAGAAATTGGCATGTTGTCGTTTGGCTTCCAATCTTAAAAGTATGGTCTATTTGTCTTCTTTTTTTAAACTCTTAAAACTGAGATTTCAATCTGTTTCGTTTGGCTTCCTGTCCTTAAAGATTCGAAAGAATCTTAGAAGAGAAGAGAAGTAAAGATTAGAAGGTCATTATGTTTTCTTACAAGCTTGATGCTAGATATTCGCTAGAATCTAGATTCTATTAACCCATGCCATATAATTGTCCACCAATTTTTGAACATACGTGAATAACTCTTGTTACGCAATGTGTGAGTGAAAGTGTTTAATCACCATTATCAGTTCAACCTGCCTGAGGTTGAACTGATAATGGTGCTTCGGTAGACGGTTACTGCATGACTGGAAAGGCTTTACAAATTTACTTATAAGTGTCTTGTTGTAGGTAGTACTGTAGGTGGGAGGTTACACCACTATGAGCCCTGATACTTTTATATACTATCACAGTATATAGAAGTAAAGTTGTCAGAAGCGTGATATGGACTCTTAAGCCGTTGGTCTTGCGTCTACTGATACGACTGGGGCCTGACTTCAGTCATATCGGTAAGATGTCCCATCGGATTAAGAGAGTGTGAAAATAAATAATGTTATCATTACGCTACGAAAAGTAAAACCACTTTTCAAACGAATTGTTCTCAATTCGACCGTATTTCTTTAATGTGTGTCTTAGCTTATAACTTTCTCTGGGCTTATAAAATCTAAATCACACGCTTAATAATGCAAAAAATCTTGGAAACTTATGATTGGCGTTGACTTTATACGAATACAAATATTTAGGTTTGAGTATTATTAAAACTCATGCCTACTTACTAAGTTTACCTTCAGTACTAAATAGTATTATTATTTTGCTATCTCCGCTCGTTTCGGTGTGACTGCAGCCAAATTCGTCTCGCTCGAAAGCTGTAAAAAGGTAATTGGGCTCCGAAGATACAAGTAATCCGTAATGTTTTACCCACAGTTTTACCTGTCTGATATGTTTTCACCAGCCTTTTATGGTGGACATAAGACAACTTGAAATGTTGCATGTCAGTCGTGAATAATAAGGAGTAATTTAGTATGGTCAGGTCACGAACTTTGAAAGTGAAAGGTTTTTAATAGATTTTGATTTGTGGAGAGTAATATGGCTTGTTTTATATTGTACTTCTCCGACATCTCTCAAATACAAGACTGCAGAGAAAAGAACAAAAAGATTCATGACACGAAAGAAAGACCTTTAGGTTTATCCGAGGCCTAATTTAGCAAAGTATGGCAATGTATGGCAGTTTAAATATTAAATGTTCTTCCTACTGAGATGAAAGCAATTGACAATCCAAATATTTTTACACAATTGATGAGTTTATTGCACGTAAATGTGCGATATCATTTATGCTCACTAGTCACATTATGTAGCATAAAAGATTATTGAGACGATATAGTAATTGCATGTTTTGAATTTAATTGATTGTCTTTATTTCATTATTTAAGTGTTTTATTATTCTTAATGTTATCAAAAAATATTTGCAAATCGAAAAAATAATTGTCCCGAGGCGGGAATCGAACCCGGTAACTCTCCGCCTACTAACTAACTAACCGCGCGAAGGCGGGCCTACGCGACGCCACAACAGGTCGACAATTTAATTTAAAGATTCATGAACTTGGGTCAATTTATAGACTCATGCAATAGAATAAAACGAAAACACCTATAAATTACATATAATGTACAAATTTATACAGGAAGGTATCTACCTAAATAATTGTATCTACCGAATGCAATTTACATATTTATAGATTACATATCCATCTATCTATTATACATATATCTACAATTCTACATAGATATATCAATAATTAAGTTTCAGTTCAATGAGCTTAAAGTAATCTCTGTTTAATTCTGAGGTTTAATAAAGATTCAAGATTCTTTATTGCTACATGCTGTAGTAGGTACGTACGTATGAATACGACGATCTTCTTTCGGACGAGTTGTCCACTTCAGTTTTGGATTAGGGTACAACTGGTCCGTATCTAAAATCAGCAGTTTTGGGACTCGGACGAGTTATACCCCATCTAATACTGAAGAGGACATCTCGTCCAAGGACGACTTTTCATTCGGACGAGATGTACCCTAACCCAAATTAACATATCTGGGTCATCGTGGGTTAACTTATCGGGTGTCAAGTATGCACCCTGTTAAGGCACGGCAATATTAAAAAAAATAAATGAAAAGTCAACGACAAACTGTTGAATGTAAACAAAAACTAGTGAAATAGACTTTTTGTTCATAAAACTCCGTTACCAGCATCGACACACATAAAACCACAACTCATGGACAAACACATCCATTTGATTAAGACCACACCAGAGTAATAAACTTACTATTGCAAATATGCAGGGCCCGAATTCCACTAGATATTAGGTCCTTACATATGAAATTGGCGTTTTTCGTACTGGCCACTTTAATCACAAATTTCTCCTCTTTGGTAAGGAATTCCAAATTCAAATTTGTACAGCTATAGACTCATGTATTTGTGCTTCGATGATCGTCATTCATTTGTTTTTTTTCTTCTGTTTTTTTCTGTTTGCGTCACTCATTTTACAAAATGGAAAACTTAAAATATCGCATTATTTACGAGTACGAGTTCCGCCGTGGCACTAGTGCTGCGGAAACAACTCGAAGGGTGAATGATGTGTATGGCGGTCGTGTTGCAAAAGAAAACACAGTTCGTTTTTGGTTCCAACGTTTTCGTTCTGGAAATTTCGACTTGCAGAACAAGCCCCGTGGACGGCCTGAGACTCAAGTTGATAATGAAGAGTTGAAGGCTATTGTGGAAGCGGATCTATCGCAAACCACGTCCGAGTTAGCTGCAGGCTGCGGTGTTAGTGATAAAACTGTTTTAATTCACTTGAAGCAAATTGGGAAGATTAAAAAGCTTGAAAGGTGGGTACCTCACGAATTGACTGAAGCAAACCGGCAAACGCGCGTCGACTACTAAATTAGAAGAGCTTCAATTGGAAAGTCTAAGACATCCTCCGTACTCCCCGGACCTTGCTCCAACAGATTACCATTTTTTTCGAAATTTGGATAACTTCTTGCAAGGGAAAAAATTCAACTCCGATGGGGCAGTCCAAATCGCCTTCAAAGATTTTATTGATTCCCGTCCGACTGGTTTTTTTAGTAAAGGGATCAATGAACTACCTATAAGATGGCAAAAGTGCATAGAAAATAATGGTTCATACTTTGATTAATTAAATATATTATATTAAAAAATATTCGACTTTTTGTTCCTCCCATACAAAACGCCAATTTCATATGTAAGGACCTAATAAATCCCTTCACCATTTAAATAGTATCGTGTCAAAATGTCAGTGTTAAACTCTTTTTGGTATTCTACTAGCACGAACTTTTTGAGGTTCATTCATAGCTGTGTGTGACGATTACCTTTATAACTACCAATTTGACATTCTAATTATGAAAGTCTCTTCAAGCGCAAATAATAGTAGAATAACAAATTCATAAACGTCATTTTAATCATCTTTATTGAATGGCACTATTGAGACCTTTCATCTACAACCTTTACTGGTCCACAGCTGGACGCAGGCCTTCATGATAAGCGCCTCATTGGCATTCATATTGAGACCTTTGTTTGAGTGGAATTCGGCCCCTGGTCTCGACAGAACCTACGCATTTGCTCCCCTTGGAGTCGAAACCCTAGGTCCGTTGGGTGCCAAAGCTCTCCAACTTTATTAAATATCTGAGCGTCTGATCACAAAGCACGGTAGATACGGTAATTATGTCTGATTTGTTTAAACTATTATTCCTCAAAACCCTGCTAGATTAGGCTAGAGTTAATTCGCTTTGCGGTAAGCGGAACTAATTTATGAGATAAAAAGAAGCCTATGTGTTATTCCAGGGCTAGTACTACGTCTATTCAAAATTTCAACGCAATCCTTTCAGTAGTTTTTTGCGTGAAAAATCATCCATAAACTTTCACGTTTTTAACATTAGTAAGGATAGGAAGAATTTTTCTCGACGACGACGATTCAACAGTTTACTCTGTCGAGGTATTTATAGGTAAATTTTTACTATAAATAGTTGTACTATGTGTTCTCTGTGAATCACTACATAATATAAAACAAAGTCGCTTTCTCTGACCCTATGTCCCTATGCATGCTTAATTAATCTTTAAAACTACGCAACGGATTAATATGCGGTTTTTTTAATAGATAGAGTGATTCAAGAGGAAGGTTTATACGTTTATTGAAATAGAGCGAAGCGGGGCGGGTCGCTAGTATGGCATAAATAAATAACAACAACTAAACAAATGATCGAGTACATTAAAATAACTTTATTTCGTAGGCATTGATTTACTATTTTGCTCACTGTTCATACAAAACACTGCAGCTAGCTTCTTTCCCTCTGGTGTGTAACGCCTGCACATAGGTAGTGTGCTGACCTAATTATGCGCGGTGTAATTAGCGAGGCGGGCAGACCGCAGGATTGTCCCGTTGCTCCTCTGTTTGCCTGCGAACACGCATTCCTTCAAATTTATGTTTTGATGTGTCAAAAGTAACCTACATTATGTAAAAGCTTGCGAAAGGCCTCTGCTGATATGTATGTCCGTTTTTGATTAATAGTTACTAAAATAATAACCAGCCGCCTTAGCCTTAGAAATACCTAATCTTCTAATGAAAGAGAATACAATAAATATTAGGTATGATGGTGGTATGATAAACCTATGACTACGAGACCTAAGTATGATAAAACTGCAAGCCTTGCAATAGGTCCGCCATGGATTATTCGCCTACCAAAAATTAAACTCTCTCTATATCAATCATGCTGGATGCGGCAAGCTGAAGACAGGGCGCTATTGAGCTCATTAGGGGAGGCCTAATTTCCAGCAGCGGCCTAATATAGGCTGATAATGATGATGAATAATCCATGGCTGACCCATTACAAGGCTTCTAGTTATCTAAGTACATACATAACTATCAATGATATAGGGCTCCGGTGACAGTGAGCCTAAAAGTAAATCTCTAAATACTTCGAAGATTTTGAATATGGAACGTTTTGCGTTCATAAACGTTGAGCCAGGTTTTGTTGTTTTTTTTTTGTTCAGAACGCTGATTTCATGCCTCTTTTTTGTGATACCGTCCGAGATCCCACGTCGTTGACATGTTGTCTCATTACATCAAAACTTATATGTTTAGGTATAGGATAGCCACAATAGCAAGTAATTTGGGCCTGACACGACAGATAGTCCGTGGAACGATGAGGGAGTGTCGCCAATCTGCGTGATTGGACATGCTGGAATGAGGGATGCGATATCATATTATTCCATTTCTCGACGAAATTGCGGACAATATTATCTTTTTTTTGCGGGTGGCGTTTAGGAAACCTTTACGCTATTTTTAAAGATTTAAACATAGGGACATAGGGACAGAGAAAGCGACTTTGTTTTATACTAGGTAGTGACTAGTCCGCGGCTTTGCACGCTTTGTTTCTATGGAAATGTTTCAATGCAATTTATATCCTTAAGGGGAACCGATTTATGGGATAAAATGAGCCAATGTGTGATATTATGGGTAGAACTACTTCTGTTCAAATTTCCAGCAAGATCCGTTTATTAGTTTTTGCGTGAAAGATTAACAATCATCCATCCATACAAACTTTCACCTTCATAATATTGTAAGAATTATACGTAAGAAGGTGGTAGGTAAAGGTACCTATAGACTTAATGTTATGGACAGAACAAGATTAAGTAGGTAACCCTCTACCACTTGGGTTCTGGAAATCTTGTCTATAAATCAGCTATGCGTCCCTTCTCGGACTCGGCAGGGGATTTCTCGACAAAAGGTCCAGATATCCTTGTGCAAGGGATTGAAGGGATTACTTGTACCTAGTAGTAGTGGTTACAAGACTATTGTAAAATCCTTTTTCAGATGTGCACGGTATTCGGAACCGAGAGCGGTAGCGTGATGTCAATATTAAACGGGGCAAACCACGATCCGCACTATAGAGTACTTATAATAAATTCAAATAGACAAGAATGAGAACTCAAGAATATCAAGAAGTTACAAGGCAATCACTGCTTTACTTGACATCTTTCTGTCAAAAATTTATATGTGAACTGCACCTTGTACACCTACAAACTTATAATCCAGCTAAGCCGTCAGAGGACTCCAACTATGCGGCAAGAAAACTCTGCGGCAAAAAATGTCTAGCCGAGCTTCTTACTATACCTCGGAGTCAGGAACCCTGCCATGTACAAACAGGAAAATGTTCCAGATGTAACGAAGTAGGGTCGAAATTTAATTAGGTACATTCTTTTTACCGTAAAACCTACACCTTGTTAACAAGGGCGATTCCAATTAGCTCATTTCTTCTAAACCAGAATAAAGCTTCTAGTCCACTGTTACCGACCAGATGCGACGTGCATTAACAAATTTGTATAATATCTCGCATCTTAGAAAAAAGCTTTAAATAATTAAAACGGTTTTAATCACGCTTCTTTAATTCATAAATTAAATCACAAAACCTAGATATTTACCCTAGTACTAAAACACTGACAATATGTATCATTATTTTTGTTATGAGATGCCCAAAAAAAACTTTATAAATCAGATAAAAATGAATAGTTTTCCGAACTCTTCACGAAATGAGTACCTACCGTGTATAATAAATATCCCTTTTTTTTTAAAAATCGTTTCGAAAGACCTTGGCAAAATTTTTGATACTAGAACATACCTTTCTCTGTGAGTTTGTTTCCAATGCGTGCGCCGTAATTTGCTAGCAGCTTTAATATCCCTAGCAACCACGTTAAATAATTTAAATGTTATTCTTTCACGGCAATTTATTTGCGTGGTCTAACGAAGCAATTAGTGCCTTTACGGAGAGAATGGAACTGTTTATCATCATTATCATTATAAGCCAAGTTTCTCTGCTGGACTTGGATCTAGGCCTTTCTTTTTTTATGGAACTGCGTGAAGTAGGTGAATTCACTGATTTTAGATATTTTTTATTAATGATAGCACGTTGGCCTACTAATTAATGTATTATATTAAGTATATCAGTCATCTAGTACCCATAACACAAGTTCTGCTTAGCTTGGGCCTAGATGATGCTGTGTCGAATTATGATTATTTTTTATCAAATGTGATGTAGGTTTCGCTTTCCGTAAATAGATAAATATTGACGTCCGGAAATATTGTTGGTATTCAATTGAATGTTGACACCTAGATATTTCCAAAAAGGATGTTACAAAAAGACAGACCGATCAGATAATGTTGGTTCTATATTTTTCCAGGTGTGTTACGGACCGTGAAAATACAACTATACAAAGAATATGTATTTTGATGTATTAAACTGATACTCTAAATGATTTAGAGAGAGTCTTTGTGCTTTCTCGACAGTTTTGTTCGACATGTTTTACCTACTCCCCCCAAGTTGTAAAACAGTCAGGTCATAATAATGGATTCGCGAAGGATAGATTTGTGTTAGATTTTGAAGTCCAATTTGTTTTATTTTATTTTCAGTAGCGCCTTATTTGCTTATAAATAACGTATGCGTATATGTTTTTTTTATCAGCAAACAAGGTAAAATACTTTAAAAAAGTAAAATGTATTATTTGTTATTAAAAAGGCTGACATTTGACTACCCAAAGGGTTTACGGTAAATGGCTTTCAAAATGTTCAAATTTAAATAAGTTATCTTTTGTTTTATTTAATAGGGTATTATAACACTTTTACAGTTAGAAAACTTATGAAGTCTGTCTCTTTAATTAAGGCGAAGGCCATTCGAGGAAACGGAATCCAGGCCGGCAATATTTTACCATCGTTAGAAGAGGCATGTGGCTAAATTCTGAACGTAACTTATCTAATTAAGACCGTCTAGACTTCCAGTGTTTGTTAAGGCACTCCTTATATCTTAGTTTTTAATTGACTAGGGTAGGTCCTAAACGATAAAAATTTCGCTGGCATCTGTATATAATCTAACTAAAAAGATACTGGTAGATTCTACAAAGGACAAAGATCTCAGAAATGCTTTACGAAAAGCGTTAACACTTTTGGGAATCCTTTGAATTATATCCATTTTCTTTGAGCTTTATTCGCGAAATACCTCAAAAAGTCGGTAAGAAAGTATTTAGAGGTTTCCCTGCTCATGAAATAAAGCAAGCTTCCGACAACTTTGCTTAAAAGTTTTCCCAGGAGATTCAAGTTTTTTACAGCCCTGAATAACCGTCTCGTCTTGGATATAGCAGCATATTTGCCTTATGTCCATTTGAGAACATACCAGTAAGTAGCAAAGAATAAAAGAAAAATAGAAAAGATAAAGTTACTCCAGTAGGTCCTTATTACCTTAAAAATGGAAAACTGTTATAGCCCGTCTTTCGTGTTGAAAGACCTGGAACGTGATTCACTATGACAGGAGATTCCACGCCCAAACAAGTGACGTCACAATGTGTTCTAAATACGATTTTGTCCGATTCCACGCTCACATCTTGTCTTAGGTGTATAACACGCTTGGATTGGCCATAGTGACTCACCCCCCCCGAGTGTTATAGCTTGTTGTCGTCAAAAACGATAACCTACATTAAAATGTTATGTAAAATAGATTAGAAGCTATCCTAATAACTACCAGTAAAGTAAAAGGCCGATGCTAGCTGGTCTAAAAAAACAAAATGACATTGTGCACTTTCTCGCAGTGCGAAGAAAGCGTGATCCTAAATTAACAAACTGTGACCGAGGTAGGAGTAAAAATATATTAGTTTATGCATAGATTGCTTAATTAAAATACTTAGCCCGGATTGTAATTTTTAGTGCTTTAGACATTTGTTTTTTGTTACTCTCTCACCAGTAGCCCGATTTGCTTGAAATTTACGGAGTGTATTTAAAAAAAAAACTAAAAATGGGGTAGAACGGGTTATTAAAGTTCGAAAATCATAATTTGGCTTCGTTTGAAATTTATGTACTTAAGTAAATTTTTAATGTAGGATTCTTATGACCTGAAATTTTCAGTGTATACTGATGTAAAGATAAATTAGAATAGGAAATTTTTAAAAACATTATTAAGAATTACTCAAAAGTACTCGCCAGATTCTAATCACCTATATAGGACACAAGAGACGCACCGGTTTTCAAACAAAAAAATATCGAAATCGGTTCACCTAGTAAAAAGTCAAAGCATATCTAAAATATAGTCAAATTGACAGCCTCCTCTTTTTTATGTCAAGGAAAATAAGAAATAAATATTTGATTTCAGACAGCAAAAGCCGTAATCGATTCAAAAGATACTGTCTTCCGTACAAGTATGGTGGTAATACGGTTAGAAGTCTTGCTCTCCTCCAAATGGTAGGCGTTAAGATTATAGATTTATAACATAATACCTATATTAGTGCGGTTACATTATTAGTTTATAAGCACTAAGTTAATAAACAAATAAAAAAAAATTGATAGGTAGGGGATGCCGGTTTTTCCTATGGCACCGCGCCGTCACTGCCTGCGGTGTGTGTGTAGGCTTTCATATGATTCAATAGAATACAACTCGCACGCCTTCGCCTCCGCTCCGCCTCCGACTTCTGTGTGTTTCAAACTTAAGGGTCAAGACAAAAGTAGACTCTTAATAGTTTAAAGGATTTATATCATATAAAAAATATTTAAATTTATTGTATTGTGTTCGTAGGTTGTCCTGTAATTGATTTATTGTTTGTAAATCACGTACTATGTCAATATTGGGACTTCACTAGATTCTGCCACTTGAGCATACAAACATTGATTAACATAATAAACTTATATATATATATCACTTTCTTTTAAAATTAAACAGCATGCATAACGTAAATAATTAAACAAATGACCATCCATCTATTTTTTGGTATGCTAAATATACGATATCTTACAAAAATAGTATTCGGTGAATAACATCAGATATACCTTACCTTACTTTGGCTTACCCGGCTTACCTTAACTATGAATGGAATGGAGGTCATTGTACTCGTAGATAAGAATTCTCCAACATCCAACTTCGGTTTAATCTCAATTAAGGGAACAGCCTCTACGACATAAGCCTCTAAAACCAAAGCTCAAGAGGTAGGTATTTGTAACGTGATCCTACATAATATAGCAATAGAGTCGATATCAAACACAGCTGTTATTGGCACATGCCAATCGGTTAATAGCACTCGACACATGAGCCGGTCTCTCGAGCCGAATGAAAGTACTTGTTATCTACCAATTTCAATGATGCGTGATATGACGGGCTCAGAACTAAATCCACTCGATTAAGATCATGTGCGTTTCCAAAATAACCGTTAATAAGCTCAATTTTTCATTGATGCTTTATTTACAGCACTAGCGACCCGCCCCGGCTTTGCACGGTTTTATTTTATACGTATAAGCCTTTCTCTTGAATCACTCTATCTATTAAAAAAACCGCATCAAATTCCGTTGCGTAGTTTTAAAGATTTAAGCATTCAAAGGGACATAGGGATATAGGGACATAGGGACAGAAAAAGCGACTTTGTTTTATACTATGTAGTGATGATAAGTAAGGTATGTATTGTAAAACATCACAAATTTTGTATGAGTTTATATACAATAGGTATACTAACCTAACGTGAACAATATACCTGTGAAAAGAAATGTTCAAAACTAATTGCCCGATAAATTGAATCCTGTTCATTTCTCGTTCCGAGTGGTAGGTACATCTTGAAACTTGGGAATAGCATTTACAGGAAAACTTCTAATTAGTTTTCTTCTGATTAGTTCTTCTTGCAAAAGAAAATACTAAAGTATTTAATTACCAGTAACAACTTAATTATGTTGTGTCGGTAGGTATTTGGAAAATATATTCATAAATTTACTTAATATTATTAAGTATATATAGGTAGATGACCACTGTTGATGTTGGACTGAAACTTCCACAACTTATGTAAGTTATGTAAACACCTTCTAAAAATGAAACCACATGTTCAACAGCGTAGCTTCTTTAGGTAATTAGGTAGGTTTTGCTTATTTAATACAAAAAATATACAAGTATGTATATTTTTTCACTGTCCCTCCACATAGAACCACGTACAAAATATTCATAGTCGGCCTACCTTATTTGCTGATGGCGTGTATTTTCGCTACCATAAACAGTAACATTAATTAAATTATATACCAATACAGGATGAATATCTCTCATTCAAACCATCAAGGAACAAAGCGAGTGGAAGATGATTTTTGTCTTCTAAAATCTTACCAAATTTGCGCATTATTATAGTCTCATAAATTTAAAATAATGTTCCTCTGAACTCTTTGTTATCCACCGAGTACTAAGTTTTTTTTGCGTGTATTTTTTAGCAATATAATACCCATCAATAACAACTAGAATGACTACAGAAATTGCAGGGAAATTCGTAGAGCGGTATCCTATTTCTGACAATTGTAGCATAAAATTCCTTCATCAAACGACTAATTTGAGTCTGCCTGCGAGAAGTTGTAAAAGTAGATTAACCCAGCGCCTGCTTATAAACGCCGAGCAATTTTAAACTTGTTGCTTTTTACTGCCGTCGGGCGCTTGTGGAAATTTAAAATTTATATCTTTCCATCCTTGCAGAATGCGAACTGTAACGGTTATTTACTTGAAATATAAACCTGGATATCTGCTACTTTTTTAAGTAAATAAGGGTGATTCTACGAAAACTCGTTTTTTGTCTGACTTCTGTGGCACATTTTTTTTTGTTGAAATTGCACATCATGATAGTATATTCTAAATAAAGATTATATTTTGAATTTTTTGGTAGTGAAGGGAACTTTATTGGCTTTATGGTTACGGAGTTATTCAATTTTAAAAATATGGTGTCCACGGAAATCAGAATTTATATCACCAAAATCAAATATGGGTTGGTTTATCGATAAAAATATGTGTTTTCGGTAGTAAGTAGATTATTAAGCTAAATACCAATTATTTGACGTTTGTAGTTTTAATCAGTTTTTACAAAAACACCTTTAAATCATTACTGTAAATACAAGTAACTTTTTACAAAAATCACACTAACAATGTTTATCTTTGTATTAAAAATATTATAATTATTCATTTTGTATTTATTATAAACTTTTATCCTAAAAAAAATTATAAAAACTGTAAAAAAATATTATTGAGATGTTAATGAAGTCGCAAAATCCACGGAAATCACACCACGGAAATCAAAAAAAATAACAAAATCTTAGAAATTTTCTTAATTTGCTGGTTTATTTTACATTGAAATATGCAGTCGAAATTAGGAACACAAAAGGCATGAATTATCATCATTAATAAAACAATAGGATTAGCATAAACAAATTTATAGTCAACATGATAATCAGAATTTCTAGATACCAAGCCACGGAAAGTGATTACGTACCGAAATAACAGAGTGACGTAAAGACATACACCTTTGTTGTACACACCACTGATGGGGCGTGACTGATAGTTTCTCTCAATCTAACAACTATTTACGCAGATATTAAAGTACAGTATTTATGAATAATTTAGTGCGCACCAGGGAAATCAGAGCTGAACGACGGACGCGAAGTTATCTCGTTGTAACTTGTCAACTAAAGCTTACTTTTGCGTAGTAATAGTGTCAAATAAGCAAGTAACTATCTGGGTTATTGTGAACCTATGTAAATTAGTACCAGAGTTTTTAGGAAATGATATAAAAATTTATTAACACCGGAACATGAGGTTCGGACGCACCACGGAAGTCATAATTTCCAAGGATTTTATTTATTTTTACTTATTTAAAATAAGAATATTAAAAAACTAAAAAAGGCCTCCCCTATTATTTTTGTCTAATCTACTATCATAAAAAAAATCAAAGGGCTAGGGATACTTTTTGTATGATTTTTCGAGCCGGACATGTATTTTTGAAGCCCGGGAGAATCACCCATAAGTACTTATATCAATTTCTTTATTTCTTTTGGCTTACAAAATAAGCACTTAGACAAGTTACATACCTAGTCCTGAAATCGAATCCAATCGAGTGACTTTGCACACAAAGGGCATTCCTCAAATATCAATGGATTTGGGAAAGCGACAACGGGTCTATTTACATATGATTTTGCTGAAAGGGTAAACGAAAACATGAAAGGGTTACCTAAACTCAGATCCAATTACGGCGGTACCTTTTTTGTGACTCTACCTACATGAATGATCAAGGTTCGTTTCAAAAACAACATGGTTGACTGGCTTGTGTTATAAATAGGTAATGTGATTATATATATTCGCTAGAGTGGCTGTCTCTTCTGGAGGGCTACGTTATTTAAATATACCTATCTAAGCTAAGTTTTTTAATAGGGTATATTCCTATTGATTTACAATTTTCTTTTTAAGGCATTGCTATTATACCTCTATCAAAGATTAAACAAACAAAAACAAAATTAAAACTAGTTTAGGTAAACAGAAAACCTTACTGCAGACGGTTGTAAACAGTTTAGAGGTAGCTCAATTGATCCGTAATTATCAATATCAGTCAATTTCGATGTTTTTAGCAATTTGTTATTTATTCTAACTTTAATAATTCTTCATGTCAGTGAAGGCAGTGTGTAAATACCTATGTACTTTATGTCGTCTGACTGAAATATAAGAATATTCTATATTTAATTCATTGCTAAGAAACATTTTCGAATGGTTTTTTTTTCGAGGATTAAATTTCACTGCTCTTACCCTGCACGTGCAATAAATTCTTGAAGGTCTTAGAACGAAAGAAGTAGAAAATGATGATTTAAAATTTCTCGACTTAGCGTTACCTTTTCTATAACAATTAAAAAAATTATAATTACAAATATTTATGAGTATATCTACTATGGCTTTACCAAAACCCTGCACTTCTTTAGATATAACCTTTGTTGAGCCCTCGACATATATTTTCAGTGAGGAAACAAAAACGTGAAATCGCCAGAACTGAGCCGAGGCCATTATGTCCATTATGCAGAATCAATTTATCACCTTGTTACCATAATTATATTGATAGGCTTGTCCTAAAGTTTCACGGTATTCAGCAAGCATTTAACGCCAGCGGAGCAAAGTTGAGTTAGAAAAGTAGGTCTAAGTTAGGATAATCTCTTGTCAAGCTGCAAATCATTTAATGCATTATTTAGGACTTAACCTAGGTAGGTCTCGTTTGGATACATAGGTGTAAAAAGAAAGAATTCCAGAAAATTCAATAAGTTTACGCGAAATATAGCAATCGTTAGAAAAACTGTCACCCATAGCATAGCGGTTGCGTAAATGCCCCGGTGCCGCTACCAATGAACTGGAAAGCAAGGTCTTTGAACACTCTTATTGTTTTATTTCATTCGTCGTTCTCATTAAAGCCAGTCTAACAATACCTCAGGAAGGAAACGACTGGATCCGGGCGCAGACGTCAACTAAGTAGAATACCGTTCCACCGAATTTTCCCTCACTATAAATAAGTGCTGCAATCTGAAAATGACATCAGTTGTGCAAAGAGTGTAACGTCGACAATGTTATCGGGAATTGTAGCTTTGGCTGCTGTCGCGGTGTGTGCGGCTACCGTGGAGTTATCCAACGAGAAGACACCTTACGATTATGTTAAGGAACGGCTAGACGCGCTCGGAACTGATATGAGGACTGGGCTGCCTCTATCAGACAGTTACGAAGTGGAAGAGAGTGAGGATTACCCGGAGGTAGAAGGAGCTGCATCGTCTGTTTTGAATACAGTTGCTGGCGTTGGTGGTGTCGGTGGATACGGTATAGGCCAGGGATTAGGACAAGGAATAGGACTAGGCGGTCTTGGATATGGAGGCATTGGACTTGGTCAAGGATTAGGACAAGGACTGGGCATCGGGTTAGGAGGTCTTGGAGGGTTGGGCATTGGAGGAGCTGGTATTGGAGGAGCCGGTATTGGCGGAGTAGGCATTGGAGGTCAGGGCATTGTTGGCAACGGTGTGGGAATCATCAACCCTGGACTTGGTGGCATTGGAGTTGGAGGAATTGGTCTAGGGGGCGGTCTGGGCGGCGGTCTTGGTGGTGGTTTACTCTACCATCCATTGCTAGGCGCTCAAGTTGGTGGGGGATACGTTGACAAGAAAGCTTACGATGAAGCTCAGAAAAAAGACGCCGGTGAAAACGTAGAGAAATTCGAAAAGAAAGCAGAGGAAGAAACAAAGCACGGTCAGGAGGGATACCAACAAGCTGCAGCCGCTGCTAAGGCTGAGAAAGGAGAGTCCAGCTTTTACAAAGATGAAGAAGCCAAGAAGAAAGCTGCTGGTGATGAGAAATTTTACGAAGGCGGTCAGAAGTTTGACAAACACGGTAAGTTTTTAGTACACTCCTATTGATAAATTTTAAAGGTAGTAGAGAATAGACCCATTTTTTTCTCCTTTTAATCTTTAATCCTAGATGACATCTTTAGAGCTAATAAACATAATATTTTTAACAGGTGCCAACGAAGAACAACTGAAAAAAGCAAAGAGCCACAAAAAAGGCCACTCGAGCAAAGGCTTCAAAACCTCGAGCAGCAAGAATGAGGAAGAAAAGACTGAAAGCTTCTACGACGAGGCTCATGATGAAGCAGACCACAAAGTGGCTGGACAGAACACCGGATCCTTTGGAGAGAATTCACAGCAAGGGTTCAAGGGCGCTCATGAAGAGAAGATTCTGGATGCTAATGCGCAAGGGAAGGAGGGACATCATGTTTCGGAGCAGAAGATCGATGATTCTAAGGCGAATAAGGTGAGATATTATTCTAGTCTATGAATGCATAATGTGATATCATTTGAATATTGATAAATTCTCTAATAACAGGTAAGCCTAATACTGAAACCACACTAGAGATTTATTAAGTAATCCTACAGTCATATCGACTTATACCTATTGGTATCTACTATAACCTTAGCAAGAGAGTCCCTATTAGGTACTCCCTAAAATCACTTAAAATAACCTAACCCATTTACATAAAATACCTAGATTAAAATCTAATTCACAAAAGCAATAGGGCCTTTCCTAGAATGTGTTTCGAAAACATTTAACAGACAGCAGTTTACGGATCATAAAATTTAATTTCACCGGCCACAATGTTGAAATTGAACTTAGACAAGGCTCTCATAAAACTAGAGTTTTATGAAACCACAAAACGGCTTATTGTAACAATCGGTACTTCAATTAGTTACCACGCTACACACGCCAGTTGTAATCTCTACCAGATGGAAAAGGTTCCACGTAAAATTGTTGCTGCTATGTTTTTCTTTGCGAAACCATTGAGTCTACTCAAACGAATCTGCCTTTTGTGTTTTCTGCCTTTCAGAATCAGACGTTTTCTCAAGACGCCTCATTTTTTTCAAAAGAGCCTAAAATGTAGGCTTCTGATAATATTCGTTTATTCTCATCGTGAAAGATCACAGGAAATATGTACATTGTACACGCTTGTTTTACTACCTCTAACAAACAAACCTCATTAAATTTGACCTCCTTACAGGGCGAATTCCTCCAAAAAGGCTACAAAGGAGGTGCAGAACAGCTGGAGAAGTTCAATAACCTCGGAGCTCACTCAGTGCACGGCCACCAGGAAGCCAGCGGGGGTTACCAGCAAAGCAAGGGTGTACTGCCCATACACTAGTGATATATAATGACTGCCTGCTTTTTGAGAAATAAATGAATATAGCACCCGTACACGTTACATATTTAATTTTCTTATTTTGCTATCGCTATTATTTTATGAGTTCTTATTTAATCAAAAATGAAAAAAAATGCAAATTAAAAGCTAAATTGTTCGGCTGGTGCTTACCTTATTTATTTTAGGATTTAGGATACTAACAATGGAAGGATTTCAAAGATAAAGATCAGAATATAACAGTGAAAACATTTTAATAGGAATTATAAAACAGGGTCAGATAAAACTATTACTATAGTAACATGAAATTAATTCACAGTTTAATACTAAAATAAGGATAACAAGGTCATAGGCAGCTCAAATTAACATGCAATTAATTAACATTATAAAATTAAAATAAATTCTAAATAAGTATTTAACAAAATCAGATGATATAATTCATAATCTTCATTCTATTTTTACTGAATGAACCTTTTTTCGCAATTTTTTTTAACTAAAATACCTAGAAGATTAAATAATTTAGCTACAACATGCAACATTATTAAATTCATAGATTCAAAAATTAGAAAAACTTATAGATTAGTTACAGCATTAGTTGTCATTAGAAATAAAAAAGCGACAATTAGAATTTAGAAAACCAACAACAAATGCAATTCTCATTCTAAATTTAAAATTTTAAAGTTTCAGGCGTTCTTTGCTAGTCTGCATTCGAAAGGCATTCAAATGTTTTATTTTTAAGTAAAGTTTGATTTCGTTATGTAAACCAATGACAATAATTATTTAACGAGGTCGACGAGTTACAACCTCTGCATAAAAGGTGACCTTTTTTATCGTACCTACGGAAAGAAAAGGGCCATACTGTATGTACCAAACTGTAACTCTACGAAAAGGATTTGTGGAAAATATATCAGAAATTACGTTTATTTAGCTCATAGACCAGCCAATTTTAAACAATACTATTGTGAAATGAGATGAAACTCAATTAAATCTACTACTATCTTTAAATCGCATAAGCATAATCGCAAGCTTATATTTTCCGTCACCATTAGAGATTCTTTAAAAAGTGGCTGTACCCTACGGATTCCGGTGTTGGCGGCGAGAAAACTGTCGACGATATCTTGTTCGATGTGTTTGAACGCTGCAAGAAATAGGAGAATGGCTATTTTATTATTTATACACAGATTTTAGGACTTCTTCTAAGCTTACCTAACTACCATTTGAGCATTACTTATTGAAGTGATTTTTTGTATTATTTGGAGATTTAAAAAGCTAAAGCGAACGTGTTCAAAATCTACTGTTTTTGCGGAAGAATTTAAGACAGATAAATCTGTGAAATTGTATACCATTAAACGTAAGATGATTGTTTCTGTTTTTACGTCAAAATTCATGTAAACACTCATTTTCTCATCAGCATTTGAACAAAAAGAGTACAATTGCAAGATTTAAGATAAAGCAAAGGTCGCCAATTCGCCATCTTATTTCAGGAAACTGCCTATCCAGCGAACTTCGCAAAACGCTACTAAAACATAATGACAGCTGTAATTTCGTTCTGTTAGAAATTGTCTTCGTTATTTCATAAATGGGCAGACAATCTGAGCAAAAGTAATTGGGGCTAGCATAGCCGGAAATCTAATTTACGACTATGTGTTGAGGAAAACTGTGTAAGGAAAGTTTCAGCGACTCTTACTAATAAGAACTCTATCAAATTATCTTTCTGACCTTTGCTCATTAGTTATTATGAGTCATCACAATGTTTCAGTTATAGATCTATCTAATCAGCCCTTGAGCACCCACTGCTATATTCTATATAATAACCTAAGCCTCCTCTCTATTACGTCAATTTGTCCGGTCCTGCGCCATCCTCATCCACTTTTCCCTGCTACTCTGACGATGTTATCACCTCTTAAATTCTAAAAATATGTACCCATATTGTAAGGGCTTTCATTCGGACCAAACATAACTCTGGGGCAAGTCAGAAATTTCAAATTGTAGGTATAGGGAAGTAAAACTAGGAAATTAGGATTTTTCATATTCAATTTTAGTTCACTGAAATCTTTACTGAGGTAAAGTAAAGAACGAACAAGAAACGTTTACCTTGTTAGGTTGTATTTGTAGGTCCACCAACGCCTCTTCAAATTTCAGCTTTTCGTTTTTATGTCAGGGGTCGATCTTTCTTTGTGATTCATAAATATTTATTTTATATGATACAAGTAGCTTAGGAACGTAGGTTAATGTTTATAATTAATGGATAAAGGCGGTATGAAGATAAGGTAATTAAGAAAGTCTAGACAGACTCTAGGTACTTTTTATTCAATCTAAGATTTTTAAACAAACTTTCAACCATGCCGAGATACTTTCTTGAACATCGTCTTTAAGACAAATCCTATATTTGTCTTAGAATAAAATGTAATGTTTATTTATTTATAAAACATACATATTTTTGAGAATTGAACACTGGACCAGCGTTGCTTTTTGACTTATGTTCGCGTTTGAATTTATTAAATTCTTAAAATTTCCAGTATGCTACACCTCAATACATGCCTAGATTTTTACTTAGCTAAATGCTACACTTAGGTAGATATGTACTAAGGTAGGTACCCTTTTTATACATTTTAGGATTTTTATTTTTAACTACTAGGTACTGTGTTAAATTTAGAATTAACGGTCTAAAATTAAGACAGAAAGTCTTTAAAAAGGTCAGGTTAGCTCTTTAAATCAATATTCAAGGTACCTACTTATTTTCCACAATTCTTTCTTTCTTCCACAGTTTTTGCGGTAAATAATATTCTCTTATCTCTTTAACTTTAAAAATATGAGTATGTTATGCCAACAGCTAGAATAATAATAAAATATTACCTGACTATGTCCGCTGACATTGGCCGAGCGTTGTTTGCTTATCCGCTGCGGGGTCACCAGGGCAGACTGATATTGCTGTATCCAAGATATCGATAATGTTATTTTCAGCAGGGAACATCCCGACGGCAAAAAATAAGGAAAACGGAAAAGGGGAATCACTTTACTATGATTGATAAATTGCTTTCATGAGATAATGGGTAAATTGTTTGGGAGATGGAACATTTAGTTTGTAGAAATTTTCGACATGCGGATTGTATTATGAAAATCTCTCCAAAACCAATTTTATTTTTATATATTGCCAAGCCCTGCTGCAATGTATAAGAGACACAAGGTATCCAGGGCCCGAATTCCACTAAATAAATCGCTTCACCATCGCAATAGTATATCGTGTCAAAATGACAGTGTTCAACTCTTATTGGTATTCTGCTAACACAAACTTTTTGAGGTTCATTCATAGCTGTGACGATTATGTTTATGATTCTTATTATGAAAGTCTCTTCAAGCGTAAAAATAGTAGCAAATGCACAAACGTCATTTTAGCCATCTTGGTAGTATGACGCTATTGAGACCTTTGTTTTGGATTTAGTGGAATTCGGCTCCAGATCTTGTGTCACTTCTACATTGCCAATATCTAGAAATATACACAATCATTGCAATAAATAAAAATGAAATACCTATAGCCCTATATATATATATTTTTTGAGAGAATCCTATGTTCTGTGCTCTACTTGATTATACATTTATTATTTTAGAGGTTGGCTCTTGATGTAAGTACATTAAAATTTAACTATTCACTGGTGTTTCTCGCTTTTATCCTTTCTTACAAAAGCAGACATTTTATATCCCTGGGATTTTACAAGCAATTTCATGTCTGAGACGACTAATCCCTGAGCTTACAATCTGAGTAGAGCTCATCACTCAAAACTTAAACCTCTTAGCTAAAGTAGTCAGTAATATTATTATAAAGAGGCAAAGTTTATCTTTGGTGAATTTTTAAAACCAGTGTTTTCACGTAGGTAAGGTTAAAACGAAATAATTTTAAGATTTTGAGTGATATTCTAAAAAGTAAATTTTCAAAAACAAAACATACAAATTTTGTGACTTACAGGTATCTGCATTATGTATGATAATAATATCTATGTTACGCCTAGTATCAGTAGTCCGATAATCTAGTCCGATGATTGGACTGATGAGACTTTTTAGTCTCATTAGTCCGATGATGCTGATCAATACAGATCATCGGACTTCTGAGCCTTAGGCTATGTTTTTTTATTAAGACAAAGTCATAGGCAAATACTAGTCCATAATACTTATTTTACACTTACATTACAGGTAAAATTTGTTTTTCGAAGAGTATTAAAATTTGAAAATTCTCTACGTTAACAAAAGATGAACCTAATTTTATATGGGCTGATTTATAAAATTACACTACAATACAATACAACTCATCTGAATCCCAAATCTCTTAGTTTTATGTTCGGATGAACTATTACTTAATCCAAAAGAGAAGTGGACAACTCGTCGTGAGAAGATCGTCGTTTCTTTACAGGGTTCCGTATCAAAATGTTATATACATCCATTTGAATTGGATAGAAAGGGTTGGATGGAAACATAAGTTGGAAATAACTTTATATCGCTATAGTTATAGCTATCAAACTACAAATCGTAATTAATCGGGTCTTTATCGCGTACCTGCTTTGTGTTTTTATTTTCCCTTTTATAAACAAAGCGCGAAAATTTCGATTTTTGAAGACTGTTATATTTTTTTACTTTATTCAACATCTTCAAAACATGCCTCCCCAAAACAGGATGCTGTCTTAACCAAAATTCTTTGCAGATGGATTGATAAACGCAGTGGAAGTGTTAACAAAATACAGAAGGAAATTGGTGCCCTTTCTCTGCTAGGTCCTTAAATTAATTAATAGAAAAAATAATAGTAAAACTCACTGAGTAAGGCGTACTCTTGGCCGTCCGTTTGTACGTAGGCGTACATTGCAAGGAGCTGGAAGAGAGATTGGCGCCTGGGGATATTGGTACGCTAAACGGAGACATTTTTTCTGTAAACAAAACGTAACAGAGTAACATAAACTTGTAAGTTTTTGACGATTTAAGTCAAAATATTGTCAAAACTGAATGAAGCTGAAACAGTAAACGAGCATAATTCGAAACGGACGTTTAAGTTGTTGGTAAGTATAGCCGAAGAACGTTTTCGAGAACATTTGAATAGTAAAACTTGACTCGTGCCAAAGCACGAGTCAAAGTCGAGTGTCAAAACGCTCGACTTTTTTACATGAGAGGAGTATTTAATTAACTATAATATACATAATACATAATAATATAATAACAACCTTTCTGGTGCTGCGGGCGTAGATCCGACTGCGATGCTAGAGGTAGCGGGTTAGATTCCCGCCTTGGACAAATGTTATACCCATATTAACAAGCTTTGATTTTCTTGTGGCTAAACAATGCTGTGTGAATTATTCAGCATTATTAATTTATTATAATAAGTGTTGCCGGCTATGTTGTTTTCCAGTTTTGAGAGTAGTAATTTATCCAAGTAGCATATTACAAAAGTAAGCCAAGTACTTGCCTATGTTAATAAACTTACGACAAAGTTACTTTGTAACAGTTTGGTTACGCCAAAGTTCAGTGGAATTGCTTGAAAACTTACTTGATTGACCTCCCAGCTGCGCTTCTAAGGTTTTAATGATTTTCTGATACTCCTTCAATTGCTTGTGCTGATTTTGGCAGATTTCAGTCATACGTTTCAGTTCTGTTCTCGCTTTGAAGAACTTTTTTGTCTGAAAAGAAACGCGAACATAGTTATCTAAGAAAGGTAAAAATTTACGATTATATCCTAGATAAAACATTCTCCTTTGGTCGATTCCTTTGGTAATGTCCTCAAAAATAATACTCTAAAGTATTAATTGAAATCTTATCTATATTTTTCATAAGAACTTACCGATTGCAATAAGTATGAGAGCAATCGCCGCCTATGTTGCTTTTGAAACTGTAAAACTTCACAACACTTTTTAATGATCTCCTCTGGCTCAGTGAAGTAATCTTGAACTTCTTGATTCATCTGAAATAAAAAACATGCAATATGACCTTTATTAAAGTAACCAAAAACGTATTTATTTAATGTTGATTGAAGCGTACATCCGGAACCAATTTAATGATAGAGCACGGCGCACGACATACTAAACATGTACTTTCTTTCGTACCTGAAACAAAACAATTACTGTAACATCATCAAAAAATCACTAAATTAGAAAATTGTAATAAAAATACACAACAAACCATTGCCAAGGCAGTTGTTACAAAACATATGCCCGCATGAAGTTAGATGTAGAGTAATATTGATCTCCAGCTGGGCAAAGCAATTATTGCAGTGAATCCAATCCATTTCAAGTTATTTTTTACGTAACATTCCTACAAAATCATCGATCTACACAATTCAATAAAAATCACAAACTCTTTATTTTTTTATTTGAAGTAAAACTGACAGGTTCTTTGTTTTTTTTTTTTGTAAAAGCATCATGCACTTGTTATTCTACTCAGCTTATCTGTTGAGATAAAAATAAACAACAAAGATTTCGCATAAATAGGTATAAACAAGACGCGGTTACAACTAGAATCAGTGTTATTTATCGACGGACGCGCGTGGTCGCCTTGACCATGGCTTTAAAATTAATATTTCTGATCGCAGTGACCTGTGTTTTTACTAATGCCAAAATATCAACTTGTACGTATGAATGTTCTAATACTCTACCCAACATTCTACCGATGATGTAAAAAAAAAACAAAAAAGAGCCAAGTCCAAAACTAAAATTCAAATTAAGAACACGGTGAATAGCCGCGTTGCGAATTAGATTTCGAAAAACGAAAAAACAAAAGAGGCCACATACTTTTATTTTTACCGCTCATTTTGTGTTTATTCTAGAAAGTACTTTTTTAGGGACCTACCAGCAATAAACTCAATTTAAGTATTTTAATGTTTCCCTTTAGACAAAATATGTGTGCCGGCGCAGTATCTGAAAGCGTGCGAGGAAATGTTGGAAATCCCAACAAAATCGAAGGCTCAACTCGAATGTGTTCCTGCTAGAGATCGGTAAGAAATTCTTCTAAATCAAGTTGTTTAAGTTAGTAAATTAATATTTAATGTTAATAAATCAAAATACACATAAACATATAGGTAATTATAGTCAGGACTCAGTAGTTCAGGACAAGGAAAAGTAAATATATACCTATTTTACTATTGACATTTTTAAGATAGCTCAGTATTTGCAAATCTCAAGAGATAATTTACTCACTTGTAATTTACTTGCCAAAACCGGTATGAAATAGGTAAAGTATATACTATCCAAGTCCATGCCAACCAGTTTTCCGTTTGCAGAGTGGAATGTCTTTACCAAGTCCAGCAGAGACAGGCTGACATGGTCCCCGTGGACCCTGAGGATATGTACGTGGCTGCCAAGATGCCTAACCAGGACTTTGTGGTCTTCCAGGAGTACAGGACTGATGAAGAACCTGATGGTAAGAACTTTGATGCCAAAACTTCTGATGAATGTTTTAAAATCTCGGCATAGTTCGTATAAAGAAAACTTGTTTTGATACTACGTAGGTAACTAGAGTTCCCTAGGTTTAGATAGGATTAGGATTTTGCCTAATCCAGTAAAAAATCCTAGAATATACCCAACTACGAGCTTACATTTAGCCTAGTTAAGTCTTTTTCACTAATGAAACTTAAAGCATCGCAAACATTGTCCTTAAATATATACCTAGGTACTCACGTAACTTACCACAACTGTTCATGGACGGCAGAAATTGAACGTTCCAATATTGTTGAAAATGACCAATTTATGCCCCAAGGATGTTTCATATCGATCCAATTCAACCCGCAAAGGCTTCTAATTTTTCTCTCAGTATTTTAAATGAATGCTAGCGAGTATCTAAATATAATTAGGTAAATAGGTCTGTTCAGCGAGTAGGCAGGTATCATGCGTCCTTTCATTTATAGGCACATTTCTTGGAAGGTTCCTAATGAACTTTTATGTCAGTAGACTAATGGAATAAAGTCTCAAGACACACATCAGGGAATCAAATTACGTCCTACCCTTAGACCGCCTCGTCTTTCAGGTACCTACCTACCTATTTGCAAGTGAGTTTGGAGCTTCTTTTCATTCCAGAGCGATGAAACTGTATTTGACGTTCCGAACTTTGACAGTGTGCCTTAGAACCAAAAAGCATGATTAAATAGGTAGGTACTTAGCTAGTTTTCCCACAAAATATAACTTTCCTTACTTAGTTAATTAGGTTGGTGGATAGCTAAAGAGCTGCCAATCACACTGTCAGCTGATTAAAATAACCAACTTGTCTACTAATTATGTCTTTCTAAGCTGTCATTATCAAGTTACTCCAACAAACTAGCTTTCACTGATAAATCGTTACATAATGGAGAGAGTTGAGTCAAATTACATTACATACACTTACGAAAATTGATAGGGTAAACTTTGTTTCGACAAACCAGCGTCGTCGAAGACTGGTTTATAAATAGGTTTGGTTTGACTTGATTCTTCATAAAATTACTTGAAGAAATTGACTCCGTCTGATAAAAGTTAATGTCATTTTAGCAAGTATAGTTACCTAATATCAATTTAAAATATCCAAAAAGATAGAACACTTTAGTATCCATTTCGTCAAAGCCTACTACGGGCTGCGCACATGCTTTAAGCTCTTTCATATTAATCGCTGTCGAGTTCCGTAGAATACCGACTACGTGGGTGGAATAGAATAAATAATAGCAGGTATACCTACTCATATTGACACGAGAAGAACCTCCTGGGAAATCAGCAGCTTGACATAGCGAATAGCGACTTTTATAAGTTCAGTTCAGCGCTCAATTTCGCTTTATTTTGCTGTTATCGGATGAAGCTGACTTCAGGCAATTTCATTCCTTTACACAATGTAGATGGCATCAAAGCTTTAGTTAAGTGCATGAGCGGGAGTAAGATTCTTTAGTGGTACTAAATAGCTACCATTTCAACAAGACCTTTGATCCAGTTATGTGGATTTTATCAGCAATAAATTCTCGCCCAAACAAATAATGTAGGTCGCCGCACTTTGAGGGACTAAGAAACTAACAACGGTTGGTAAACCTCCTGAGTGCAAATGTAGCTCGCAGTTCCAGGGTAAATACATAAGTTTCGAGTTAAAGCGCAGTAAGACCGAGGGTCCCGAATTAAGGACAAAAGCCGACGAGCAGAGCACTAAATTATACAGATATGAACCGTAAACTTTGAAGTTGTAGAGTTACACAAATATCATAAACAAGAAACCACAGCAAGAACATTTGCAGCAATTCACTCATGCAAGCATTGATAAATCTTTACACCAAGTTAGTTTGGCAAGTTCCTTGTAACCCGCCTACTAGCACATTAGCTTTTTGGTTGTAGTGTTTTTCTTCATTAGCTTTCATATGTCCACTGATGTACACAACTACCTCAAACAAAAGAGGTATTATGTTTATGTTTAGTATTATGGGTTTGGTTCACCATGCTTGAAAGAATGGTGGTCGTAAACACAGGAAATCGCTACCCTTTCTCTGGTAGAGTCCATAGTCCCGAGTAGATGGGTTAGTAGACGGGCCGAGTGTTATTTTACCACCAGTAAATCAACTCCAGCGAAAAATTCGTTTATAACTCCGCTTGTGAAACTGGAAATAGAAAAACGTATCCAATTTCAGCGCCATTCCGGTACGAAGCCGTGATCGTAGTGAACAAAGACCTGCCAATCAACAACTTGGATCAACTGAAGGGCTTGAAATCTTGCCACACCGGTGTTAACAGAAATGTTGGATATAAGGTAAGCCTCTACCTAAATGTATCTACTTCTTTTGTGCGGCAAATTTGTATTATTCCCGCTTAGGTAGGGTTTTAGCAAAATCATAAATGTGAATTCTAAGAGCGCCGTATTGCCAAAGACAAGAAAAACAAGTCCAAAAGAATAACACCAGACATTATCCTGTTCTACAAAAAAGTCAGGTTTAACGAACAGATCGTTTTGCGTAAAGAACATTATAGGCCTATGGCATGCGTGCCTGGAAAACATTTTGCACGAACCGATAAACGTGTTCAGACTAAGTATTTAGCATTCATACCAGCCGAGTTCAAGGCAGGCAACAAGTTTGCAGACGGACTCTTTGTAAATTTCGCATCCTAAAGCAACGTTAAATACACCGCTTTCAATATAATTTAACCTTTATTAATGAATGATAAATACAAATTAATAACTAAAATACATTATAGTCTTGAGAATTAGTTCTTGCAACAAAGTTTGCAGTTAGGCGGTAGATACTTACCTACCTAAGTATTTGTTTTCTAGCTAAAGAAACCTACATTGTATTGATACTATCATCACCAATAATGCTGTGTTATTTAAAACTATATATCATAAGAAATATATGTCTAATATTTCAATGGTTCTCTTAAAAAAAGAAAACCCCATTTTCTAAGGAATCTTTTACAGACAAGGTTGTGTAGTGTCATTTCAATCTGTGCAGGGTCTATGCCTTTTAATTTCAAACTATAAACGCCACCTTAAGATTCTGATCGAACAATTTCTTGAAAAAAATCGATTCTTATTATGTAAATAAATTGCAAAATGTGTGAAGTTTACTTCGCTACAACTGACATTTACTATTTTATGTAGAGTCAACCGGCCAATATAGCTTTTTCGTATGACAAAAAGCTAGAGTTTGCAATGAGTTCAACTGACTACATAATAATAGTAGGTATATTCATTCTATAGATGAGCAATACTGTCAAATATGTAGATTAGGTAACTACCAAGCCACGACCTTGAAGATTCCTTGACGTCAGGGAGTCAGTAACAAACTTTTCAGAAACGTGATCTGTTTTCTGATACAGTAATGGCAGCGGAATTCGCAATGAGGTGGAGCTTTTAGTAATAACAAACATAACACGAGCGTATGAAAGGGTAATACGATAAGATATTCGCGTTACTGGTGTTTATTTTTATATGTTAACTAGCGACCCGCCCCGGCTTCGCACGGTTTTATTATAAGTACCGAACGGGATAAAAAGTATCCTATGTCCTTCTCCTGGCTCTAAACTACCTCCCTGCCAATTTTCAGCTAAATCGGTTCAGCCGTCCTTTAGTTATAAGTGAAGTAACTAACACGACTTTCTTTTATATATGTTAATATGGGAAAAGATTGTTGGATAAGCCTCTACTTGGATAATGATATTTAAAGAATGTAACTTGGTAGAGTAGGTAATGTACCTTAGGTATGTGTACGTATCTACTGTAATGTAGATGGTTTCTTTAATAAATAAATAAAACTTAGCAATTAACACATCATATAGCCTCAAACTAAGCAGATGGGTAAGTACTATATAACTTACTATAACGTACTATAAAAAAGCTGATATAATTGACACACATTACACATATGTCTTAACAAAAATAGCATATAGGTAAATAATAAATTGGCAAAAACACCAAGAACACCTAGAACAAATATCTGCAAATCGTAGAAATATTTTTCCCGAGGCGGGAATCAAATCCACTGCGTCACAGGCGGACCTTCGCCCACTGGGCCACTGAGGTCGTCAATCCATGACCTAAGTTTCTTCTGTACTTAACACTGGATACATGACACTGATAGATGGCCTCTTTATGGTCTGATAGTAGATATAAAGCTAGTTATATGACCGCCACGTCCACCACACAATGGAAATCAGATGCAGGCAGGCGACATAAAAATATATAGTCCGTACAAATACTGCATGGTGAATGCTAGGTTCGTATCCAATTTCCAACCTCAATGGAATAAAACTGGACAAAGAGAGATTATGCTTTTAAATTGGCAAAAACCAGAAACAAGTTTTTCAAGGATCCGTGAAAAGCAAATGCGGAGTTATGTTAATGTTTGAAGGATGTTAATTCAACATAGCGCATAGGTTAATAAAATAATAACATAGAAAAATGTAGAAATATAAAAAGTTACCTATTAAATATTAGATTAGGTACTTTGTTCATTTTACTACTTTTCAGTTGGATTACAAATATTTTGTTAACGAAGGGGGCGCTGACTCCGCTATACATATATTATTTTTAGCATAGGCCAAACTTGTTCTGTTTCCAATAAAGATTTTGTATTTTTATATTTGTGTATTTCTTTTATATAGAGTAGTAAAATTATTTACTTTGACTTAATGCTCAATATGGCATTCACTTATCTTGCTGGCTTTGAAGAATTGGTTAACCTACTTATAAGAAAACTCAAGTCATCTTCAGTAAGATTACCTTAGAAAAATATCTTAATATTCGGTCCCTATTTATTCTCAGATTCCTCTAACGATGTTAATGAAACGTGAAATCTTCCCTAAAATGAACGACCACAGTATATCGCCGAAAGAAAACGAGCTACGAGCGCTATCTTCATTCTTCAAGCAATCCTGCATCGTCGGAAAATGGTCACCAGACCCTAAGACCTTGGCTTTCTGGAGTAAGTTTTTCCATTCAAGGCCTTTTAATGTATTGGGGAACAAAATTATAATGAACCTTGCCAAAGTAAGCAACATAAAAAAGTCACTCAACGAACCATTTTAAAATTTTTAGAGGGACTAATATGAGTTTTGTAGAATCGACCTTTATTTGCCTTTCAGTAATATGGTTCAATATAATAGCGAAAGCGTATTTTAAATAGCTGTGACCCCGGTTACACCTACGTGAAAATTGATGAAAACCCTATTTTATTCCAGGCCTACAAATACATACATTTGAAATTTCAGTCCGTTCGTTCAGTAGTTTTACCGTGCAGCAGTATCAAACTCCAATCCGTCCATTCAAATATTTTTTCAGCGACGAAGTCGAATTCGACTGTATTTTTAATGTGTGATATGATTATTTTTATTTGGGAGCTGGTGCGTTTAGTCCCATTTAAATTTTATCCAGATGTGACCATTATTTTTGGAGTCATTAATTACATAGGTAGGTATTTATAAATGCAATAATAACATAGGTAAAGACTACTTCATTCGGGGAGAAAAGCGCGAAAAACTTAGTTGGAAATACAGAAATAAATCAACCTGCAAGTCTGATTTTTCATAAAATAACTTATAATACAATACATACTTACAACTTATAATCATATATACAACTAATAATATTGAGTATACAAAAATCAAAAATCTATCATCAGAAGCCAACGATATAACTTCATTTTGAACCATCGTAGACGGAAACAATAGCTTTCAATATACACAAAGCAAATGCGAAACAAAACAACTCAATTGACCAAGAAACTAGATTTAAACAACCTGCTTCCACCCGTTATCAAAAGCAGCTTACGGGAAAATGGAGCAAGGTTGGCTGGGATTTTACAAACCCTTACTGCTCAAAGGGGATATTGCTTCCAAATCGTTTATCTAGAGACTCACCCAGTTTGCAAGTCTAGGGTAAACTAGGAATCGAATTTACAATGCTAGAATATTAAATGGAATTTAGAATCAGCCAAGAATTCCCGCAATGGCTTGTGGAAACAAACAATGGAAATAGGTCAGCTCTTGATTGCAAATCAGAGCTTTTCTACTTTATTTTTCATTCTATGCATCATAATGAGGTGTGTAGTTAGTTCATTGTGAAAGGAAACCTCGTGGGGCAGAATATTTGAAAAGCAAATTACCTAGTCGGAGTACATTACGGGTGTTATTTGTTATCTCCTTTATTAGATGGCGGTACGTGTGAAGATTCAAAATGAGTATCCTAGTCTGACAATCTGACATCAAAGGTTAATTCCGAATTAAACTTGGAACTGACGGCATAAAATAAATACAAGATACTTTTATGTATACGTATACCCTCACTACCACTCTAATTGAATAGTAAACAAGTTACTTATTTTCCAAAACGAGTTAGAGTTGGTTAAATCTTTATAAAACAGGACGAAAACATGATCAAACTGTGTAATTCATTCTGTAAACGGGTTCATTATGTACCTAATTTGTGTTGCGAATTCATTCGCGACCACAAAAGTCTTAAGAGTATACCTATGTATTAGTAATCCTCTCATATTTTTAGAGTCGCAATACAGCCAGCTTTGCGCTCTATGTGAGCATCCTGAGAAATGTGACTATCCTGACAACTACAGCGGTTACGAAGGTGCTTTAAGGTGTCTGGCACATAACGGTGGTCAAGTCGCCTTTACCAAGGTCATCTATGTCAGGAAGTTCTTTGGGGTAAGTGGGCATTATCAAATACTAGATCTAAGGGGTTTGCTTATCATAAATTGGTATATTTTCTTTCAAACTTATTTTTGTCCACGAATAGTCCTTTAAAAGTTTTGTGTCTTAAAGTCTTATTTGTAACAGTGGAATTGATGTTCAATTTTAGTTTTTGAAAAAATCCCGAGATTATTATAAACACTTTAGAAACAAAATGCCCCCGTTCCTTTTCTGGGTTTCACAATACTTCATTTCCCTAGCTGCCAGTTGGAACCACCCCAGCCACCCAATCATCAGAGAACCCTGATGACTTCCGCTACCTATGCGTAGATGGGTCCAAAGTCCCGGTTAGGGAGAAAGCTTGCTCCTGGGCCGCTAGACCTTGGCAGGGACTTATGGGGCATAATGACATCCTGGCGAAGATTACACCGTTGAGGGAAAAGATCAAGCAGCTGGCTGAAGTTGGTAAGATCAAATGAAAACGCAGGTAACTGCTTGAATAAGAATTGTTTTTGAATAAATGAAATGAATTGTGTCCGATTATGAGGTAAAAGGTTAATTGTTCAAGTGATTTGCATGTGGCCCGACGCGAAAGCCAACAGTAACGATTGGTCTTCATTGGGGATGTATTATGGTAGAGTTCTTCAACTAGCATCGTGATCTCTTTTGATGGAAAGTGAACCTACCCAAAGTAAAAAGCATTTAGGTACCTATTCCTTGACACTAAATTATAAACTTAATTGGTAGGTGCAAACAAAACAGATATACCTAACCGATACATCAAAACAGGTTATTGCTTTTAATTGTAGAGCCGGTAACGCTACCTAAAAAGAATAAGACAGTGAGGTAGATGAAGTATATTATAATTTGGCATTTTTTGCTACTTAAATAAAAATGAATCTTCAAACCATCCTACAGGTGCAAGCTCCAAACCAGAATGGTTCACAAACGTCTTAGGCCTCTCAGAGAAGATCCACCACGTAGCAGACAACATTCCCATAAAGCCAATGGACTATCTGAACAAGGCTAACTACACGGAGGTCATCGAGAGGGGTCACGGCCCACCCGAACTAGTTGTCAGGTAAATAGTACTCGTGTATAATGCAGGGAATTACACACAAGGGATCGGTTAGTGACGGAACTTGCAAAAGTTGCTGACCTTACTATTTAAATGGAATGGGACTTCGTGAGTAGGCGTAGAAAAGGCGACTTTTTTCTAGGCTTGAATCGTAACAAGCTATTTAGAACATTTTTTTGTGAAAATAAAGAGAAATGGTCAACCAAGACTGTCTTCTTTATTTCGAGTTAAATTAAACTTTTCCTTTTTAACTTTAAATATACAAAATCTCTTTTATTTTTAAAGCAAAAACGACAAATTACGAAAAAGTGTATCAATTTCCGAAAAATCTAGAAATCACTACGTTGAATAGTAGTGCTCATTCGTCCTCCTTCCTCAAAAACGAGAAAAAAATTTAAAGTCTAGAGAATGTCTAAATATTCAAGAGACATTGTTAGACTATTGACATAAATCTATTGAGGCTCTCCACTTTTCTGAAATGCGAAAAGGAAATCACCCCTACATGAAATAAATCTGTGTTGGAGGATCTCTTGATGCATTTCCATATTTTCCATCATAGCAAGCTGACACCGTGACCTACTGTCACAGGCTGTGCGTGACCTCACACTTAATGACCACCCTTTGACCGAGGCCCAAATATTTACATGATTCTGTGGCGCTTTTGTTAACCCCTAAGGCTCTTTTTACTTTTATAGAGGTGCAGCTATATCATCTTTATGGATAGTAAAACTGTCTGATATTATGTTCACGCAGTTTTTGTGCGGTCGTCCATAAGATGTTAGATAAAGGGGACAATTTTGTTAAATTGCTTGTACTGAAATTTGTCTCTCATATTTAAGCGACTTCACTATTAAATCTACTTCTTACCTAGTTTACTTTTTTATTTGTCGTTATTATTTTTAAGTGGTTTTTTTATGGCAATCTGTTCATGTAAACAATAATTCAATCTTCTCTCAGAAATCATCCGCTTTATGAGTCTAGTAGACTCCAATGAGTCGCCTCTAAGCTTTTATCGAATCTTTCCGCTAGCTCTATTATTTACCGTAAAACAATATTGAAAGGCTGTGGTACAGAGATTATTGTCGTTGTAGAACATATGTATAGAACATATCTATTCATTGTTTGACGTGTCGATCAGTGAGTGATTGAGACTTTGTTTCTTCTGCTTCATGGTTTTTTAAATCAAGACCAATTTCAGTCTGCCAAGTAGAGTGCTAAGTAGTGAACTTACTTAGCGCAGCCAAAATTCAACCAACAACTAATACACATTCAGACGACAAATCTACCAACTCTTGACATATTTTTGCCTCAGATTATGCGTGACATCCAGCGTGGCTCTAGCGAAGTGCAGAGCTATGTCAGTGTTCGCGTTCAGCAGAGACATCCGCCCGCGACTCGACTGTGTGCAAGAGGCCAACGAGAACGACTGTTTAAAGAACGTAAGTACACTTATAGTTTTAGACAATAGAACAAATTGTTTGTATGTAAATGTACCTATTTAGTTGAAAACACACTGAAGCCGGAGGCGGAGCGGAGACGAAGGCGTGGCGGTTTTTCCTATGGCACCGCGCTGCCACCGCCTGCGGTGTGTGTGTAGGCTTTCATATGATTCAATAGAATACAACTGATACAACTAGCACGCCTTCGCCTCCGTTCCGCCTCCGGCTTCTGTGTTTTCAACTTTTAGCAGAGTGTATATCAAGCGTGCATTTTGCTGTTTTACTATCAGTAAACCTATAACGTAGGTATGTGTTATGTGACAAAAAAACGATTTACTAACTTAGGGACGGTATACATATATGTCGCTGATTACTGCGGTCGCGTGATGTCAGTAGCACAGGAAATATATACAATCAACCTCAACTTAAGATGCGTAAGTGCAATCATTGCATCTTCCCGCTTGACGCATTTTCTGTTAGATATGTACCGAACCATACTTTGTGAAATTCTCAAACATTTACTTCCTCATCATACATAGGCCTCCCCTAAAGAGCGCCATAGCGCCCTGTCTTCAGCTTGACAACATTTACTTATTGGGCACAAACATAATTTAAAAAAACCCCTAAGGTCCAAGACAACGGATCAGACCTGGCAGCCGTAGACGACATGCGAGTCGCATCAGCCGCTAATAAATACAACCTGCATCCAGTATTCCACGAGGTATATGGAGACACCAAGACTCCTCACTACGCAGTCGCGGTTGTGAAGAAAGGAACGACTTTCAACAAGATAGAGGACTTGAGAGGGAAGCGGTAAGATAACACAACACAACTACACTAATTCATAAAAATAGATTTTAAAATCAGATCAGCATTTCCACTTAGGGTAATCTCAAAAGAATATTAGTTTTTTTATTTATTTTATTTTTATAAGTATTATTATTTTTATATTATTTACATCATCCGTTGTACCCCAACATGTATTAAACACATCACTACATAGTATAAAACAAAGTCATTGAATACGGGATATTTACCTACCATGATTTGATTTCTTTTGAGTTTTCCGATATTTGTTAAAAACCATGATAGTTATAAAATTAAAACTAAGTCCCTTTCTCTGTCCCTCCCTATGTCCCTATATCCCTATGTCCCTCTGTATGCTACGCAACGGATATTGATGCGGTTTCTTTTAATAGATAGAGTGATTCAAGAGGAAGGTTTATATGTATAATAAAACCGTGCGAAGCCGGGGTGGGTCGCTAGTACTTTTATAAACGTGCTAGTTCTTTCTATTACACTACTTCCACTTTAGTTTGGACTAAAATAAAATACAAATTTAAATAGTTTTATAATCAACAGGTCTTGCCACAATGCCTACGGATCATTCAGTGGCCTCGATGCTCCGCTTTACTATTTAATTAACAAGAAACTCATTAATAGCGACCAGGTAAGTCGTAATCTTCCGAAAAAGGTGACGATTTTATTAGATTTTTATTGAATGCCAAACATTAGGATGAGCACAGATGTACTAAGGATGCTACGCATGGGATGAGTGTCTAAATAAAGCATCTTCATTAAAGCGTTACTAATAGAATAAAATAATGTTGGAAAATCTACTCTGAATTGTTTACTAGGCCAGAAAGATTTTATAAAATTAGTAAACGTAGGTATTCAATAAACTTCGAATACAAACAGCTCAACTGTTCCTATCGTAAAAACTAGTTATTTTTTTTTCTATTGTAATGTTCTTCGTTTGTAAAGGCCTTTCCTTTTTTATTATTAAGTTCTACCTTCGTAAATTGTTCTAAAGTGAAAAATATTTTACAGTGCGTGAAAAACTTGGGAGATTTCTTTGACGGTTCGTGCATGCCTGAAATCGACAAACCGGAGAACAATCCTAAAGGCAAGTTATAATTATAAAAGTTTTGTTTATAAGGCCTCTGAGCTTTTGGCTTCGCAGGCCTGACAAAGGACAGAGATGGAAATGGGAAACAATAATAAAACCTAGATAATTCATAGGTACAGCATCATCTAGCCTCAAGCTAAGCAGGGCTTGTGTTAGGGGTACTAGATGATTGATTTACTTAATAAATTTCACTAAATATATAGATATTTTAGTATTATTGATGAAAATAGTAAACACCCAGGACACCCTAAGATAATCTGTAGAACGTTCACCTGATGCGGGAATCAAACCCGCAACCTCCTTTTAACGATTATCCACTATAATGTATTTATTCATTGACTACGTACATATAGGTACCTAAAAACCTACAACGGTTTTATAATTTGTTTCTTTCAGGTGACGATGTTTCAAAACTGAAAAAGCAGTGCCTAAAAGATAACAGCCCAGTCAAATGTTTAAAGGAGCGCGGTGACGTAGCTTTTGTGTCCAGTAAGTATATTAAACATTGTTACATTGCCTTGATGGTTTCGGAGCCATAATCTACCCCTACAACTCAGATATTCCTATTTCTGATAGGTAAGTTTTCTTAGTCGTTTCGTGTATTTTTAACTTATATTAAATAAAATAAAATAAATTTTTCCGGACAGTACACACAGCATCATCTAGCCCCAAGCTAAGCAGAGCTTGTGTTATGGGTACTAGATGACCAAATTACATAATGTAGTATAGATCAGTCAGAATCACAAATTTTCATGTCCTCCCAGAGCGGAACCAGTAATATCAAATCTGTGCCGCCGCCGCCGGCGTGAAAATTGACGAAAAGTCTATGTTTTATTCCAAAGATAGAACGACGTCTATTCAAAATTTCAGCCCTATCCGTTCAGTAGTATAGTTAGGAAGTTATAGGCGTGAAAAGTTAACAAACATCCATCCTACATCCAACTTTCGCAACTTTTTTTAAAATTCCTACAGAATAAACAAACTGTGATATCTGCTGTTGATAGAAAATTCACTCACTTTATAACATTTTCCACAAACAGATTTGCATTTTTTGTACAGGTACTACCTACCTTTTCTGAGATAAAAAGTAGTCTATATCAGAGTATAATTTGTGTACGATAATTTGCGTTTTGCATAAGTAATAGTTATCTATAAAATTAGCGAGAAATAGATTTGCGATTTTGTCTCCTTGGGAAAGACCCTAGAATACAAAATAGCAAATTTAAAAAAACGCTTATTATATTACGCTCCGGTATAAACTTTTATCTCAAGATAAGACCTCAAAAGCGTGTAGAACCTAAAAGTAAAAATTCCAGGTGCTGACCTATCATCGTTCGTCGATTCCGAATACGAGCTTCTCTGCCTCAATCGCGACGCAGGCGGTCGCGATTCCCTCTCCAACTACGCTAATTGTAACATCGCCATGGCACCCTCGAGAACCTGGGTTTCAGCTAAAGACTTCCTCTCCGATGTCTCTATAGCCCACACGCCTCTCAGTCTAGCTGAGCTTCTGGACTCGAGGAAAGACCTCTTCAATATTTATGGAGAATTCTTGAAGAATAACAACGTTATTTTCAATGTAAGTAACATAAGTAGGTATGTCAATGACAAGTTCGAAGTGAACGCCAAGAAGCAAGAATAATTTGTATCGTCTAGTCTAACCCCAAGTTAAGCAGACCCTAGCTAAGCTTGTGTTACGAGTACTAGATATCTAATATGTTTAATAATCTTTATGGGAGTGATGGGTACTACCATCACTATAACTACATAGTATAAAACAAAAGTCGCTTTCTCTGTCCATATGTCCCTATGTATGCTTAAATCTTTAAAGTACGCAAATGATTTTGATGCGTTTCTTTTAATAGATAGTGATTCAAGAGGTAGGAAGAGGTTTATACGTATAACTAGCGACCAGCCCCGGCTTCGCACGCTTTTATTGTACGTATAAACATTACTCTTGAATCACTCTATCTATTAAAAAAAACCGCATCAAAATCCGTTGCGTAGTTTTAAAGATTTAAGCATACATAGGGACAGAGAAGGCGACTTTGTTTTATACTTTGTAGTGATAGTGATAAAACCGTGCGAAGCCAGGGAGGGTCGCTAGTAAACCATAAAGGTAACTAATACTACTACTAATTGTAGGTGGAGGTTGCGGGTTCGATTCCCGTCTCGACATAAGATATTTTGCACATTAATGCACACAACTCGCTTGTGTTTTTGTATGATAAGGTCTCAATCGACACATTTTACCTTGATTATTTTGTATAATAGTGTTTTTTTTACAGAATGCTGCAAGAGGATTGGCGACTACAGAAAAAATAGACTTTGAAAAATTCAAGAGCATTAATGACGTTATTTCTAACTGTGGAGTTGCCTAGGAATTTTATGATATTCCCATCTATTTTAAGGGATAATTACTTATTGCCTATACTTAAAGACAAAAGGTATTTCAACACAAAAAACTAAATTCAGTAAATTCTCAAAATACATGGTTCATAAACCTTATTACATTGGTGGATAAGACATTTTGTAGTTATTACAAATCTGGCCTGAACATAGATGAGAAAAATAAAATTAACGCAAATATTAATAGGCTCTGTCTTTAGTTTCTTGTGTTGAAGTACCTATGAGGTCTAATGTTTGTATTCAAAGTAAAAAATAATCAAAGACTGAAAAGATCATGTAATAGATGTCATAAGTTTATTTGAAACATCACTTATAACAATATCTAATGAAAATAAATACTTAATCAAAATGTAGCAGTATTTCATAAAACATCATTTCTACCAAAAAATTTACAACATACATAATACTTTAAAATGCTTACTCAAAAATTGCTGATCGGATATCATTTTACAATGACGCTAAGAAAAGAGTTATTACAGCCGATGCAGCTAACATGGCGTACCCAGTTCCATAAACTTCCCTCATTGTAAGACCTTTAGCTGTATCCCAGTACAGATGCCTTATGCCATTAGCTAAATGGTAACCAAGTGGTGAGGCAATCAGAGCTTTAGCTACCAACAATAATGCTGGAGATAGATTGAGATTCTCGATGACTGCTACATAGTGGGAAATGTCATTGGGTAAACAGAGCGCTCCAATACCAAGTGCGCTTGTATAAGCAGTCAGGATGATACCTGAAAAAAAGTTTAATTGAAATACCTTTGAAGTGCCAAGATTATGCTAGAAAATTATTATTTTGTGATAACATGCAATTATATGTGAAACAATATCAAAAGTACTTGACATTTAGGCCTAGTTGCGGAAACTAGTCCAGAAACAAGTAACAAAAGTACTTGAATTTAAGTTCAGCGATGAAATTATCTCACACTCAAAAGCAGTTTGGTAGCCTGATTATCAAGAATATGAAGTACGCTCCCACTGGACTAATTTGGGAAACAGCAGAAAGCTAAATTCTTGTGTTTCAAACAAATTATTAAGTAGAAATTTATTAGATGTATAGCAGTTCTGTCTAAATTTAGTAAATCAATGGAAAATTAGGTAGGTACATGTGAAGATCAAACTAAAGTGGATTGCATGTTCTAACATTCTTACCTGAAGCTCTGTGGCTGATAGAGAGCATAGCAGGCATCGGAAATGAGTAGATTGTCATATGTGGGGATAAGGGACGATTGAGACGAGTGTTCTTTTCCTCATAGTGTTCCGGTTTCGGTGTTTCAAACTTCTTGAACGATACACTTGGAGCAGCGGCATGGGCGTATTGAGCCTTGCTTGCTGAAGCAGGAAACCTGCCTAAAGCAGCCAGCACAGACTTACTGCCCAATCTGAAAGCACACAAACTTCAATAGCTTGTCGAAAATACTCCAAATTCACTTGTTTTTACCTCGTTACATAATTTTGTGGACATACCTGCTACACGTAAACAATGCCATGGTTTAATGTTTTTAGTGTTATTTATTTCCCCTCTTGCGCTATAAGAAGACAATCAAATTTAATGCTATATTGTGAAACGGAGAAAATAATATTTTAGTTTAAAAAACTGCAAAATTATTTTTACCTGATTTCACAACAAAATCTACGCAAATTGACGCAAAATGAAACTGACAGTGAGTAAAACAAAACCAATTGACATTGACTTACTTATGAATGAACCCAGTAGTTATACTTCTTAGTATGAAAAAAAAAAGTTATGATATGATTCACAAAGCATTTTTATTTATTTTTTATATTAAAAATACGTTCATACTTAAGTACCTTATTTTTCTAATAAGTAAGTACTTATACCTAACTACTACTTACGTAGGTATCTTCTTATTTAGTTTTAAACATCTACGATACCTACTTAAAAAGTTGCTTAAGAATTCACGTATTATGTAGGTACATTCAGATTTGTTTACAATGCTGCTAAAATCAATGATATCACAACAGATGCAGCCAGCATTGCATAGCCAGTGGAATACACTTCCTTAATAGAGAGACCCCTGGCTGTATCCCAGTAAAGATGTCTGATACCGTTTGCAAAGTGGTAGCCAAGAGGGGAAGCCAGCAATGTTTTGGCTAAGAAAAGTGTTGCTGGAGATAGGTTAAGACCTTCAATCATGGTTATATAATGGGATATGTCGTTTGGTAGGCACAGGGCTCCTAGACCCAGAGCACTGGCATATCCTGCTAGCATTAACCCTGTAAAATATAAAAGAAGTTAAAAAGCAACGACTCAGGTTCTCGGTCACTAAAACATTTGTAATTGTGTTTTTAAGTTGGCATAAGTACCTGAAGCTCTGTGGGTAATAGACAGCATGGAAGTCAGCTGATACTTGTAAATAGTCAGATGTGGTGACAGTGGGCGCTGAAGACGCTCATTCCTAATTTCAGGATGCTCGTCTTTAGGTTCCTCGAAATTCTTAAACGTAATTTTCGGTGCTGATGCATATCTAGCGGTGGCGATCGAAGCAGGAAATCTGTTCAAACTCGCCAGCACTGACTTACCACTTAATCTGAAACCACAACGTACACAAATGAAATACCTACAAATTATAAAGACAGAATGGCCTCGGGCCAACTTCACAAAACGAAGAAACAAACAAACAAATGTAGGTACACAAGATAGCAGTAGGAGGTAGGTAGGTAGGTACCTACTTCAGTAGAATGTTGCACTTCTATAGGCATAGTAAGTACCTAACTATAGCTGCATGCACCTGATGCACCCTACTCGTCTCCTTATGTAACGTGAATGCACTATACTCCTAGGTATTTACCTGCTGCAAGAAAGGAATGCCATTACTAAGACTATTTGACTTGCTTATTGTCAAATGTAGACTTTAAATGTAACGTACAAACAAGTGCACAAACTTATTTATTCACATGAAACCACCGCTAATTTTGGCGGACTTTTTAAAAATAAACCACACTTTCCGACGAACGGAACGTAAAAGACGAAATGAACGAGTGCAGTGAATAGAAAGAACGACCGAGCGAATGTATGAATGATATTGAACGGAAGGAACCCCGACCGATTTAAGAAAAAGAAAATAAACAAAACAGCGAAAAAAAAAAAGGCGGGAAGCTTCAAACAGGGCGGTCGCGTTTTTTTTCCCTCCGAAATTTTAATTTTGAATTTTCTTGTAAATATTGATCAGTTGAGTTAGATTTTAGTATTTTACTCAATAATTTTTGTATATAAAGTAGAGTAGTGTAAATATTATCATCTGGTAAGTCTTTTAAAGTTTTTTCTGATGGACTTTGAGGAGCCGCCGGATCCTGGGGACACGGTCCCTCAGGTCGGTAGCAATATAACAATCTGTAATAGCTTTGAGAAACTACCATCTAATGAATCCGATATAGATACGGATACATCCTTTTCAAAAAAACGAAAGCTTAAACATAAAACGTGCAAACATTGTAATAAAAAGAAGCGGAAAAATGGATCCAATGCATCAAAAGGATGTCATTGTGATAAGAAACAACCTTTTACAAGTGATAGCGATACAACAGTTGTAAGCCGAGATTTTGTCCCTAACCCTGTTGTGGCAACCCCTATTGCCGCAACCCCAACACAAAACATATCGTCACCAAATTCATCTTCGCAGGCTCCAGTAGTGGTTACCCGAATGCAGTACGACTCCACAGATAGTGCTCCTTTTATTGTACATGTGCAACGTATTACTGAGTCACCAAATGATGGTTCCACCCTCCACCCAATTATTTTTGGAAAATTCTTGAAACGCAACTCTTTCAATAATATTGTGAATGGTAGTGTGAAAAGAATTGGCAGGAACAGAGTATCCATAGCTTTCAATAATTATATTGATGCTAATGCTTTTGTTGGTCATGACAGCTTAAATAAAAATAATTTAAAGGCTTTTATCCCAACCTATAATGTGTCTCGTATGGGTGTTATTCGCGGAGTGCCTACAGACATATCTCCAGAGGAGATCATGGAGTGCACTACAGTACCTAGTGGCTGTGGGAAAATCCTTAAAGTAAGACGAATCAATTTCAAAGAAATTATTAATGGAGCTCCAGTTTGGAAGCCAACACAGACGGTAGTTGTAACATTTGATGGGCAAGTGCTACCTAACCGTATTTTCATGTGTTATACTGCCTTACAAGTTCAACTGTACACATATCCAACCATACAATGTTACAACTGCTGTCGGTTTGGTCATACCAAATTGCAGTGTCGGTCCAAACCACGTTGCTTCAAGTGCGGCCAAGAACACTCAGGTGATTCTTGTGACATTGATGAAGACTACATTTCCTGCTGTTCCTGTGGTGGTGCGCATAATGCCATTAGTAAATCTTGTCCAGAATACACTAGACAAACCAAAATTAAACAGTCCATGGCAGATAAGTGTATCTCTTATGCGGAAGCATCAAGAATACACCCACCTATGACACATTCTTATGCTGCAATTTTAACAGCAAATAAAGTCCAAACTTTTTCTTCTCCAACAACAAACCAAGTCCCATCCTCTTCTAGAAAGACTGTATTTTTAAAACCTCGCCTGCCACCAAAACTGCACAAGGGTTATGACCAAAGGGTCCACCGTGATCTGACTAGTCAGCCTTTGTCAACACAGTCTAATGGTTGTGCTCTTAAAGAGGACAACAACAAAAAACAATTGAATATTAATGATGTAATAGCCCTTCTTACCACCTTATTACAGTCTAATATAATAGAACCGTCCAACGCTGCTAAAATAATTGACACAATTAGTATTTTAAACACCCATAATGGATCACACCAGATCCGCAGTTCAGTGGAACTGCAGGAGTGTAGTCAGCAAAAAGTCTGAAATTATATATTTAATTAATAAATTTAATCCTTTTATACTTGCACTCACAGAGACCTGGCTTAAGCCAGGCTCTGTGTTCAAATTGAGCGGTTTCTCCTGCCTCAGGGAAGATAGACCTGACGGATGGGGTGGAGCCGCTCTCCTTATTAAAAATTCCTGTTCCTTTTCACAGTTTATTTTACCTTCACATAACATAAATAATTTTACTGCTATAGCTTGCATTATTAATAACATCTGTTTTGTCTCTATTTACGTACCACATCCATCCTCACAAATTTTTTATGAAATTGAAACTCTGTTTTCTTCATTACCCAAACCATGTGTTATCATGGGAGATTTCAATGCTCATCATAGAACTTGGGGTAGCTCTTTAACCAATACTCATGGTAAAGACCTGCTTGACTTAATAGATAGGCAGATTTTGTGTATTTTAAATGATGGCACTCAAACTCGGCGAACAAAACCTTCAGAAAATATTAGTGCTGTTGACTTATCAATTACCTCTCCTAGCCTGGCCTTAGACATTACATGGAAAACACAACCATTTACACATGGAAGTGATCATTATCCCATCATTTTACAATTTACTAAATTTAAAGTTAATCATGTTCCTAAAGCTCCACCCAGAATGAGATACAAAATTATCCCTGATAAATGGTGTGATTTTAATGCTTACATGGAAGATAAGATAAATACTTTGCCTCCTATATCCCAGGGTATATCTACATGTTCTAATGCTTTTGTAAATAAATTGATAGAAACAGCTAATGCAACATTTCCTCTTAAAAATAGTGCTTCAGGAAAGTTATCATCCCCGCCTTGGTGGGATTCCGAATGTAGCCTAGCTGTTACTCAAAGAAAAGAGGCAGAGCTAATTTATAATCAAGACATGACAGAAGACAATTTCAATAAATTAATTGATGTAATAGCTAAAACCAAAAAAACATTGAAAGATAAGAAAAAGCAAGGATGGCAAAGTTTTTGCTCAACTATTTCACCCAAAACAAAGCCATCAACAGTCTGGGCTAATATAAGACGTTATAGATCTGGGGTTAATGAATCTACTTCTGCTACAATGCCTACTTTCCTGAGAGATAGCTTCATAGACCGTTTGGCTCCAGCGACAGTACCACCAAAGGAATTATTTATAACCCGAACACTACCACAAAATCCTGTGTGTTCGAATGGCCTGGATGCACCCTTTTCTATTCACGAGCTGAAAGGCATTTTGTCAGTGACCCGCGATACGGCTCCTGGCAACGATGGCATTCCATATTCTTTCTTTGCTCATCTTGGTGAAGATTCTTTGCATTATTTATTATCAATTATTAATTCCGTCATGTTGACAGGTGACATTCCCTCGGAATGGAAAATTCAAATAGTATTGCCATTTTTAAAACCAACAAAAAATTCATTAGATTCCGCTTCTTATCGACCCATAGCTTTATCTCCAGTTATTTTAAAAATTGTAGAACACCTAGTTAAAAATAGAATTGAGTGGTTTATTGAAAGTCAGAACCTTTTGCCTCAGGGCCAATATGGCTTTAGGAAAGGTAGAAGTTCGATGGACAGTATTAGTGTCTTTATGACAGATATTAGAATAGCGTTTTCACTGAATAAGTCGGTCGTAGCTACTTTTTTGGATATAAAATCTGCCTATGATAATGTTTTAATTGAAGTGTTGATAAAAAAACTAAATTGTTTAAAAATCCCTCCTATCTTATCCAACTTTGTTCAAAACATGCTAGCTGGTCGAGTGATTAAATTAAATTCTTCTGAGCTTACAAGAGTAGCGTGGAAGGGTCTACCACAGGGTTCTGTTTTGAGTCCGCTCCTTTACAGTATTTATACGTATGATTTAGAAGCTTCTGTTAATGATATGGTTAGTATTCTACAGTATGCAGATGACTTACTGGTATACACCCCTTGCAGCTCTATTGATACAGGATCTTCTGACTTAACTATTTCACTTAAATTTCTTAAGCTATGGTTGGATAAGCATGGCTTAGAACTTTCAGTGTCCAAAAGCAGGGCAGTTACATTTACGCGCCAATTTAATCCGATACCTGCTAAAATATATTATGATAATGTCCTTATTCCTGTAAGTAGTTATGCAAAATTTTTAGGTGTAATATTAGATTCAAAACTTACAGGCCACCCACATTGTGAATATGTTGTTACGAAATGTGAAAAATATTTGAATTTAATAAGAGCTCTTTCTGGTGTTTGGTGGGGTGCTCACCCTTTTTCTTTGAAACTTTTGTACAATGCTCTCATAAGAAGTACGCTAGACTATGGTACTTTCTTATTAGAACCTGGTAGAGCAGCTGCTTTCAAATCTTTGGATGGCATTCAGTCTAGAGCAATGCGAATCATTTTGGGGGCGATGAAATCTAGTCCCATTATTGCACTACAGGCAGAATGTAGTGAATCTTCACTACATTTAAGACGTCAGTATCTGTCTGATAGATTCTTTTTCCGTACCTCTCAGATATCAAATCATCAGCTTCATTCAAAAATACAACATCTTTCTCACCTCATACCAACTTCTTCATATTGGAAACATAAACGGCTTCCATATTTAATTTATAGCTTTAAAAAATATAAATCGTTAACAGCCCCAACTCATCAATCTACTCTTCTTCCCTTATTCAACTGTAGCTATAAAGCTCTAACACTTTCTCCTACCGTTCACTTTGACCTCAATATAGACCGTGATGATAGAAATGCTAATGTATATTTCAAAACTGCCGTTGATGATCGCTGGTGTGGCTGGCATCAGATTTATACTGATGCCTCCAAGCATTCTGAAATAGGAAAAGTTGGCGTTGGTATTTATCACAAACAGTATAATATTGTACAAAAAGTTAAATTTCCTCCAGAAACATCAGTATTTACCGGAGAATGCTACGGGATTTTGAAAGCACTGGAGTACATATTACTGATGAAACTTCAAAATACCGTTATTTTTAGTGACTCAATGAGTTCATTACAGTCACTCATTAAATATCCATTTCGATCCAAAACTTACTATCATATTATAATGGACTCGAGAACTAAACTGTTGCAATGCAATGACTATGGATATTCAGTACACTTCGCATGGATCCCAAGCCATTGTGGTATAGGGGGCAACGAACGGGCAGATATTCTTGCTAATGAAGCTGTGGAGTGTGGGGACCTTTTCCCCTACAAAAACTTTTCTCAAGATCTTCTTGCTCTACCTAGGATTTATCTCAGGAATGCTTGGGATGAGTCTTGGGCGGGCAACATGGGTAACAAGGCAAAACACTACAGATTTATTCAAACTGAAATTCCACTCAAACCTTGGTTTTTTAAAATAAAACTGAATAAACGTGCCACTACAGTTATAATTCGGATGCGGCTTGGTCACACGTGCACTCCAGCCCATTTGGCACGGATGAAAATTGTCAGTAACCCTTCTTGCGAATGCGGTGATGAATTTGGTGACGAAAATCATATATTTTTTTCTTGTAGCAAATATGATCACAGTGCCTTCTATGATGAGCTCATCTCCCTCCGTATTCCTCTACCTATTAATATTGCTTCCCTCCTTTCCTCCTTAGACCCCTGTATATATCAATCTTTATCATCATTTATTTGTACAAATAATATCAATATATAGATTAGTTAATTGTTGTGTATTTAGAACCTTAATTTTTATAAAATATTAGATAGTTCCCTTCCTATTGTATTATTTCCTAACTCTCCTGATCCTGTTCATTTTTGGGGACGCAGTAGGCTTTGTACATAATTAAGTTTCCCAAATTTTTTAATTAAAAAAAAAAACAACACCAAAAAAAAAAACCAAAACATGAAAATGGCAAATGCTAAGATTAGCGAGACCAAGAAGAAGAAAAAAAAAAAAAAAAAAAAAAAAAACAAAACAGCAAGAATTTGAATTATAAACTCTGCATTTATTTTCAAGTAAATCTATGTTTCGTGTATTAGCTATCGCGGCCTTCAATAGTTTAATACTAAGCCGAGGCAGTTGCGCTGTGACTATGACTACTACCCTCAAAGCTATGGATTTTGAGGTGTTTGGACGGGTCCAAGGAGTGTTTTTCCGCAAGGTACTACTTAACAAATAATATATAAGAAGATAAAAAATAAAAACTTAACACTAACACTAACATTTTGGTGATATACTTCAGTTCAGGATTACCTATCCATAGGTAATTTCAGTACTATGGGTTTTCTTAATATTCCAGTTATTCCTTGGTTTGTCTAAATTTCCTTGAACTTTTAAAATAGCATATTCTTAAGAAAAAAATTCAAATGCCTATTTAGCCTTAGCACAGCCTTAGCCTAATAGAAAAAGCTAAAGTCCATGTACTTCATCTTTTTCTAATACATATATGCTGCTGCTAAAGCAGGAACATTTAGGAAAGAGCAGAATATTTGGTGTATAACATGATAGAAGAAAAGAAGTCTTGTTTTTTGATGTGTATCCTGATCTGGAATATATAAGTGTCCATAATATACATTAGGACTATACATTCAATATTAAATGTAGTTAAATATTTTCTAGATAAACCAGGTTAACAAATATATTTGGTTTCAGTGTACCAAAGAGCATGCCGATAAGCTGGGCCTTCGAGGATGGTGCAAGAATACAGATGAAGGAACAGTTCTTGGCCACATGCAAGGTTCCACAGATAAAGTTGAATCTATGTAAGTTAAGAATACTTTACTAATATGTACATATCTGGCCATGCTCACCCCCGACCAGGTTGGATGATGATCTGCGAAAGACTGCTGGCAGATGCTGGATGCGGCAAGCTGAAGACAGGGTGCTATGGCGCTCATTATGGGAGGCCTATGTCCAACAGTGGACTAATATAGGCTGTATTTTATTTGTATTCTCTATTTAAAACCTTTTTTGTGACTGGAAAATAAATGTCTTTATTATTTATATTTTTTTAAGATGGTGCCATAAAAAATGTATTTCCAAGGTCCCGCATAACTTGGCAATTTAAAGTTGGTTTTTAACAAATTATCATGTTATCTTGCTTCTTACTATTATAATAAATGGGAAAGTCTGTGTGAATGTTTGTTATAAGTCATCTCCGTAACTACTTAAGTTATTTAAATGAAATATAAAATGTAGGTGGTAAAGTTTGTATGCAAATTTTTTACTTAGTTTGATGCACTCAAAACTCGGTATAAATAAACTGCAAAGTAAATAATCAAACACGTATTTTTTATTTTTACGAAATTATCCCTAGGAGGCGTGCAGTAATTTTTCGAAATTTTACTATGAATTTCCATGCGGGCGAAGCCGCTACTAGTTTACATTAAAAAACTAGCAACCCGCCCCGGCTTCGCACGGTTTTATTATACGTATAAACCTTCCTCTTGAAACACTCTAGCTAATAAAAAAAACCTCATTAAAATCCGTTGCGTACTTTTAAAGATTTAAGCATTCAAAGGGACATAAGGATATAGGGACATAGGGACAGAAAAAGCGACTTTGTTATATACTATGATGATCCATTCTACGTTCGGCATAAATATCATAGCTACCAAAAAATATTTAGCCTTCCATCACAATTAAAAAGTAAAGATGATGAATCCAAGCAGTTTCAAGGTCTTATTTTTTTACAGGATGCATTGGTTGAAAACTGAGGGTAGTCCAAGCAGCAAGATAGACAAGGCCGAGTTTAGAAATCAGAAGGATATTACTGAATACTCATTCGAAAATTTTGCTATTATTCGAGACTGAGATTAGTGAATTAACTTTTAATGTTTGGAAATACAAAAATATAGTTTAATTTGAGTCCTAGTGAAGATGACTGATGTCCAAAAACTTAAAGTATTAATATGTATAATTAGGTATAGTTAATTAATTTATTATTAGAAAGTCTGGTGGGTAGCAAGTGATACCCATCAACACTGATATTAATGTTATTTAAGTAGGCACTCTTCCCCAGTTATCTCAATAAATATACTTTGAAAGTGAAAAAATCTTTAATTATGGTGCTAAACTTTATATCATAAGTAGAAGCATTCATCCAAAAAATAAAGAAGAGCGTTTTCGCCATACAAGCGATAATACATACAAAAATGCATGTATTATCGCTTTGTGTACCTATAAACGCAGTCTGCAAAATCAGATTCTAGATTGGCATTTAAAATTTTAACACTGAGCACGCCGCCCAACGCAACGCGCGATTGCAAGCTTCTCCGTATAAAGAGATAATTTCAGAAGACCTTAGAGAATTTTATCTTAGACTAGCTGGTGCCCGCGACTAGACTTCGTCTGCGCAGGATTAGTATTTCGAGTAGTTTAGCTTGGCGTAGAATTTCGCCTCGCGGTTTCACCGGTGTAATTCCTTTTCCGGTGGGAATTTGGGATAAAATAAAGCATAATATGCTATATTTTATCCCGAATGTATTATGTGCTATTCCTGACTACAATATATTATCTCTGTGCCAAATTTCAGCCAGATCCGTTCAGTAGTTTTTGCATAGCAGCGCCTCAGGGTTTCACCCACGTAGTTCCCGTTCCCGTGGGAATTCCGGGATAAAATATATGCCTATGTGTTATTCCAGACTATAATCTATCTCTGTGCCAAATTTCAGCCAGATCCGTTCAGTAGTTTTAGCGTGAAAGAGTAACAAACATCCATACTTACAAACTTATAATATTTAATAATAAGTTTTTGTAATTAATATTTATAATATTAGTAGGATAATAACTATGGTGGGGTTATTACTCTTTGGTTCTGTCTGAGCTCTTTGGGCATAGCCTACCTACATACTAAGATCAATTACTACGTTCCGTCCTACCTATAAAAAAAGTACATTCGGATTTCGGGTAGTCTACTCAAAAGTCAACGTCTTTTTAGTCGTTACGTCGTAGTTCCGTACCTACCAAAGAGAATATAAATACTTCGTAAAGTACCTACAATGAAGGAGTTCCAAGCTCAATTTATTTTATGCCTGTTATTTCAATAAAAATCAAAGGTAAATAAGATTATTCGTTACATTGTCATTGCTTATTTATATTCTCTTTGATTGCGTGGTCATTGCACAACAACGTATACCTAGCCTACATATTTGACTGGTATTTTATAAACTCTTTTATTTTATACGTAGAGATTTCGTGCTCTTTAGGTTCATCTTGGTCCCTTAATTCTGTAAAGACATCGTCATACCTATACATTTATCAATAAAAACCGCCACACACAGAAGCCGGGCCGGGCCGGACGCGAAGGCGTGCGGGTTGTATCCTATTGATACCGCACCGCCGCCCACACCGCCTCCGGTGTGTAGTCTTTCATATGATTCAATAGGATTCAACTCGCACGCCTTCGCCTCCGGCCCGGCCACGGCTTCGTGTGTGACGGCTCTCAAAAACGTGCAGGATTCGCCATGCCGCCGCTTATACATAAATTGAGACCACCTGTGAAGAAACCACCCTTATTGACATCCGATTTTGAAGTATCGGGTGAAGTTATCAATGTTAAGTTTGGAGCGGTAAGTGAAAATAATAATTTTGAACAATTTACGCGAGTTGAAGACGACATCGACGACATCCATATCGAAATTTCGGTTGAGTAGGGAATCAGGTTCCTACCATTCCTACCTGATTCAGTAGGATACCGACAGCCATACTGTGACCCCCGACCAGGAGGTCGGGGATCACAGTATGACTGTCGGGGGAAATTCAGCTTGACTCGCGAAATCATCTTTTTAGTTCCATGCTTGTGCTAAGGGTACTAATAACTGATACTTCGTAACATACATAAGTTACTAAATAGAGAAAACACCCGGAATGCATATCGTACAAATATTTGTCCCGAGGCGGGAATCGAACCCGCAACCAGCGACGCAGGCGCACCTTCGAAAGCTACAGACAGGCCGACAGGCTTTAGGTACTTAGTAATTTGGGTTTGGATTTAAAATTAATTTTCAGAGAGCGTACACCCAGCCGCGTACGTATAGATACGATCTCAAAACAAAAACATGTAGTAGGTAGGTACTTGAAGAGTGGGCTTAGCACTTGATTTGTTTGCAGTACACCAAGGATCAAGCAGACAAGCTGGGTATCCGAGGCTGGTGCCGGTCTACAGCTCAGGGAACCATCTTGGGACAGGTGGAAGGACCCCCCGAGAAAGTTGAATCTATGTAAGTTTCATTATTTACGTGTAGGTAAGCCTTACAGAGGTAGGCAAACTGCGTCTCGCGAGCTAAAGCCAAGGATACACTAGGGGGCAAATGGAGCAACATGTTGCTCAACAACTACGTAGAACATGCCGAAGTGAATGTTGCGGAACATTGAACGCGCGCTCGCTCTCGAGGCGGGAGCAAGCAACATACCCCACGTCACGCGTACAATTTTGCGGGGCATGTTGCGGGACAATATGCAACGTTGCAGCGTCACGTAAATTAAGTGTTGCGCGTCACGTTGCGGGACAAAATGTTCCCAAGTGTATCCTTGGCCGATCCTGTCCATCCAAAGGTTGCCTGGAAGAGATCGCTTTTAGCGATAAGGCCGCCGATTGTGCCACTTTAGATGTGGTTATTAGTGTTTAGCTTATATGTTACTACTAATTTTGATGGTGCAATAAAGAAGTTGTCTATCTATCTATCTATCCTTGGCTTTATGGGAGAGTTGGTGCCAGCGACTTCGTCTGCGCAGGATTAGTATTTCGAGTATTCTCGCGGTTTCGCTTGCGTAATTCCCGTTCCCGTGAAAATTCCGGTATAAAATATAGCCTATATTGTGCTATTCCAGACTACAATCAATCTCTGTGCCAAATTTCAGCCAGATCCCTTCAGTAGTTTTTCCGCAGTAGCGCCTCACGATTTCACTTGAGTATGGTTCGACAGAATCAAAACGCGAGTCGCGAAATAGAATAAGTTTTCACTTTTTAAAATAAGTGGTGCTTGCAATGGTAAAACTAAATGCCCCCACAAGTCCTTGCCAAATCAGACCTGAGCTGGAAAGAGCTATGCCCTGTTTCTCTGAAGGATAGGATTCGTAATGAATACATACATACGATAGTGAACCAAAGTTATCGATATAGCTCAAAGAATTAGCAAGCTAAAGAGGCATTCGGCCGGCCATATCTCACGAAGAACCGACAACCGTAAACGTGTTGTTGAGTGGAGACCGCGACTTGAAAAACATAGTGTGTCTCTCCGTCCAGGTGGGATGACAATCGGGATAAAAATGCTGGCAGATGCTGGATGGGTCAAGCTGCATGGCGCTCATTAGGGGAGGCCTTTATCCAGCAGTGAACTAATATAGGCTAATGATGAGTAAATCCGAGTGGTGAACCGTACTGACCATGATTTTGTTTCAGGATAACCTGGTTAAAGACCACAGGTAGTCCCAAAAGCAAGATTGACAAGGTGGTGTTAAAAAATCAGAAGGAAATCCCCGATTTTTCTTTCAGCGAGTTTGGAATTCATAATGAGAGGGACTGAAGACTAGATTAATGGACTAGAACGCTACGATCATGTTTTTTCATATCACACACAGAGTACCGACCTTCCTAATTTGGCCGACTGATACGTCGCGAGAAACAATCAGAAAAAAACAGATAAAACCATAAATATTAACGAACTGTACAGACCCTAAAAGTTCCTCACCTACATTAAAGCATTTAGTCCCCAGTCATTAGGTATATTATACAGATAAATTCTGTTTCAGTCAATAAATAACGTTTACAAACAAAATGGTTTTTCTCATTATCCTTGAATTACAAAAGTTTATTAACGTGACAAAGGGAAGCGAAATACAGAATTTTTTAATTACGTTCACAGCTTCACGTCAACCTTCATCTCGCAAATGTGGCGGGAACAAAAGCTCATCTCCCAGGGTTGTGATAAAAAGGCCTCGCCCCACTTAGTCATTACGCGAGTAATGAGTAAAAACTCGCGAAATTTCATTCTCCCGCGCGCGGTCAAATCTAATTTGATGCGATGCGAATTCCCCAACCGTAATTGCCACCAACCTAACTCCCGAGTAAATCGGATTCAATCGAAGCGATGCAAATTCCAGAGAAATTCAAAGGAACTCTACTGAAATAAAAGCTCTTATCTATAGAGTTACCCTTCATAAGTACCTACGTGGCGACCCGATTCACGAATAAGTATAAAAATAAACTTAGTCAAAGGCCTACAGGTGGTTTATTTGACTTTATTACAACGCCGCTTGAACTTTGAAACACGATTATTTTGATAATCTTTCGTGTGTTTGATACCTACGTTAAACCACCCTTGAGAGGTATGTAGGTTTTTTGCCGTAAAATTATATGAGGGCTCACATTTCAAACCCTCCGCTCGGCTCGAAAAGGACAGCTCATTAAAAAGTTGTTGCGTTTAAAAGCCACAATATTTTTTCTCGCTATCTCGCCCCAAGAACATAAACATCAACAAGAAGAGCGCCCGAGGCTTGAGGGGTCGCTTTTGTGCAGGAATTTCATAAATCCTCTCCGCCCTAGATCCTACGCAAATATTAGGTACTTACCTACCTACATTTCTAAGAATCAAATAATAATGTGCCATCTGTTAGCTAACAATAAGTCGACCTTGAATGGTTTCGCGGAGTTTTCGCTAGAAGGGTAGGAAATAATTACGTTCAAGTCAGTAACCCGGGCGTGCGTTATCGATGGGCGCGGGGCGGGCGGAAAGTGGGTCAGGCGGGAGCCGCGCAGCCGCCGCGCCGTCACTGCGCCCCCAGTCTTCAGCCATGGCGGACGCGCCGCCTGAGGTCCTCGAGCTCAACGTGGGCGGCGTGCACTACGCGAGCACGCGCGACACTCTGTCTCGCGACCCTAACTCGCTGATCGCGGTCGCGCTACGCGACGCCGACCACCCACGCGACGCCCGCGGCCGCCTCTTCTTCGACCGCGACGGAGTGCTCTTCCGCTACGTCCTGGACTACCTCCGCGACGGCGCGCTCGCCTTGCCGGAATGCTTCCGGGAGCACAAGCGGCTGGCGCGCGAGGCGCAGCACTTCCGGCTAGCAGGACTGGAGGCGGCCGTGGTGTCCGCGGACCCGCGTCCTCCGAGCCGCGAGAAGGGCTGCATCACGGTCGGGTACCGCGGTTCTTTCGCCTTTGGCCGGGACGGGCTCGCCGACGTCAAGTTCCGCAAGCTGTCGCGCATCCTGGTCTGCGGGAAGGTGACGCTGTGCCGCGACGTATTCGGGGAGACGCTGAACGAGTCTCGCGACCCGGACCACGGGCTGGCGGACCGGTACACGTCGCGGTTCTTCCTGAAACACTCGTTCATCGAGCAGGCTTTCGACATGCTGCAGGAGAACGGGTTCAAGCTGACGGCGAGCGCAGGCAGCGGGACGGCGGGCGGCGCGGCCGAGCTGAAGCCAGGCGTTGACTCCGAGGAGAACCGCTGGAACCACTACAACGAGTTTGTTTTCGTGCGCGAATAGTTCCCGCCGCGGGCGGCCGTGAGCGACTGGTGCATCGGAGAGGCTGGAGCTGGGTCGCTGCTCGAGTTTCCAGCTTTTCAAAGTTAATAGTTCGGCGTAGAAGCTATCGCTTTGGTTTCTTCGAACCGTTCTATTCGAAATTGGACTACAATAAATAAATATCTTATGATCCTCGTAGAAATACGTAAATACTTAAATTTTTCAATAATCTAGAGATGGAAGTTAAAGTTAAATGTTTCCTTATATAACTAGGTTAGATAAATGAAACATTAAATGTAATCAATCTAATATTATCTAAAATAGATAGTGTTAAATGTATAAATATATAATTAGACTTAGATAAAATCTCTGTTAGAAATTATTCCTACTGTTACCTATTTCTAGTCTGACCTATTTTATATCTTCGAAATTATTTTATGACCTGTTTATAAATTTGTATTTTGAGATCTGCGGGCCATTTTCTTAAAAATTTTAAATAAAATTGCCAAATCATTTTGTAATATTTATGTACAAGATGTACTTACTGGCTTTAAGTTTCAGTGTAATTTTACCTATTGTAATTTTGTCTATCGAGTTTCCAGGTACAAACTGTGCCATAATGTTGTGATCATATTTTCATATTGTAAGTTATTTGCTCGTAGATTATACCTAGGTAGTTCGATAAACATAGTTTAAATAAAATATCTTAATAGTGCTATAAAATAATTACCAGTAGGTCCCTAACATTGTTTTGCCACAACAAGTAGTAGTGTTGATAAATCTGGCACAAATGTTGTCGCTTCGCAAAGTTGATGGTTAGCATTCCGAGAATGCTCTACATACGCTTTTCTAAACAAATCTTTGTCGTTAGTTAGTATACCTTTACTAGGTTTTGTTCATTTGTGAGATGTTGCTATGTCGAATTTAACGATCGCAGCCATATCACTAGTTTAGTATTAAGACCTTCTTCCTGAATGATCTTCCCGTAAAATAGAAAATGCTTGTTTCATTCTCATCTTATGCGATTTATCGAGAAATATAATGTTCAAATTATCGAATACAACAAAATATTTTTTCAATAACTGAGGAATTAATAATATAGTTAATAGACTCCTGTTATAAATAAATAGAGTAGGTTCGTTGTTTAGTTTAGGACGTGAACTAATAAACTATTATAAATCCATAGATAACTTACAGTTGTTGCGTCGAATCAAACTTGCTGTATGAATCGTTAAAATATCTAGAAGTTATAGGTATTCGATAAAGGAATTTTCTATGTATGTAAATTATACTGTTACTTTTACTAAGTGTGTTCTCAAAAATTTGGTTCAGTTTTATGAGCCATACTGACTGAGGCGAACTTTTGGGAACTCCAACCTTCATACTAAACTTGTTTTATGACTATGGTTTTCACGCTGAGTACTATGTATGACCAGTAAATTAAAATTTGTATTTTATGTGGTACACCACTAATTTTGAATTGTATCCAACGTAAGCTAATTTGAAACACCTAATCAGCATTGAGCATAGTAAAAAATTGTTTGAGAAGGAAAAAAATTATAAAATTATTGACTAGGTACTATGGTCCTACGGAACAGAAGAGTCAGGTGAAAAAAGTGGATCAGAAATGAATTAAATACCTAAGCAAAAGATTAGCTGCATATGAGCTGGCTATTTGGTCGAAAATATCGAAAATTATCACGAAAGAAACCAAATTGAAAAAAAAGGTAGTTTATGAACTGTTGGAAAAGGAAGTAATAACTTTTTACGGTTGGTTGACTGTATTTGGATATTGAGTTTCTAACTAGTATTTTTTTATCTTTTGTTGAGACAACCATTTCGTGAATCGTGTTATTCTAAAGTTAGAAACAGAAATGGAGCTGAAAAAGTAGCGGGCTTTGTTGGGCTGAAAAATTGGCGAAAAGATACAAAATCACCTAAAGTAAAAACCCAAGTTGTTTGGAAGAGTTAAAGTTTGTTTTGAAAAACCACATCAAATTCCCGAGAGCAAAAGTTGTTTAAAAATACAATTTGTTTTTTATCTTCGAAACGTGAGAGCGTATTTATTGCTTTAGAGATAAAACAGTGTTGGATCTGGTCTCGACTTATAGAATTTTTAAACTGATAGTTTTGTGAATAAATTTAGTTTAAAAGTTTGTTTTTTTATTTTGTGTAATATGGTCCAATGTAGGTATGGCATATATTATTCATTCTTGAACTAAATGGTACGTATGTTGCTTGATGATGGTAAGAGGCCCAACGCGACAGTAAGACACTAGTCCCGTGGGAGTAAAGGGAGGCCCATTGTGTGGGACGACCATCTTCGTGCAACTCGATGTGTGAATCTACTCTACTGTTTATCGAGTGGACTATATAAATACTGTTCTCAAGCGAATTTGTCTTAACAAGAATCTGACCTAGAGAAAATCTAACTTAAACAGAACCACACAATGAGCCTACGCTACATGCGTCGTCACACTTGCGCCTTCCCGTCGTCCAAGGAAATCTGCGAGGGCTAGTACGTCGGCAGAGATTCGGTGAACTGAAGCAGTCTCGATAGGGCCTACGCATTTGTTAGACTTAGGTAGAGGTAGACTGCTAGGAGTAGAGAGCATACGTCCACAGAGTACTGAGTATCTGGCGCAGCGCATCAGCATTGTCATACAGCGGGGTGATGCACCCAGCGTCTTGAAGACTCTTCCATCCCACTGGTAATCTGGATCAATTTGCAACGGGGTGTGCAGTTAGCTGCAGATAAATAACTATTGGGAGTACTAGAGCTACGCGACTACTATACGTAGCTCTAGTGCTACGATCATTCATTAGCCATAGTGCTACACTGTAGCTGTAGCTACGCGGAGCTACGTGCTACGATCCGTAGACCTTGCTACGCCACGTAACCAATCAATCAAGCTTGTGAGAAGATGCTTGCTACTATACGCATCTATTATTCTAATTCAGAATTTTATTTATATTTAATAACATTATCTACTGTATATAATGATATTTATATTAATTTGCATGTTAGTCATAAGGTTTTCTCGGTGTCTGATTGTTTGTATATGTCACCGTAAAATTATAAATAACGTTAGATTATAATCTATCTAGCGAGATTGTTAACTATCGATAGATAGTGAACCGTAACATTTCCTTACAATTTAACGTATTCTTTTTGCTAAAATGCCTTGTATGATTGCGTGATGTCATAACTGATGACAATCGCCACACTCCAAGCAGTAAGGTAAGGGACCTCATCACTAATCTCTAAATATCTCAAAGCCGATTGCTCTCACGTATCCAACAGCGACCCTCCATTCATTAACAAGTTCAATGCTTGCTTATTAGCATAAGCTACTCAGCTTTACATCCTCGCAAAGCTTGGCAGCACAGCTTGGCAGTGATCCAAAAGCCGCGTACAGACTGCTGTAACGTAACATGCAATGTAACATGAAAGGAGCATTTCATAAGTGTGGACGCAGCGCACGCACGAACTGAGCAGGTACGTGTTCGCATCTTTTCCGGCATGTGCGCGGCGAACATAGCTCAGTCTGCCGAGAACACGCGGACAGAATTTACTATACAATTATTACTGGCTACGATGATTGTCGATGCTTCAATGATTATCATCAATCATGTGGAAAAAAAACGTAACGTGAACGGCTCTGCTGTAGCTGTATTTTCTTCCATTCTTCCAACGTTCGCGCGCGTTCGAGTAAACAACCCGTCCACACTGGCGCTCCGCACACACTGCGCGCCCCTTTGTGTTCGGCAAAAAAACCGACAAATGGTGGATCGCGGCGCGCACGAGTTGAAATGCTCTGTTCGTGCCCGTAGTGTGCGCGGTTCGTGCGCGCGAGGCGTCCACACTGTGTGATTTCTGTTACATTGCATGATACATTGCGACAGTGTGGACGGCAAATTCTTTCATTGCGTGATACATTGCACAGAAATCTGTACGCGGCTTAAGAAAAAATTACCGAAAAAAACCTAAATACAAAACATTTTTACATGATTGCAAAATATACCTATCTGTTCTACTGTACGTATAGTTTATTTCTTGTTGTAGGTATTGTAGTATTCTGAGTATTAAACGTCACGGGCGTGTCGGATGCACTAGCTAGCGCAGCCATTCGCCTTGCGGCGGTGCGGACGACAGACGCGTGTCTATAATTAATATCTGTGTTTTATTGGCATTTGACCCTAACCTGGTACAAGTGGCGACCCTGCCAGTGACTAAAAAATAAGAGGTAAGTGCCAATAATTCCAAATAAGCAATTGGTAAATCAACTGACGGCCTAATCTGAGTTGCAAACAAATGCTGGTAAATAATCGCATCGTAGTAATGATTACATGCTCGATGATTCGCCTACCTTGATAAACTGTAAACCCTGTGCCTACATAAATACCATAGTTGATAAACAACAAATACATTATTCGCCGTGCCATTTTGGCGAAAGTTATAACTACCCTCAAATAGGTTAGAAAGAAACAAAATTACTTTGTTAGCAAATTTGAGTAGGTTAACGAAAAGATGATCACCTACCTACATTGTTAAAAAGAAAAAGTTCTGGAATGCTAATATCAGTACCTAAGTTATTAAGTTTTATATGTAGTTAGTTATGCTTTCTGAGGTTCTGAGGACTTCCCCAAGTATAAATATTGCAAATCTGTTTGTGACTCAGTTGGGTGACGGAAGTTGGTTGGTACCTAAAAACCCACAATGATAAGACAAGAGGTAGTTCTAAAGAACGGTACCTAAAAACCCACAAAGATATGATCTGACGAGAGGTAGTTCTAATGAACGGTACCTAAAAAACCTATTATGATAAGATCTGATAACAGGTAGTTCAAACGAACGGTACCTACTAATAAATATTTGCATATCAGACAGATATAGTAAAGGTACATAAAGATTTTCACCAAAAAACAATTAAATTATTTATGGTAACTAGTAAGTATAAGTTCGATAAAATTGAACGGATCCAAAATTTATTGACCGTTCTAGCAATCAAATACATGTGGCTTACAGTAGCGGATTAGTTTAAAAAGTACATTTGGTACTAAGTAAACATAATAAACATTCTCTTTATGTGAATGGATAATATATTATTCTCTGAGAAATAATGTAATTAACGACAAGTTGACAAGTAAACAGATTGGATCTGAGACTTGTAAATTGTTTATTTGAGAAGAAAAAAGCTCATAATATTTAGATATCAATAGATTGTTAGAATAGAGTAAACAAAGCTAAAGACTTTCCAATAGTTTGTATATTTATAAAGTTTTTGAAATGCATTAATAATATAATACTTGAACTATTTAAAAAATCTAATTTAAATTACAAAGAAATTAAAAGTTCCATGGCAGTTTAGTCTGTTTTGATCAAATTAGTACTAAATAATGGTAAATGATAAAATGTGGTTAGTTATCGAAATAGCTAACAGATGGTAAATAGATGTTATACTTTATAAGCAAAGATAATTATAATTAAGGGGAAGAAATAAACTTGAACAATTAGATCGGTTGGGCCGGCTGCAGATTGTTACGAACAATCTAGAGGTAGCTCAACTGATCCGTAATCGATACCAATCGGATGAGTCCCCAAGACGTATTGCTCTGCTGCATGGCAGGCTAGATTAAGAGGTAGTTTTGGTGTAAATCGAAACGGTACCTACCAAAATATTTGTCATTGGCACAGATAGTGTACAATTTTCAAGATTTAAAAAAAAAATGGATTTCCAAGATCAAAAGTATTAAGAGGTAGTTTCGGTGTAAATCGAAACGGTACCTACCAACAAAACATAATTGTTATTAGTACAGATAGTACAAAAATGGTACAAGTATCAACATTAATGAAATTCTTGAATTGTCAAGAACTAAAGTAGTTAAGTAATCTAACGAGATTAAGAGGTAGTTTCGGTAAAATCGAAACGGTACCTTCCCACCAAAAATAATTGTTATCATTATTTTAATATAATAATAATTGTTATCAGTACAGATGGTACAAAAATGGTACAAGTGTCAACATTAATAAAATCCTTGGATTGCCAAGAACTAAACTATAGGTTAAGAGGTAGTTTCGTTGAAAACCGAAACGGTACCTACCAAAAAAAATGTAATTAGTACAGATTGTACCAAAATAGTACAAGTGTCAACATTAATAAAATCTTTGGATTGCCAAGAACAAAACTGTAGAATAAGAGGTAGATTCGATAAAAACGGTCGAAACGGTATCTATCTCCCCAAAATAAATGTCATTGGTACATACAGTACAAATATGGTCACAAGTATAACATCAATTAAATCTTTGGATTGTGCCAAGAAAATGAAGACCCTTAAAGGTTATTGTTATATTTAATGCAACAGACATACAACACCTCTCGCTTTTGCACATGAGCGAGCTAGCTCTATAAGATATCAGAAGCTTCATAAAGGATCAATCTTTTGGATCGTGAGGTTTGCAAAAAGTAGATGTAGGTGTATGCATCTATAGTTATTTTTCACCAAGACAAAACAAATTATCTACTTAGTTCGTAGTGAGAAGAAATACAATACGTATTATGTACGTAATATGGTACTTAACAATGGTCAAAAGAGTACTTACAAATGTCAAAGGGTTTAAAAGTATTCTTTCGTATAAGTTCTAAATTGGGTACTGGTAAAATATGGCTAAAATAAATGTACTGAATATTTAATTGAATAAATAAATTTAATACCAATTCAAGCAATACAACCACAATTTGTTTAAAAAGATAGTAATGAAAGATATTTATAAAAAAAAGAATGATATTTACTTATTTAGAACATGGAAAATTTCATGTGTCAAAAAGGCGTCCAGCTCAGCAAGTATTCTGGAGGACAGACCTAGAAGTTGCCTCCCATCGCTGATTATTTAGCTGCATTTCCTAAATAGACTACAAAAATAATGACCATTTTAGGTTAAATACTTTTGAATAGTACTTCAAATAAATCATTTTTGTAATTAAAACAGCTACAATAACGAGATGGAAAAGTTTCGTTTCTGTAAACATATATTATTTTGTTCGACTACCGAATATTCTGAACTGAACTAAGCTAAAGTAAATGAGTAAATTACATGAGAAAACAAATAAATTACATAAAAGAAAATAAAATAATATTACATAAATTAATTGTGAAATTGAACAAATAAATTCATTTAAAGTTACTATTTTCATTGCCGCGTCCCTGGGGGTAAAACTGCAGAGGCTGGGCAGTGAATGGGTTAGTAAATATGTACCTAATAATCTACAATTGAAAGTTGAATGTCGAGTTCCGACCGATGTATACCTACCGATATAAAACAGATGTATTTTAAAACAATATGTATTAAGTATAAAATGAGGGTGAGCAACAACCTTTATTATGGTTTAACGCGTTAATCGCCAATTGGATTCGCACCATGCCTGATAAAAACAGGCAATTGCTCAGTGCCGCCGACTCTTATACGCGTCGACAAAAACAGGTGTCCGAGTGCCGCTAACGCACTAACGCGTCGATAAAAACATAAGTTCGAGTGCCGCCAACTCACTAATGCGTTTTAGATGCAGCCGTAACAACGAGCTAATTACTTAGTGAAATAACAATAGAAAAAGGGTTGTTCCCGTGTGTACTTTCATACTTTAATTTAGATAGGTACCTATTTAATTTTTTTTTAATTGGTGTAGTCAAACTAGGTGTAGATACCTACCTTCCTACCTAGGTAAGTTTTGCGCGCGTAGACTCAGTCATTTGACGAGTTGTTACCAGTGTTGCTTTATAATTTACGACAAACAATGCAATAATTTGTCTCGAAATTTCGATCGACAATTTTGCTCAAGAGTTAATTTACAGGAGTATAAAAGAATAGTACTATAAAATAAATAAGTAGGTAGTACCTATTCTTAGAACCAGCTGCTATTAATTTATTACTTAGGTATCATAAAATCCCTTGTCATAAAATGTCCATGTAGATAACAAACATACTTACCTAGGTAGGTAAGTATGTATCTCCTACAATCCCATATAAATACCTACTTCTTATATAAAAACACATGAACCTACTGACGGCTTTTTAATATGTTCCTATACACATGTACATATACATAATATTTATTGTGGTACATACATACCTATCTTATTTTTCGTCTGACGGTATTTGTGTACCAATGTGAGTGAATGATAAAACAGTTGAATGAAAATAATTATATTTGAGTTGCCAACATCTTCATACTCGTACCCAATGTTAGGGAAATTTTTCCTTATAGAATCGTACCTAACGGGTGCCTAGCTAAGTAGGTATAGCAAAATTGACCAAATTTTATATACAATTATATTTTCTTTTAATATGTAGGCAAAGATAATTACTTCGTAACGGATTCCTACCGCACTCCTACGTTCTGCTTTGGAGTTTGTAAAAAATCTGAACAATATATCCACAATATTTTGAAAATTTTTTTGAACATCATTTGTATTTTATCTATTTAAGTACTTATGTATTTCGTATTCAACCAAGTACCTACTTACTAAGTTCTAAAATATTTTTCGTGGGGTAGAAATACTATTCGAAAATAAAACCAGATTTTTATTAAAAAAATATTTTTTTATTGAAATAACAATACTAAAATCAATATTTAAACATAAGTTACTTATAGTAAATACAACACCTATACCTAGTTTAAAAATAATAAATATTTTTTGATATGGTAAGAAGGTAGGTATTGGTATTGTATGGTCCGTATATTACACATGTTTATTCGTTCAAAAAAAAACAATCAAATAATATAAATAAATTATAACTAGTATTTCCAATTTAAACAATAATTGACTAAGCCAGCTGCAGGCTGGTAATTAAAAATTGTTATAAAGTATTATTGAATATTAATAGGTAAAAGATTATTTTTACACAATGTTTAAATAAAAATAATTTAAACATTGTGTAAAAATAATCATTTTACCTATTATTATTCAATACCTACCATACATTTTTTAAATCATATGGCTTTCTTATTAAAATATTATAAACGCGAAAGTTTGTATGTATTGATGGATGGAAAGTTATAATGGATCCTCTCTATTAGCTACGTAAGACTCAGCCAGTGTCAAGTTCGCTCGTTCAAATATAATAAACTAGCAGCACCTCGCGGTTTCACCCGCGTAATTCCCGTTTCCGTGGAAATTCCGGGATAAAATATAGCCTATGTGTTATTCCAGACTATAATTTATCATTGCGCCGAATTTAATCCAGATCAGTTCAGTAGTTTTTCCGTGAAAGAGTAACAAACGAACAACGGAAAGATGTATGTTACTCTTTCACGGAAAAACTACTGAACTGATCTGGATTAAATTCGGCGCAAAGATAAATTATAGAGGCTATATTTTATCCCGGAATTTCCACGGAAACGGGAATTACGCGGGTGAAACCGCGAGGTGCTGCTAGTTTATTATATTTGAACGAGCGAACTTGACACTGGCTGAGTCTTACGTAGCTAATAGAGAGGACCCATTATAAAAAAGTTGAACGAAGCTATCAGGGGAAACTTGTTTGTTCGTTTGTGTATATATTTGCTTTAGCATAACTTTCGAACCATTAATCCAATTTATATGAAACTTGTTAAGTATTTAATGTACTTTTTTGTTTTTAGTATAGGGAACCTCCTGATTCTTTGTATACAAATTGGATGAACAGTTTAAAAGTTATGCTAGGACAAACATAATACACAAACAAACGTACAAAGCTCAATCGCCCAAGTTGTCATTGAAACCTTCGCTTGCTCGCTCTATTAGGTATGGACATCGATACCATACCATACCGAAAATAAGCTATTAGTTGTCCCTATGGTAATAGCTTATTTTCGATATGGTGTGGACCAAAACAGCCAATACATAGCCCTACATCGCAGTCTGGGCAATATATTCCGCTGTCTCTTCTTTTATTATATACGCTCCAACATCTAGAACACTTCCGCCGCTTGAGTACCCCATTGTTTCCTCTCCCTAACTCTGAGGGCATATGAGTGGGAAGCTGGGGCGGAAGTGTTCTGGATTTTGGAGGCAGTAATTGCTTTAAAATCTTATCTCTAAAATTTTCCAGCGATATCGTTTTATTCGTCCCTTTTTTGTACAAGAAGAAAGAATTCACTAACATTGTTTGCAGTATGTGAATTCCTATCTTCTTGTACCAGCGAATTGACTTGTGCTCGCAGGGGTAGTAAGCCAACATTTGGTCATGCCTATCAACACCCTTCATATATTTATTATATTCTATAATTATTTTTGGCTTAGATAGGACATGACCTCGTCGGTTTGTTGTAATTTGGTGTTCGGGTGTATGTTCAGTGGAAAGAACAAGGACTTCTCTCTTATCTTTCCACTTTAGAACACATACACCATTTCCATTTGTTCTGAAAATGCTACTACCCCTGGTCAGTTTTTTGCTGGTCACTACTTTTGGGTTATTTTTTCTATTTGGTTGCAGCGTCCCCGTGCAGTAAGTTTTTTTTCTGAGCAACATTTCAGCTAAGGGGACGCTGTTATAAAAGTTATCCATATATATAGAGTGACCAGCATTTAAATAGTCGCTCAAAAGTTTAAAAACTACTTTGTTGACGTGGCCTTGTCCACCAACTTCCGTATCAGCTGACCCTTTGTACATATGCATTTTATGTACAAATCCGTTAGGGTCAGCTAGTATATACATTTTGATGCCAAATTTGTGTCTTTTGTTTTTTATGTATTGCCGTATCAATAATCTCCCTCTAAACAAAACCATCGACTCATCAATAGCCAGCTCTTTTTCCGGGTGTACAATCGTTTTCATTAAATTATTGAAATAATTTATCAGGGTCTCTACTTTATTGTAAATATTATTTGTATCAGCTGTATTAGAAAAATAGAGCATCCTTAGGATTAACAAAAATCTGTTCCGGCTCATGTACTCCCCAAGGTTGAATTTAACTAGGTGCGACTTCGCCCAGTAACTATTTATTTTGCTCAGTCGCACACTCCCCATAAAAAACAATATGCCCAAGAAAGTTAATATTTCTTCTGTAGTTGTGTCCCTCCAGGCGTTCAGGCGGCTTTGGCTACTGAACCCTCTACTTAAAACTGATTGCGCGTGCAAGTTTGTACAGTCTACAAGCATCGTTAAAAAGTTTATATTAAAAAGTACCTTAAAGTACTCAAACGGCGACAATGACGCAGCATTTTCTAATAAAATCCCCGGTGTTCTCATAAGAGGAAATCTTGCTGGTTCCAGCGGTTCGTCCACCCAGTCTTCTTCTTGGTGTATTTCAGGCTCCAAGTTACCTTCTTCTTCACTTGAAGATAAATCGGACCTGTAAAAATGTTATGGTTATGATTTTTTTTAGTTGCCGTGTTTACTAATAATTTAAATAATGTATTTGACGTCAGGTTATCTAAAACAAAAAGTTTTCTGATAGAGGCGTAGAGAAGACATAATGTATTATTTTGCATACCTGTCCAAATCATCTTCTGCGGAAACTTCAGAGGCTCTGAACGAAGCCTCCGAAGAGGTACTTGCAGTACGTCGACGTCTCTCACGCCTATACTCCTCCACCTCTTCAGGGCCAAAAATGTCCAAAAGATTTTGCTCAATATCCATCTAAATAGAATAGAAAATATATTATTTTACATTTATTTTATGTTAATACAAAATCTAGTAATTCTAGAACACAAAATCAGCCTGTTTATAAAATTAAAAACTTTTACATTTAGGTACCTATCCTGGTTGAGTTTTTTATACTATAGGTATAGTCCATAATTTAATATAAAAAAATAAAAATTAACTTCATTTTGTTTGGGGTTGAAGTAACCAACATTCAGCTTAGTTAATTATTTGAGATAATCGGTAACTTACATATAAGGTAACAATTGTGCAAAACTATGACGATTTTTCAATGTATTTTAATGAATTATCATTGTAATAATATCATGAATATATTCTTAGTTATTAGATATAGTTTTAAAGTAGGTGGTTGTAAAGTACTTACATTAAACAGCTGGGGTAGTCAGAAGTAGCAGGATCAAAATACAGTATAACGTAAGCCGGGTCGTCAGGTGAAGCTGGATCAGAACACAGTATATCGAGAGCCGGGTCTTCAGAAGTAGAATAATCAAAACAGTATGCACAAGCCGAGGTCGTCAAAGAGTAGCAGAATCGGAAACCAGTATGAATAGCCAGGGTCAAACGATGGTATCACACTTATCACAAATTCACACTCAACGAGAACGGAGATGCGCCTTCCACAAAGGTTTGTAGAAGACTAGTTCGGGCGAAAAAAACCTTTCTAATTTTTAAGCACAGGTATAAAACCGTTGAGCTAATCTCTCACAAAAACAAAGCTTGTGATGGGATTAGCGAATTCTAAGAAGTTTACCAAAAACCAACCTTTGAGCAGGTAAAAAGACAAGTAGGTTCCTTCCTAGGTACCTACCTACCTTGCCCTAATTTGTTGTTTTTTCTCGATTCTCCAATCTCATGAGGTAGGTACCTAGCTAGTATCTACGTACATGTACCACCTGTACGTAGTAAGTTATGAATTGTATAAGGTTATTTCCAGATGAAAATAACTATATATTTTCTTCATATGTGTGAATAACGATTTAGGACATTATGTTATTGAACATTTTTTTATTTCTATAAGTGTTGTCTATTCTAAATTTTTAATGGCTATTGATTTTTTTATTTTATGGTAACCATTTCAAAAATTAAATACAAAAAACAATCAAAATAAAAATAAATTTATTTGAATAGAAGACAATTAAAACAAATTAAAAAAATCAAAATCATAATGTCCTAAAGCGTCAGGTTTCTGAGATTTCACATATGAAGAAAAAATATAGTTGTTTACATCTGTGAATATCTCAGCAACCTGACGCTTTAGAATGTTGTCTTAGAACATTTTTCTTTTGTTTTAGCGTATTTTATCCAATTATATTAATTAATAGCGTGCGGCGATTTTAAAGAAAAAAACAATGTTGACCGATGTTAGGGCGAAAATTATCAAACCCATGTGGCAATACCAAAAGAGCGAATGATTACCTAGTTGGAAGTCCAAGGCTTTTTAAATTACTAAATTATTTATTTTGGTAGCTATACAAAATCCCACCGAGTCAAACGACATGAAAATAACTAAATATTTTAATTGTAAGTTTTCAATAAAGCAAAAAGCCAGTAAAATGTAACAGAACATATAAAGAAGCCGCATTTGCAGGAAGTAATGAATGAATGAAAGTCGAAACATGGTACGTGTTGGTAATGTTTACTTACATTTCATTCTTTCTCTGCGTGTTGGTTTTGGTTGTGTGGACTTTTGTCAATTGTGAAAAGTTGGAGTTATAATGACAAAAAGAAGGTGAGTTTCGTTTAAATACTTATAAATTTACATTTATGATCTAATAATGATGTACCTATTTGTTTCTTTGTTCACGCAGCAATAAAGAAACAACAAGGATTTATCCGCAGTGGTCAGGTAAAATGACTCACGTAGGTAAGGTCTTGGGTGATAGTATAACAACAAAGCTATCTGTGTCGTGTTCGGCTACCTATTATAACTTTCAAACAGAATAGGTGCACATAAGTTGCTAAGCCTATAACAATACGTATGTAATAACATAACTACGTAGGTACCTGGTCTTCCTAATAAATAACAAAAGAAGGCAGGTAGGTAAGTACCGATAGGTACATCTACCTAATCTGTGGTTTTTTGGGCGAATGCATTGTTTGGTGGCGTTTGTCGAGCTAAAGCACTGCTTGGTTTATCTTATCAACTTTCTGAACACCTGTGAATGAAAGAGCTTTTGATTTAAATTTCACTAACAAAAACGTGGTTGCCGGGAAGAATATCTGCTTTTTTAACAATCATGACATCGGGAAAAGCACTCCTATTGCTATACCTATAACTATATTTCAAAAAAGTCATGTGTGCCTGATGTGATTAACCAGGGTGTCTTGTTTCAATGTTGTGAATGTAAATAAGGTACTTATTTATTATTCATCTTTAGTTTCTCACTGGTGGAGCCTGAGCCGCGACGGCGGCGGCGGCGTTGTAGCTGGTGGCTGTGGTGCTGCAGGTTAGTTTCAACATTCTTTGTGGGTCATCATCATCAGCCTATATTAGTCCACTGCTGGACATAGGCCTCCCCTAATGAGCGCCATAGCGCCCTGTAATCAGCTTGACAGTCTTCTTTGTGGGTAGATAGGGTTAATTCTCGAAACCCTAAAATCGGTCAGAAGGAAGGTGTGATAAAATTTTAGAAAATGGAAGCTACTTCATCGAGTTGCGTATCAAATTTATTTATTTGGCACACAATACAGAATACAATCAATAATAATACAAACAGAAAGATAAAATAATAGAGTCTAGACTGGATATATTGGTAATTTCTAACTGACAATATAAATAGTAGCTACTCGTACCTAGGTGTCTGTGAAATAGGTGTTATTTGTATAATTGTCAAAAAAATTATCCCCCGCACTCGCACTTGACGAATCTTGTTTACCTTGTTAGGTATATTATCAAAACATTACATATTATTGAGTTCAAGTTATTTTAATTTTTTCAGTCGACCAACTCGGGAGACTCCGCCGCCGACGCTGTCTCCGCTGCCGTCTCCGACGCTGTCTCCGCTGCCGTCTCCGCCGCCGTCTCCACCGACGCCGTACTCGGTGGCTTGTCAGGTGTCCCCCCCACTCCCGCCACCACTGGAGGGCGAAACGTGGATGGACACCTGGACCCGGGCCTACAACCGGGCCTGGCGGCGCGCCGGCGGCGACGGCTTCGTTGAATAAAATACTTCTATAATCTCGTTATTTGATTTCTTGTGCCCCGCCCCCCCCGCATCCAAGTTTACAGAGCGATCCAACTGAAATACATATATATGACCGATGCTACGGAATAAATAATATTAGGTACCTACATACGAGGCTACGCTTATTATAATTTTTTGATAAAATTCTTGGAATTCGCTAATTATTTATATCTATAATGATATAATCCCATCGATAACAAGTTTTTCGTTTCGTTGTAACATCGGCCGTCGTCGTCGGGCGTTCCTTTGTAACCAAGAAAAAGTTTGTTAGGGAATGCACCAAATGACACAGAATAGAATATAGTATCAAAGCCCCGATAACAAACAAAAGACGCACAGACGCGTCCTCGGCACTGTAACAGAGCGTTACAATTTTTGTATGAAACGCGTATATGAGTCCAAGGCATTATGTTTTGTTTTGAAAACGCACATACGCGTCGGTGGCAGGTAACGCGTTAATGATGCACAATTCTATCTGAAAAAAGAGAAGCGACTGAGAAAGACACGGATTAGTGTCAAAAATAATCACTGGGAATGGCTAATAATTGTACCTAAACTATTTGCAACAGGACAAAATGTTAGGGACCATTAATGCTAACGTTTGCTTGGGATCCACATATTTTATTAAAGTACCATAAAAGTTTAAAATCAAAAGCTCGGCTGCGTGGAAACATACACAGCCGTGGTTACTGAAAATCGACAATGATACAGAACTCAGTATCATGAGATTTGTTAAGGTCGTAATCTGGTATTCACACCAAACCTGTGGTATGCAATGAGAAGGCCAACTCTTTCAGTTCAGCCTTGAGCTGATGTACCCAGGCATTCAAAATTTGCTGGGTATGGAAGGCTGTTAAAACGCCACACAAAAAATTTTAAACTACTAAATGACCATACAAAATTCATATAGGTACTTGCTATAAATTTGCTTAGAGAAATATTTTCTCGGTTAGACACACCAGGTGGTAGCTATACAGGAGGGTAGCCTAACAGTTGAATTATCATCTGATGTTGATGTCAACAGTTCAAATACGCAGGTAGTTTGAACTAATTTGCAAGAGTTCGGTGTTTGACTATTTCTTGGTATGTTCCTATAGATTATCAAATATACTTTTAACAGTTCACCTACACAGATAGTTTTTACTATTTTACAAAGAGTTCGGAATTACACTGTTTCTTTGTATAGAACTACTACTTTTACTTTGTACCTAATAAAGAATAAAAGATTCAAGATTCTTTCAAGAAAATATAAATATATAACTATTCCTAAACATAGAATTTGCTGTTCTGGAAACTAAAGACAAAAAATAATATGCATCTGGAAAGAGATAAGTAACAGAATCTAACAAGGTTCAAAAAGTCTACATAATGAGAAGCCCTCACTAAAGAAAACATACTGCGTCCTCTATCAAACCTCTATCCAATTACTACACACAGTCGTCTACAAGATGGGATATGATATACCTAGATTGGAAACTGAAAAATAACTGGAAGATACTTACACGAGAACAACTACGAAGAAACACTCATCATCATCATCAGCCTATAGTAGACCACAATTGGACATAGGCCTCCCCTAATGAGCGCCATAGCGCCCTGTCTTCAACTTGCCGCATCCAGCATCTGCCAGCAGTCTTCCACAGTTCGTCATTCCGCGTGGGCGGAGGGCGTCCTACAATACGTTTGCCAAGTCGCGGTCTCCACTCAAGAACACGTTTATCTCAACGATTGTCAGTATTTCGCGAGGTAAAGTCGAAGAAAACATATGGGAAGATTGCACAGATAAGGACCGGTGATCAAAACGAAGACAAATAAATGGTTCAAAACAGATTTATCCATTTCGGTTTGGATTAAGTAGTTAGGTAAATGGTTGTAATAAAGTATCCCTTTCAAATTTATTAAATTATAAGTAAGTCATTTCTTTTGTAAAGAAATAGGTGGAGATGTGATATAGGTTTCACTAAACAAAATACGGATCATATAGATTAATGAAGCACCTATCTTGTTAATTAAAATTGTACCTAACAGTAGGTATGGTAGGTGTGGTTGTAACCAACCTAAAACTTGTTAGAACATATTATGTAAATTACATGTACAGGTTTAGCATTTTCCAAATAATATTTAACTATGTGTCTGATCTTAGTTGTAATAATTATTGTAGAAAAGTTACAAAAAACGTTTTTGTTTATTCATTGTAAAAGGTAGATGTAGTATTCTGAGTACTAAACGTCACGGGCGTGTCGGATGCACTAGCTAGCGCAGCCATTCGCCTTGCGGCGGTGCGGACGACAGACGCGTGTCTATAATTAATATCTGTGTTTTATTGGCATTTGACCCTAACCTGGTACAGGTATCATTACTTATAAGATTTTTCTAGATTCTCTCTCAAGTAGGGCTCACCATCCGCCAATAGCGGTCAAACTCCACATTTGTTCATGAATGTAAAGCGACTTCGAATTTGTTTTACCGCGCGGATCCCGTGAGTAATGATACCTACTGAGATCTAAGCCTGGTTTGAGAACATCTCTATAAAAATAATTTTCTTATTATCTACTATGGCTAGTTAAATAGGTATGTAGATTGTAGGTACATACCTACCCGTAGGTACTTTTTATACAGGAAAAGCGTCCGCGAAGGCAGAAGCGCAAAAAATACGGTTTCTATACGAATAAGCTATATGCCTCTATCTATGCTCTCGAATTAGATCACCATTATTTCTAATGCTTCTGGGTCACGCCATAAAAGCGGAACGCCTACCTACTTAAGTAGATCCATCGATAGGTAGTTAATAAGAATTTATTTGGTAGAAAAGGTAAAGCATGTAGGTAGGTGCATTGACTGGAATGGAATAACTAAGAACAAGAAAATCTTACTAAGAAACTATTTACAAAGAAAATTATAATCAAAGAATAGAAAAAATTAAGACTATAGTCTTTTTCACATAGGAAGCGTTCCCTGACAGATGGAATGCGTTTCATTTCAGTTGACTAGGATTTTGGCAAATTGAGATTTCGAAAATTCAAACATTTTTTATTTCATTTCAAACATATGAATTAAGCTACAGAAGTATAGCACGACACACAAATTATCCAAAAATAATTTTTTTTTAGCCTCCACGCGTAATAATAAATAGAAAACAATTATTTTATGAAATCCGAGGCAATATGTTTTGCGTAGAACGGAACGTAATAGAGTTGAGGCAAACAAATATTATTCCGGCGAATCTATATATCGATTATCGCAAATTAAAATCGTAACTTTCTACAATATCATTTTAAAATTTTATCACGGAAGTACATAAATATGATTATTGTTGATTATTTGTTATTCATTTTCAATAACCTACCTATCTGCCGATATTATTACTTTCCTATTTCTAGGTTGTGACGCATTACCTATTGGAAATGCAGATTTTTCCAATTGATTTCATTTTTATAGACCTAATTTAATGGTTTACTTTGTTAAAGTCATTTAAAATTAATGAAAATATTTTACGAATAATCAATTTTCGTTACTAAATCAAGTCAAAAATCGAATCAAACTTTTACGATTACACTTAGCTCATTTCTATAACTGTCAAACTGAAACGTCACGGAACGCTTCCTAGGTGAAAAATACTATAGTACCTATATCCATTTGAGCTAAGAGGCCGTCCATTAATCACGTGAGGCTCAAAAGGGCCCCCCCCTTGGGGAGGGGGTAAGGAAAACATCACGAAACATCACGAGGGGGGAGGGTCGGGTCTCGTTAGACATCACGTGTATTAATTTTATTTACTTTTTGTCAAAAAGCGCTATATCTAATTATTCATTAATTTTATTGCAAATACAAATTTAAATACAAAACATTTTTACATGATTAATCGCTTTTTGTCAAAAAGCGCTATATCTAATTATTCATTAATTTTATTGCAAATGTTTTTCGAATCAAAACGCCATTTTTTTAAATATATTTTTCCAGTAAAAAATAGCCTTTACTTAGACTTCCAAAAAAATACACGTGATCCAGGGGGGAGGGGGGGTGTGGTCCCAAACCTCACCAAATATCACCAGGGGGGAGGGGGGGGTCAAAAAATGAGAAAAACGACCTCACGTGATTAATGGACGGCCCCTAACTGCAGTAGGTTGCAAACAGTCTAGAGGAAGCTCAACTAATAAAGTTTTATCTTCATATCTATCCTTTTGCTGGGGTCAGATCCAGATCCAGTCAGATCCACTGACACAGGAGGTGAAATTCTACTGCTACCTCCCAACTAGCACGTTAGCGTTAAAATAACCTGTAATTATACGTATATCTTTTCCAATCGAGTACCTTAGTGTTAAAAATACCTGTAGCAGCGGAGTTAGAGAACGCTATAACTCACATATAAGCACGAAAGACGCCCACGATTTTACAGGTAAAGGTTATAGAAAGCCTGTAGAGCAGTGGTATAAGGGTGTTAAGTGCTGCACAAGAGTGTTTATTCATTCTCAGCTACTACTTTAACCGGTATAACTGTCTTGTAGATGACTTGGTTAACACTATAGGTCATAGAAATACTTCAATTAAGAATGTAATTTCTCTTAATATATTACAAGACCTATTAAAAAGAGTTGTCTGACACTTAACTACGTAGAAGTTATCTATAATAATCTCAAGCGTATAAGGTATTTTGTGTCTTACGACGGGAAGTCTATGAACTTTGTTACTTAATAAAATTATGGGACTATCAGTGAATGGCGTAAAAGAATTGACAGATGAGAATGTACAAATACTAAAGAGTTAAAGTTTTCATTGTGAAGTGAACAAAATCTGCCGCGGTGATTTTACTGTAAATGTATACCATGTAGGGTGGGTGTACCAGTAACAAACCGATTAAGCAACATTTTAAACGTAATTTTGATGTTGTGACTTAAATAAATATTACAACAACCATTGCAAAAAAAAATAACCTGCTTCTAGTCTACCATAGAATAAAGTATTCGGATTTACTTAAATAAAAAGGTTTTTTTATTTAATAATTAATGTGAAAAGTCGCGATATGCCTAAGGTGGACCAGCTTGTACCAGCAATAGACCAGACCTTGTGCCAGTAGTGAACCAAGAAATAAAACCATTGCTTTAAATGAACAAAATTAATAGCAAGTCCTGAACTTAACAATAAGCACAAACGTTCATCAGTCTACAATCATCATCCTCAACCTACATACTTATATTAGTCCACTGCTGGACATGGGCCTCCCCCAATGAGCGCCATAGCGCCTTGTCTTCAGTTTGACGCATCCAGCATCTGCCAGCAGTCTTTCGCAGATCGTCATCTCACCTGGCCGGAGGGCGTCCTACACACTACGTTTACCGAGTCGCGGTCTCCACTCTAAAACAAACGAGTCTCGAGACAGGGGTCTATGATGATCGAGAGCATCTAGGAGGTGTCCATGATGTTTGAGAGGATCTAGAAGGTGTCTATGATGTTTGAGAGGATCTAGGAGGTATCTATGATGATTGAGAGGAGCGAGGAGGTGTCTATGATGATTGAGAGGATCTAGGAGGTGTCTATGATGATTGAGAGGATCGAGGAGGTGTCTATGATGGTTGAGAGCATCCAGGTGTGAATGAACGAGGGGAGACAGGGGTCTATGATGTTAGAGGGCGTCTAGGAGGTGTCTATGGTGATAAAGAGCATCCAGGAGGTGTCTTTGATGATGGAGAGCATCCAGGAGGTGTCTAGGATGATGGAGAGCATCCAGGAGGTGTCTTTGATGATGGAGAGCATCCAGAATGTGTCTAGGATGATGGAGAGCATCCAGGAGGTGTATTTGATGATGGAGAGCATCCAGGAGGTGTCTTTGATGATGGAGAGCATCCAGGAGGTGTCTTTGATGATGTAGAGCATCCAGGAGGTGTCTTTGATGATAGAGAGAATCCAGGAGGTGTCTAGAATGATGGAGAGCATCCAGGAGGTGTCTAGGATGATGGAGAGCATTCAGGGGGTGTCTTTGATGATGGAGAGCATCCAGGAGGTGTCTTTGATGATGGAGAGCATCCAGGAGGTGTCTTTGATGATGGAGAGCATCCAGGATGTGTCTAGGATGATGGAGAGCATCCAGGTGTCTTTGATGATGGAGAGCATCCAGGAGGTGTCTAGGATGATGGAGAGCATCCAGGATGTGTCTAGGATGATGGAGACCATCCAGGAGGTGTCTAGGATGATGGAGAGCATCCAGGAGGTGTATTTGATGATGGAGAGCATCCAGGGGGTGTCTTGGATGATAGAGAGCATCCAGGAGGTGTCTTTGATGATGGAGAGCATCCAGGTGTCTAGAATGATGGAGAGCATCCAGGAGGTGTCTGGGATGATGGAGAGCATCCAGGAGGTGTCTTTGATGATGGAGAGCATCCAGGAGGTGTCTTTGATGATGTAGAGCATCCAGGAGGTGTCTTTGGTGATAGAGAGAATCCAGGAGGTGTCTAGAATGATGGAGAGCATCCAGGAGGTGTCTAGGATGATGGAGAACATCCAGGGGGTGTCTTTGATGATGGAGAGCATCCAGGAGTTGTCTTTGATGATGGAGAGCATCCAGGAGGTGTCTTTGATGATGGAGAGCATCCAGGATGTGTCTAGGATGATGGAGAGCATCCAGGAGGTGTATTTGATGATGGAGAGCATCCAGGAGGTGTCTTTGATGATGGAGAGCATCTAGGAGGTCTCTAGGATGATGGAGAGCATCCAGGGGGTGTCTTTGATGATGGAGAGCATCCAGGAGGTGTCTTTGATGATGGAGAGCATCCAGGAGGTGTCTAGGATGATGGAGAGCATCCAGGAGGTGTTTTTGATGATGGAGAGCATCCAGGGGGTGTCTTTGATGATGGGGAGCATCCAGGAGGTGTTTTTGATGATGGAGAGCATCCCGGTGTCTTTGATGATGGAGAGCATCCAGGAGGTGTCTAGGATGATGGAGAGCATCCAGGAGGTGTCTTTGATGATGGAGAGCATCCAGAATGTGTCTAGGATGATGGAGAGCATCCAGGAGGTGTATTTGATGATGGAGAGCATCCAGGATGTGTCTAGGATGATGGAGAGCATCCAGGAGGTGTCTTTAATGATAGACAGCATCCAGGAGGTGTATTCGATGATGGAGAGCATTCAGGAGGTGTCTTTGATGATGGAGAGCATCCAGGAGGTGTCTAGGATGATGGAGAGCATCCAGGAGGTGTCAATGATCATTAAGAGTATCCAGGTATGAATGAACGAGGGGAGACAGGGGTCTATGATGATTGAGAGCATCTAGGAGGTGTCTAAGATTTTTGAGAGGATCTAGGAGGTGTCTATGATGTTTTCGAGGATCTAGGAGGTGTCTGTGATGATTGAGAGGATCTAGGAGGTGGTCTTAATTAACTGCAATTACCTATTACCTACCTATTATTAATTAACTGCCAAGACATTACTACTGGCTAAGCATAAAATGAACTGCATAAATGAGTTGCTCAGAACTTTCAATTTTATACTCTTGACAAACTCTGTTTTAAAAGTAATGTCTGCACCTTATAATGAATATAACACCTAAATACTTAAGGCACTTTACGGAAAAACCTAAACAACAAAAAGTGTTAACGAGACTCAGCGAGCACCGTTGTATAGATTTGGGTGTTACAAACAGGTTAAACCTATAACATCTTAAGTTTACTTGTTACAGTTAGCACTATTCTACCTCTAAAAGTTGTTTAAAGTCGTTCAATATAATACTGCAAACACTTTTCGAGCTCAATTTATATTTGAACTACCCTATATAGTTTATAGCTACAACTGAGATCATTATTGCTCCGTTAAACAGTTAAAAGTAGTAATAATTACCTGTAACTGACACCAAAATGTTAGTTGGGCTTCAACCGTGTAGTTAAGGCCACCTTGTTTCGAAGATTCAGGCCAGGAAGATTTTTCGAAGCCCGCGGGCGTCGCCCCGCTCGCGGGTTTGTGTTTAGGCATCATTATAAGGAAAATAACACTACAACATCCACCTCAGCGATATGTACTAGAAAATGATTTATCTAAAGATTATTGGCGCAAAAATAAGGTCAATTTGTTTTTTATTTTAGGCACAGTAGGTATTGAAAATGATTTTTAAAGAGGCAATTAAGGTATTTTTTTTCTATCAAGCGAAGTTCATCTGATTGCGTAAATGTAAGCGAATTGTACTCTGTAAGATCCTCAACAGAAACATTATTTTTTTCAGAAATTAACGTCAATTTTTGATTGATTCATATTGATTTTAAAAACAACATTTGCGGTATATGGAGCCCTTAATGTCTTGCTCCAGTATTTCGTCCATTTCTATTCACCGCGGCCGGCGTCTGTATTCAAACCGTTTTACGGTAGCTCGGTAGGTACACTTGCTCTGTGGTAGGTACGTACTGATTGATTTTACTATACAGGTGCCGTGACATTACCTACCAAAGCAAAAGGCGGTGTGTTTCTGAGTACCTACATCATCGTGGAGAAAGTGCGGAATTGGGGATCAAATGTGTTCTAGGATGTTTTGAAATCTGTTTTTATTATAAAATTCGAACCTAAACTAATAGATTCGCGACCGAAAACAACTACATTCTTACCTATCGTTCAAATCTGTTAAAAGTAAAAGTAGAATAAAATAATTTATTTCAAGTCATAGACCAGCAGGAACCCATTGGTAATGTATTTTATAAATGCACTAGCGACCCGTCCCGGCTTCGCACGGTTTTTTGTTTTGTTGTTTTGCGAGCCCGACACGCACTTGGCCAAAATCAGCATCAGCATCCGCTGATGTCGATATCAAAAAACCGCTTCAGCAACAACCCTGCTTGGTACATCTTTTCTCATCAAGCCGCGAGTCTAGTGCTTATGTCACTCATGAGGGAGAGGCCTTTGTCCAGCAGGGAACTAATAAAGGATGATTATGATCAAAATGTTGGTACGTATACTTACTAAGGTAGGTATTAACTATCAAGTCAATAAACCTTATCTAATGGAAAGCGTTAGCACTTTTCAATCATGATAGGACAGGAAATGTTATCAGATTCGCTTGGACATTAGAAATAAGTACCTTGTCATCAATTTTAATTACAGTTCACGTCTGGACATAGGCGTCGCTAATAAAGGTCATATTGCAGTGTTTAGCTTGCCGCATCCAGGGTCTCACTGTAGTTTTTCGAAGATTGTCATCCCACTGGTCTGAGGGCATCCTACAGTACGTTTGCCGAGTCGCGGTCTCTGACAGTACAACTGCTGTTGGCAGCAGTTGGTCAGCTAGTATTCAAACAAATAAAACTATGTATGAAATTGTAATAATACTTAATTTATAATTATTATGCTAAACACTTTAAACAATAATAGTAAGTATAGTAACTGAAACACCAGCAATGCCCAGCGTGGGGATTATGGGCATTACCCCTGAATGATAAGTAAAGCCAAAAAACGGCCCCTAGTTCCCGGCCGCCTCGCTATTCCTGGCCATGGTGGCGGCCATGGTAACGGCGGGGCAGGGGGTGCTAAGAATCACCGGTATTCAGGCTACCACACGCTTACTAAAATGACCCTGGCTACGTTTAACGGACGCACTCTGAGGCTTGACCATCATCTAGCGCAGTTGGAAGTGGAGTTAGAGAACATTAAATGGCATGTTCTCGGGTTATGTGAAGTCCGTAGAGAGGGGGAGGACACCGTAACCCTAGACTCAGGCCATCTTCTCTACTTTCGTGAGGGTGATAAAACATCCCAGGGTGGAGTAGGTTTCCTCGTCAATAAGGCCCTCTCTAGCAACGTTCAAGAAATCTCCAGTGTGTCGACCAGGGTAGCGTACCTGATCCTTCGGCTTTCCAAGCGGTATAGCATGAAGGTAATTCAGGTCTACGCACCGACCTCGGCACACTCGGATGATGAAGTGGAGGATATGTACGAAGACATATCCAAAGCCTTACACAACACCACTAAGGCTCACTTCAACGTTGTTATGGGGGACTTTAACGGCAAGGTGGGAATCCAGACTGGCAATGAATCCCGAATAGGCCCGCATGGTTATGGAATCAGGAATCACAGGGGGCAAATGCTTGTCAACTTCCTTGAGAAAGAGGGACTGTTCTTAATGAACTCCTTCTTTAAGAAACAGCCTCAAAGGAAGTGGACGTGGCAAAGCCCCGACACTGTGACTAAAAATGAGATCGACTTCATCATGACGGATAGCAAGCACATATTCAGAGATGTCTCAGTGATCAACAGGTTCAATACCGGATCTGATCACCGAATGCTCCGAGGCACTCTGAATATCAACTTGAAGCTTGAAAGACACCGTCTGATGAAGTCCACGCTCCGACCAAATCCAATCCAAATCATGGCGGGCACCGAGAAGTTCGAGCAGCTACTCGGAAACAGATTTGTTGCCTTGGAACCCACTGATGACGCTGACGAGAGCCTACACAATCTGGTCGAAACGTTGAGGGATGAGGGCATCAAGTTCTGCAAAAAACAGCGAACTGGCAAGAAGTCCAAACTCTCGGATGAGACTCTGGATCTGATGACAAGAAGACGGGAAACCACCCAAGTGTCTTCGGCAGAGAGGTCAGACCTGAACAAGCGAATTGCGAAGATGGTACGGCGCGACCTTCGGAGCTCCAACACACGCCTCATTGAAGAGGCGATAGAGCGAAACCGAGGGTCCAAAGTATTCACTCAGCAGCTTGGCAGGAGCCACCTGACGAAGCTTAAAACGCACGATGGGAGGACCGTACTGTCGAAACCGGAGATTTCAGCCGAGATAGAGGATTTTTATGGCCGTCTGTACACTGCACATGCCCCTCGTTCCCGACGAGACGACCTTGATTCTAGAGCCACCCTGACACGCCACTACACCGACGAACTGCCAGACATCAGTCAAGACGAAATCGTGTTAGCTTTGAGGCAGCTTAAAAATGGAAAAGCCCCCGGTGAGGACGGTATAACTTCAGAGCTTCTGAAGGCAGGAGGAGCCTCCGTTATACAGGAGCTACAACACCTCTTCAATACCGTCCTCCACAGTGGGAGAACTCCTAAGATGTGGAGCAGGAGTTTGGTGGTGCTCTTTTTTAAGAAGGGTGATAAAACTCTCCTTAAAAATTACAGACCCATCACACTCCTGAGCCACATCTATAAGCTGTTCTCACGAGTGATCACGAATCGTCTCGCCAGGAGACTTGACGAGTTCCAGCCACCGGAACAGGCCGGGTTCCGCGGAGGATATGGCACCATAGACCACATACACACAGTGAGGCAGATTATACAGAAGTCCGAAGAGTATAATCAGCCCCTGTGTCTCGCTTTTGTGGACTATGAGAAAGCCTTTGACTCCGTTGAAACCTGGGCTGTTCTGGAATCCTTACAGCGATGCCAAGTAGACTATCGTTACATCGAAGTGCTGAGGTGTCTCTATGAAGCTGCCACTATGAGTGTCCAAGTACAGGACCAGCAGTCTAAACCTATCCAATTGCGCAGAGGAGTGAGACAGGGGGATGTCATATCCCCGAAACTGTTCACGAGCGCATTGGAAGATATGTTTAAGACGCTGGACTGGAAAGGTAAGGGCATTAACATAAACGGCGATTACATCTCACACCTTCGATTCGCTGATGACATAGTCGTAATGGCGGAGTCGCTAGAGGAGCTGACTCACATGCTGGACGGCCTAGCTTCAGCCTCGCGATGTATCGGTCTTGGCATGAATTTGGATAAAACCAAAGTCATGATCAATGGCCATATTGTTCCGGGACCGATAGTCGTTGATGGTCACCTTCTTGAAATTGTTTCCGAGTATACTTACCTTGGGCAGATTGTACAGCTAGGTAAAAACAATTTTGAGAAGGAGGCCAAGAGGAGGATCCAGCTGGGCTGGGCAGCATTTGGGAAACTACGTCAAGTCTTCTCTTCATCCATACCGCAATGTTTGAAAACGAAAGTTTTCAATCAGTGCGTCCTACCCGTAATGACCTACGGAGCAGAGACGTGGACACTCACGGTAGGGCTGGTCCACCAGTTCAAAGTCGCCCAGCGAGCTATGGAAAGAGCTATGCTCGGAGTCTCTCTGAAGGATAGAATTCGTAACGAATACATCCGACAGAGAACCAAAGTTATCGACATAGCTCAAAGAATTAGCAAGCTGAAGTGGCAATGGGCCGGCCATATCTCGCGAAGAACCGACAACCGTTGGGGTAAACGTGTTCTTGAGTGGAGACCGCGACTCGGTAAACGTAGCGTAGGACGCCCTCCGGCCAGGTGGGATGACGATCTGCGAAAGACTGCTGGCAGATGCTGGATGCGTCAAGCTGAAGACAGGGCGCAATGGCGCTCATTGGGGGAGGCCTATGTCCAGCAGTGGACTAATATAGGTTGATGATGATGATGATGAAGTATAGTAACTGAAACACAATCAAATAAATTAAATTGTCAAATAAATACAAAAATGTTGTTACATAGTACCTACAAAACTGTGATTTACAAAAATTTCACTATAGAAATTAGGATTTAAATATATTTTGTTTAAAATACTTCATTTCTTCAATGCTTTCTATAATATCATCAATTGCTCTATGACTAAACTTTTTCTTAGGCATATTTGAGTATTCCTTTTGGTACCATCTTTTCCCTAGTTCTTTAATGGTGGAGACATCTATGATTCTATAGTGTAAATAGCTGTCTACTTTAGGCATATATTTTCGTAGAAATAATCTGTCCATGTAAACACTGTTGCCGCCCAAAGGACATTTCTTTTCAGGAACTTGCTTTTTAAGATATTCAATGACTGTATTCTCAGCATCTGTGATTGAGATATTAGATTTTCTGCTTGCCTCTGTGAGTCCACTCTGAAATCAAAGAATATGGTTATTTCATTACCCTAGAGCTTACAGTAAAGTGGTGGGTCTGTTTTGGGGGTTGCCCCAATATTTCCTTAGTGGCCTTTAGATGTTAGAACAAAGACAACTGCCATGGGAAGGAATGTTGATTTAGAAATGGATTTTTCTAGGGTTTTATATAATTTAATGTCTTCATGCTAGTCAATATGGATTAAAATTTAATCAAGTTTTATTGAGACCTGTCCTTATATTAAATAGAAAAAACGCCTCTTACAAGGCTTATGTTTAAGATTAAAATAAATAAATCATGTTCAACAGTCTATGTTATGGCATGTTATGGTTACAAGATGACTGATATATTTAATACAATACATTACCTACTTAGATAGATATTTTTTATTATACATAGAAAACACCCAGACCAACGGAACAAATTTCTGCAGATCAAATTTGTTCCGAGGCGGGAATCGAACCCCCAACCTCTTGCGTCGCAGGCGGACTCTCGCCGGTGCGCCACTGAGGTCCTCATGTAAATGCACGTCAGCGTCGCTGAGCGATCGGCCCCGACCATGGCCGCGCGCTTAAAAAGAGCGTTCTTGTGTCACACTGATCGCACGCGCCAAGGCAACAATGATTAATGGAATCTTAATTTTTATGTGCGTCTGCACTTCGCGGCGATCAGCAGGATACTAAAACGACACGCGCTGATCGTCGGCGCTGACGAGCTACACGCCGAGCTGTCAGCGCTGATGATCTGCCTGCATAACACTAAAATCAGCCATCTTCATGCTAGGTATAGTCTAGCAATATAATTTAATGAAGTTTTAATAGGGACCTATCTTTGTAGATAATTAGATTAGTTGTCTCCTAGAGAACTTATGTTTCAGATTGTTGTCATGAACCATATTGTGTTCATTTTGATTAAAAACTAACTTTTAAGCAATTAGTAATTAAATATCTTTATTTCTTTAAAGTTAACAAAAAAGCATCTAGATGAGGAGTGAATGAATGAACACTTTATTGTACTAAAAATAGACTATAAATACATTTAAAAAAGGAATCATACCTCTCCATGCTGTGCCACGCACCATTCTCCCATACCATTCAAAATACTATCTGGCTGATGTATAATAAGGTTGGGGCCTGTGGAAACCACATTCAACTTAGCATCGGTTATTAAGCAGGCTATTTCTAGAATATGATCTTTGTCTATGTCCAATCCAGTCATTTCCAAGTCCACCCACACAATGTGTTTCGAGGCATCTTCCATAATTTCTCTAGAAGGTTTTATTGCTGTAATAAGTTAGTAAAGATTTAGTATGTTTTGTCTCCTTTAAAGCAGTATTACACTACATGTTATTCAGGGCCCGGTAGTTATGGCGATTAGGGAGCAAGGCTCGCTCGGTCCGTCCCTTAGGGACCCTAAATCTTATTACACCCCTCTTAGTTAGGGGAATATCGTGTAGTGTAATACCGCTTTAAGTGAAGCTAGAAATAAGCTGAGAACATGGAAACAAAAATGTTTACTTATGTAAGTCTGAGCTGGTAAATAGGTTCAAGAGAGGCAAATTTTATTACCAACTTATCTAAATGAAGTCTTAGATTAAGATCCATTGCGATATCCTATCAATGGATTGATATTTACAGGCAAGGTGTTATAAAACCCAAAAAGAAACATTCATTTCAGCAACTGTGACACTTAAAGACATTAAGTAGGTCTATGAGGTCTATCTGAGGGTCTATCAGGGAAATGTTGCATGACCCCCGCAACTCCCTAAAATTCTGTGGGTATTTATGTACCAAAAACACGGTAAAATAATTTCCGGCGACCCAAATAGGTAAGTTGGTACAGAAAGCAGTTGTAATTAGATTCAGATAAATATTTTAAGGACTTACAAGTTTTGGTATTCAAAAAACGGGACATTGAAAATTTTACAATGTCGACTCCGGTTACAAATTGTGATTTGATGAAATTCATGATTAAATAAACCAAATTTTCTATATTTCTAGGTTATGATGTTTATTTTGCTGAAAAAAAAACGAAACGAAACCATAGATGCATGCATAGATCATTGTCCACAAATCGTACATAAATACCATAGACAAAATACTCTAACGTAAAAATACTGTTCGGACGTTATGTCAGACAATGTACACAGTTTAGTGTATTTTGTATTAATCAGATAGAAACCAACGAAGGTACTTGATCTTAGGATAGAAACAAGCCGTGTCCGTCAGCCGCGGCTTATTGTACGGGCTCCCACACAAAACTGCGATTTGGTGCGATGCGATGCGATGCGATGCGATGTGATGCGATGTCACACGAACTTGATTTGCGAATTTCGGCGATGCGAATTTGTGCGGCGAACCGTTTTGTAGGGTAACCATACCTTCAAGCTTAGTCAGTAATTGAAGATAATTGAAAGATAATTGAAGAACAGATAATTGAACCGATTTAAGCAAAAATGATCCAACCCACACAAACCTCATTTCGAGACAATCGACATTTAAGTTTGTGGCGGTATTTCTCTAGCTTTGTAATACAAAATGTTGTTATTTTAATTTAATGCTATGTAAACTCAACTTTTTTGCTAAAAATAATATAAAGAATAAATTGTAATAGTTTAGTAGATGATTGGGAAAACTTGCACCTGGATCATTATTACAAAATTAATTTTGTTTTGTAGCTATGTAGGGTGCAAAAATAATAATGCAAAAATGATTCAAAGTGTGATAAAAATTTGTAATTATTTTTATGTTTTAAAAGACAAAACAAACAAAATTGGCCCTACTCTTCGTCCAAATCAGAATAAGGTTCATCACATAAACCATCTACATCGTCTATTATTGCAGCTTCCCTTCGGTTTCTTAAATTAATCAATGCAATCATCTGGTATCTAACATTAGATCTGCTGGCCCTGTACTTATTATATTTTATTTATTTATTTTTCATTAAAGTACGAAACACACAGAAGCCGGAGGCGTGGCGGAGGCGAAGGCGTGCGAGTTGTATTCTATGGAATCCTATGAAAGCCTACACACACACCGCAGGCCGTGGCGAACGCGGTGCCATAGGAAAAACCGGCACGCCTTCGCCTCCGCCACGCCTCCGGCTTCTGTGTGTTTTGAACTTTATGGTTTATTTCGTTTACGTACTTAGATGGAATAGCAATTTCAAATATTAACTTGTCAAAGCTTAACTTGTTTTATATCATCATCATCATAATCAACCTATATTAGTCCACTGCTGGACATAGGCCTCCCTTAATGAGCGCCATAGCTCCCTGTCTTCAGCTTGACGCATCCAGCATCTGCCAGCAGTCTTTCGCAGATCGTCATCCCACCTGGCCGGAAGGCGTCCTATACTACGTTTGCCAAGTCTCGGTCTCCACTCAAGAACACGTTTACCCCAATGGTTGTCGGTTCTTCGCGAGATATAGCCGGCCCACTGCCACCACTTCAGCTTGCTAATTATTTGAGCTATGTCGATAACTTTGGTTCTCTTTCGGATGTATTCTTTACGAATCCAATTTATAGTTTAATATTTTTCTTGTATAGCTTAAGAGTGCTTAGTATATAAGTAATGCATGCTGTGTCGGCCTGTAATAGGTTAGTACACTTAATTTTATAAAGTAATGTGCTTCATAAGTTTTAGTGTACTCGCTATAGGCTAACCTAATTGTAAAAATAAATAAAATAAATAAATCCTATCCTTCAGAGAAACTCCGAGCATAGCTCTTTCTATAGCTTTCTGAGCTCTTTGAACTGATGGACCAGCTTAATATTTTAGTTTGAATCATTGTAGCAAAATAGAACGGTTATATGTTAGGGTAACCAAAGCAACACAAAAATGATTCAAGTGCCATGAAACACTTATACATTTTAAAACATGGTCTTCGACATGACAGTTGTGGGTTGGATCATATGGATTTTCCACATTTGTGAACATAGAGGTGTGAGTCTTTGATATGTTAAAATATACCTTATACTGATTACATAGGTTAAAAAAACTCGAAATTGACTAGGTTGTGGGTTGGATCATTTTTGCATAAATCGGTCCAATTGCACTGCTGTTATTATTAAATAGATATAAAAGAAAAAGAAGATTCTGGATTCATCCATTTAATACGATTATGAACTCTGAAGGGAACTATTTTACTCGAAATTACTATGAGTTGAGAACTGAATCAGTTTTTTTTTACAACACATAGAAGGCGGCTCAGGCGCCGCGCATCTTTCGCTAAAGTTGTCTCAGAGCGGACTAAAAGGGGGGTCACCAAGTATGACGTAATATGACAGGAATGCGCGATGCAAATGAGATCGGACGTTATCGTGCGAGCTCGCAGATATTTGCGAAGCGATGCGAGCTCGCAGTTTTGTGTTTGAGCCCTACGGACGGACGCGTCAGATAATTTGTTCCCAGCTAAGGGCGGAAACATATTTACGTGTCCTGGCGTGTCGCGATGCTTACTGCTTAGAGAATTTTGACCACAAATACAGATTACAGATTAACCCAAATCTGTAAAACTTTTTTTCAGATTAATACAGATCACATAGTCTATGATAAAATAATTGAATACCTACTTTAGTTTATTTTTGTTTTTGCGCTAAGATTTCTTGCCAACCTACCAATAGTAATGTATTTCAGGAACCTGGTTGTGTTGTCAACGTCATGTGTTGTCATTTTGCTGCAAATAATACTAAATTAAAAAATGTTCGCGCCACGAGCCACGCGCCAGTATAGAAACACATTTGCCTGTTGTGTCGTGTCGCGACATAACCCCCACCACCGCTCTGGCGCAATCGGTGGCTAGCAGTCTGTGACACGATAGACCGTGTCGCGACACGACACGCCATACAAGTATGTCCCTAACCATACTAAATGTATGAAACCGATATGCTTCTGGCGCGCCCCGACACACCGCAACACGCAAGTATGTTTCTGGCATAAACCATAGCAAAACACAGATGTACTAGGGATGCTCCATGCTCGAAATGAGTCGAACGAAATGAATGAAACTATTATAAATACGGTCACTCTCACTCCACACACGGTCAGGGAGTATATCGATATCGTAAGTAAGGTATAAATTGGATAAGTTCAAAGGCTTATCATGCCTAATATTATTAATAGGCAGCTGTCCTGTCCGTTTATACAAATAATCTCCTCGGACCAGGTTTCACACTGGACACTGGAAGTAGTCATGTCATGAGACATTGCCGTACTTGTACCTGTGACTGTGTCACACAAAGTGGTCATGTCTTAGGGCGGAAACATATTTACGTGTCCTGGCGTGTCGCGATGCTTACTGTCGCGTCGCGGCGGTGAGTGTGCACACTAACGTGTTGCGACACGAGGTGTTATGGTCCAGTGTTGCCATATATACAGATTTATCTGTATCTGTAGAGAATTTTGACCACAAATACAGATTACAGATTAACCCAAATCTGTAAAACTTTTATTCAGTTTAATCACTGACCTCTATGTACTTGTATAGATAGAGGTCAGTGAGATTAATACAGATCACATAGTCTATGACTTCAGCTTGCCGCTTTCAACATCATCATCATACACACACACACACATAGATATTCACATTTCATAGATAATAGATAAAAAAAAATCATAGGATACACCCAGACTCATTTTCTGCAGATCGTACACAAATTTGATTCGAGGCGGGGATGGAACCCGCAACCTCCTGCGTTGTAGGCGGATCTACGCCCACCACGCCACCTCGGTCATCATACAATTACAATCCAAGAGTATAAACAAATTAAAAATAGTAGGTATTCACAATTATTAAAACAATTGAGCAAACGTAGACGTATCTCAACTGATCCATATCAATACCAGTTACCAGTTGGAAGCGTCTCAAGACGCTGGCTGCATTGCGAATAAATAAATAAATAAATCTGAATAATAATGAAACTGCGACTATTTGCGATGCTGTACTAAAGCACTTATTACGTAGGTACCTACTTACCTATCAGATTTGATGTTTGTATATTTACTACCAATGCGCTGCTCCCGATACTCACCAGCTCTCAGGTCTCGCATCTCATCGACCAGACGTTCAGATCTTCTTCTTCCAGGCTTATCCCACGCTAAGTGGGTTGGCACAACATTTTTTTTTCTTCCATGCTGTTGCTATCCGTCATTTCCGTGTTCACACCTTTCTTAAGCATTAGGTATCCTCTTTCACACAATCCATCCATCTTTTCTTCGGTCTTTTCTCTCCCCATAAATTCCTCAAAATTCAAATCAATCACTCTTCGATATTATAGACGTTCAGATATTTTTAAAAATGCCGGAGAACGTCGCTCGGTGCTCTACCGACTTAAGGTGTCTGGTGAGATGGCGTTCAAAGAGTTATTCCAGTGCAGCTGTAGACGGGAGAAAGGAATGGGAACCTCCCAATTTGGCAGGGCAGAGATGCTTGAAACCATGCCTTGTTATCCAAATTATATTCAAAACCGATCATAATAATTTAACTCCAAACCTATGAACCAGCCAGTCTACCTCTCCATCGAAAGTTCTGTCGTCGTCGTCATCCAAATGCCAAACATGGTTGGATTTTGGACCCAATCATTCCTTACAGTCATTACAGACATTGCATGATTGAATGGATGGCAGGACCAGGTCTTAGAGCCTTTAGAACAACTCTAAGGACCAAATTAGTGACCGTGAGAATTGTCCTAGCTAGACGCAGCCTTATTCAAGAAGTCAAGTCAAGTCGAGACTCGAGTGCAACTTGCAAGTTGAGCGAGGGTTGTCCGCATGTCAGTCAGTAGCAGCAGACGAAGTACCAATGATTGTCAATGTCAAAAAAATTACTCTAACCAGTTGTCAAGTCAATTGTCAATTCGGTGTGAAATGGGAAATGGTTGATTTTGTTTTTGTTGCTTTTCATGAAATTTTGCGAATCGAAGGCCTTTGGAAACTTTATACAAAATGAACAGATTAATTCTAAAACAGTACCGATGCCTCAAAAAAGCAAGTAAGTGTAATAATTTAAAGTCCGCCTGGATCATAGTTATAACCTATCAATGATTTTGATTGATAGATTATGACTTCATCGGGAACCTTTCTGTAGAATTTACATAATAAATCCACCAAATTTTTTTTAGACATAGTTCGGATATGTAGCTATAGTTGTACGAATTAGCTTGCATAAAGGACATGCATTTTTATTTCTGTATTCTTCACATGGTTGATGCAATATTGATATAAAAAGGCAGCTTGTTTTGTGTTAGGTATGTGGAAATCTTTGGGTTCTTAACTTTATGGATGGTCCTGGGTGCATAAAATTATTCTAAACATTTATATAATTTTAAGAATAAGTATATCACACCAGCACAAATACAATTCTTTCTTACTTTTCTTATCAGAAGTATGATCTTTATTATAATTTGATTGTTAGTGTTGACTTGAAGATTATAACTGCACATTATTTTATCTTATATTGTTTTACAATTTTAGCCATAACAATGGAGAACAAACATTTCCAAAATTATTCACACATAACCCTGTCAAGGTCATTGGTATATTACACCACACAGCCTATTGGACATCATCATGATATGCTGCGGAAACCTCTTTATACCAAAGCTTACCCACATTATGCCAGAGATTTCACAACCACAACAATTTACTTTGAGAAAGAACCTCTCAAACCCTCATCAAAAGTAGAAGCAACAGTTGAAAGTATTAAAAAAGAAATAGAAGAGAAAGAAAAAGTACCGAAAGCTGTAGTTGTCAAGAAGAGTCTAGGGCAGAGGATTATGGATGAGCTGAGACACTATTACCATGGATTCAGACTCCTCTTCATTGAAGTTAGGATTTCAACTTATCTAGTCTTTCAAATTCTAAGAGGAAAATCTTTAACAAGGAGAGAGCACAAACTTTTAGTAACCACTATTGGTGACCTATTCAGAATGGTGCCATTTATTATTTTCATTGTGGTTCCATTTCTTGAATTTACACTGCCATTATTTATAAAACTGTTTCCAAATATGTTGCCATCAACATTTGAAAGTAAAGACATGAAGGAAGCTAAACTCAAGCAACATTTAAAAGTAAAACTTGAAATGGCGAAGTTCTTTCAACAGACCCTGGATCAGATGGCTCCCCAGGCTGGTAACAGGCATTCCCAGCTTGCAAAAGATTTCTCCAGCTTCTTTAATCGTATCAGAACCTCTGGTGACGTTGCCACAAGTGAGGAAATCATGAAGTTCTCCAAACTATTCGAAGATGAGATTACTTTAGATTCTATTTCAAGACAGCACTTAATTGCTCTGTGTAAAGTTTTAAATGCTACTAGTATTGGAACTAGTGCAATGTTAAGGTTTAATTTGAAAATGAAATTGAGAGCACTGGCAGCTGATGATAAAATGATTGCCAAAGAAGGAGTTGAAAGCTTGAACTATAGTGAATTGCAACAAGCTTGTAAAGCAAGAGGCATGAGGGCATATGGTGTTTCAGAGGAAAGGTTACGGAAAGAACTTAGGAACTGGTTAGATCTGTCTTTAAATGAGAAGGTACCACCATCTTTGTTGCTGCTGTCGAGAGCACTGATGGTACCAGAACATGTACCAACAACATACAAACTGAAGGCTACTATTTCGGCATTGCCTGATACAGTTGCTACACAGACAAAGGCTGCCATTGGAGAAAAGGAAGGCAAAGTTGATTTTAAGGTAATGTATAGTTGAAGCAGGCTTGCTGTGGGCTTTATGATTCATAGATGTTGGTATAAATTTGACTTATTCAATACAAAAGCTTAAACTAAAATATTTTATTCTCAAGATTTCATACTGCATGAAACTATATCACACTAATACTATGAATGTGAAAGTTTGGATGGATTTTACTTACCTCTTCATGCGAAAATTGATGATCACTACACAGTATAAAACAAAGTCGCTTTTTCTGTCCCTATATCTCTATGTCCCTTTGAATGCTTAAATCTTTAAAACTACGCAACGGATTTTGATGCGGTTTTTTTAATAGATAAGAGTGATTCAAGAGGAAGGTTTATACATATAATAAAACCGTGCGAAGCAGGGGCGGGTCGCTAGTTAACTTATAAAAGTTGTGAATGAAACTAATTTGTGTTTTCCAGGCTAAAGCAGAAGCAATCAAACTGGAAGAGCTCAAGATCCAAGAAGAAAAGAAAGAGATTGAGGAAGCCGAGAGAGAGAAGCAAATACGTGAAGCTAAGAAGCAAGTGAAAGACAAACCGACTCCTGCATTTTCTCTTGCTAATGACGTTCTGGTGGATAACGCACCTGTGATTGAAATTGATACACCAAAGCAGAAATCTGAGGAGGGACTGTCGAGCAAGGATATTGAGGTCATTGAGGATGCTTTAGAAAAGTTAGGTGAGTTCCCTGCAACATATTTCTGTCCCTATCTAGTTAAGGCGGTAACCCGATGCACACTAGCGCTGCCACATATTTAATCCTATTATTATTCCTATTATACAAAGGAATTTTAAAAAACAAATGTGCTGTTTTTATACCTATCAAAATCTTTATTTAATTCTCCTGTAATAGTTTTATTTTGTACAGTTTTGGAAGAGATATGAAGTTGCTCTTTGTGCCAAACTTTGTTTTGTATCATATCATGTATTCCTTCCTAAACTATACAAAATAAAACTACTACAAAGGCATTAAAAATAGCTTATGGCAGGTATAATAAACTGCATATTTGATATTTAAAAAAATCGTTTATTACGTAATACTTTGATAAAATAGGTGGCGGCGGCGGTCTGCTAGTAGCGATAGTCTGCTTCGGGGTGCCGCCATAAGAGCAGTTTTAAATTGCTAATAGAAAACAATTATTACCTATTGGAGTTTTTGTTTTGCCCTAAATGGAGTTTTATTCTGCCTTAACGGTTCACATCAACAGCTCTTAAAATGAAGCTTTTAAAGCTTTAAATAAATTCTGGGAAATACGTAACTACCTGGCAAAACTCCAGTTTTCCAAATGGGATGTTTACCAACATTGAAAATAAAACAAGAGAACTTGTCCGTTTGGTACTGTCATTGACCTTTGGATGCGTGACGTCATCGAATTTTCGGAGAATTACTCTGCATGTGGTTTGACGAAGTTTTGCCAATAACATAGCCATACAATATAATTTATATGCCACCATATGCACATTAGATAAACATGAACGTTGTATTCGTCTGCATTTCTGAGAAAACCATTAAATGGGTCCTTGGGTTTCCTTCCAGTAATGATATTTTCATAACAATGCCAAGTTTCTCTATGAACTATTATTGTCTACGAACAAATATTCAACATAGAATACTGTGCATATACATAGCTACGTTCTAGGAAGGTCTATTTTAAATAATTACGAAACCATTCCAGTAATCTCTTTTTCATTAGTTATTTTCATAGGTGCCACTTTTCAACCTTAATAAAATGTGGTTCTCTTTATTATTTTTGGGTGAACAGATTAAATTGGATGCTTGTGTTCCTCTTGTAATATCCTACAAAGTTCATTAAATCTGACTAGTCTACTACTAGTAGTTTTTGATTTGTCCGGGTATAATATCCGTTTTGTTTTTATGCAAAACGGTAATATTTTTAATAAACTTCGACTACATTGATGTACTCGTTTTTGCTTTAAATAAATAGAACTCTATTAATTGTTTTCAAAACACGCCCAATTTACTTCTTATTAAACATGCAAAACAATTTCAGTAGGTTTTTTACAGTAGTTTTCCTAGCTGTTCATTCAATATTGGTTTTGTATGTAGATGTAAATTTATAACCATACCAACGAACAATGGAACACAATAGCATCATTAGTAGGTACTAGATTATGTATTATTTTCATATCATAAAGTATTAGTGGATAAAACTCTGATACTGATTCTAGCCAATTTATTTAATGGTACACAGTCCAGTTCCGCACTTTTTTCACATTTTTAGTTCCAAGGCAACAAGGTTTCAAGTTTTCTGCTATTCTAGCAAAGGGAAACAAGGACTTTGCCCTTAATTTTGTATATATTGCTGTAGCGACCTCTAGCCTTTCGTGAGCTAAACTACAAAGCTTGCGTGATTACTGATTATATATTTTAAGTGCTCAATGAAAAGGTACTTATGAATCTGAAGCTTCGCTAGATGGCGTTATGATAAATCCTGAGTGCCAAAAAGTTCACAAATCCTAGATTGCGCAAACGCATATTTCAATAACATCTTACTGATATAAAACTTCCGACATCAACAGCTGTCAGTCTAAAGATCCCGGGCATTACCATTTGAGGGTCTTATTTTTCAAAGTGGGTTATACTACTTATACCCAGGGGTTGGTCTAAATTCTAAGCTACCGCACACAATGGGGAAGTAAACAACAGTAACTATAAAAATGGTGGTTCTCAATTCGACTGCATTTTTTTGTGTAATCCATGAGTTTTTTCTGGGTGGACCATGAAGTTTGGCCTTCTTGTGAGGGGTCCTTTTAAACTTGAATTAGATCTGAACAGTAGTTTTTGAGTTATCCGATGATGACCTATGTGAAATTGTAAATTGGTTTTAGTTTAAAAAAATATAATTTTTTTACAGCTGAACAGAAGAAATCCCTGCTCCTCGAGAAGGAAAGTATTCAAGAGTTGAAGACGGAACTGACCGACTACAACGAAGACGTAAAGGAAATGAACGAGATTATTGCAACGAAGCAAGCTGACATCAAACTCACGAAAGGAGCCAGGAGGTAAACTTAAACTTTGATAAACAGTATCTGAACTTCCTATCCTACTAATCTTAGAATAATTACGCTTAGAACCGCAGTAGGGTCACGCGAAGCGTGGACATTTAAAGGTAGCCTGTAAAGGCTACGTACATCTCTCGACTCGTCAGTACATTATGTCAAGTCCTACGGGGAAGAGCTCCCTGAATTTCTAATAAAAATGACCTATTGTGCAGTGAAAGGGTGTCACAACTCATCACATAATCACCAAAAACAGTCGAAGATTCTATTTCACGGGTAAATACAACCTGGAAACTTATATTCTTGAGAAAAACATTAGTTTTGTCTCAAAATAAAACGTAAACAAAACATACGTCAATACAATGAAATATTGCAAGCTATTGAAAAAATATTTTACCCCATACGTATTTTTTCGTTTTTAGATTTCCTTCTGATCAGGTTGTTGCTTCTCGATGGATTGAAAATTCAGACTGAATCGTAAAGAATGTATACAGGGTGTAACAAAATTAAGGACCAAACTTTAAACTGGTATTGACATGGATCATTTGAGCTATCTTTAGACTGTTTGCAACCGTGTGCAGTTAGCTCAATGGTTTCAATTGTAAATACTAGTTAAATTTTAATTATATTATTTTTTATTATTTTGGCTCCATATCTAAGCACGCCGCGCAGCTTACCCGCTTCCACTGCATTCGATGATGACTGATGGTCGATGACCGCGGCGGCCGCTCGTTAGGGCACCGTTGACGTCGAAAATTAAAGGGCGGGATTGTTTTAAAATATTTTTCCTGAATTCAGTGTTCGGATCTACACCCCGCCTGAAAGTTTGGTCCTTTATTTTTGTTACACCCTGTAAATTTCTGAAATTTGGCAAATAAATTTCCATGCGGGTGAAGCCGCGGCGCGCAACTAGTTGGTAATATGTAAGGGGTATGTTATACTAACGGGACGTTTTCTGAACGTTGAACGCTCCATTGACGAATGAATCAATGCATTTATGAAAAATCATCTAACAGAAAAATGATTAGCTATGATTGTACAAAATGTTAAAACTTCCCTAGTTTATGGGGAAAAAGTTATGATTGCAACATTATTCGTGCGTTTGTGTGCGTGTCGGCTGATGTAATCACGTGCCGCGGGTCTAGACAGACGGACTGCAATTCAACTGCAATCCGACTGCCAAATGGCAGTTCAGATGCAGTTGGAATGCAGTTGGCTCGACTGCAATCAAACTGCACGTCGACGGGCAGTTGGCGTGCAGTTGGATTGCAGTCTGAGTGCAGTTACAACGACTAACTGCACTCAGACTGCAATCCAACTGCAGTCCGTCTGTCTAGACCAGTGATTCCCAAAGTGGTCCAGGTGGACCCCCAGGGGTCCACGGGAGACTCGACGGGGGTCTATGTTAGGCGTGACAAAAAATGGGGGTCCACAATTGTAAGAGGGGGTCCATGAAAATTAATTTGGTTTCGATAGTGAAGAACTAAAATGTTGCCTTAACTTCTCTTATCAATATAGGCAGATAATATTTTAAAAAGCTCAGCGACTATTACTTGTAAAAACTTGCATATTCCATATTCTGTACAATGCGTCGAGACTTGTCGGGGAGATTTGCGGTTATTCCTTACAAAACTCAAGCCAAATATTGATAATTTGCTGTCAATCCATCAAGTACATCTCTCTCATTAATTTTGTTTTGTAATTACCATTGTACAAGTTACATTGAGTTATTAAGTATTTAATTTTGATTTTATCAAGACTAATTTTATTAGACAAGAATAATTAATTGTGCAATAATTTATAAAAGCATTTTAATAAATACCTACAACACAAGGAAATATACTGTATTTCTTTTTACCAATCCGATTGGGAACTATTTTATATAAAAATTGTGAGAATTGATTGGTTCTTGTGCTGTGAGTCACGGTAGTATCAAAAAATAAAGTTGGATGGAGTCACTTTTTCGATTGGCCAACTTTTAAGACATCCACTCACAGCATAATCAATTAAAATTTAATTGAAAATTTGTTTAGTCGACTTTATTATCAAATAGTAAACCCTATCTCTCAAGATAAAAAAGGTTACAATTATTGTAACCTTTTTTTTCGAAAACTGTTAATTCGTCGTTCAAACTCGGCGACAACGCAAGTTTCCATACGTGCTATCTTCACTTTTTTTCGAGATTTAGAGATTCGTATCTAGTAGGTAATGTGCTGTGCAGGGGGTCCACCGGATCCAGCAAAATTTTGAAAGTGGTCTATGAAACAAAAGAGTTTGGGAACCTCTGGTCTAGACCCTTACCCACACATTGGTTGTTTTTTGACTTCTAGATAAAGCGGAATTTTTTGTGAAATTATCTCTCTATGCCTTATTCCTCTAAGCTACTAATATTATAAACATGAAAGTTTGTAAGTATGGATGGATAGATGGATGGATAGATAGATAGATGGATGGATGTTTGTTACTCTTTCACGCAAAAACTACTGAACGGATATGGATGAAATTTGGCACAGAGATAGATTATAGTCTGGAATAACACATAGGCTATATTTTATCTTGGGATTCCCACGGGATCAGGAATTCCCACGGGATTGGGAATTACCGCGGGTGAATCCGCGAGGCGCTGCTAGTATATTATAAATGCGAGTGTTTGTATGGATGTTTGTTCCTCTGTCACTCAAAAACTAAAGAACGGATCGGCCTGAAATTTGGAATAGACGTAGTTCTAGCCGTGGAGTAACACAATTTTTATCACATAGGTACATTAGTTCCCATGAGATAGAAATAGCCTGGAGATGTTTCCATAGGAACAACGCGTGCGAAGCCGGGGGTTGATCCTAGTACGAAATAATATGAGCAGGTGGCTTAACAAAAAAAACGGAAAGTTGATAGCATAAACTTTACTTATGATACTTTCCTCGCGCCGCCGGTCTTCCTTCTCTCCCATTATAACGTTTAGATTAACAGAATGTATTTAACTGTACTGAAGGTTGTTTTCCCAGGTTTCCATCTCTCTGTTGATGAGACCCATCACTTCAACTGTATTTTTATATGTGTTAAGCATATATTTTCTGCTGGATAGAATGGACCCTTCATTTTCTTTTTTTATTTGATTTATTTAAATGGAAGCACCAGCTTGGTGCTTCCATTTTAAATAGATCAAGATCTGACAAGAACTTTCGAGTTATTCTACAATGCATGCATATGCTTTGTATTGAATCGGTTTTTTACGTTTCTTAAAGCATAAAATTATCTATTCCAGATTACATAGAGCAGTTAACAACATGATCAGTAAATTAGACGCAGCTCTCGTTGAGTTAAGTAAAAAAGAGAAAACTCTGCTAAACACCCTCGAGCAGACGAAATCCGAACCCCAACTGGCAAAAGAACAGTTGATCCAGATCGATGAGCTCATGCATTCCATAAAGAGTCTGCAGAAAGTACCCGATGAGGCCAAACTGAAGCTTATTCAAGATGTGCTGGGCAGGCTTGATGATGATTTTGACGGGCAACTCAAAATAGATGATGTATTGAAGGTATGTTTTCTATTTTTTTCTATCATGTAGGTACGGATAACGTTTCAAATAAGTAACGTCTGTGCAACGCAAATGGCCTGGAAAGCGGTTACTTATTTGTGACGCTGTCTGTACATAAGTCTATAATAATAATATCATTATTGTGTTTACGTAGGTCCTAACAAAGTAGTAGTTAATATGTAATTATAGCGCGTAGACCCTCGCACTGTAGGTAATTTTAAAAAAGTGATTTAATATATTACAAAAAATTTCGACTTTGGCGGGACTTGAAGGGGCCAGAGTCCATCGAAGATTGCAAAGATTTTCGACTTGATGGTTACTTGACTTCGTAGTAGTTGAACCGCATCCCGTATATAGACTCAAATATCGATTTTTTTGCAATATTTTTTAATTTCTTAAAAAGTAGTTATTGCTTATCTTAACTTGGGGCTAGATGATTTTCCAGCGTTACTTATGATTAATAAGAAACTATGACAGTCTACTTAGTACTCACAGTAGGGATAAAACCTATGTGTGGTGTTACAACAGGCAAGAAACAACAGCGGTTTCTCTGCTATTTTCTGCGCTGGATGACGCCATCAAGTCGAGATTTATTGACAGTTTCAATGAAAATCGTTCACTTATTGGCAGTGCCGGATTTATATTTTTTATAAGATTTTAGAAGTTTATGACACTCTAACATAGACACTGGCAGAGTCGTGGCGAAAAGCAAGCGGAGCCATAAAAAAGAAGTTGAAGTTGAAGTGTAGGCCACTTTTTTCCGCTGCCCCCCGGTAGACATAAAAGGTTCGAATCTTGCAATTGGCAATAACATCTCTTTTAAGGAACCCAAAAATTAAATAACAGCTATAAAAATAGCAAAATCACTCCAATTTAAACCAGTGAACGTGTTTGACTTTTATCGTCTGCACTCGAGTCTAGGACGCTGCCGCCCCTAGGACGCTGCCGCGGCCTATACGGCCTATTTATAAATCCAGGACTGCTTATTGGTCACATGAGATATTCTTAGATATCAGTTTGTTTTTTTTCTTTTGAGTATTCGGGGGTTACCTAACTGTTTTGTTATATTGGTTATATGTATAGATACATATCACACTAGATGGTTTGTTACCACTTCACGCCAAAACTACTGAACCGATCGCATTTAAATTGTGGATAGACGTAGTTCTAGCCTACCTAGGCTACTTTTCATCAATTTTCAAGCGGCTGAAGCCGCAGGGCGCAGCTAGTCAATAATACAGATTACATAATATATTTTCAAATTAAACACCTGTCTTTACAGATGCTTGAAATCATCGGAAACGAAAATGTGAACCTATCCGAGAAGCAAATGGCAGAACTAATTGAGCTTCTAGACAAGGAAGAAATCTTGGAGGTTGAGAGTAAAATACAGAAGGCGCTAAACAAAGCAGCGGTGGCTGCGAAAGAGCAAGATAAAAGCAGCGAGTCAGAAGGAAAGGTAATTATTGTAATCACTACATAGTATAAAACAAATAAGCTTCCCGCTGTCTGTCTGTCTATCCCTTTGTACGAAACTACGCAACGGACTAAAAAATAATCTATAAAAATCTTTAAATTACATTGAAAATTCGCTCTTAATAAGCTCTTGACTTATGAATAATCAATTATAGACTAAGTATATGGGTCGCTAGTATCAAAATAAAACAAATAATATACAAATATCAGTCTCTTTATTTCAAAAGTGAAAATAAGATAAGTTAAACTAACGTAAGGCTACCAAACAAATTATTGAAAGAACAAAAAATATCAATCAAGAATCAAAAATTAATGACTAGATCGATTCCTGTCTTGGGATAAATGATGGTGCGATCTACAAATATTTTTTCCGTGGCTCTGGGTGATTTCTATAAAAAATAATACCTTTTGTCGTCCGATGTGGCGCGGTGGGCGAAGATCCGCCTGCCGCGCAGGAGGTTGCGGGTTCGATTCCCGTCTTGGAACAAATTGGTGTACGATCTGCAGAAATTTGTTCCGTAGGTCTGGGTGTTTATGTATAATAATAATCTATCTATGTATATAATGTTTTAAATATATCAGTTATCTAGTACCCATAACACAAGATTTGAGTAGCTTACTTTGGGGCTTGATAGTGCTGTGTGGATTGTTCAACATTCATTTATTCAACGTTCAATATTTATTTATTTATTTACCTTTTTTCCAGAGTTTATTCGACATTATCCGGGAGGCACAAAAGCGACGCGCGTTGAGGAAAACGACGGAGGCTTCATCAGGCGTTAAACCCACGGAAATCATCAAAACTAAAAAAGATCCAAGAGAAAGGCCGGATAGCCAATGATCATAAATACAGTAGTGTAGTACATAGTGTTACGACGACTGATATACGGATGGTTATGTCTTCGGTACGGTTGCGATTGATTTTTAATCTTAAACTTATGAACTTAGAGAACAGTTTAACTGATTGAGCAGTACATACTGCTCAAGATCTATACTTAGTTAAATTTTACTTTAAATTCGCTTACGATTTGTCGTCTCTATAAACGCGTCGCTTCAAACTGTCAGAAAATACCTTATCTTTCATATACAACATACCATAAGTGGCAATGCACTATGCATTTTTGTAAGTATCCGAATGTTATCGAAACTAAATAATAAACATGTTCTATGTAAAGCCAAGTCAATCGCAATACGTTCCGTACTCCTTTTAGACTGGCCTTTCTGTGAGTGTAAGCTGTAAATTGGCAATTGATGGTGTTAGTTTAGTATGTTCTTAGTATTGTGGTCTGAGACTTCTCGCTAATGATTACCTTTTTAACCTTCCAAGGGCCATAATGTAACATCTAACTATTTAACCTCTCTACATGCTTAATTACATAACGTTATAATTACTATAAAGTATTCAATTGATATGATTTGAATGTACTTAAGGCGTATTAACTTTGACTGGGTTAATTTCTGGGCTACACCAAAAAGGTTATGCTTAGATCATAATAGAAACATCACGGGTATAGATGCGGGTCCATAAAACGTGTGGAATACGCCGTAAAATATGTGCCGCAACATAATAAGTAGAGACCGGAATATATACAACGCAAAAAGGATTTTCATGAAAATGGGCTATATATGCAATTGCATGTTTTGCTACATATACGTATAATCCGATCTCTAGCAATAAGTATTCATTCCATAAAAACGAAATTCTGAGATGCTGAATTCGCGTGCACTTGAAAAGCATGTAGTGGGAAAACAGTTTTTAGTCTTAACACAACGAACCTGTTTTCGAAAAACGAATGTTGTGTGTGATGAAACTGTTACCCTCATGAGTTATGGTTATGACAATAAGCATTTTGAGAAATAATTTGCAACTTGTGCTGTACATATTACGAAGTGTAACCCCCAAGGTGTTGCCGTACAAAAATGTTATACTCTGTTGTGTGTTTTAATTTATTTTTGGTTTCTTGTATCATTGTTTCAGATATTTATTGTATTTTATGCATTTCTGTGATCGCTATTCAGTTGTAAGTTTTATTTTGTATGATAAATGTACTTGGGGAAAGTTTTAGCACAAAGATGAATACCAGTTAGTAAGTTTTGTTATCAATTGGTTTGAGAGTTGTGTGCATATATGCATGTACCTATACTACTTACTTTAAATTATATTTATGTCAGGAAATAATTATTTTTGAACATTAGATCAGACAAGGTTTTTTTATCCAGGCACCAAGTAGGTGATGTACGGTAATGGGTACCTATTGTAATTATCTCCTTCAATTTAGTCATTTGATTCCATATATTTGAAAAGGCAGTTATCACACAAAAATAATAAAGGTATTTTGAAAATGCCTCCTGATTAGGTACATTAAGTACACAGTTCATACATTTTTGTAGATAGGTACTCCCGATAGAAAAGCTATAGTGTGGCTGCCTTTTGTAGCAATACATACCTTACTGTTCAATTCTGTTGAATGTTGGTAGTTTACTATTTACAAAATCAGTGTACCAACTGTTGTGGGATGGACACTTTATTTTTTGCTACTCGATAATGCTATAAAATAAAAAATAAGAGAATAGAGAGATCGATATAAAAATCTTGTTTTTTTTTAGCCACTACCGTAATATGTTCCTTCTTTGCCGAAGTTTTGACGCAGTAATTCTTCACACTTAAAAAAGGTCGATATTCTCAGATTGATGATGGAACCATAGGACTCCAAGTGGTTATTTGCTTAAAACTTCATTAGAACTAGCAACATTATGCGTTTACAAAGATGTACTAATGCAATGTTGCTTTAGAATAACTGTTTAGCTAAGCGTGCGTGACATTGCAGAAACAAGTGACCTGGTACCTATATTAGTGCATAGACATTAACTTCATGTATTGGAGGCATTCATGGATCTACTACACAATTTTCTTGTTAAAATAGAGACCTAATGTACCTACCACGAAAGCTTACCTTCAAAAGTTAGGGTTGTCACCAAAAGCTAGAAAAAAAAAGTCAGTTTGTAGATAGTTACTTCTTACAAACGGGTATCATTTTAATATAATAATTTAAATTTGCTACATGGTAGGTAATTATTTTAAACTTTCGTTAAACCGTTAATTCAAAAGTTATGTTCGATAATCGATAGCTAGTTCAAGTTAACCGTTAAAAGTTGAACATTCAAACATGTAGGTAAGAAAATAATAAAACAAACAAGTAAAAAAGAAGAATTAAACATATTTATTATTTTAAATAATATTTATTAATTTAATATTATTTATTTATTTATTATTATTATTTTTTAATATTTATATTTATTAGTTCAAAGTCGCCCAGCGAGCTATGGAAAGAGCTATGCTCGGAGTCTCTCTGAAGGATAGAATTCGTAACGAATGTATCCGACAGAGAACCAAAGTTATCGACATAGCTCAAAGAATTAGCAAGCTGAAGTGGCAATGGGCCGGCCATATCTCGCAAAGAACCGACAACCGTTGGGGTAAACGTGTTCTTGAGTGGAGACCGCGACTCGGTAAACGTAGTGTAGGACGCCCTCCGGCCAGGTGGGTTGACGATCTGCGAAAGACTGCTGACAGATGCTGGATGCGTCAAACTGAAAACAGGGCGCTCATTGGGGGAAGCCTATGTCCAGCAGTGGACTAATATAGGTTGATGATGATGATGATTATTTTAAATTAATAATAAATAGATGCATTTTATAATTGACATCCGACAACGATGATCGTTAAGCTCGTAAAATTCTCTTTGCCCGTAGAGAAAAGATGTTCTACTGCAGTACTGGATCTAGGAGATATATTTAATGTGGTTCGCCTAGAAAAGCCGCCTCTGTAAAATATTCTTTCGACTTTCTTATCAAATTCCGAGCTTTGTTTTTCAAGATCTGGCTTCTACAAGACCTATTTTCTCGGCCTTCAGCCATAGTGTAGCGCGTAATTCAGACAAGATAAAAATGACGAAGCATATGACTAAGATATAGGAAGTTCATTTTAACGTAAGTTAACAAAAGCGTTAATTTTTTGAAGTTAACTTAAAAGTTAATCCGTTAAGTAGACTGTTAACTTCGTCAATTAACCATTAAAGGAATAACGGGTTATTCCCATCTTTGCAATTTAGGTAGGTTTGAATAATACAACATAAATATGTAGTTCTTTAGTAATAACAATAATAACCCCATTGCTTAGGTGCCTACCGGCCCAAGGCCAAACCTTCACTTAATTTTACTGTTGGCTAGTGTACCAGGTTAGGGTCAAATGCCAATAAAACACAGATATTAATTATAGACACGCGTCTGTCGTCCGCACCGCCGCAAGGCGAATGGTCCGTGCATCCGACACGCCCGTGACGTTTAATACTCAGAATACTACATCTACCTTTTACAATGAATAAACAAAATGTTTTTGTAACTTTTCTACAATAATTATTACAACTAAGATCAGACAGATAGTTAAATATTATTTGGAAAATGCTAAACCTGTACATGTAATTTACATAATATGTTCTAACAAGCTTTAGGTTGGTTACAACCACACCTACCATATCTACTGTTAGGTACAATTTTAATTAACAAGATAGGTGCTTCATTAATCTATATGATCCGTATTTTGTTTAGTGAAAGCTATATCACATCTCCACCTATTTCTTTACAAAAGAAATGACTTACTTATAATTTATTAAATTTGAAAGGGATACTTTATTACAACCTTTTACCTAACTACTATATCCAAATCGAAATGGATAAATCTGTTTTGAACCATTTATTTGTCATCGTTTTGATCACCGGTCCTTATCTGTGCAATCTTCCCATATGTTTTCTTCGACTTTACCTCGCGAAATACTGACAATCGTTGAGATAAACGTGTTCTTGAGTGGAGACCGCGACTTGGCAAACGTATTGTAGGACGCCCTCCGCCCACGCGGAATGACGAACTGTGGAAGACTGCTGGCAGATGCTGGATGTGGCAAGTTGAAGACAGGGCGCTATGGCGCTCATTAGGGGAGGCCTATGTCCAATAGTGGTCTAATATAGGCTGATGATGATGATGAGTGTTTCTTCGTAGTTGTTCTCGTGTAAGTATCTTCCAGTTATTTTTCAGTTTCCAATCTAGGTATATCATATCTAATCTTGTAGACGACTGTGTGTAGTAAGTACATAATTGGATAGAGGTTTGATAGAGGAGGCAGTATGTTTTCTTTAGTGAGGGCTTCTCATTATGTAGACTTTTTGAACCTTGTTAGATTCTGTTACTTATCTCTTTCTAGATGCATAATAATTTTTGTCTTTAGTTTCCAGAACAGCAAATTCTATGTTTAGGTATAGTTATATATTTATATTTTCTTGAAATAAACTTGAATCTTTTATTCTTTATTAGGGATCTACAAAGTAAAAGTAGTAGTTCTATACAAAGAAACAGTGTAATTCCGAACTCTTTGTAAAATAGTAAAAACTATCTGTGTAGGTGAACTGTTAAAAGTATATTTGATAATCTATAGGAACATACCAAGAAATAGTCAAATACCGAACTCTTTGCAAATTAGTTCAACTACAACCAATATACCTGCGTATTTGAACTGTTGACCTAATGGTCAACATCAGATGATAATTCAACTGTTAGGCTACCCTCCTGTATAGCTACCACCTGGTGTGTCTAAACGAGAAAATATTTCTCTAAGCAAATTTATAGCAAGTACCTATATGAATTTTGTATGGTCATTTAGTAGTTTTAAATTTTTTGTGTGGCGTTTTAACAGCCTTCCATACCCAGCAAATATTGAATGCCTGGGTACATCAGCTCAAGGCTGAACTGAAAGAGTTGTCCTTCTCATTGCATACCACGGGTTTGGTGTGAATACCAGATTACGACCTTAACAAATCTCATGATACTGAGTTCTGCATCATTGTCGATTTTCAGTAACCACGGCTGTGTATGTTTCCACGCAGCCGAGCTTTTGATTTTAAACTTTTATGGTACTTTAATAAAATATGTGGATCCCACGCAAACGTTAGCATTAATGGTCCCTAACATTTTGTGCTGTTGCAAATAATTTAGGTACAATTATTAGCCATTCCCAGTGATTATTTTTTGACACTAATCCGTGTCTTTCTCAGTCGCTTCTTTTTTTTTCAGATGGAATTGTGTATCATTAAACCATAATAAAGGTTGTTGTTGATGCTCACCCTCATTTTATACTTAATACATATTGTATTAAAATACATCTGTTTTATATCGGTAGATATACATCGGTCGGAACTCGACATTCAACTTTCAATTGTAGATTATTAGGTACATATTTACTAACCCATTCACTGCCCAGCCTCTGCAGTTTTACCCCCAGGGACGCGGCAATGAAAATAGTAACTTTAAATGAATTTATTTGTTCAATTTCACAATTAATTTATGTAATATTATTTTATTTTATTTTATGTAATTTATTTGTTTTCTCATGTAATTTACTCATTTACTTTAGCTTAGTTCAGTTCAGAATATTCGGTAGTCGAACAAAATAATATATGTTTACAGAAACGAAACTTTTCCATCTCGTTATTGTAGCTGTTTTACAAAAATGATTTATTTGAAGTACTATTCAAAAGTATTTAACTAACCTAAAATGGTCATTATTTTTGTAGTCTATTTAGGAAATGCAGCTAAATAATCAGCGATGGGAGGCAACTTCTAGGTCTGTCCTCCAGAATACTTGCTGAGCTGGACGCCTTTTTGACACATGAAATTTTCCATGTTCTAAATAAGTAGGTAAATATCATTCTTTTTTTTTATAAATATCTTTCATTATTATCTTTTTAAACAAATTATGGTTGTATTGCTTGAATTGGTATTAAATTTATTTATTCAATTAAATATTCAGTACATTTATTTTAGCCATATTTCACCAGTACCCAATTTAAAACTTATACGAAAGACTTTTAAACCCTTTGACTGTTGTAAGTACTCTTTTGACCATTATTAAGTACCATATTACGTACATAATACGTATTGTATTTCTTCTCACTACGAACTAAGTACCTAGATAATTTGTTTTGTCTTGGTGAAAAATAACTATAGATGCATACACCTACATCTACTTTTTGCAAACCACACGATCCAAAAGATTGATCCTTTATGAAGCTTCTGATATCATAGAGAGCTAGCTCGCTCATGTGCAAAAGCGTTACCCTCTTCGCGAGAGGTGTTGTATGTCTGTTGCATTAAATATAACAATAACCTTTAAGGGTCTTCATTTTCTTGGCACAATCCAAAGATTTAATTGATGTTATACTTGTAACCATATTTGTACTATATTTACCAATGACATTTATTTTTGGTAGATAGATACCGTTTCGACCGTTTTTTATCGAAACTACCTCTTAACCTATAGTTTAGTTCTTGGCAATCCAAGGATTTTATTAATGTTGACACTTGTACCATTTTTGTCCATCTGTACTGATAACAATTATTTTTGGTGGGAAGGTACCGTTTCAATTTTACCGAAACTACCTCTTAATCTCGTTAGATTACTTAACTACTTTAGTTCTTGACAATTCAAGAATTTCATTAATGTTGATACTTGTACCATTTTTGTACTGTCTGTACTAATAACAATTATTTTTTGTTGGTAGGTACCGTTTCGATTTTCACCGAAACTACCTCTTAATACTTTTGATCTTGGTAATCCAATTTTTTTTTTAATCTTGAAAATTGTACACTGTCTGTACCAATGACAAATATTTTGGTAGGTACCGTTTCGATTTACACCAAAACTACCTCTTAATCTAGCCTGCCATGCAGCAGAGCAATACGTCTTGGGGACTCATCCGATTGGTATCGATTACGGATTAGTTGAGCTACCTCTAGATTGTTCGTAACAATCTGCAGCCGGCCCAACCGATCTAATTGTTCAAGTTTATTTCTTCCCCTTAATTATAATTATCTTTGCTTATAAAGTATTACATCTATTTACCATCTGTTAGCTATTTCGATAACTAACCACATTTTATCATTTACCATTATTTAGTACTAATTTGATCAAAACAGACTAAACTGCCATGGAACTTTTAATTTCTTTGTAATTTAAATTAGATTTTTTAAATAGTTCAAGTATTATAATTATTAATGCATTTCAAAAAGTTTATAAATATACAAACTATAATTGGAAAGTCTTTAGCTTTGTTTACTCTATTCTAACAATCTATTGATATCTAAATATTATGAGCTTTTTTCTTCTCAAATAAACAATTTATAAGTACAAGTCTCAGATCCAATCTGTTTACTTGTCAACTTGTCGTTAATTACATTATTTCTCAGAGAATAATATATTATCCATTCACATAAAGAGAATGTTTATTATGTTTACTTAGTACCAAATGTACTTTTTAAACTAATTCGCTACTGTAAGCCACATGTAGGTATTTGATTGCTAGAACGGTCAATAAATTTTGGTTCCGTTCAATTTTATCGAACTTATACTTACTAGGTACCTACCATAAATAATTTAATTATTTTTTTTATTTAATTTTTTTTTTTTTTGGTGAAAATCTTTATGTACCTCTACTATATCTGTCTGATATGCAAATATTTATTAGTAGGTACCGTTCGTTTGAACTACCTGTTATCAGATCTTATCATAATAGGTTTTTTAGGTACCGTTCATTAGAACTACCTCTTGTCAGATCATATCTTTGTGGGTTTTTAGGTACCGTTCGTTAGAACTACCTCTTGTCAGATCTTATCATTTTGGGTTTTTAGGTACCAACCAACTTCCGTCACCCAACTGAGTCACAAACAGATTTGCAATATTTATACTTGGGGAAGTCCTCAGAACCTCAGAAAGCATAACTTACTACATATAAACTTAATTACTTAGGTACTGATATTAGCATTCCAGAACTTTTTTTTTTAACAATGTAGGTAGGTGATCATCTTTTCGTTAGACCTACTCAAATTTGCTAACAAAGTAATTTTGTATCTTTCTATCCTATTTGAGGGTAGTTATAACTTTCACCAAAATGGCACGGCGAATATTGTATTTGTTGTTTATCAACTATGGTATTTATGTCGGCACAGGGTTTATAGTTTATCAAGGTAGGCGAATCATCGAGCATGTAATCATTACTACGATGCGATTATTTACCAGCATTTGTTTGCAACTCAGATTAGGCCGTCAGTTGATTTACCAATTGCTTATTTGGAATTATTGGCACTTACCTCTTATTTTTTAGTCACTGGCAGGGTCGCCACTTGTACCAGGTTAGGGTCAAATGCCAATAAAACACAGATATTAATTATAGACACGCGTCTGTCGTCCGCACCGCCGCAAGGCGAATGGTCCGTGCATCCGACACGCCCGTGACGTTTAATACTCAGAATACTACAGCTAGGTATACCAAAACTGGTTTTCCTCTATAAGAGTGATGATGAGTGTCTGAAAGTGGATTTCCAAGTGGATTTTCCTGATTATAAAACCAAAGTATTAATTTATAATAGGTACCTACCTACTATTAGTATTTAGGGCAAATTCTAGTATGCTACGTTCCCTGATGACTCGCAGCATTCGCAGCTGCAGGCTCGCCAGAGTCGCCAGCACAGCACAGACTACAGACTTGATCTCTCTCTTTCGATGAACGACTCAAATCAGAGAGCGATGAAATAGAAAGGGGCCACAGCAGCGGGGTTAACTAAAAAAATCCATTGGCGGGCTTTCGTGAAAGCACTTGGTTACCGGTCCTTGTGTTGCCGTAAACAAAATAGTAACGAATGAAAGAAACTTTAATGATTTGGCAGTACTGGCAGCCCCACTATCGACTATGTTGATTGGTTGAGCACAGTGGAAAACTAGCCTAATTTTTCATAGAAATTGAATTCGACCAATCACAAGACGTAAAAAGTGTAATCAAAGGCCATGACGGGTTGTTGACAACCATGTTGGATGAGTTTGAAAATCGGAGCAGCGTGATTGGTCCTTATCATACGTCACATTGATCTTCTGACGGAGTTTGCGCAAAAGAATTTTACTCACTCACTTGCGGGCTGCCATGTTTTTTTTCACAAGGGGTGTGTGTGTGATGTGAGTCAATATAACATGAACTAACCCCTCAAATAATATTACTGGTGAGTACTTTCACCACGCCTGTTTTGTTTTTGATTGCCAACGCGGAAGTGGAGTGCTCATCCGTCAGAGTGAGGGACACTCAGTGAAAGTGCATCATGTAACACTGTCAACTTCTTGTGAAATTGCATCGTTCAAATCGTTGTGGTTCTTTCATTTGGACTCGCTTACATGTTTATATGAGTACGTGTAATGCTTCCAGTAGTTGAAATTGATGGCAATCAATGTATGTATTAGCTGACGTTGCAAATGGAAGCCTTTTTCCAAGTCCTTGGCGGCCGACGCACCCTCGATTATTCGCAGTGACGTTTTGGCGCCATCGACCCATCCACTGCGCGGGGCGGGCATGGGTGTTCGCTCTGTATAAAATCTATGTACACCTCGCTAAATCTCAATGACCTTTTCAGGAAACATTGAACTTTTCATTATTAATTTCACGTGACTTGTTTGTTGCAGAAATTAGGGGTGCACATAGTGCGTCATTGGTCGATAAGTGACAATGCTATTGCAAATATATTACTGAAGGACGAACGCCAAATTAGATAAACAATCGACACAAAAGCAAAGAAAAGGCCAAAGATAATAAGAATGTATTAGTTCGAGCAAAATAAAAAGGATCGATTTATAACTCACGGCCCACGGCGATTGTAAAATGGACTCACGATTAGAAAGCATGGTGACAGCGTTTGATAACTGCAGATACTATCAAGGGCAGGATGCGTAAGCATAAGAGAGAGAGCCAGGCTTTTGCCTGCTCCGCATCAACCAACCTACAGCACCCATCTCCACACTCCACCTGATACACGCCAACAGCGCAGGTAAGATATTGCATCATCCATTATATACCTACTTTAATCTTTATTTTCTTGTACTGTTGCTATACAGATCAATCAACAAACTTTAAAAGCACCAAAGTACTATCGTCATATATGCACTGATCCAAGGTGATTTATATCGCTTTATTGGACATTGCACCATTACCATTTATTGCTTCCGAAGGTTGAGAGAAGGAAAACATGAAAAGCAATGTTTTGTCAATATCCAATTACCATAATTGTCTTTTAACATTGTTACGCACAGAAACTATTAGGGAAAGAGTAACACTATCTTTTTGTTTACAACTAAGATAAGATAGTACATTTTCAAAACTTAAGTCTAATCTATTGATTGTTTTTCTCTATCAAGAGGATATGCAGAGCTCAATTAGACTGGACAGAGATCATAACTGTGGGGATCTTAATGTTAAAATGAAGACAAATAACAACTATAAGAATCCTTACCAAAAGGTCGGTGACATACCTATGTCCTTTGAAATTTCGTAGGTAACTTTGAGAATTACTGAATCATGCAAATTTGTATGTAACAAAGGCATGACCCTCATATCTGGCTGCAATCTCAGGCTCAGCAATTATAAAATAATGCACTGAAAACCATCTCAGTGGTTACCTATGAAATCATAAATGCACAGTATTTGTCCCCGTTTGTCTTGCACTTGGTTTAGTATTATTGCATTTTACCTTTGTTCCATTGTTTGTAGATTGAACATTTAAATTATTTGCATATTCATTTATACAGTAGTAATAATGGAGTAAGTATTTTCATAAGTTATTATTAGACTGTATGTATTTGTAGATAATTATCTTTTTTTTTATTTAAATTGCTATTCAATCACATTTCTTTTTGCTAATATTCTTTCCTTTTAGGCAGGAAACTGCAATAGAGTATACACAAATGAAAAATTCCACACAATTAACTATTTTATCTCACGATAGATAAAACTTTTCCCTTTCTTTTAGCGAGCAGTTATGATTATAGTCCAAGTACACTATTTCAATTTGTAAAAATAACCCATAGAGGTGGTAAATAATAACTTTCACAGTTGTTATTTCCCACTTCTATAATTGCCTCTAGTATTCTGTTAGAACAACTTCCTTGTCAATAATTATCTAAACTTGTCAGTGTTTATTTGGTAATTGAAACAAAATTTAATATAATTGCTAGTAGCTAAGATGAATACATTTTATTCCAGGAACCAAATCTCGACACCATAGTTGACCAGCTAGCCATTCGACTGCAAGATATAAAGGATCAAGAAGGTACAGTAGGTATGCCAACGTGTTCCATCGAGCAAGCAGAAGCTGTCCGTCGATACTACGCAGCATTCCCGGCATTGACGAAAGGCGAAACTACACCTTTACAGTACTGCCTTCCACCGCCCGCCTGGTGCAAGAAACAACCTGCCAAAATGCAGAGTCACGATGTGAAAGATTTGAAAAAGAAGATTCCCACCGGAAAAGAACGGCGGAACTCGTATCAAGGACAACGCAAGAGCAAAAAACGCTGCAACGGGTACAGTAGATCATTCGAGAGCAAGGAGAATCTCCCCGAGTGGGTAACGCACGAGGGCATCTGGGACATGGAGGCGCAGGACCCCGTGCGGGAGTTCATCCGCGCCATCGCGCTGGACGAGGGTTACGGCACGTGCGAGAACACCGTCACCGAGGAGGTGCAACACGTGCGCGCGCTGGAGCCCGCCTGGGCCGTGCCCGACTGGGACGACGGGCTCAGCCTGCCCGCCACGCCGCCGCCGCGCGCGCTCGAGCCCTCGGACGAGGAGCTCTACGCGCGCTTCGAGGCCAAGTTCGACCGCAGCATCGAGGCGCTCTGGGCGCGCGACCAGAACACCCCCGACGACGACTACCAGGAGCTGCCGATCGACTTCGTCTCGCTTCTCGCCTCGCCCTCCGACCGCATGTTCGGCGCGCCGCACCCGCCTCCGCCCGGATTCACCTTCAACGCCTCGCCTCCGCTGCCCTCTCTCACGGACTCGGTCTGGGCGTGCTCCCCGCCGCTGCACGATCGCCTGCGCCCGCTGCAACTCGAGTCGCCCTCGTCCCCGCCGCCGCCGCTGCCCTGCGTCCCGCCCCGCGCCCCATTCCGCGCACCGTCACCGCCGCGTCCCGAGCTCGAGTCCTTCGCGCTCTTCGAGGACGACGACCTGTACGAGGCGCTCGCTAGCGTTGCGCGCACCGTGAGCTCCCTCACCGTGCTTAATCACAGCCGCGACGCGAGTGGCTTCCGCGAGGTGCCACCGCGCCGCCGCGCCGAGCGTCCGCCCCCGCCTCCGCCCCGCGACCCGCCCCCCCGCCACGCCGAGCCCGAGGACGAGGAGCGCGAGGACCTGCTGACGGCGGCGCGCACACACTTCCGCCCGATAGAGCGCGAGCCGGAGGCGGAGGCGCCTCGCTACGCGGACGGGGACACGTTCGACATCCGCGCCGAACCCGACTCCGTCGCGTACCGGCGCAGTCCCTCCGGCTACACGTACATCGGTGCTGCGCGCTACCTGGAGTGTCGCGGCGCTCTCAGCCCGTTGCGTTTCGCGGTGAAGCAGCTCAACGTGGGCTCGCAGACGGAGTTCGCGTGCGACGATTGCGCCTCGCAGGCCAAGAAGATGCGCGTGGTGGGGACGGTCGCGTGCTCGACGTGCGCGCCGCGCGGCCGCTCGCCCGCGCCACTGGAGCCGGGCGAGTCGGCGCGCGACTGGGAGGAGCTGCTGGCGGACATCAGCGCGGCGCACGCGCACTACGCGGCGGCGTGCGACTCGGGCGCGGCCGGCGAGGCGGGCGCGGACCGCAAGCGGCGGCACAGCGCGGCGCTGCGCTGCCCGCGCCGCTGCGCACACCCTCACGCGCGCTTCCTGCCCTGCCAGGCGCTCGACCGCCCGCTCACGCGCTAGCGCCCATGCCTCCCTCGGAAGCGCTCCTGGAAGCCTACTTTGAAATACGAAGTTTTGAGTGACAAATCGCACGAAACGAACGACCTTACCACCGAGTCGCTTCGTATACTTTACCTTTCGATTCGAAGATGTTTGAAATAAATTCCAAATCGTTTCGGACCAGTCGATCGTCAACTACGTATTTCCTGTTTCAAAGTAGGCCTGGATTCATCAATCAAGTGCTGATAAGTAGCGAAAGAAAGAGACTCCCCTGTGGAACTTTCTAGTTATTAGGCTCACATCATCACATAAAATAAAAATCTACTTACTCCGACCTTCTTATCAGTACTTTGATTTGATGTAGGCTCTTGGACAGTTTTTGCACTATCTATATTTACGGCGGCTCCGTCTGTTTTAATAAGTTACTTTAATTGATACCTGCAGTTGATTATCATCTTATTTGTGGAGATGGTACACTAATTGTTAAATGTTGATTATAATCTTTTTTAATTAACCGTATCAATTAACTTTGATTCTGTATAAGCCAATCGTTAATCCAACGTCATAAATTAAGCTGATCTTCGCGTATTTCAGCTGACGTAAATATCGATAGTTGCATTGGTGGTGATTGTGGAAGATTTCGGCTACCGCTTTCGATATTAAAGCACTTAAGTTCCCTTATGTCGTCGCAGACTGTATTAAATAACTAAATATTGAAGTAAATTCAACATTACAACAGTAACAACAGAAAACTCCAAGTAATATTTTAGTGGTAACCGGGTTTTCCATAGAAAGGTCACCTGCATTTTTCACACTGAGTATCAGTATGCCACGTGGTCTACTCTATTGTCAGTTGTGACGCGGCGGAGTGACGTATAGATGAACGACGTAGTTGCGTTACCGTACCCGATGTGGATTCCTTTGACAAGTGTACCTACATTTGTCATAGGAATCCGTATCGGTCACTTCAACAGCAGTACAAGTCGGATAGGATTCATAGTTTTGCATCCGTGCGGAAAAAAACTGTCAAGGATAGCCTCGCTTATTTCCATTATTCAACTATTACCGCAGTTCTGTATATATTAATCGCCTTTCGAACTATTTTGTAATTTGGATAACGGGAAACGATGTAACAGACACCGTTGCAGTGATCACTCTCGATGTTACGGGAAGTTTTCGTTTGATTGTTCTCAAGTGGTGTTAAGAGGAAATGTTAGCAATAATAATAGGGTTAATTAGCGAAGCCTCGTCATTATCCTGACGCGATTCAGGCGTGCTAACATATCTTATGAATGTAGAATAGTGTGTGGTGGAGTTGTAATGTAACATTAATTTTAGTTCAATGTTTTCTTTGTAGAGATTACATAATATTGAATGTAGGTATGTTTTTTGGAATGCTACCCCTTGTGTGCGGTGATTTGGAATATAGTAAACTCAATTATTATTATGTGTCTTATAAAGTCTTGGAATACGAGACATCAAAATTTTGCTACTATGAAGTCGCTACTTACACGTACTTTATGGCAACCAAAAGCGCAGCCAGGGATAGCATTTCATGTAAAGCATAATAGGACGATTCTTATATAATTCTTAAAGTAATATCGTCCCCAGTTGTTTAATGATTAATTTGTTAATATAAAGGTATAGGTAAAACTGGTATTTTTTGTTAAAATATTTTTCGTTTACGTTTCTGGCAATGTTCATTCAAAATTTTATACAAGTAATTTTTTTGTTACTACCTTATTTATAGGAGAGGCGATTGATTTGCGAAGAGGATACAACTTCATCGATCTCGGATCGTGGGTGCGCTTTTCGTAAGCGAAAGGTGCACCCACGGTCGAGCTGAATCGATAAGGGCCTTATGTAAAACAATGTAATATGTTATATTGAAAACATTGGACATTTTTATGGTTCGTCCAATGTTAAATTTACACGCGGCGATTTTATTGAGTAGCCGCATTATTTAATGTAGGTTAGCGGATGAACTCGCGCGGTTTGCGTTCTCGCCCGCAGCGACCCCGATGAGGGTAGGCTTCCGACGGGAAGGCCAGTGGGCTGGCGGACACGCAAGCCCACTGAATATGTGAACGAGAACAATGGTAATCGTTCTCATTCATTGCCACCGTTCCATCGACTGATCATTTTTATGCGAAGTAAGATGCAAATCCAGCTGCGATAAAAGCTTGACGGTGGCAACAATTAATTTTAATATAAAATAAGTTTCGGTGTACCATCGGTCGTGGCTCGAACCCGCGTGATCTGGAGCGTCCTGTTGCCTGTTGTCTATGGTTCGGGGTTTGGACGATGGTGCACCGCAGCGGGTCACGTAGGTAACTGTTAGTTCATCTGAACATAAGATGTTTATTTAACGTATATTTTCATTTTGTATGGGGGCAGATTGCGGCGGACCAAGTAGCCGCACAGCGCCTGAACCCGAAGCCTCCGTGAGGCCTGCTTGGTCCGCGACCCCGCTGATACCTTGTTTACTATTGTATTGAAAGCCTTGCCTAGTTACATTTCTATAAAAAGTAATGTCATGCATATTTTGCTACGTTGTGTCGTGTTTTATATATAATTTTTTATGTAGAGAGATTTACTTCTGTTTGTTATAACTTAAAAGCAAAAAACATACAAAAAAATTGTATTTGCAATTTTTGCATCAGAAAGGCTACTGTATATATTTAGTATTATATTATTGTCCTGTTATTGTGTAGACGTTTATCGGTTCTTTTATTGTTTTGTTCGCTTAATCAGTCGTCCATTTCAGTATCTGGAACATGACCATTTTTCTGTCAACACTGCTCTACCGGTGAACCTGGTGATTAAACATATTCTCGGTACTGATTGACTTCTATCTAAAGTTATTATCATTAGTGAGGTTGGGTATCTTTAAATCATTCAAATAACTCTTCATTTTGCGTTACCTAAACTATATTTCATTTTCTGTCATAAGTTCATAACATATTGTACTTATCCATAAAGATATTCGCTAAAGAAGACCTCGAAAAAGTTAGAAAATCCAAAAAAAAAATGTAAGCTTAGAATCAAGTTTGCATAAAGTTATGTTAAGTTAGATGAAAAATCTAATGATTATGTGCTTATGCTGTACACTTGATGATTATGTATCCTAAACATCTAAGGATTTTGACAATAATGAATTGTCGTAAAAACTAGAAGTTTGCATCGGTTATATCAAGGGGCACAATAATAGCATAGCCGTTGCAAGCTATTAGAGCGTTCTTACACGGCGTTTTTCACAGGCTACGCAACTGCCACGTTCTGGTCTTTCAGGTCTAATTTTTGGTTACTTGCCTATGAAACATTTAGCTGGTGAAAAGCGTCGTGTGAGGACACGCTAAAACTCAATGCTACATCAATGGTACTATACTGACTATGTTTTATCTCGCCGGTAATTCCTTTGTCGGCTAGTATTATTATTGCAGCATTAACTTCAGAGTTGTCAGCGCCTAATCAAACTATCTTAACCAAGAGACGCTGTAATTTTGAAGGAATTCCCCTAAAATAACAATTTACCCTTAAGCCACAGTAATATCTAATAAGTGGCTATAAGATCTTCTGTTATCAATTTTATTTCTTCTTACGAATAGCTGAGTTTAGTTTTGATACACGATTTGTAAAAGAGGAGAGCGAATATCACTTTGAATTTTGACACGTAGCAATTCAGCACACGTTTGTATTGAAGTAAAAAATAACAGAAAAAAACATGTAGAGAAAATTGTTTTGTTTAAAATTTCGCTCATCTCTTAATAATAGCTAATAATAAGGTACAAGTAGGCATGTAACCGATAGCTGTGTAGCCTTTGTTACATGCAGATTTGTGTCTGAGTTACCTAGAGACATTTTAAAGATAGTAAAATAAATATCAAAAAAAGTTGAATGTCTACAGTGACAAGGTGAATTTTCTACGCCTTGTTTGCAAACCAGCAAATCATATAATTATCTGCGTCAACATAAATCGTGTAGACGTTACAACTTAATAGGTACATAGGTACCTTCCTAGTTTTGTTTCCGTTAAATTTGATCTTTCGTAAATTGATTTACTTCTTTCCCCGGGGTAGGAGCACTTATAGGGATTTCTATCACATTTTACTGTTTGAATGCGTCAAAATTCTAGCACTAGTAATTAATTATCTTTGTATTAAATCAATTTTCTAATCACAAAACCGCATTCGAGTCGCTATTCAATAATGGAATACGTTTAATCGTATTCGACCTGTATAATGTATAATAGGCCGTAAAATTATTTTGTAGTTATCCCTGAAAAGAGTTACCATTTTCATAAAATTAGTAATGTGCTGCTACTCTGGTTCATTCAATCTGTTGGAAATAAACATCAATAAACAAACCACGACTAAGCTTTTATTTTTATGTTAGTAATTCCTATCCCAAGAGTATAAATCCAGAAGAGGTGGGTATCAAATTTCGAATCAAATAATTTAGGTAAGTACATAAATTACAGTTAATTTACATAGGATGTTTATTTTTCCAGAGTAAACATCGAAGCATCCAAGGGTGCTTCAGTGGTAGAGTTGAAGAATTAGAATAACAATAAACTTATGGTCGAAGGCGCTACTCTACTCAAAAAAGCCAAAACCTGACTATGGCCATGCTCCGTCCCTGTCGCCCTCACTCGTGTGAAAGAGAAGGCGCTATACAAAAACCACCGTTTACACTTTCATCTATTGAAATGCACGCGGAGCCTCGATAGGAGTGAGTCGCCGGTTCACAAACTGAACCGTCCGGTCTTATTGACGAACGAAAATAATAACTTGAACTACGGACATTTGAAGTGATCTACGAACGGACGATCCCAGTGAGTTAGTGCTTCGACATCTGAGCTGGTTCCAATTCTAAGATCCTCGAGTTATAGAAGGTAAGAGAATTTTTATTTACTAGTAAAAAAATACTAGAAACAGTTGTTTATTTTCTGCTGAATTAGTACGGATTTCGGTGTCCGAATCTAGGTTTTCAATCAGACTTTTTGTGAACCTGAAATACTTAAATGTGGACTTGACTGTGAAATCTCGAGACTGTATCTTTTGGTGGGCGGTCGTAGCCAAACAAGGCTGGTTAGGTTACAGGGACCTGTATATTTTTGCGATAATGCCGCTTTTTTCTTACCTTACTTGGTATTTGCTGGTTGCACATGTCATTTTGGTAGGTTTATTTGTTTGGTAAAAATAACTTTGATTTTTTTGTACGGATGTGTGGGCCATTGAAAAAGGCTTCAATAAAACTACAAAATTTATTCAAAAACTCATCCATCATAGGTAGTCTCAATGCCGAATTTTTATTTAGTTACTACCTTTTGAAGAACATTAGATACCTAATACCGTCTCACTAAAAGCGGTATTACACTACACGTTATTCAGGGCCCGGTAGTTAGGGCGATTAGGGAGCAAGGATTGCCGGGTCCGCCCTTAGGGACCCTAAATCTTATTACACCACTCTTAGTTAGGGTTAGGATCCCTGAATAACGTGTAGAGTAATACCGCTTTAAGCCAGATTATAAGTCATCAAACAAGTCTGCAGTATGGATCTTAAGGTACGGGACGTCTAGACTATCATTTAAGGTTTAACGATCGCCACTCTTAAAACCGTTACTGTATAAGTGTTACTTATAGAAATGTTAAAGCAATAATATTGACTTTTAAAACGCTGCAGATTACGCCTAACCACTTACAAGTTGTCCTCATTTCTCCTTTTATGGAGTCTATCTCGTCTGAACTGAAAAGTGCAGGTTTTTGGTTTTTACCGCCATAAAATTGGCATAATCTATGACAGTGTAGGTACAAGGCCAGCTTTTATGGTGGGTTTCTAATCTGCATTTGTAAGAACTAGTTTATGCTAACAAAATAACGATTTATTGATATGTGACACGAATGTTATGGGCTTGATTTGGCTTTTATTAACTCAGTCTAGCTTTCGTAGGTAAAAGTGGAGACTAAAATCAAGATAGGATAAATATTAGAGTCATGGTTTATTAGGCATGCATAATTATGTTTCCCTTAGGTACTTAAGACATCGTAATAACCTAAGGGTAATAGGTAGAAATTAATTAGAAAGTTTAATCTTTGGGAGAGATCACTTGTGAGATTCTTGCTAAATTTGTTCGCGCTATAAAACCAAATAACCTATGTTGCATAAACATTTGCTTAATTAATGACTTGCATCTCGATTGGTCAAAATTGTTTTGCGCGAAGGCGCTATTCAACGTGTTCAGTTGTAAACTAATGGACTTACGAGCCATTTCATAGTCAACGGGCAGTGCGGTTACCAAAAAAAACATTAGCCTATTAATTTTGCGTTTGGAAGTATTCAAAACCATTCCTACAAATCAGACTTCATTAAAGATTAGGAAGATGGTGGGATAGCCTTACACCGCCTAGCTGGTAAGATAGCTCGATATGCTCTATCGCACCATCTGAGGTCTTCCATCTTGCTAATAAGAACGGCTGAGTTGTGGCAACGGTCGCGTAAGTGTTTTGAGCTCATGCTCCGAAGTTCGAGCCATTTTAATACAAACGCATTGATTGTACCGCAAAAACTTACAACTGTTTTTATTTCTTAAGTTTAAGTGATGTAGCTAATGCTGCCTTGATGCTGGGCAAAAGCACCTAAATCATACCTAATTCAATAGCATAAATTTTATGCAGTTTATTTATTTATCTTCCGTTCAAAGTATTAGGAAGTTGTTGAGATGGGTCGATCTCTAACTATTTAAATGTTGACCACCACTGTTACAACGTCCATTTTAGGGGGCGCTTCTTAAATCTATTTCGATTTTTAAGCTAAAATAATCAGCAACCTTATCTATGGCAAAGAGATTGACCCCCGAACACTCCAAAAAATCCTTTGAGAACTGCTCAAAATAGTTGCTTGTTAGAATTCAGTAAATTTTCAAATTACTACTCGTTCAGCTTAGCTAAATATACCCTTGTTTCTATACATTAAGAGATATAAGTTCCTTTTGTATGAAAATAGCTTTATCAAACAATCTCTGCATACAGAACAGAATGGTCAGTAATTACCACCATTGTCTACACGGAGCCATAAACTCGACTGCATTGAGAGATCCTAGAGATACTAGACTTTCATGTTGATAAATAAACGTTTAACTAACCTAATTAAATTGTTCATGTTCAAACTCGATATTATTTGGAATCTTCTTTTCTTTTATCTTGATACACCTTTTTCGGAAACGATAGAAAGCCGTTTAGCTAAGCTTTTACAGAGAATAGGAAATTCGGGAATGATTCGTGCCCCAACATTCCTAGGCTCGCTTTTTCGCTGATCTGATTTAACGTTCTAACCAAAGCAGAACAAACCACTGTAATTTTAAATGTAGAAATCACATACATTTTCCTGTTGCGACATCCGAGTCGAGATCTAAGCGCTGCTGGTGATATAGTGTCGATTGTTATCTCGACATCCTCTGTAGAACACAGATCTTGCCTAATACACATCGTGTTTTGGGCATTAGTATAATTTCTTGACCTGCGAAGGATCCTTTCACTTGATAAAATTGAATTAAAGGGTCGCTTCTTGATGCTTTACCAAAGTTGTTGATTTATTGTTCGAAAAATCTCCTAAAACTCTAAGTCATCACGGCATTGCTTGAAGGTTTTACAAAGACTTTCGATCCGAAAGTTAGCTTTGAACCAGACCGCAAAGCTGCCAAGCGGTACCTTCATCTCATTCTTAAAATACAGATCGTAAAACGGTTTTTACCTAACACAGATGTTTGGTCCGTGCGATACCCGATCCGAGATTATCTATTAGAGATGGATGAGTCACGATCGACAGATAGCTTCAAGTCTCCCTTTGTCATAGCCCGCTGCCCAGCGTACCCTGGCCTTCGTAGAGCGCTTTATTTATGACATTCAACTTAATGTCTGGAGAGCTTAGGTTGGTTTTGTATTTAGGTAGATCGACTGGTTATGGTTACTGGTCCTCTATGGCCTGGCGCCTTCACATCGTGCTGTACAGTCCACATAATTACAGACTATTTTTCTTTATTCTGCTTTGGGCGGTATTTCTCTAGTTATAAGCTCTATTTTGAAACCGTAGAGAGCACTGTTCTTGGAAGGAATTTTACAGCGATTTGATCCGTTTCGCTTTGGTTGCGGACTTGGAGACGAAATTGAAATAGAATTCATGGAAATGTTTCGGATTGGATTGATGTGCAGTTTATTTTTTATTAGCTTTATCCAATTTTAGATATTTTGACCTGCATTCTAAAATAGAACAGAAACTCTAGATTGCTCAACTACTTAGCTACTCCCTACATACCTATGATACGTATTAATATCATGCGAGCATTACTATCGAGTCCAAGTCTAACAGGTAGGACCTAGAACCTGTAATGTTAGTAGGTAGTACCTACGTACCTATTTACTCTAACAATAATTTTATTGGCTGATATGCTAAGTTGGTATCATATTACGTTAGAAGTATTGCTGCAATCAAATATCAAGTGCAGGTAGCTTTGAAAATAGTCAAGACTAGCTCCTGTCCCCAAATTCAGTAAATTTCTCTATTCGATCCAATTTTACCTTTTTTCTGCCCGTTCACGACGATTGCCTCCGCTCTCACTTCTTTGTAATACTAGATACTAACCTATGTCCATAGGGAATAATAACGAGAAAAGTGAAGCCAGGAACGTAACCCTTATTCCAATAAATTAATCGCTTTAGCATTACACACATTTTTTTGAGGCGTGTCAAATGTATCAAGCGTGTAACCATTCTAAATGTAGAGTATTTTCTGTGGGAATAGCACACTATCTAGCTAGGGTTTATTTATTATTACTAGCGACCCGCCCCGGCTTCGCACGGTTTTATTATACGTATAAACCTTCCTCTTGAATCACTCTATCTATTAAAAATTACCGCATCGAAATCCGTTGCGTAGTTTTAAGATTTAAGCATACAAAGGGACATAGGGATATAAGGGACACAGAAAGCGACTTTGTTTTATACTATATAGTGATAGTGATGGACGATACCGTTGTCACAGTAAAGCGACTGGTTAGCTGAAGTAGACCCCAGATAAGCACATTGCGATCGATTGATAATAATCCTTAGAACTAGACGAAACTCATTGAAAACCATCTAGGCTACTACAGCTAGGACTAAACCCTAGCGTCTTTCAAAATTCTTACAGCCCGTATAGCCGAATATACATACATGAACTAACTAGCAGTGCCCCGCGGCTTCACTCGCGTGAAATTTGAAGAAAAGTTTGCAGTAGTATTCCAGGCCTTGAACTACGTCTATTCCAAATTCCAGAACGGTCCGTTCAATAGTTGAGGTGACGAGGTAACAAACATTATCCATCCATCCAAACTTTCGCTTCTTTTTATATCGCTTTTTTTATAATATTCGTGTGATAGGTAGTGTTATTATGACATCTCTGGGAGACCAGAGGCCTTATTGTCTAACTCGACTGATAATCGAGATCCATTAATTTACTTATAACATTTGAAACCTTAGCCTGGACTTCGCTTATACCACTGGTTGACATTTGAATTTAACAAGACAACAAGGCCCCAGGTGGATGAGAATTCAGCTGTAGAGTTATTAAATTACATAAAATAACTGGATGCTTGGAAGAAAGAAGATTTCCATGAAGATTGATAATTTCTTTGTACGTATCGATTATAATCTGAGAGCGAGTATGGAAATGAGAGGCTCCTACGGCCTTGGCTCGTTTAATTCAAATTATAACGGAATTACCAGAGCCGTTATCGATTTTGCGAAAATAGCTTTATGACAACATTGAAAATCACTAAACAAAGTCACTTTATCTGTCCCTATGTCCTTATATCCCTATGTCCCTTTGAACGCTTAAATCTTTAAAACTACGCAACGGATTTTGATGCGTCAATGATAAAGTCTAAGACCTTAATTATGAAATCAAATTCGTATTTTCTGCGCAATTTTCTTCTTTTTTAAATGCCCTTCTTCAGACAATAACAACGGTTCGGTTGTTGCAACAATGACAACAACAACGGGAAGTTAAGAGAATCAAGTATGCACCCTGTTAGGGCGCTGCAACATTGCTTGCCAGCAAAGATACTTACAAAATAAGTTATCAAAGTTACAAAAAAGTACTTATGTTTCATGACACTGACTTTAAGTACCCTGTTTACCTTAATAATAGAGTAAATAAAATCTAATACTAGGTTATAGCGTATTTTGAAATGTATCCCCGGTTCTCACGGCTTTCGATCCGTCAAGATAGCCACATATTTATCACCTACCACGGCCGCTGGCGACCACCATGTTTGTTTCATACAGTAGAGCTTTGGTGGCTTCGCTGTAGGTTCGGAAATTATAGATTGTAGTAAATTGTGATCATTTTATTTCAACTAAAATTATAAATAAATTAAGTTTATGGTCAAGATAAAACAACTATAAGTAGGTACTTCTGTGTTAAGTTGCGTACAGTGGTTTTTTTTTTACAATAATAAATGAACATACTTTATTAACAACGAAAATTACAAGCAAGAAATAGAAAAATTACAACTAGTATTTACAATTGAAACCATTGAGCTAACTGCAGACGGTTGCAAACAGTCTAAAGGTAGCTCAATTGATCCATGTCAATACCAGTCGGAAGCGTCCCCAAGACACTGGCTGCATTACCACGCTGTATGGCAATGCTGATGCGCTGAGCCAGATATTCACTAGCTCTCGGATCACGCGTCGCATCGACCAGACGCTCAGATAATTTTTATTTTTATTTTGTGTGATTGTTTTATTTCAACTAAAGTTATAATTAATTTTTATGGGATACCTACATAAAACCACTATACTTCTTTAAGTTGCGTACAGTGATTATTTTATTTCAACTAAAAACACTAAATAGTAAAAAGCTCGCTTCCCGTTGTCTGTATGTGCTTTTATCCCGATGTATGCTTAGATCTACGGATTTTGAGGCGGTTTTTTAAATAGATAGTGATTCAAGAAAGAGGTTTATGTATAATACACCCGAGCGAAGCCGGGGCGGGTCGCTAGTTAAATAAAGTTTATGGTATACGTATTAGGTATTAGACAACAACTGTCCTGGGTTTAGTTGCGTAGGTACTATGGAGTAGTTATACAGTGAAACCTGGTTAAGTGGGACCTGGATAAGTGAGAAACCTCTTTTCAATAATAGAGTACGAGTAAAATAATATAGAGGCGGTAAAATAAAATTAGTTAAAATATAATGGCTCTGGGCGACTGTAGTTTTGTAAGAAATTTATCATAAATCGCAGCAAGAGCTTATAAATGGCGACTTAAAAGTGAATGTAAACCACGCATTACGAAATTAATCATGTCTAAATTGTTTTTACAGAGATGCTGATAAAATCTAGACATCTTTACATCTATAATCTACTAGTTTATGCCCGTGAATTATGTTAATGTAGAAATGTATCAGATATACTGATACAATAGGTAGTTTTTCTAACATGTTTCTATTTTTGCGCCCTTAACATTTTCTGTAGAGATTTCAGTGAATTCCTTTATGGGATGAAAATAAGCCTATGTGTTATTTCACGGCTAGAACTGCGTCTATTTCAGCTCGATCCATTCATTATTAGTTCTTGCGTGGAAGAGGAAGAAATTTCTTCCAATTTCTTCAGTTGTTAACAACTTATAATTATATAATCACCATAAATCAACCCACACAAACCATACAAACTTTCGAATTTCGAATATTAGTAGCGATGTAAGAAACTAAAGAACAAAAGTGACTGAGAAAAGCCTATTTATTCCAGGCCTAGGTCTAAACCTAAGCAGTGTTTCAGGCAGATAGTTTTGTTTCGCCAAACATCGCATAACTTCACATCTTCATAAACTTTCGCCTCTATAATAGTTATAGTAGTAAATTAGGATAATTCTATGTCACAAAATTGTAAAATAAATACAAATATAAGTCTCACTAGGGACTATAATCACGGTTGACATCAAAAAGGAAGCTCAGGAGTTGAAGAATGGGGTACATAGTGCTCTATTCAAGAACATAGCATTTCTTAGAGAGCATTTCTTACACAAATTCTTTGTGCTCGTATTATAAGACCCCCTTTGCGCAATTTCAAGCTCGCTTCGACTTTATCAGAAACTAATAAATGGTCAATTTAATGGTGGAGCAAAAAATAAAATTGCAATAACTCCTTGAATCGTGCTTGTCTAAACAACGGACTACCCTATAATTTACTTTGCTGCTCTAGATGGGTTAGCGCTACTTTATGTAGAGGTTGGACCATATTTAAGCGTAAGCTTACGTACTCTTAAGTGGTACTTTTGATCTAACTAGTGGATGTCAGCAAATAAAAAGGTATGTAATCTTATTCATCAGTCAATTTATTTTGAAACATGGTGAGGGCATAGTAGCATTCACAGATCAACTTCGACAGAGCTGTATCATATGCCTGTGCAATTAGTTACAGAAAGTAACTAGGTAGTCCACTACCTAGTTACTTTCTGTACTAAGAAGTAGTAGGTACTGGATGTAAGTAAAGTGTCAATCGACTGAGCAGCAAAGTTAAATTCAACCCATAAGCAAAGCAGCAGTAAGCAATGATTTCGTTACCAGTAGGTAGTTTTACTTTATTTACCTAGATCCTGTTTTAGTTTATCTAGAACTAGAAATGTTGCGTACAATTGCTACTTTTTTACCATCTCAATGTGAACCAACCTGCAAGTCTATGCAGATGTTTTTACAACTTAACTCTACGTATATATTCTGTACGTCCAAGAAAGCACGGTTGATGTGGCTTGTTATTTTTGTTCTCCGTAATTTTACGGGCTCATTGTGGCTCCGATGTAGTGATACCCGTAATTTGTATTGTATCTATAATTCAATCTATTCTGCAAACTGATTTGGTCTATACAAGTAACTTTAAAAATTCATGCGTGTTTTGTTTTAATAGTCTATGGGAGCTTTTATTAATTAATTTATTTACTAATACCTACCAACTACGGAACCAATAAACGAACACATTCATTTTTGTCTAGTGGATACCGTCTAGACAAAATTACATCGCATCGTCATACATTGCGTAAATTATTGGTTTGTTGAAGGTCTAAATTTCAAAAATATTACGCATTCGATGGCGAAGTCGTTAATTTTTTCTATTATATTATCCTGCCAACAATCTGCTAGATCTGCAACTGCAACAAATACAATAGAAAATAGAATATAGAAAATGTTATAGACTACCTAAAATATTGTTTTTTTTATATTATGGCGATTCGATGTCAGTTTTATAATGCACCCACAATAATCCCAATACTTGCACAGAGCTTTTTCTAAACCAAAAAATTAAATTTTCTAAACTTTTCAATGATTTTGTATTTCAAAGTTTTAAAAATACAAAAATAAACATGTTTATCTCAGAATCTATGAAGATACTATTGTGCAACCTTGGCTTAATGTGGTGAAACTATGCAGAATTAGTTTTTAATATTAAAATATCACGATTTATTTGAGAACACTAGAGGTGAAAGAACGGCCTCCAAGTCCAACCACTTTTATAACCATATAGCGCAGACATCCGCGATTCGTCTCACACAAGCTTGTTCTACTAGTTTTAGACGAATGTAGGATTTGAGATATTCACTAAAATATCAACGTTTTATCATAGACCTGACTAGTATTTTTGTTAGGATTAAGACCGATTTTACAAAAAAAAAAACACTTTCAAACTAGGGAATGGGATAAATACCCTAGATTTGTATTTAACGTTATTCTATGTATGATTTGTAATTCTGTAAAAACTGGGTAAATATTTCACACAGTATCTACATTGAAGCCAGACAAAGGACGCGAATAAAGAGTCGGCATCAAGTTGGTCCACATCCACACAAAAGCTCACCAAAAGTTCTGGTCGATATTTCACAATGTCAAACCAAAAAAGTCTGCTCCACCTTCATAAAGCACGGCCAGAGAGTGGAATTAGCTTCCTGCGTCTGTTTTCCCGCCATATTGTCCAGCATTTCACTTACGTAAATGAGATAATCGCCAAACGCTCTATCATTTTCATTAAAAGAATGTACCTAGGATTATAAAAATCTGTGCCTCATATCGAGATTTCAAATCAAACCCCAGTTCTCCCATTTAGTTTATTAGAAACCTCTCTGTTTGCGTCGGGATTTGAAATTAAACTCGATTCCCTTCACATTCTTCCAGCGAACATCATTCTATAGTGCATCATTCACGGCTCAAGCTGTCCGACTTTGGAATGAGCTACCAGTTGATATAAAAAAGGCTACATCACAACACTCTTTCAAAAGAAAAGTGTACAAACACTATCTAGGTATCACATCAAATTAGGTTGTAAGCGTATCCTTTAAATTTTTCAGTAGGTAATGTTATTAGGTATGTTGCTATGTATTAGTTTATTAATATTTTTTATTTTTTTGGTATATGTGTATTAGGATAATAAAATGTTAGCTAGTTATGTATTAGTATATTAATCTTAGTTATTGTGTATTAGGATAATTAGTTTGTATATATTTAAAATAAGCACCGCCATCCTATGATTTTCTCCCTACACCTTGGTTGCCTGGAAGAAATCGCTTTAAGCGATAAGGCCGCCAATTCCATTGCCTCTCTTTAGGATTAGTTTAATTAAGGAATAAATGTTTAAATAAGGCTTTGAAATAAAGTATTATCTATCTATCTATCTTCCGAATAAATAGGCAATGCCTCACAGAGATCCCATTTAAAGTGAACCTTTCATCTCCTAACAGTTCAGTTTACCCAAAAGCTCCAAACTAATTACTACTAATGACGACCGATGTGGCGCGGTGGGCGAAGGTCCGCCTGCGACGCAGAAGGTTGCGGGTTCGATTCCCGCCTCGGAACAAATTTGTGCACGATCTGCAGAAATTTGTTTCGTTGGTCTGGGTGTTTAATATGTATAATAAAAAATATCTATCTATTTAGTATATTGTATTAAGTATATCAGTCATCTAGTACCCATAACACAAGCTCTGCTTAGCTTGGGGCTAGATGATGCTGTGTGGACTGTCCAGAATTATTTATTAATTTATTAATTTTATTAATTATCACCACAAATGACTACCCATCTACTCTATCAACACAGAATCTATCCAAACAATATATCTTTTTACAGAGACTAGCTGTTATAAACGTTTCACACGTTTAATTGGATTTTTTCAACTTTTCTGTCCATTTAGTAAATGTTATTTATCTTCCTGTGTTTAATCTGTAGCTTCGCACTAAGAATAATTAAAATGTTCAATGACGTGATCTTTTAAGACGCCAAATAATTTTGAATAGCTTATGTTTATTTTTAGGAATGTCAGTAATTACAAAATCAAAAAGATCTTCTTTACAATAAATTGCCAGCTCCAATATATTTTGCCTCTTCAAGGCGTGCAAAATAATTGAAAAATATTTACAGTAATTCAATTAATTGTTCGATTCCCACCTTGCGACAAACGGTTGTATGATCTGCAAATATTTGTTTCGGGGTTCTGGTTGTTTTATATACACGTAGAATAAAAATGTCTATGTTATACAGGGTTACAGGAAAAATCGTGCTAGATCCGTTAAGGGCGTGGAGTACCCATCATTTCTGACTTATTTCACTATGAAACACCCTACCCTAAACTTAACCCTTTTCGAGATATTCGACTTTTAATTTTTTTATTAAAAATTGCCGATTTTTAGGCTACTAAATTTATTTTTGTTTACTTTGTGTATCTTATTATTATTTTTATTGCATTTTTACATGTGTAATAAGATGCTTTAGGACGTCAATCATTAAAATAATGCATAAATTAATTGAATAGACCGTAGTAGAAAAGTGAAAGTTAAGAAATAAAAAAAAAATTAGAAAGTTTATTTTTCTCTAAGGGATATCTAAAAAAAATATTATGGCAATTCTTCGGCAGATGTTTTTAAAAATATCTACGTTTCATCAGCTATCTAACGAGGTATAATAATCTAGGGTTTTATTCAATTGCATTGAAAAAAAATTAGTTTTATAGGCGACAGTGGAGAAGAAAATTTATACTTAGCCCTAAAAAGTAAAAGTAAAACAATAGGTAAGCATGAAATGTCATTTATTAAAGGTTTTCACACAACTTTTTCTTATTCTACAGTTCATGTTCAACATGGCCGCCTCTATTTCTGATACATTGTCGCATCCTTCTACGGAGACCAGTCTTCACTACTCCAGTGGTCAACGTGGTCCTCATTTTATTTGCTGCATCCACAATCCTTTCTCTTAGGTCTTCCACAGACGAAACTGGATTCGGCTCGCTGTACACAAGACTTTTCATGCACCCCCACACATGAAAATCCATGGGGGTTAGGTCCGGACTTCTTGCTGGCCATGGCAACGGCCCACCTCGTCCTATCCATTTGTTTGGATAATTTGTGTCCAGCCAGTCTCTGACACTTCTCCTGAAATGGGCAGGGCAGCCATCGTGTTGGAACCACATGTCCCTGATCAGGTTGAGTGGCAGATCATCCAGCAAATCACTCAAGTCTGCTCTCAGGAAATTTTCGTAGCTTTCCCCATTTAAATTATCCGGTAGAAAGTAAGGTCCAATCAAATGATTGGAGATAATGCCCATCCACACATTCACGCTGAATCTTCGTTGGGACCCCTTCACTCTTTTCTTATTGGGATTCCTTAGTGCTTTTGGGGCCCAGTAATGGGCGTTGTGATAGTTAGTTATGCCATCTTTATCAAATTTGGACTCATCCGTCCACAAGATATTTCTTAGAAAATCTGGGTCTTCTACGTCAGCATTTAGCATAAATCTGCAAAAGTCCAATCTTCTCGCGGGGTCTCCTTCTTCAATAACGTGTACCGGCGTGTAATGGTATGGGTATAGGCCAGCAGTATGCACTGTAAACCACACTCTCCATTGCGAAAGTCCCAGATCACGGGCAACAATATTAGTGGAAGTAGTCGGATCCGCTCGAAAGCGTTGCACTATCTCATTGTCCTGTTCTTCGTCGTCAATTCGTGGTCTACCCATGTCTGTATTACGTCTCAAAACAGAGCCAGATTCTCGAAGTCTTCGATAAACTCTGTCAAAAACGGCCACATCCGGCACTCGACGACCGGGGTAGCGAGTTACGTATTCGTTGCGAGCTTGCGCAGATACACAATCGCAGTATCCGTAACAAATAAGCATATCAGCATATTCCTCAGGTGTGTAGGACGTCATCTTCAACACTTCCGTATCACAGGTACAAATCAGAGTCCGGTTAACAAGTATAGTAGTCACAAATCAGAAGAAATAGTCCAGAATCACAGCCAAGTCGAGAAAAAGAGCAAAACGATATCACATCTACTATGTACGAAGCACAAAAGCAGACTGACAACCAAAACAATACCCCCTGTTGTATTCCCAGCCCTAACCGGTCTCTACACATTTTTTCTTTCATTCATACCTACATAAATCGTCACTTGTCTCGCTCTCACGGTGTGTCTGAACTTGAAGGACAATAGGCGCGGGACCGTTAGAACTGCTACCTGGAGCGTCCCAACTACTTTTTTTCCACGAAATGTAATACAAACCCTAGATTGTTATACCTCGTTAGATAGCTGATGAAACGTAGATATTTTTAAAAACATTTGCCGAAGAATTGCCATAATATTTTTTTAGATATCCCTTAGAGAAAAATAAACTTTCTAATTTTTTTTTTATTTCCTAACTTTCACTTTTCTACTACGGTCTATTCAATTAACTTATGCACTATTTTAATCATTGACGTCCTAAAGCATCTTATTACACATGTAAAAATGCAATAATAATAATAATAAGATACACAAAATAAACAAAAATAAATTTAGTACCCTAAAAATCGGCACTTTTCAATAAAAAAATTAAAAGTCGAATATCTCGAAATGGGTTAAGTTTAGGGTAGGGGGTTTCATAGTGAAATAAGTCAGGAATGGTGGTTACTCCACGCTCTTAACGGATCTAGCACGATTTTTCCTGTAACCCTGTATATAATATTAAGGATTTCAGTTATCTAGTACCCATGACACTCTACTTAGCTTTGGGCTAGATGATGCTGTGTGTATTGTCCAGCATTATTTATTTATCTCTCCCCGTTAAACCGGGGAGGCTAGGATATCCACGTAGAGAACAGGTGCCTTATTCTCTAACTCAACTGATTGATAATTTAGTTCGATTCATTTTTGACATTTGAAACCTAGCCTGGACTTTGATTAAACCACGGTAATCTATTTGAATTTGTCTGATAATCGATTTCAAGTTCGACAATAAGGCAGCAGGTTTACCACCAAATCGCGATCGCCACTGCGTCTGTCAAGCGATGACACTCCACTCCACAACATAGAACTTTGAAATAGCCTCCTGTGGATGTCTGTTGGCTGAGATATATGGAACTCTAGGTCTTTATGTTAAAGCTCAATTAATTTTGCAGGCATGCAGTAAGATGGGTCTGACGGATCAGGCTGGCAACCGGCGCTCTCCCGAGCTGCCTCCGCTCCCCCCTCCGATACAGCCTTGCAGCGGGTTTCTGGGAAACGTGAGTACTTCTTTACTTGGCAGGTTTACAGATATCCCAAGTAAATACTCTTATATCAGACTCTATGTTCAGCTTCTGAAAAACCATATTAAGATCTGCTTCTTTTGTACAGCACAAACATTATTATAACAAACTAGCTATTCTGGAAAAAAACATTGTTCTACCACGGTTAGTATTCGTTGGTCCATGGTTATTACCAAAACGAATTAGTTAGCCAGATAAATCATGTTCATTCAAGATTGGTCTATCAATAGATACCGTCTATATTGTTATCGTAATGTCCAGCCAAGGTTGCCTGGATGAGAACTTTTATAGCGATAAGTCTGCTCTTTGTAAATATCTCTATTCTCGGTATAATGTTGTCTTTCTGTATTGTAATTAATATATTAAAGAATTATGTATCTAAAATGAGACAAATCATGTGCTGAATCTAAGTAGAAGAACCTCTGCCTTCCACTTCTACTAAGCTTTCAGAAACAGTCAGATCTCCACCGCAAACTGCTGGTGGTATATCATTGCTTTACGCTCAGTTGATGACCTGTCAGCTTGATATTATGGCTATGGCATTGATCACAATTTACTGCTTAACCGCCAGACGGATTTTGTAATAAAAATGTAAATGATAAAGATGTCTACGCGTGTGGCGTGTACCAATTGCATCTAATCCGGTGCCGTGTTGCAATAATACTTTAGCTATAATAACTGGGCATACCGCACCGACTGACTGTTCCATTTCACACGGGTTCTGCATTAGCATAAAGTGAAGCAACCGAGTCGACAACCCATCCGTCTTGCCGACTTTCCTCGACTTATCAGCCGGTTTAAAAGTTTAACGGGAACGAAAGTGACGCATAAATCAAACCTGGCCTTGGCTCCAACCTCAATGGGTCGATAAGCCGACATGATCTACTGCAGTTTCGTCGAAATCGACAAAGCTCCCCAGATTCTTATGCAATAGTTCAGTTATGAAGCGTGTGATACCTATTATGATTCTATAAGTCTGCCGAAGCGGAGCTTCAGTATCGCGAGTTAGCAATTTATGTGATGCGGGCCCGCCGCCGCCGGCTGGGCAGATTATGCCCAAGCGCAATCTTCTTACGTCCATAAATTCCCTGAGCTGCTTCCTTCAATGAACGCTGAGCTCTTATTAGGAACGGCCGCTGATCCGTGACTGTGACTCCGGGGCATATAAACATAAACAATGACAGATAGGATGGGATTCACTTCGGGACTGGTTCTAGCACCGTCGGCGCCGACACATCGTAGTTATTTTCGAATATGACTGATTCGCTTCCACTAGTTTATTGACTCGTTACCTGTAATCATAACTTAGTCGTGAGACCCTTCACGCCACTGCACCTATTAATCGTGAAGTAATAGGGGAAAAACAATAATTAAACTTGCTGCAGTTAACTCGTAAGTTCGTTACGATCGACAGCGATAGATGGTATCATTGAGGCGGCGGTGTACGAACTGGATGGTTAGCATGTGTTATTCAACTGGTATGCAAAGTTAGGCTTACGAGGCACTAATTGGCAAATGACTACCGTTACTGCAGCCCACAGAGATGCACACCAGAGCATGACCGAAACCGGTCCTGACAAAGTATTTTTGGACTCATTAAACCTTAAAACTTTCTTCAACTCTACACATTCACTCTACTCTAACAAAGAATGGACAATTGCAAGTCAAGCGCTTAACTATATAATCGACTCAGTGAGTTTGCAACGTTGGATTTGGTTCACAAAGGTAACCCCGCAGGCAAAGAGCTTTATCGGCTATTTCGCGACACAGTAACCGACGTTAACCCCTTACAAGGTTGCATACAATGGCACATGTAGTCAGAATGTGGCGTTAACTCGCATTGTCAGTTTTAGAGCGCACCCGTTTACGGGCTTTGTCCACTGCCAGAGCTTATTTCTCGGTAATATCGGAAGACAATGAAGGGCTGTACACGCCTGACCTCCAAGAGGCTTATTTGCCTTTTATTTTATAGAGTGAGCGGGCAGGATGTTGTACCAACAAGAAAGTCGAGACTTGTATCTCGGTTGGACTTTTTGTGTGCAATAAACAGCGGATGTATTAATATACTCTTCGAGTCTAGCGAAGGTTCTATCGCGCGTATAATTTTTCTTTGTCAGTTTGATGGGAAATTGCCGGTGTGCAAATTAACTCGTAAATGGTGGTTTTTATTGTACGGGTAATTGTTACTTAACTTGTAAGAAATGTTGGAGTTTACAACCGTTTTAGAATGAATATTCTCTAAGATCTTGTCTTACAATTCTTTAAGGTTTATTGTGTTCCGCTTTACATTGAATAGAAAGATAAGATTTCGAATCTTATACATTATAATACAATAAAGAATAATATACACGGTGTTCCACTTATAACTGCAATTCTCAAAACGCGCTACGGACGAAATATTATATCCTCATTTACGGATTATTAGCTCAAAAATGTAAACATTCTTAATTTTGGAGTAGTAGTTCAGTTCGATTTAAACAAAAACATCTGGAACTTCTTAAAAAAAATTCAATTTTGTGTAAGTATTTTCATTTTCATGGATAGCAAATTTAAAATGGCTGTCATTAACGAGGAAGATGTTCTGTTTACTTTTTCTAACTATGTAAGTCTTTTTTGGGATTGCAGTAATTCAGTTGAAATGAAACCATCAAGAAGGAAAACTAAAGGCTAAAGCCACACACGGGTTTCCGTTTCCCGATAGGTAATGGCTTTAATTGACTATGCAACAGAACACCCGCCAATTAGTACAAAGTATCGACCAACTCAGCCATTCATCAAAGTCAGTCATTTGTACCTCTTCTAGGGATAGGAATCTACAGGTTTCTACGACGTAGGTCCTGGTGTATGTTATGGCATAGCAACCGCCCCCTATCGCCGACAGATAATTTAGCTACAATTTCTTTTCCTACACCTATATTACGGAAACACACTATAATAAACGCGAAAAATTGGATGGATGGATCTTCTTCACGTCAAAACTACTGAACAAATCGGGGGATTTTTCATAAATTTTCCGTCGTTCAAGCCGCGAGGCGCTGCTAATATTACTGGTAATATTATAACGATAAAGTTTTAATATTTTTAAGTGAAGTAAACTTGACACTTCGCCTTTCTCGCGATGAAATCTCTCAGGTCTATTACCCGGAGCCAGTTAATTGCTTCCAGAAAGAAATCTTAACTTTCATCTTTTTCTCCAAGAAACGGCTGTTTGCCAGTCGTATCGTATATTACAGGTATCCCTTTCAAAAGCCCGTATCGGCTTTCAGCGTATCGTGTCCCAGAAATGAGAGGCAGTATATCTAAACAACACGGCCAAGTGGGCCACACGGCATTGAACCTGTTGACATACTTCAGGTCACAGAATAATTTGTAGCACGTAGGCAGAGGTGCATTGAAAATTTCATCGTAAAATTGGTTAATAACCGGATTAACCGGAAAATGAGATATTGTATCCATGAGAATGGTGATTCATGGCTTTATTCGGATATTGCTCGGCTAGGTTTATACGATAAGTAACATCTTGGCTTAGCGCTTTATTGAGCTTTTTGAAGCTTAAGCAGTTTAAGTACATAAAATCCGTTAACCGGAGATTTAAGTTCCACAAATCTGGGCTATACGTGATGGTAGTGAAGATAATTCAATTCAGCGATTAAAACAATACTTTTACCACAAAATAACAACAGGTTTGATATAATGACAACAGAATCGAGGAGGACCTTCGAACAGGTTAAGACTTTTCTGCGATAGCTTTGAGAATCGTATTGACTTTTTGGATGAGTACTTAAATTAAAAAGAATAGTAAAGTACCAAAATCAAGATATTACTCAGCAAAAGTAGGTACCTACATGATCTTCCATCCACCATACTAAATGGTACAAACATCAATTTTCGAAATTTTAAGAAATGTTTTCAAAATTAATAACTTTTTTTCACTAAGCCGTGACATGCATACTACTGCAATAAATAATACTGAGCAACGAATTCTAGAAAATATGGGTCAGTTTAGTGTAACCAGTTACTAGGTACCTACCTACTATTAGTTGTGCAGCCCAGTATATGTATTGTAATAAAGACTTCTTGCAAGAACGAAATGAGGTCAAACAGCTAATATGTTATTTCTGTCAAACACTGAAACACGACATCCTTTATGACCAGTAAAAGTTGAATACACAGAAATATAATGACCATTATCCAACTAGTTCACTTACATAAGAACCGAGGTTTATGCCTAAACAATTACGCAACGAAACGAACCGTACAAAAGTTGAAGTGTACACAAATTAAATACGACAATGAAGCTTTGAAAAATTGATTTCTAACCTTTCAGGCTTTCGACCTTTCAAAAGAGCTTTCAAACAATACTTTCGCTGTTCTTGGTAATTTGAAATATTGTTTATAAAGTTCGGCACACGGTCCACTACGTATTGATTTTTACGAGAATTTTCGATTCTTTACGGTTATTCCAAAAGACTTAGCTTCAGCTTTTATCATTGTAAATTTTTGTTTGTGTTATATGTGTAGCTATTACGATGGTTTTTTACCGAGGCCTAGAGGAGAGAACAAGCATAAAAAAACCTAAATAAAGTCTCGAATACATGTCGTCATGTGCTGATTGCACGCTGTTTTGACAAAAGTTTGGCATCATGTTATTGAACTATTTTTACACATTAGCTCCGCTCTCTTTTCGAAACCAGTCCTGATTCAGGAACTTTAAAACCACAATGATCACGGGAGGTCTTAATTTTTCAAATTATTACGATCCTCAGTCGTTATCTTTAAATACTAACTGATTAAAAATTTAAAGCCATATAAAACACCAATAAAAGGGACATCAAACACCACGTTTCGAAGCTTTAGTGTCCAGCTGTCTTTATCAGAGGGGCAGTATCTTCTGCCATCGATGGCAGTGAAAGCGTACAACAAATAAGAATGACTCCGGTGGGCATTGTGTTCGGATGAAAGTGGTAGAACACATGTTCTTCACACGCAGTCTCAGGTGATTGGTTTTGTTGATTCATTGCTTTATGGGCTCGGGGTGTTTGTACATGGTTGGAAATTACATTTGTGACAGTAATTTAAGAAAGGTACTAAAGTATTCACTTAATTTTTTTGTCTACTTACCACATTCACATCTTTGTAACGATGTAGCTGACTTTGTATCACGAAGGACTAGAAGACACCTTTTCACTTCTGTCACATTATCTACTCTAAGTCCGTTCATTACCTGATTTCATTTATTAAAAGCTCTAGAAATCTACAACTTTTGTTGACTTCGAATAAAATAAAAAGTAAATTGCCGGAAAATCTGCAGCAGACAGCGCGGTCGAAACCTTAGCGGTTAGTTTGAGTTCAATAAGATCGAAAGGCTGGATGGGAGATCGTTGGAAGGACTCTGCCACCGTGTATTCGATAATTTTACTGCTGCTGCTTATGATCAGAGCACCTTGATGACCTCCTTTCGAGTTTTATGTTATAGGCGGGATTGGGACTGCATGCCGAGATACTATCCGAGGGTTGGGTTACCCGGCTTGGTTTTTGAACTAACTTAAACTCTCTAAACTATCATTATTATTCCTATCATGAAAGTGTGAAGAAAGCAGAATTATGTGCATGTCGCGTCTTTTAGCTAGACTCTACCAGAATGTACCATTCCCCGAAAGTAAGTCTTCATAAGTACTAAAATCCTAAAGGAAGTACCTACTTATAGACGTTGTTAGAGTTCATGTATCAGAAAGTTTATAGCTCATGCCTTCTTTGAGGACATTTCTTTGAGGCATATACCTATATCATGTAATAATTGCATCATTATAATATCATCTTATATCAGTCAGTCATAATAAGCTTCCTATACTACAGCTCTGCTTGATTGGGGCCGTGGCCAGATGATGCAGTTAGTAATATTGAGTTTTATTTCTTTATTATTTGTGTTTTCAAAGCTACTATTCCCACCAGGATTTTCTTCCTCAAAGGTACATAAAAGGCACAATAAAAAATAAATTGGAGCCAATTTACTACCATTGGAGCAAGCTCGGCAATATAAATGGTGCAAATTGCATACAAATGGTGTAGAACTGTAGACAAAACACTAGCTTAGAAACAAATGCGTAGATCGCTTGGGCGATTGGTCTGCCGATTGGTCGGTCGACTGGTCGTGAAAGCCGTTGGCTAAGTTAGGGCTGTCACGCAAAAGCTTCCTAGGGCTTCTATACATTTTTTTGAGGCGATTACGATTTTTCGACGCTTATTTCTTAGAAATCTTTAAAAAGACTTGTAATTAAGATTTCTAAAAAATAGTCTAGCAATTTCTAACAAAATAATCAGTGACACATTCAAGTTTTTAAATAATTAACTGCTAAAATTAGCGGAATATAAAATTACGTGACATACTCGGCGTTTTTTATAACGTAATTTTATGTTCCGCGACCCCTACTACATGAGATGGGTGAGGTGAGATTCAGCTTGTGTTTTATGAAAAAAATATCCTGCTCCCAAAACATTGTAATTTGACAACCATACTCTTTTCGTACGATCTGTAACTCAATGAAGGCCAGTTGCATACCACACTCACCCAGCGAAAGTTTATAGCATAATTGCTACGGCGGTCAAGTGCAAGAAAGCACGACGTACATTTTAGAGCTTTTTCACCTCCTCACAAGTTTTACCGACTTTTTACCTCCGCACAAAGTCATCGCATGTTTCGTGGTCGTAAACTTTGGAACACGTCGTTGGATGACTAAAGGTGTGTAATGGGTCTTTAAATGTGGATATGTAACAGTATTTGCGATTTATGAGATGATTATTTTTGTACGTGTAGTAGCTTTTACTATCAGTTAAAAGTGATTTATTAGGGTTCCGTACCCAAAGGTTAAAACGTGACTCTAAGCTATTACTAAGATTCTGCTGACTGTACGTCGTAACCTAATTCTAAGGGAACCCACTCCGTTAGTTCTAATTTTATCCACGAAACGAGCTAGAACTTCAAACATAAAATTCAACTCCTAATTAATTATTGTTTCAACCTCACGTCAACCAAAATAATATATTAATTAACTCGTTTAACCTTACAAATAAAGTCATAAAAATTAATAACATGTTAAAGTAAAATAAAAACTGGATTCATTCTCATTACTGCTACCTAAAAACCCAAATTGAATGAACACAATTAAATGAAAATTATTACACAATTGAATTGAATAAAGCCTGGTTGGAAATTACAAGCGACCGAGTGAGTTGTGGTAAAGTATAACTTCATTCGCGAAGGGCCCGCGCGGACTCGCTATTGACTGTAAAAATATCCTATCCTACTAATATTATAAACGCGAAAGTTTGTAAGTATGGATGGATGGATGTTTGTTACTCTTTCACGCTAAAACTACTGAACGGATCTGGATGAAATTTGCAGCAGAGATAGATTTATAGTCTGGATTAACACATTGGCTAAATTTTATCCCGGAATTCTCACGGGAACGGGAATTACACGGCCAAAACCGCGAGACACTGCTAGTTTATATAAATTTTAAAAGTTCATATAAACTAGCAGCACCCTGCGGTTTACTTTCGCGTTTATAATATTAGTAACTACCTAGGATAATTCAAGTGACCGAGTCTTTTCCACGTCTATTTATAATTTCAGAACGATCCGTTTAGTAGGTTTTGCTTGAAAGAGGAACATTTTCATACAAATTTTCGTAATTATAAAAATTGTAAGGAAGTATGGATTATCATTTGTATTATGTAGCTTTATTTTATTCTACGACAAATTTTTATCATACCTTATGCTTCTTTATTCTTCTGGCATTTTATGTCTAAAAGTGCTGTTTTGAGTGGATAGATAGAGACCTAACCTACGCTACCATCAGAAACTGTTATAGTATAAAACAAACAAAGCCAGAGCTCTCACGACCTTAGCGGGCGTAAATTACGTCAAGCGTACGTAAACACAACGCGAACGTGTGCATAAAAACGTCAGGGGACGTCCACAATGTGTATTGTCTATGATGTCATAGAGTTAGGTTTAATGGAAGTGACTGAAAATGTCTCCAAAACTATATTTCTGTTGGGTTGGGAATCTAGTAGTTGCTTAACTAGAGAAATACATAATTTCATTATTGGTAATGAAATCCACAAAATGAGTATTTTAACTCCTCCATGCAATTAACTTAGTTTCATTATTACTTACTGCTATAAAACTACTTTTCTGTTAATATTCGAAACGGTAGAACCGTTTCGAATATTAACATGTCATGTTAAATAAATTACTTATAGTTTCAGACTAAATAAAACGTTACCTACTAACATAAAAATAATTTAAACAATCAAACAACAATTCATCAAAATGTCCTTTTTTTAGGCAATCAGCTTTCTGGTCCAATCCGGAAGCCCGATTGATTGCCCAGAGTGTTGCATGGAAATCTAGATTTTTAGGAAATCGAAATAGTGTTTGCAATTTGTATAGGTTCACATTATTAAAAAAATCATAAATTTTAAGATTGGCAAGTAAAATAAATAAATAATGCTGTATTTATATATTTAAGTTGACCGCTAAATCAAAGGCTCTTCCAGTTAAGTCAGCAACTTAGTCGAGGAAGCGAACTTGAACTCTTCCGCCTTCCGCGTGCACCCACCCGACTTAGAATGTTATGTATGAAACAATAATACATTAGCAAATAAACTTATCATTATGAAACTCGACTACCATTAGTTTTAGTTACGAGTTGTTAGGCAGAGATGATCCATTTTAAAATAAATAAATAAAAAATACTGACAGCATCAGCTAGCCCCTATCTAAGCAGAGATTGTGTCATGAGTAAGTAACATTTAATAACTGATATCCTGATATCTTTTCTTTCCTAATATTATTTCTTTCTACCTCTATTAATATAATTGGCGATACCTATTTGTAGTAGATATTCTAAGTGTAAGATTTTTTGAAATTGGTAAAGCAGTTTCTGAGTTAAATAGTAACAAACAATCAAATTACAAAAATACGGAAATCAGTCCGCAAAATTGAGACAGAAAAAAATATCGAGAATCCCATTACGCTTGGATTTCTACAGAAATCTTTAAATGCAGGATGCATTGGTTATATAAAACATCACTCTCAGAAATTAGAAATTGACTTTCTTATGCAGCTAATAATAAAATGATAATGAAGAGAATTGATCTCTCGACATAATCCCAGCCATAAAAAGCACTAAATAAACATCTTGGTCAAATAAATTAATTCAACAGAAATCCGACAAAACGGAAACGAAGAACAATGTCAAAGAAATTTAAACAGAGCATCGTTGGACCGATCGAAAAAATCTTTCACATTACAACAATCGAGCGATGGGAAACGGGATAGATAAAAATCGTAGTTACTTTAACTGATGGGTAAAAGCCCCAATAATGCCAATCTAGCAATGTTGAAAATGGGCCACAATTTAGTTCTATTGTTCTGGTTGGGATTCCCAAGACATTACCTACTGCTATTCGTTCGAATGCTGTAACCATAAATTGAGGAACAGAACAATTGGTAAGTAAATGGCATCGTTATCTTTTCGAATTGTTAATCGTATTAACTTACATACCTACCATTTGATGTTTTCCCCTCATTGATTTCTAACATCTTCCATCCAGTTTCTTAATTCTCTAAATAATAAAAAGTTTCAATGCATTTTTTTTTATAAATGCAAGAAATCAAGCACAAATTATTAAAAATACCCACGCATTTGGGAAGCCAAACAAGATATCACGAACAATTTATAACTCCCGCACTATAGGTAATCGCGGGTATCCAAAAAACCGCCAAAATTGCCACACCCCATTACACAGTTTATTACCTTTATTATCTGCCATCCACAGATGTATTAAATCCAAGACGTTTTGTTCTATTTGCCCAGCCCATCCTAAGCAGTTAACTGACCATTTGACTCACTCACTCCATTGCATTGGATATATTCTTCAGTAAATCATTGAGAGTGCTCTGTAACGGTTCGAGCCCATACCAATAAAGTAAGGGAAACAAAGAGGACCAATTCACAAGCTACAAGCTACAGTTAGTTGAAGAAAAATACAAAATACGGTTACATACAGTGCGGGAGTAATACTTATTTACATATGAATTGGTTGAACATAGAAAGTAGAAGATATGTAGTGTTATTTGAATTGATTCTGTGAGTTGACATAATTTAGAGTGGAAAAACAGTGGAAAATACAAAAAACGGCATTGTCATTGTCACTGTCAATGAACACGAACACTAGATGATGCATTATCATTTTTGAATGTATTCTGTATTCTTGTACTACCTACATGAAAAATTTGAGATTTTACCTCTATTTGAATATTAAAAGAGTGGCGAACACCAGCTGGAAAGCGGCTATCGCAGCATATGGACATTACATGTTGCTGATCCTTTACTTATATTACTCAGAAGACCCAGTCAGCTTCTGTCAGTTTATTTGTCCGTTCGTCAAATCGACCGATCGATAAACGACGGCGGCGGCGGAGCGACGACGATATGGGTTTACTTAGTAATAGTATCGAAACTGTGGGCGACGTTCAAGCTTGCCAAGCTTTAAGCTACCTTTATTTTTAAAGTTTATTTTTTTTATTATAATATTATAATATTTTTTAAGTCTTCCACACAACCGCGACTTTGAAGCTGCGTCTTGCGATTTCTAGCCGAAGCCCCCACAAAAATCGCAAATAACAAGACTGCAAAATCGAGTCTGTGTGGATATTCATCATCATCGCAACCTAAAGCGTGAAGACAGATATCATAGGTCAGTTTAAGAGCCATGTGGTACTAAGTGGCACGATACAATCAACTGTCTAGGTGGTCTCAAAGGGCCAGATGTTATGTTGTCTAATGGAGTGATAGATACCCGTGAAGAAATGGTTGCGGGTAAGTGTGTCAATACGGTTCTTGAGCCTATCATCCTCAAAGAGATTACACACCGTACGGTATTCTGTACTACAGTGTGAAATCTCTTTGAAGATGTATAATAAATTAATATATCTATTTATGAATTCGGATTGCCTAAAACTTAACTAATCACAATAGGATTTAAAGTAGACACAGAAAGCCAATAATAGGCATTCACTATTAGAATCATATTACTACCTAAGTTTGAACGAAATGTTCCTCTTTCACGTAAAAGCTACTGAACGGATCGTAATGAAATTTTGAATAGACGTACTTCTATCCCTGGAATAATACATAGAATGCTTTTTATACCTATAAATAAATACATAAAGTTTTACTTATATAGTTAAGGATGTGCAAGTTTGGATGAATGTGTATTAACTTCAAAACTATCGAATGGATCGGGCTGGAATTTAAAATGGACGCAGTTTTATTCTACTATCTTTATCATCAATTTTCACGTGAATGTAGCCGCAGGGTGCAGCTAGTTCGGAATTTGCCGCTTTAGCACAGTTTAAAAAAAACACTGGCAGAAGACAGCTGACCTATAACATAGTACTTTAATTTTTGAAATATGATTAGTTCCTCTGTGGAATATAAAGCATAATATCACTCGCACAGTGTGAAAGCCGCATCAAGTGTGTCAATACGGTACTCAGCCCATCATCCTCGAGATTGCTCCCTTGCTTCCCATGACCTATGGCTACGGCTGATTCCGCGCGGCTCGTTGGAATGGAATCGATCTGGGATATTAGATGCTAGAGAAATCAGTTCTTTGGAACACAAAAGTTTAAATGAGTAATAAACAATGCTGGACAGATGGGTACTTAAACTACTTAATTATTATATATATTTAAATGATTTAAAAAAGGAGGGGGATCTCACTCAAGCTCGGCTGTTTGTTTTTTTATGTAAAAACAACACTGAATATACGAATGCTATTTACGTATATTTTCTAGGTAAGTACCTACCAAGTTTTCTCGTTTTGACATGACTTTTCCCGATTTAAAAAAAATATTTTTTTATAAAAAGGGTACCTAATTACCTATTATCGCCGACATCTCAACAAATACCCTTGTTATTAAATACTTCATAAGTTCATACTAAATCAATAATTTCGGTTTTATAGTTAAATAAAACAGAGAAAGTGACATAAATCATGGTTTAATCTCAATTACTACCTACTACAATTATAGGTATTACTATATTGTAGGTAGGTACGCGTAATTTCTAATTTATTTACATGTAATAATAGGTTAAAATAAATAATTTAATTAATTTATGAATAACTTGTACAGAACGGGTCATTAATGTTATGATAGCTTGGTACAATCTCGGGCAAAAGTCAATAAACTCTTTTGGTTAACTCTACCTTTTTGTGGTGACTTGAATAATTATCACATTATTATGCTATATTAACCTTGTGGTATGCAGTAATAGCAACTTATTAACCGAATGCACAAAGTGCTCAATGAAGCCTTGGTTACGTTGGTTTTTGCAGCACTAAAAAGTATTTCAAAAATGTTATAGCAAAACGATTGTTCTTTTTTAATCAAATTTAAAAAGTAAGAGTATCTTGGCTGTGTGTATATATATATTTTTATAAATATTTCGGCATTACCGACAATTTATGAACCGGTTTTTATTGTTTCTGGCTTTTGTATAGAGATGATCCAAAGATTCGATACCTAAGAAATTTTTCACAAAATTAAAAAAAAACAATGGGAAAAATTAAGGCTATTTGGTTTTTATGTTTAAAAACAAAACTTATAGTATTGTGTTTTTTTTACTTTTGTTCACGACTGTTCGTTATTGTGGAGTGGTCAAATATCGGAGCAATTATTCCAATGTGTATTTAAACTTTCGCACAGTGAGTCATACGACTAGTTTCGAGACTCACCCGGTATGCAGACAAAAAATGTCCACACTTCACATTACTTATCTTAATGGAGATTTGACGGAAGTTTAGTTTTTTGCTGTTTAGGCATGGTGGTGTCTTTGAGGCGCAAGTCGTAAGTTCCAAACTGCTATGAGGTCTTTGTCTAGAATAAATTGAGTCTAACATAACAAAAATCTCAATTGGTGTTATTTTTTTTATAAATTTCAACAAATGTTTCCACGTGTTTTTGAAAAAAAGACACGTGGACAGTTAGCTGTAACCATCTACTGTTAGTGAACTTACAGTTTCTATAGAAATTATTCAAAGTATATGGTATAGGTACCTACTTACAATAAATCATTATTTTTTTACACTCAGTCATCTTGTTTAAGTACTATCAAAACTAATTTGATTTAAGTAGGTATACTCTTTAATAAATGACAACTTAGTCTAATCGTCAATATTTATCACTATGATTCATTAAAAAATAAATTTGAAGTGTAATTAATAGAGTTTTGCTCCAAACTCAAACATCTTTAGTACACGACTGCCCAATTAAGTATCGTATGATAGAAACCAGCAAATGCTAGCAATATCTCAAAGCATTGATACTGGCTAGTAATAGATGGTCCTTCGTCTGAATGCAATTTATATAAAAGATTACAAACTTCTTAAAACAAAACGATAGAACAAGAATATCTTCATCCATTTCTCATTTGTTGTATCAGTAGAAATTAATGTTTTACACCGGCGAGATAGTGCGCGTTGTTTCTTTATTTTAACTTACAAACTCTTTCTATTATTAGTCCATAAATTATTCGTTTCTAAGACCTTATTGTAAAATCGTAACTATAAGCTGTTCAAAAATAAAATTAGCAAAACACTAATAATAGTGTGATAGATTATAAATGCGAAAGTTTGGATGGATGGATGAATATTTATTACCTCCTGACGCCAAAACTACTGAAAGGACCGGCCTGAACTTTTGAATAGTAGGTACTAGGCCTGAAATAAAACAGATGACTTTTCAACAAGTTTCACACAGGTGAAGCCGCGGAGCGTTTGAACTAGTTAATAAATATGTTTTTTTGGGTCTTGACTAATAAAATATCGAAATCAATTCGTTTGATGATCATATTCGTATGAGTAATTTTATGAAAATATTTTTAATGTCAATCGATAGGGTAAGGAATACTATCTCTAATCTCTATCTTATAATAATTAGAATTGATTTTGTGCCTATCAAGTGGTTTTCATTTGGGGTTTCATAAGATCCATTTGAGTATTCATAGAGTGATACTTATAACGAGTGAATGGTCCCATTTTGGTCCACAAAGGCTCTACATAATTTTAATTAGCATAATATAGAAACGCGCAATGTTTAGGGTTCACGATGCACGAGCGTGGCGTTATATCGGTCACGATAATAACTCTCGTGACAACACAGTCACGTTACAGCGATACAAACGATGACAAATCTCGCTGTTTTAAAGACACCGTACCCAAAATCCTTCTCTCCAAATCATAAAACATCTTTTGATTGATGACAATTTAGAATTATTCTTCAATTTTGCTAACAAAGATGGGTGTGTCGCTAGATTTGTCAAGATCATTATAAAATATGAAGTCATTAATTTTAAAAATAACAAAAGCCCACGGATGTCGAATTAACCCGTCTGGTTTTAACGGAAATTTTAATTGTGTCGATGACATTATCTTTGAGACATCTAGGCAATCAAACCACTTCATAAACGATGTGTTTGGTAGGTTCTATTTAGAGTAAATTTCTTTCATATCCAATCCAGAGCAGAGCGTGGGCTCAAAACTGTCTCTATTTAAAACAAGTTGAAATTTCTAAACACAAACAACTTTTCTTGTTTTCTTAATAATTATTTCATGTTTACTTCGATTCACAGATCTGAATCGGTTTGCTTTCAGATTTTCCGAGTTTCTTTTGTTATTGTATAAAAATAGAGGTGAGACAATGGCCGATAAAATCCATTAGCACTTTTAAGGATGCTTTTGCGGGGAATCTCTAGAAAGTTGTCATAAAAACCGGACTAAAGCAGTGTCGAATTTGCGAAGAGAAACCCCGCAATAGCGACGCGTGTAGGTATTATCGGTCGTATAGTGCGTGCTCCTAATTTATTTTGAGCTCACTAATCATATTTTTCACGTTCCATTGACCTAAGCATATTTACGAGAGTCACTTTAGCTGCAATAGGTTGACTTTATTGTGCTTTAGTTTTACAGGTGGATAAAAAAAGATAAGTACATATTTCTTTGTTGAATATCAGACAAAGTTTGGTGCATAGTTAGTACCTACTATATATTTTTATCCACATAATTCAACAAAGTAACGCCTGAATCTTTTATTTATTTTAAATTAAAGTAGCTTTAATGTTTATAAAATAGAGAAATGTTTTCTAAGTAACTAATGTTTACGAATTTCACAGGTTTAGGTAGGTACTAATTAGGTTGAAACGTATAAAAATTGATTACCTCCACTTTTATTTAATTAAAAAGACATAAGCTTTCCGAATAATCAATTTGAAAAGATGAATTACAACATCAAGCTAAATGGTTCAGCTGTCGAAATAAGTAAAAGCTATAATTTTATCTGCTCTTTGGCAATTTATTTTGCAAACTTGTTTTCCTAGTTTTAGAACTTTTACGTTACATTTTAAACATCTGAATACCAGACTATTTTTGTTTTTGTGGGAACCGCTTTTTATTTATTAACTGCTGTTCGATTACTACAGATAATGATACGTTTTTTTTCTAATCGAGTGATTTAGAAGCCTTGGTCTGGCGCCATAAGGCACTACGATCGACCGATAACTCTATGCGCACGCGCCGCCTTTCTGTTCGCCGACGAGGAATGTCTTTGTAGATTTTATGGAATTTTGTTCCTTAAGTCGAGGTCCTCCTTTGTGAATAGATTTTACATGCTTCGATTCTTATTCGATTTTAATGCACGTTTCGTACTTCCTGTTTTTAAATGTAAACCTACGTATCTACGTAAAAATAAATACCTACCTATTCGGATATTTGTATTTGTAACTGAAAGATCTAAAACATTGTTAAATAAATAAGACGTTAGAATAACAGATTGCCATAATAAACAACAAACTATAAAAACAACTAATAAGACTGTCGATGCAGGACACAGTTTCGCAACTCTAGCTCTCCGGGCGCCATAATCTATCCATCAAGATCGCTATCTTAAAATTCAGATGGGCAATGCATTTTCCTTCAGAATTTATATGCTTATCCAGAGACATTGGGTATAAACCAGCGGCCGCTCTTTGTGCTTCGTTCCCACGAGAGATAAAATCGATAAGACTCGATTGTCGTGAGACTGTTGTTACAGCTAGAATTTATAGAATTAGCTTTGATCGATAGTAATTTTCCGCCACTATTGATCAAACTGACGGACGGCGAGATTGATAAACATAGCAACACTGATACAAAAATAGTTATTGAAATTGCAAAGAATATTGGCAAAAACTGTAGACGTAACATAAATAATTAATATATCAATGAACTCGTATTTCGCGATCATCGCCCGTTCATTGATCTAATAAAATCTCACATGGTCTATAATTTAGCAAATCAATTTTATTGTGCACTTGATACCGCAAGAAACCGCACGGAATGGTCCGCACCGGTTCCATGACAAATAATTTCAATGATCAGTCGTCGAACTCGGATGTTTACCGCAAAAAGTTAAATGCTTCACTAGATGCGGTTTTGTTGGCATTCAAGACAAATTACCGAAGAATACTTGTCTTATTTGTTAGTAATTATTGGAATGGAGGGTGGAGAAACTTGCACGAACCGTGGGGTCAGGATGTTCGGTGACCTACGAACTGGAATGGTTCATTGAGCACAGCAGCTGAGCGTTACTCCATTCAGCGCGTCTCGTCTGTCGCTCAGTGCGGATACTAAACACGGAGCGCGTCACACGCGCCAACACGAGCGATTCTTTATTTGAAAAAAACATTTTGCGCGGGAAGTTCAACGTTGTCATTTTTTTGAACGGGACTTTATAAGCGACCAGCGATAAAATAGTAAACGCGTTTGGTGAAATGTGCGTTTAGATTGTGATCGCCTTGTTTTAGATTTTGTAAACAAAACTTTTAGCGAACTCCAGAAATGACGTCCATATACCGAGAGGTGAGTGCTCGACATTTACTTACAGGCATCATTGTTTTTTGCGCTGTAATTTTACCCGAAGTACCCGTTGTTAACGTGTTTTGTTGTTTTTACATTACGTTAAATTAGTTTGAGTTGTTTCGCTGCTGTTGTAAAGGTCAAGACGTTTTAACGGAATATTTTAAATGTTTTTCATCACTGCTCTACCACTTTCTAAGCTTCTTCTTTCTTATATTACTACAGTTTTTTATTAATTTCACTTTTTCTGATTCTTCAAAGTGCAATGTTTTATCGCATACTTATATTTCACGAGTTTTTATAACAAGTAACTAATCAAATATTTAATCGAATTTGGTTTATACGTCTAAATACCTATGCGTAGGAGAGCATCTAAAATTTACTTTAATTTTTTTGTAATTTTATCACGTTTCTGTTATTTAGGCTCCCATGCCTCCCATTCACGCCTGTTTTGTTTACACTGCAGGGGCCTGCCATGTAAGTTGCTATCGCTCACCATGTTTACATTATAATGTTTACATTCGAACTCTATGCTTCCTGCGAGACTCCATTTTAAGAATCTTATTTCATAAATAGAACACGTTTGTGCTCAGTTCTCACAAACACACTTTTTAAAATTCATGCCTACTTATCACAAGTTTACTACTGCTTCCTTTATGTTTCTTTGTTTATTGTTATAATGTTTTTTCTAAGAATTCCGAGTCTCTATTAAAACTATATCTTTTGTCAACGTAAAAGGAGTTCCATTGAAGCTTTCTTCTGGGTTTTATTCATAAGTTTTAGGGTGATTTTTATTGTATTTGTATTAACAACGGGTTTTACATGTTCATTGGTTTAAAATGCATTAAATTGATTTGATTGTGTTCGTACAGGACCGTTATATTTGAATATATTGACTGTTCTGTGTAAACACTGATATTGCTTATCGATTTTATTTGAAAATCGATAACACTGTTGATTATATCGATCGATATGTGCAAGCAGGAATATAATATTGACTTTTCTCTACAAACTAGTTCTATTACTATAATGTTTAGTAAATAGGCGATAAGTTTAAAAAGAAATCGATTCTATAATAGCCAATTTGAATGAATAGATTCAGTGTAGAACTTTGAATTCATAGTTTGTGCATGTTTTGCATTTTTATTTCTGATTTTATAAATTGAAGAGTAAAATCAAATCGATTAAAACCATTATTTTGTGTTGCGCAACTTGAAAATAGCCCAGAAGAAAGTTGTAGTTACATTCATTTGAAAACAATATCGGCTATTTTGATGTAAGTATGAATACAAAATAACTATAACTTGCTTTCTCCGCTTTCAAAACTTTGATAAGGTGTTGTACCTGTCATTATGGATGTTTAAATTAAACTGTTGTTTATTCTGTGGTCTAAGCTCAATGAGCTTTCACTATCGTTATTTTTGTTTAGTCTATTATCTTCGTATTAGCAATAATATCCTAATAGCTATAGTTGGTAGGAAACGTATGACATCGTAGCATGTAACTTTTTTTTTACCTTTTTAATGTTTTCAGGAAACTAAAATATACCTCCATTCGTATCTATCTCTGTGACGTTTTGCATTAAGGCGCAAACAGGAGCTCAACTCTATTAAGGCTCAACTAGCGCCAACACTTATTTTTTCATACGTAAAACAAAGATATTTCCAAAAATCAAACTTTCAGTTTGTTATACCTAATATAAGCTTTTTTTAATGCATCTGTTGTAGGTAGTTTTATTCTGTCCTAGTTAAGGAAGAGATACGAAGTCGCTCTTGGTTGCCACCAAACTTTTTTTTTTAGTTGGTATATCAGTCATAGGTACCTATAATACCCATAATACAAGCTCTACTTTTAACTAGGATCCTATTTTCCAGAATTACTATTAATTATTACAATACACATAGGGCTTCCCTATAGCGCTGTCTTATCTCTTGCCAATTTTTCAATGAATCAATTCCTTTAGTGAATAATTTATGTCCGATGATGATGATGAGACGCTCCACATCAATATTAAGTTATGCAGGATACCGTCTGGGCATGGTGGCCATGTGGTGTGACGTCATGGAGTGTGACTCATCCGATAGCGATGCCAATATCCTTTTTTGTTTACCAATATTGTCTGGGGGAGATATAAATCCATTATTATTTCCTTAATAATGAGAGATTATTGGTTGTCTGTTTGCTCAAATTCAAGCCAGTTCGTATTTAGGTTTTTTTTTGTTAGTACGTACCTAATTTTAATTTTAAATTAGTACTTACATCCAGTTTATGTATCGTAGCAAAAAAACATCTATCTAACTACAGTAGGTACACTATACCTCCCAAAAACGTATACGGAAGCTACACCTTAAATTACAAATAAGAAAGTTCATATTTATTAGATGATTGGATTTTTTATTTTTGGTAATGTTTTTTTTTTTTTATTTTGCTTTGAGTTTCTAGACCTGGAATATACACTACATTTTAACCGGTTTTGAAAAAAATAGGCGATTATATTATTATGTGTTTGGCTGTACATATTTTGTAGTACGCCAATTTCTGCGTCGATTGTACCGAATTTGATTAATCTTTTGCGATAGCATAGAGATGATCCCGAGATGGTCCCTTACAATGTTATATATTAGTATTTGTACCGTAAAACTTAAAAAAACAGTGTAAAATAAGGAATTCGAAGTTGGGTTTTATAAATTTTCACCTTCAAAGTCACGGGTAGATATTGTATAATTCACTAACCAAAAACGTAAACTTACTATTCTTATTTACAAGACACTAAACCAGAGAAGGTGTGTCTAATATATTAAAATAAAGTAAATGTAGGGAAGTAGGATTGATAGATAATTGTCTATTTCTAAATTGGTATCTCAATAATGCTGTCCAATTAATCGTATGAACATAAAATTTCACCGCGTTTAATAAAATGATCAACATAGAAATGCAGTCTGTAACAGAAACCTCTATCTGGCCGGTTTACTATCTACTGTACGTTATTATACTAGGTCAGTGGGATTTCATTATACGGAAGAATATTGTTTCTACGAACCTATCTCAATCTCAAATCAATAGATTGGAGCCAATGAAGAGATTGGAGATCAAGCGTGACTTAGATCTATGGGATGCTTTTATTGAAATCGGCAAACGTGGTTTAGGACGGCCTTCGGTCAGGTCAATCTGCGAAAGACGGCAGACAGATGCTGGATGGGCCAAGGTGAAGACAGGGCGCTATGGCGTGAGTTAGGGGAATCGTAGGTATGTATTTTTTCGTAACTGGTTACAAATCAGTGAAGAAAATTGTTTTTACGTAACTGGTTACCAATCAGTTAGTTACCAAAGTGGCTGAAGGGGTCGTATTGTGGACTAATATTGGTTGATGATGAGAGCCGGCGCTAGTATAGTTCCCAAATATTTTGTTTTATTACAAACAATTTTTATTAAATATATTAGACCTATGTTAAACACCCAGGAGCCTGGAACAAATATTTGCAGATCGTACAAACATTTTTCCTAAGGCGGGAATATACGTGCGTCGCAGGCAGACCTTGGTTGTTCTTGTGAATCCACGCATTGTTATCATCAAAAATAACAATGTCCTTTACGTGTTTACTTTTGTAAGGATTGATTGTGTTGGCGCTACACCCTCTTCCGGATAGTCAATTAAATAATAGGGGCACCATTATTCTATTAAGGCATGACTCACTCATTTAAAAACTACACAGCCCTGACAGGCGTCCCCTTAATTAGTTGATTGTTATAGACGATAATGGTATTGCACCCTGCCCTGATGAATTGAATTTAGCTGCGCTTAGATCGAACCTTGTTTTATCATCAGATCAGGGCCCGAATTCTACTAAATAAATCGCTTCAACTTTTAAATAGTATCGTGTCAAATGTCAGTGGTAAACTCTTTTTGGTATTCTACAAGCACAAACTTTCTTAGGTTCATTCATAGCTGTGACGATTACCTTTATAACTACCAATTTGACATTCTAATTATGAAAGTCTCTTCAAGCGCAAAAAATAGTAGAACACCAAATGCACAAACGTCATTTTAATCATCTTGATTGAATAGCACCTTTGTTTTGAAATTAGTGGAATTCGGCCCCTGTGAGATAGGCCTTGCCTAATGAGCGCTATAGTACCTTATCTTCAGCATCTGACAGATTCTGCCAGCATTATTTCACCCGCAGGTGGTCATCCCATCGGGCCCAAAGTTTTGTCGGCCAGATAGGATGACTAATATACATTCGTAATTTGTATACATTTGACGTGTCGCGGTCTCCACTTAAGAACACATTATCGCAATCAAACCACAAATATTATAAATCGGTACCTAGTGTAAGATAAGATGCGAAAGGTTGTATGTGTGTTACTTTTTCACGCCATCACTCCCAAATATATCAACAAAACGTGTGCAAAACCGTGGGGACAAGCTAGCTAAAAATGTTTGTTGTCTTCACGCCTTATGCAAAGCCAACATGCCTTATTGCTCGTTTTATCGGTCAAAAGGTATTTACAGATTTTGTAGGCCCTACAATCACTCGCTGCCAATACTTCACCTTATTCTCCTGATGATGTGTGCCTAGTCTGGAACTCGATACTTTTGTTATTTTTTGTCCTATTGTCTGTCTTTTCGTCACGGCATTCGACTCTTCGAGGTCAAGAGGCCCGAATGAAGCTATCTTCGGAGTCTGTATTACTATAGCATCTATCATGCAAATTCTAGGATTCGCCTCAATGGTTGCTTGGAATGCTTAGGATTTAAAAGTAGATACAAGACTCAAGTGATTGTTATGTGAAACGAGCAAAAGTATCTTAACAAACGAAGTACATAAATCTTATGGAACAGCTATAGGTAGGTACCTACATATTTTATTTTTAACAAGAAATGGTACTAAGATATAGATACTAACCTATTCAAAGAAATATAGTTTACCTATTCAATGCCATCGCACTGTATAAGGTAGTTCTTAGTTTTTTTGTAACATTATTTCGATATCCATGACGACATAAAAAAAATGACTGTAAAAAAGGAAATTGAACTTGCAAATGTTGCAAAAATTGAACTTGGCAATTGAACCTTCTTAATTCAAGCATGCGATTTTGTGAGTCACATTCGAAGTTTAAAAATAAATACTTCTGTCTTCGTAATGTCTACGAAGGTTTTATTGCCGTCAAATGGCCGTGAACAATAAAACCTTCATCACCTTCATCTTTATTAAATTAAGAGCAGTCATAGCTGATTGACTTAATCATCAAACTAGAGTCCGTTTCATGAAAAAAGTCCCACGGCAACTGGTGGAACTAAATTTGACAGATTGCCATATCGTCGCCAGGCATTCAATACCGCGAATGCGACATTTTTGACGAAAACCTTTTTTTTTGTTTATTCGATTCTACTCGTTCAAATACACATTCCTACATTAAAATTTTGCCCTAAAGTTGCACCGATCCCTATGTTTTCGAGTCATGCCAAAACCGCGAACGTGATTTAGCGTCAAAAAAACCGCGAATATGACAGTTCCTTAGCGCTGCCGCGCTATTCCTAGCGCAAGTGCAACATGTGACGCTGTCATATCTGGGCAAGTTTTTTATTTTCAATAACTTTTCCTCATGTTTTCTTTGCAAAATATGTTGATGGATCTGCACTAAGTTAAATGAACGTCATGTGTGAGCCTATTTCATGTACTTTATACCTGCATAAATAGGTACATAAGAACTAAAATGATTTTAGTAAAGTTATAGCATTATTTGGAGAATATTTTAAACAGTTGTTATTTTTACAGCGTGTTGGAAAACTCATAAGAAGATGAAACTATTGTAAAGGACATGGCATTCAAAATTTTACACAATAATAGGACGAATTTAAAAGAAATCGCGCTTAAACAGAGAACAGTTTCTCTTCACTACCGTCATGCAAATTATTTTCATGACGATAGTGAAGAGAAACGTCTCAAAGTAGATACTTAGTCACAGCCTGGAAGTTTTTGCTAGCTTTCCTGTATGGATTTAAGTCTTCAGCCTCACGCAAACTGTGTTGTCACTCAAGTAGAAGCAGTCTGTGAATCCTCCACCAACAGATCGACTTCTACCTACACTCCAGATCGCTCTGAAATAGAGTATCAGTCACAACCTGGACCTTTCGTCTCCTCCGCATGTCATCAGCCTCAGCAGAATTTGCTGACACTAATAGAGCTACAGTCTCAGATCACTCCCCACCGTCAGTGCAAACTCTACCTAGCACTCCAGATCGCCCTGAAATAAAGCCTCTGCCTCTTCAAAATAACAAGAAAGTCTTATAGCAACTAATGTACCTAAAAATACACTCAAATGCTTACTCCATCACAGCCAGTAGTTTCTTTTTCTGTAGACTTATCGGGATTACATCTTCATCTAACCTCGTAGCGGTCTAAATAAAACATTGTGAAGGTGGTGGTTCATTGGAAGAATGAATACTGAATAGCAAATCCCTTTAGGATATCAAAAAATGGAAGATAAGTGCATTCAATATATTCAACGATGTAAAAGAGAGAGGACCGTGGTGAATATCAGTTGCAAGCTTAAAAGGAGGACTTAATTGCCGGGATATAACAGAAGAAGATGTGAAGAAATTTTTTGTATGGTTTTGGACTGGAATGGATTGGATCAAAAGATTAAATGAACTTTAAAATTATTAAAAAAAAAACCTTTTGACTATATTTTTTTTAAAGATTATTATAAATTCTTAAATGCTTAAATAACATTAGTTAAGTAAAATTAAAACTATTAACAGAAAATTGTTGTTCTAAATCTAGAACATAACCGCGAATATAAAAAGATTTTACCAAAATATTTAGGTAAAAACCGCGAACGTGATTTTTTCTTGACATACTACCATAATATTTGAAAAAACATGTATTTATACTATCATAACACATATGTGTAGTTCTAAATGTTTTAATTTAAAAGAATTGGACGTGTGCAGTATCATTTATACGTTTTTTTCGTTTCCTGTAAATTTTGACGAATGTCTCATTCGCGGTATTGACTGCCGAACGACGATATGCTTGCTGGCTTCATTCGGTCGTACTACTACAGCGCCGCGTCTAGGGGACTTCTTTCCTGAAAAGGACTCTAGGGCAAAATCTTAGATAGTACAAATGTATGAGACATCCGAGATAAAAAAAATTGAGCAAAGTAAATAAAACATGAACACAAATTTTAATACTAAACAAAAACATTATTTGCACTGACGCACACTATTTGATCGAATCTTAAAAACCCTGCTACTTATCTATTGAAATGGTATGTTCCTAATATGTTTTAATTCATAGGTTCATCAGATTTTAGCGCTAACGTCTTTCTAAATAGAAAAAAGTCTCACGCGCTTATGTGACCCAAACGAGAATATTTTTTCCAATCCAAAATTTCCACAAATGGCTGTAACGCGCCCTCCTAATAAATTCAATTTATTACTAGTAATTACAAAAAAGTAATAATAAATAATAAATTATTTATATATAATTAATTATATGTTATTAGTTATTACAGTCCATTAAAACACATTGCTACTGAAGTCTACACCTTAAAAGCCTTACAAAGTTCATTACCTCTACCTACATACGAGTAACGAAGAAGTTTTACAATAGAACCAAAATGGTTTAGCAACCCATCGAAGCCATTGTTGCTCGACCCTGACTTCTTAATTATCCATTGGATGCGTAATGTCATGCCTTTCTAAGAATAAACAGTCTTGTTTGGTCTTGTTTGATAGCCGTGGGAGTCCGACCGTCATCTCTTGACGGTTGACTGATGTTACCCGTACAAACAAATGACACCGTGAGGAAATCAATTGAACTGTTTTGAAATACGTGACTATAATATACAATCAACACTCATAATAGTCTCATCATTTATCTACTCTTTGATTGGATTGTTGATTGAATTACTCTGATCTAGGTTAAGCTGTTAACCGATAACACCTTAAGTACTGTAAGCACCTTTATTTATCGCTATTTTTGTATCGGCAGTATTACGGCCGGTCAACATACGACCATTTTAAAATTCGGTAATTGGAAGAAAACTGGCCGTGAATGTATAGAGGGCAGTGGGTTATTATGCTAAAACAAACCAGTCGAAGGGCCGAGAAGTTTATCGACACACGTGAATTCATTAAAAAGAAATATCCGCTAAGATAAGAGCCGCAGATGAATAAGAATGAGGTTCTTCGCACCTATCGCCCACGACGCCGGGCGTATCTTACGGGCGAAATCTTTTATGGGCCAGGTTATGGGCCAGTTATGGACCGCTGGACCGATTGGCCTCGTCAGTCGAAGTCTTAAGATCTGCTTTCCGTGAGGTGGTCCTATAAATCATCACTTGATCTGGATATAAACTTCACAATGGAAATTCTGAGAAATTATCATATTATGCTTTGTTGCTGTGGCGGAAGCTTTTAAAATTTAATAACAAAGTAAAGAAGGTTACTTACGCTGCAAAATGTTTTATATAATTTTCATTATACCTACTAGTGATCTCCCCGGCTTCGCACGTGTTTATCCTTACTAATATTATTAATCCGAAAGTATCTATGGATGTATGGATTTTTGTTCCTCTTTTACGGAAAAACTACTGAACGAAATACATACACTTTCAGTCCGAAAGGCTGAAATTAGAGAGTCGTATTTAATAATAGACGTATTTCTAGCTCTGGTTTCTCTTTATAGGTTTGATTTTAAGAAATTATTTTGTTTAATGTTATAAGATGATAAAATAAGAGCGGTTCTAGTATATATACCTCAAAGGAGCGACTTAAAACCGCAGAAATTTCTTTCCGGTAATCGGTTATTATATCGCATGCATAATCAATTCGAGGTGTACTTGACCTTGCGTTGCATCACCGACGAGGCTTTGTGTAGCTATTCGAGCTAGACGCAGCCATTTATAGGGTTCCGTACCCAACGGGTAAAAGGAGACCCTATTTCTCCGCTGTCTGTCCGTCTGTCACCATACTGTATCTCATGAATCGTAATAGTTAGACAGTTGAAATTTTCACAGATGATGTATTTCTGGTGCCGACGACTTTCTTCATCTCACCCCTTGTGGGGGGTGGGGATAGGGTATCGGGGCTGAGCCCCCTGGCCCTGGCGTGTCTCCGCCCATAACGATGGGCGGGTCTATTTGGTCAAGTTCTCACGCACGTTCAGTCCACGCTGCCGGTGCCGCCTGTAGCCGCGGTGCGATCTGGCCCTGCCGGGTGAGATCCCTGGTTACCCAGGGAAGGCCCAGCGAGCCGATCAGCGACCGCGGCAGCGGCCACCGGTGGTGGAGCTGATACTGTGGTGTCGGCGGTTTCTTTGGTATTGCGGAATTCACGCGTGTAGGGCTTCGTCTTTCGTTTGCCTGGTATGTCCGGTGGTCTGGCGTGCTGTGGTGCTATCTCTCTAACATGCTGATGATCGGAGCGGTCTGCTTTATCAAACATGTTAGAGAGAAGCCTGCGGTTGAAGGCGTCCAATCCCTCTATATTGAGGTCTCGTTGAATGGTGGCATTCCTGACGTACCTTGGAGCTCCTACGATCCTCCGAAGTGTGATGTTCTCTTGGGCCTGCAGTTTCCTCTTGTTGGTTACGCTCAGGTACGGGTACCACGCCGCTGCTGCGTAGGTGAGCCGTGACCTGAGGTAAGTCTTGTAGATCATCACCTTGGCTTTCAGTGGTAGCTTCGATTGGAGGATCGGTAGGAGCTTGCTCCTTGCTCCTCTGGCCTGTCCAATCAGTTGGAGGGTGTGCTTCTTGAAGCTGAGGCGTCGGTCGATGGTGACTCCCAGGTATTTTACATCTGCTTGCCACGGGATCTCCTTGTCCATCAGCTTCAAGGGGGTAGGCAGTTGTGTGTTGCCAGTTATCATGGCCTGGGTCTTCGCCACGTTAACTGACAGCCTCCATTTCTGTAGCCATTCTGGGAGGGCGTTGAGCGTCGGTTGCAGTCGTTTCACGGCGTATTCGGGACGGTACGAGGAAGCATAGTAGGCTGCGTCGTCAGCGTACAGTGCGAGCTTTGCCTGCCCGACAACAGGGATGTCGTCGGTGTACCAGGCGTAGCACACTGGTGAGAGGCAGCTTCCTTGCGGGACTCCGGCTTTGATAGGCTTCTCCGTCGACAGCACGTTCTCGACTGCAACCATGAAGCTACGTTTTCTGAGAAAGCTTTCGACGATCAGGATGAGTCTCTTTGGGGCGCTGGACTTCGAGAGTTTATAGAGCAGGCCCTCGTGCCATACTCTGTCAAAAGCTTTCTCCATGTCCAGCATGACGGCAACGACATACTCTTTCTTGTTGTGGCTGGTGGCCATTTCGTTCACTATTCTGGTGATCTGTAAGGTGGTGGAATGCTCGGCTCGAAACCCGAATTGTTCCTCCCTCGGCTTTATGTGCGGTGTCAGATGCTGGAGCGCGATCTTCTCGAAGAGCTTCGACATCGTGCTCAACAGCGTGATCGGACGATAGCTCTCGGGTTTCCTGGCATCTTTTCCGGGTTTCGGTATCATCACCACCTTTCCGACTTTCCATTTCGTCGGGAAATGGCCACTTCTGAGTATGCCGTTGTACAGCCTCGTGAGCGTCACAACGAGTTTCGGCGGCAGGTTTTTCAGCGTCTCGTTGGTAATGTTATCCAGTCCAGGGGCTTTCTTTCTTGGCAGTCTCTGTATCATCCTCTTCACCTTCCCGGGTTCTATGAAGATGGTCTCTTCCTCGGGCGGGATGGCTGAGGTCAGGTAGTCCTGTATGCAGTTCTCAACGTGCTCTGTGTGGTCTACGTCAGCGGCTGGGTTTGGTGAGAACTGCTTTTCTAGGCTTTCTGCCAGGATCTCGGCTCTATCGGCGGCTAAGAATTTGAGGAGTCCATCTGTTCCTACTAGCGGCTGGACTGGTTTTTGTTCGCTCGCGAGCTGTCTACACAGGCGGTGTACCGATGGGACGTTGTCAGTTATGGACTCTATGTGCCTGTCCCATCCTTCGGCTGCGTGGTCATCGAGAGCGGTTCTCACGCGCTCTATCAGGGCGTTCAGCTCCCTTTTGACCCTTGGGCATCTGGTCTCCTGCCAAAGCTTCCTCTTGTCCCTTTTGTCGCGGATGAGGTCCCGTATCCACGCCGGGAGGGGGTCTATCCGCCTCGTCGTCGTGGAGGTGTGCGATGCTGCAGTAAGGGATTCCTGGATAGCCTTGGTCAGTTCCTCCGTGGCCCATTCCACGTCTTCGGCGGTTTCTATGGATCTGCTGAGGGTCTTCCCTTGTGCCTCTCGTTGGAAGGTTTCCCAGCAGATTTTCCGTCTCGGAGGTAGCGGGCAGATTCGGCTCGGTAGCTCGTTGAGCGTCAGTAGCACTGGCCTGTGGTCTGAGGTCAGATCTGTCAGCACGCTGAGCTCAGGCATCACCGTCAGGCCCTTGTAGAGCACGATGTCGAGAACATCCCCATTGCCGTCGCCTGTGTAGTGAGTCCAGGTGTCAGGTCCTATGATTTCGTAGTGATGGTCCATCGAGTCTTGGTATAGTATACGTCCGTTCTTGCATACCCTGCTGGAGTTCCACAGGGTATGCTTGGAGTTCAGGTCGCCGGCTACGATTGTTGGAGTATCTGGCTCTAACAACGCTCTCAGGTCTGTTGTTTTGAGCGTTTCGTTAGGCGGCTTGTAGATAGAGAATATCCTCACGTTTTCTCCGGCGACATTCACAAGCACACCCATGGCCTGGAATGAGCTGTACTCTGAGATGGGAATGGGCTGGTGGATGACCTTTCGATGGACCATCACTGCTAACCCCCTGTAGGCTGTACCGGTGGAGGTGGTTTCGTCTTTTCGGTACACGTGATAGTTAGGTACCTTGAAGTTCGTCCCGGTCTTTAGTCTCGTCTCGCTGACCAACATGACATCAATCTTCTGCTCACGGAGGAAGAGGGCCAGCTGTCTTCCCTTCCCCGTGAGCGTTTCGGCATTCCAATATATGACCCTAAGATTGACCCCCATTTTGGTTCAGGATCCTCATGAGGCCCATTAGGGTCGCAGTCTCGGCGTCGGTGCCAGATTGTACCGCTTCTAGGATCTCCTTGAGGACACCGATGGTCTGCCCTAAGGAGTTCCTTCTCTCGGCTGCGGCTGTGGTCGTTGTCGTGGTCTCTTTGGTTACCTTGGACTTCCTCTTCTTTTTCTTTGCCGCTTGGCCAGGTAGGTTGGCTGGGGCCATCAGGGAGGATGCCGCCGTCTCCTCGATGGTGGCGGGTGCTGCCAGCACTGTGCCCTTCCTACCTCTGGCTGGTGCGCTTTGGGTTTCTGCGAGGGTGCCCCCTCGCTTGTTGCGGATTTCTCGTTTAAAAACCGGGCACGACTGGAAGTTGGCCGGGTGCGACCCTCCGCAGTTTGCACAGGTGGCCGGTTCTTCGCGTGGGCGCGGGCACTCGTTCGCGCGGTGTGGCTCTCCGCAGCGCACGCACGCCTGCTCCCTGTGGCAGTTGTGGGAGCTGTGCCGGAACTTCTGGCATCTGTGGCACTGCGACGGACCCTTCTTCCCCCGCCATGCCTCTACTACTATACCTGGCATCAGTAGTAACTCACTTACTTCATAAATAGCCGGTGTCAGGCCAGGTGTCTTTTTAAGGGACGCGTAGAAAATGCTCCCTGGGCGTCCCTGTCGTCCCCGTATATTTTTAATATATTCCGGGGAGAAGCCTTTCTCTTCTAGAGCCTCACTAATCTCGTCTATGTTGGTCTCGGAAGGCAGCCCCCGTATTGCTACCTTCAGGCTTCTTTCCGCCGGGAGTGAGTACGAGAACCAGCTGATTGGCGTCTCTTTTTCTAAGTCGGTGAGGTACGACTGTATCAGCCGGTACTCCTTCTCGTCCTCGGGATTGAAACGTATTCCCTGGCCATATGGGCGTCCGTTCGGCGGTCTCCCAAGTCTCTCCGCTAGCTTGCGGAAATGGACCGACCAGTTGTCCAATTTCTCCACAACTAGCGGGGGGTATTTGGGACCGGTTCGTTCTTGGGCGGCGGTAGCCGTCTCTGTACTAGGGGCATTTGGGGCTCTTTGTGATTGAGTGGTACTCACTTTTGATCCTGCCTTCGACGGGCCGGGCCGAGCGGGGGTCGGTCCGTGGGGCGGGGGTGGGGGGGGTCTGCTGGCCGAGGGCGGGCGGTCGCATGGTTGCGGCGCCGGCGCTGAGCTCTTCGGCGGCTGCTGTGCCTTCGCGGCTTGGGCGAAGCTGGGCTTGTTGGCGGGTTTCCGTTGCGGCAATGGCGCTTGGACTTGCCTGCTGGCGGTGACGGCGGTCTTGGGCTCGTCGTGCACTTGAGGGCTGGTCATCCTCACTTGCTTCTCTTTTTGTTGCTTCGGGCTCTCGGAGAGCGAGCGCGAGCGAAGCCGTTTTTTCGCTTCTGAATTCTCGATGGTTGCTATCGGCCGGCGGCGTCCAGCCGTGGGCATCGGTTGCGAGGGCGGCAGGGTGATGATCGCCCTCTGGGCGAACTCAAGGGCCGTCTGGTCTTCCAGCGACAGTTCTGTGCCTTCGAACTCGGCCTCTTGGAGCCGAAGATACATCGACATCCATCGCAACATTCCCTCCGACAGGGCCCCGACTTCCATAAGCCGGGCGAGTGTGAGTAAATCACGCTCGTATAGCCCTTTCGGAGACAATGCCGCGAAGGTGCCCATGGGCGGCATCTCGCTCCTCCGTGGTGAGGGGGTGGTCTTCTTGATTTTAATTTTCTCCGCCCTGTCTTCGTCATCATCCGACGATGATGATGATGATGACGATCGCGGAGGTGGCACTTTGGAGGGTCCCGCGGGGGGCCCCTCCCTGGGGTTCATCGCGACGCGTGACCTTCAGGGAATCGGCATTCGCATGCCGATCCGCCGGTATCCCGAGCGCGAGCGTTCCCCTCCGTAGCGCGGAGCTACGGGCGCAATCTACACGAATTTACGTATTAAATTGTGCAGATTTACAATGAGCGACTGAGTGGAGTGATCCGTACGCGCGCGAGTATGGCACTCCTTCTGGTGCCGCTATAAGCTTGCTATATTTAAAGTGCGAAACACACAGAAACCGGAGGCGGAGCGGAGGCGAAGGCGTGCGAGTTGAATTCTATGGAATCCTATGAAAGCCTACACACACACCGCAGGCCGTGGCGACGCGGTGCCATAGGAAAAACCGCCACGCCATCGCCTCCGCTCCGCCTCCGGTTTCAGTGTGTTTCCCATACAATAAACATGTTTTTTTTGCCGTTTTTAAAGACAGATAGTCCTTCTCCAAAAAACTAAAAAAACCTAATTGCATTGGAAGTTTAGAACTTAATAGGTATGTACAATATGTACCAAGATGGCAAAATCTTTCTCGGAGTAGAGAGGACGATAATGAAAACTGCTCTTACTATCCAAGATTGAATTCGACTGTCAGGACAGTGAAAAAAATTTAAGTTTATGGTCAGGACATTATCAGACTGTCCATTTTCAGGCATTTTATTAATGCCGCATTAGAGACAAAAGCCATACTACAAGGTACTAAAATATGGTCAGTGATACTTTCCAATTGACCTTTATGGCACAAAGGTGTGGAAATAGTCCAAGGCCAGGCGCGGTGGCGGATTTGAGATCTGCTGGTCACGAAGTGAACTGGCTAGAACGCCTAATAGCGCCAAAAGTAGCTTTGCAACTCAAGGTGCATATTGTAGTTCACTCTTCAAAGAGACTACAAACTAGTCCAAACTATAAAATTTTTGGCGTCGGTAGAGATGGTAAAATTTTCTTGAAAGTATAGTTTTATGAGATGATAGATCTAATGTATGTAAAGTTATAATTTATTAAAATTACTCTCTTTATTTCTTTACGAATCCATAGCTTTTAAATTTTTGAACAAATAGCGATGTTTTTAAGTTTTAATATTCTGTTTCCATTAAAATAAAGCATCTTGTTAAATAAGCTTTTAAAAAGATTTGGCTTTAATAATATTAACGTCAAGTTCACACGATTGCTAAAAAAATAACGCTCCTTTTGGTAAATGCACTTCTTACACGACTGGACAGTCGTGTAACAAGTGCATATTGGTTAAATATTAAAATTAATTAAAATTATTATAAAATTAAACTTAATTTAATGATATTATAATTATTACAATAAAAAGCCCTTTATTCACTTAGCTTAAGAAAAAACATCACAATCAAAGAAATGAAACAAATCAAAACTAATTTATAATTAAAATAATTGAGCTAACCGCAGACCGTTGCAAGCAATCTAGAGGTAGCTCAACTGATCCATAAGATAAGAAAACTTACTTACTTGAATCTTAATATAACTTGAATTTAAACTTAGTTGTTAATCTACTTATGAGTCACAGTTTCACCCTAATCTGTGAGTTGTGGCTGACAAGCGCACAGAAAAGGATTCTGATAAGAGAACGGTAACGGATTTGGCTAATTTGCATTGTTACAGACAGACAGACTGGTTTATGGCAATTGGTGCCTTTTGGTGTGCCCTGTCCTTCTATGGATTATAAAATATTAATCTTATAATGTACCTAGTTCAATGAAATGATTATGTAGTTTCTTTGATTGTGAATTTCCGATTTGATAAATATAATTTGTTGGTATGATAATACAGTACTATGCATGAATTTATTTTTACTGCATTTGAATTTCTTCTTATTTAATTTATATTTGATTGAATTTTCTTTTTATATATTAGTGTAATATTATAGCGAAGACCAGAGGTAATTTTGCAGGGCCTTGTTTTTGAATTATTATGAATTATTTTATTTTTAGATCTCATGATCTAACCTTAGCCAAAAGTACCTGAGCAAGTATTTGCCAGAACCACGGTCACGAGTTGCGATCGGCCATTCACCGAGGATAATTCTGATTACATGGTGCTTGTGGGCGATCATCCTGTTATTTCCTCTTCGCGATTACATGACAGCTTCTTAACTCCCGTGTCATTACCTACATTTGAGATGCCATCGTGCATTACCTACCCGGATACCCGTTTTTTCTCTGCAACGAAGAGAACAGAACCTTTTTACATTTAAATGATTTCGAAATTCAAAATTATTTCCAAAGGTGAAAAAAACCGGAAATATTCCGGAAATAATTTACCTGCTTCTCAAGGAGGGCGGTTTTGCTAGGTAAGTAGGTTTGTTAGATGCGTTAGATTTTAGGGGATACATAATAATTATTAGGATATAAAAATTACAAAAGAAAACATAAAATCATCATCTTTATAATCTCAGCCCCTATTTCACACACAGCTTTGTGCCAGCCTCATTTGTCCTGTGCAATATCGAACCTATAACTTGAAAATAAATGGACTGCGAACTTTTTGGTAACTTTAAACCTTACCTTCCTATTTCATTCCTTCCATTTCATCAAGCCTTCACTCTGCCGACCTACATATCATATTAATTAATATGAGTTTATGTATACCTACTTTTAATACATGTAAATGTCTGAAAGACAGCCGTGTGACCCATAAATCTTGAGACCGGTAGCCCTGCACACGAGTCAAGACAAGGCCATAAGTAGCTGAGCAACTTGAAAATTACACATTCCATCATGACCATCGATGCTTGTGGGTGTACTAAAAAACTGATAGATAAACTTAATATACATTAAAATATATAAAATTATAATATAAATAAACTACATCACTATTATATTTTTTCTTTTATTTCTTTCTTTCTCATAATAATGTTTATTATGAATTTAATCCAAATTGTATAACTTAAAATTATCCAACCTTTGTTGAAATCCTGACGTGTATATTTTTTACATCAATAAATGAATCTGAATCTGAATCACTACATGGTATATAACAAAGTAATTTCTCTGTCCCTATGTCCCTACGTATGCTTAAATCTTTAAAACTATACAACAAATTTTGATGCGGAAAATTTAAAGAAATAACTCTTATCATTAATGTTATTACAACGTATTCCAAATATCTTTAGCAAGATTGCTTCGATAATAACATGAAAAAGGTGAAAATCTTGTTGCCGATGTAAAAAGAAATCTACAAAAACTGAGTTGTATTTCTGACATTGCAATAAGAAGTTGTGTTACAATGTTACATGATGTTTTATTAATCAACCCCATTGTATTGTACAGCGAATCTTTCCTTCTAAGAACACAAAAACTTAACAAGCAGTCGCCTATCTTTTCAACTAACTTCAAAAGAAAGAGGTGGTTGATAATTCCAATATTTTATTTATTTGTGTACAGAACCTCAGACCTTTTTTCTAAGTGAAATTTTTTTGATGATTTTCTAATTTTTATTTGAAAACTGTTGATTTTCATGTATCTCAATTATCATTTCTAATATTATAAACGCGAATGACTATGACTCTCTTTGCTATTCATTCTATTCAAACAAATTTTCATTAACGGGTATTTATTTAACGGTGTTTTCTGTCGTTATCGACTATTAGTTTCAATGCAAAAAGCTATGACATTTTGTTAAGAAAATATATAAGAAAGATCTCTCTCTACATCTTAAGCGCAGTATTGTAATATGTATCAGATTATAGAATCATTCGAATGCTGTCGTAAATTCCCTTTCCTTTTTGTTTACTAGTAACATTGCTCTACGTTTTAAGAATATGGCACTACTCCGATATGATATAAAGGTTAGAATCGCGGAAACTCGCTTCTTAATCTAAACTTTAGGTTAGGTCTTAGTTTTTTATTATTATTATTTTTTTTTTATTTTTTTTCAAATTTTTAATTTATTTTATTAATTATTTAATATGGATTGTTTGAATATCTGAAATAAATAAATACAATACAATTAGATAATATCATTTTTTTATAATACCTACCCTGACATTTTATCCTGCGATTGCCAGTAATTTTTGAGTATTAATCCTTAATATTGCTTATCTAATTTTCTTCGACTAAGTACATTGATAGATAATGCTAAATTTTTTAATGCAAATATTTTGGAGTACCAACTCCAAATGTTTGAAAAAAACTATTAACATAGGTTTTACCTTCTTCAGGCACCAGTAAACCCTATAGAATATAAGTTATTATTATTTTGTTTACCCTTTGTCCTAAGATACTTTTTGAATAAATTTTTGAATAATTTATAGGTTATTTTAAAACACGCCTAATTATTTTTATCTGATAAAAGTAGGAAACCCTCGGCACGCCAGTCATACTCACACTTGACGGTTTTTGTTTTAGTACTTAGTATTTTTATGGTAGATCCGAGGTATCTAGTTCTGCATCAGGACCACCGGCATGGTGTTTAGCATATCGGTGGTCTGCCGAGAACGGCCTATCTATGTTAATTGACCATTTGCGTCGCTTTTTGAATACATTTTGTTTTTCTTGAAGAAAAAGCAAAAGAAATACGCAGTGTTTCCTGTTTCTTTAGCTTTTTTTCCTATATCATGTTTTCTAAATTTGAAGTGAAGAGAAAATCAATTAGGTAACACCTCATTTCTATTGCATTGATTAACTTTTGTTCTAGGATTTTTAGAATTACGGATAGTTTTATATGTTTTTTTTTTTCAAGAAATTATAGACACTTTTAAGTAGGTTTCTATATAAAAAATCAAATGGCCCACCTACATATTTTTTGGATGCATATTTCTTGCTAAAACACAGGTTTTGCTGAAAAAAAAAACAAATCATTTTGGAAGTCCACCTACGTTTACGTGGCACCTTGTAGTTCCAAAAACTACTCTATCTAGTCTCAAATAATTTCCCGTCATTACAATCATCACAATGTCCTAATTACAACCTATTTCGTACTTACTGTGGCAAGGTTATTTGAAACCTAGTGCTTAAAAAATAAGTGCTATTATGTAATGACTCTTATTCTTTGAAGGCTACACAGGTGTGAACGCATAGAGTAGGTATGTACTTATTGAATTTGAAATTGAATTTGAAGACGAAGAAGGTATTCTACCTCAGTGGCGCAGTGGGCGAACGTCCGTCTGCGATGCAGGAGGTTGCTGGTTCGATTCCCGCCTTGGGACAAATGTTTGTACGATCTGCAATTATTTGATTCGGGTTCTAGATGTTCTTCTTATTACCAAAATTTTTTATCAATAATTGGCTTGGTTTACTAGCAACGAAGCCACGATTGGTCTACCGGCCGTCTAAACAAAATTTTGACGTGACTTGCTCAGAAAATCTTTAAATTTTGATCTGCCGATAGTGTCGTTTTGTAACTTCGCCAAATAAATATTAGAATAAGGAACACCTAATTGATGATTTTGAAAGCGTCCCAAAGACACTGGCTCCAATACAAAAGTCATGTTTGGCAATTACAATTGACAAGATAGTGCCCGCGACTTCGTCTGCGTAGGATTTTCGTGAATACTCGCGGTTTCAGCCGCGTAATACGCGTTCCCGTGGGAATTTCAGGATAAAATATAGCCTGTGTGTTATTCCAGACTTTAATCTATCTCTGTGCCAAATTTCACCCAGATCCGTTCAGTAGTTTTTGCGTGAAAGAGTAACAAACATCTATCCATCCATCCATACTTAAAAACTTAAAATATTATTTATTTATTATTTATTCATTAAAAATATTAGTAGGATCAAAGTCACTCGCGACTTCAATTTATATCTAGGTGTTCCACTCGCTAGGCATTGTTTATGTAGTTACTGATAATTTCTGTTATATTACTGTAAATGTAGATGTAAATCAGAAAGCCCCTAGGCTTGCTTTCCTTACAGATCCGGCCCTGCTTTCCGATGGCCGTGCTTAGATTGCTTCGCCTACGGTTACATTAATCTAGACAACTCTATTTGTGAGATGGAAACACTGGCCGCCGGGTAAAAAGCCATAGGTATTGTAATTAAGAATCTATCGCTAATGATGCATTGCATTGAATACATTTAATCAAATAAACTTAGTCACCGAAATCTATTTCCAAAGAGCCACGAAGTTCCTTATTTTATTCTACGATTACTATAAATAGTAGGTATTTCATAAGTAAGTATAAACATATCCTGATTGTATTTTTAGTTTTGGTTACTTATACCTATTTATTTACTATTTTGTTTTAGGGTAGGGAAATATTTATTTAAAATTATATGTAAATTATTTACTTATTTTCAAATCTCAATACAACACCCACCGCCTACACCCACCACCGCCTCGTAAATTCACAAAATTCTTTCCATCTAAAGGTTGCCTGGAAGAGATCGCTTCTAAGCAATAAGACCCCCATTGTACTTGTTTTGCGTAAAGACAAAGTAATGCTCTTATTTCTGAAGTGCAACAAAGCTTTTATATATTGTATTCTATAATTCTATGCACAATGATGTTTCTTTTTCATCTCTATATAGATACATTAGCTTCTATTTCATCTCTATATACATTAGCACGTGTTTAGATAACAGGCAACTACTCTTACTTTTGCTCGCGTAGGTTGGTTATTAAGATTCCGTCAGCATTTCGTGTTGTTATTCAAAGAAGGTCCAATCTATACGAGACTCGTGTTGACAATTCAATCGTGCTGTTTAAGGTAACATAAATTAATACAAGTAAACGTCTTTCAACGTCTCGCATAAACAATCAAAAAATCGTAAAAAACCGGCCAAGTGCGAATCGGACGCTAGCGGGGGGAAGGGTTCCGTAACATTATAAAACATCACTAAAAATCACAATTTCTATAAAAACAACAAAAAATCATGGGAGTCAATTCAAATATTAAAATTTATGTAGGTAGCTCTGTTTTTTATTGTTTATTGTGATTGCGGCGAAAGAAATACACCTGTGAAAATTTCAAATATTTTTTTTACTTACGCCATCATCATCATCATCATCATCATCATCATCAGCCTACATTAGTCCACTGCTGGACATAGGCCTCCCCTAATGAGCGCCATAGCGCCCTGTCTTCAGCTTGACGCATCCAGCATCTGCCAGCAGTCTTTCGCAGATCGTCATCCCACCTAGCCGGAGGGCGTCCCACACTACGTTTGCCAAGTCGCGGTCTCCACTCAAGAACACGTTTACCCCAACGGTGGTCGGTTCTTCGCGAAATATGGCCGGCCCACTGCCACTTCAGCTTGCTAATTCTTTGAGCTATGTCGATAACTTTGGTTCTCTGTCGGATGTATTCATTACGAATCCTATCCTTCAGAGAAACTCCGAGCATAGCTCTTTCCATAGCTCGCTGAGCGACTTTGAACTGGTGGACCAGCCCTACCGTGAGTGTCCACGTCTCAGCTCCGTAGGTCATTACGGGTAGGACGCACTGATTGAAAACTTTCGTTTTCAAACATTGTGGTATGGATGACGAGAAGACTCGACGTAGTTTTCCAAACGCTGCCCAGCCCAGCTGGATCCTTCTCTTGGCCTCCTTCTCGAAATTGTTTTTACCTAACTGCATAATCTGCCCAAGGTAAGTGTACTCGGAAACAATTTCGAGAAGGTGGCCTTCTACGACTACCGGTCCCGGATCAATTTGGCAATTGGTCATGACTTTGGTTTTTTCCAAATTCATGCCAAGACCGATGCGTCGCGAGGCTGAAGCTAGGCCGTCCAGCATGTGGGTCAGCTCCTCTAGCGACTCCGCCATTAAAACTATGTCATCAGCGAATCGTAGGTGTGAGATGTAATTGCCGTTTATGTTTATGCCCTTACCTTTCCAGTCCAGAGTCTTAAACATATCTTCGAATGCGCTCGTGAACAGTTTCGGGGATATGACATCCCCCTGTCTCACTCCTCTGCGCAATTGGATGGGTTTAGACTGCTGGTCCTGTACTTGGACACTCATAGTAGCGGCATCGTAGAGACATCTCAGCACCTCGATATAACGATAGTCTACTTGGCATCGCTGTAAGGATTCCAGAACAGCCCAGGTTTCGACAGAGTCAAAGGCTTTCTCATAGTCCACAAAAGCGAGACACAGGGGCTGATTATACTCTTCGGACTTCTGTATAATCTGCCGCACTGTGTGTATGTGGTCTATGGTGCCATATCCTCCGCGGAACCCGGCCTGTTCCGGTGGCTGAAACTCGTCGAGTCTCCTGGCGAGACGATTCGTGACCACTCGCGAGAACAGCTTATAGACGTGGCTCAGGAGTGTGATGGGTCTATAGTTTTTAAGGAGGGTTTTATCGCCCTTCTTAAAAAAGAGCACCACCAAACCCCCGCTCCACGCCTTAGGAGTTCTCCCACTGTGAAGGACGGTATTAAAGAGGCTCTGTAGCTCCTGTATAATGGGGGCTCCTCCTGCCTTTAGAAGCTCTGAAGTAATACCGTCCTCACCCGGGGCTTTTCCATTTTTAAGCTGCCTCAGAGCTAACACGATTTCATCTTGGCTGAAATCTGGCAGTTCGTCGGTATAGTGGCGTGTCAGGGTGGCTCTAGAATCATGGTCATCTCTTCGGGACTGAGGGGTATGTGCAGTGTACAAACGGCCATAGAAGTCTTCTATCTCAGCTGAGATCTCTGGCTTCGACAAAACGATCCTCCCGTCGTGCGTTTTAAGCTTCGTCAGGTGGCTCCTGCCAAGCTGCTGAGTGAATACTTTGGACCCTCGGTTTTGCTCTATCGCCTCTTCAATGAGGCGTGTGTTGGAGCTCCGAAGGTCACGCCGTACCATCTTCGCGATTCGCTTGTTCAGGTCTGACCTCTCTAACGAAGACATTTGGGTGGTTTCCCGTCTTTTTGTCATCAGATCCAGAGTCTCATCCGAGAGTTTGGACTTCCTGCCAGTACCTAGCTTGCTGCAGAACTTAGTGCCCTCGTCCCTCAACGTTTCGACCAGATTGTGTAGGGTCTCGTCAGCGTCATCAGTGGGTTCCAAGGCAGCGAATCTATCCCCGAGAAGCTGCTGAAATTTCTCGGTGCCCGCCATGATTTGGATTGGATTAGGTCGGAGCGTGGACTTCATCAGACGGTTTCTTTCAAGCTTTAAGTTGATATTCAGAGTGCCTCGGAGCATTCGGTGATCAGATCCGGTATTGAACCTGTTGATCACTGAGACATCTCTGAATATGTGCTTGCTATCCGTCATGATAAAGTCGATCTCATTTTTAGTCACAGTGTCGGGGCTTTGCCATGTCCACTTCCGCTGGGGCTGTTTCTTAAAGAAGGAGTTCATTAAGAACAGCCCCTCTTTCTCAAGGAAGTTGACAAGCATTTGCCCCCTGTGATTCCTAACTCCATAACCATGCGGGCCTATTCGGGATTCGTTGCCAGTCTGGATTCCCACCTTGCCGTTAAAGTCCCCCATAACAACGTTGAAGTGAGCCTTAGTGGTGTTGTGTAAGGCTTTGGATATGTCTTCGTACATATCCTCCACTTCATCATCCGGGTGTGCCGAGGTCGGTGCGTAGACCTGAATTACCTTCATGCTATACCGCTTGGATAGCCGAAGGATCAGGTACGCTACCCTGGTCGACACACTGGAGATTTCTTGAACGTTGTTAGAGAGGGCCTTATTGACGAGGAAACCTACGCCACCCTGGGATGTTTTATCACCCTCGCGAAAGTAGAGAAGATGGCCCGAGTCTAGGGTTACGGTGTCCTCCCCCTCTCTACGGACTTCACACAACCCTAGAACATGCCATTTAATGTTCTCTAACTCCACTTCCAACTGCGCTAGATGATTGTCAAGCCTCAGAGTGCGTCCGTTGTACGTTGCCAGGGTCAGTTTCGATATTGTGTGGTAGCCTGCCGGCCGGTGATTCTTAGCACCCCCTGCCCCGCCGTTACCATGGCCGCTACCATAGCCAGGAATAGCGAGGCGGCCGGGTACTGGGGGCCATTTTTTGGCTTGTGTCTTCATTTTGGGGGTAATGCCCATAATCCCCACGCTGGGCATGCGGGTTGGGGATCGCAGTTTGGTGAAGGAGTTGTTCTGCGGGGGCGCTGCTGCCCACCCCCGGTGTGTCCCTTAGTCGCCTCTTACGACACCCACGGGAAGAGTTGGGGTGGTGCAATTCTAAGCCGGCACCACACGGCACGCCATCATCACGTTGTTATAAATATGTATGTACTTACGGGTATTTATTTATCTGTCGTGGTCAACAAAGTGTAGGTAAACCTGTTAAAACGTCGGAAAAAATAAGTAAATAAACGCAATAAACACCCGCAAGTAAGTACATAAATATTTAAAACTAGCTGGTGCCCGCGACTTCGTCTGCGCATGATTAGTATTTCGAGTACTCGCTCTTTTACTTGCGTAATTCCCTTTCTCGTGGGATTTTCGGGATAAAATAAAGCCTATTTCTTATTCCAGCTTATAATCTATCTCTGTGCCAAATTTCATCCAGATCCATTCAGCAGTTTTTGCGTGAAAGAGTAACAAACATCCATCCATCTATCAATCTATCCATCCATCTATCCATTCATACTTAGCTTGGGGCTAGATGATGCTGTGTGGACTGTCCGGAATTATTTATTTATTTATACTTACAAACTTACGCTTTTATCAGTTCAATTCAGTTTGGTTCCCCTGGGCTATACGGGTTTTCAAAAATTTCTCACAGCATCTGAACGACGCGTGTGTACGACGCGTACACACACGCGTCGTACACACGCGTCGTTCAGAAAATGTATCCGGAAAATGTATCCCATGTCCAATCGTCCCGAGTTCCATTCGAATTCATTCACTTCCGTCGTGATGCGTGGTTAAAGAATTTTTCTTTCACCCTCTCTCCCAGGGGAACCTTCCCGAATTCCGGGATAAAAAGTATCCCATGTCCTTCCTTGTAGTATGAACTCAAATCGTCCCGAGTTTCATTCCAACTCATTCAGCAGTTTCGGCGTGATACGCGGTAAAGGATTTTTACTTTCATACCCTCTCCCATGAGAACCTTACTGAATTCCGGGATAAAAAGTATCCTATGTCCTTCCTCGTAGTATGACCTATAATCATTCCGAGTTTCATTTCAATCCATCAAGTAGTTTCGGCGTGATGCGCGTTTACGATACAGACAGACAGACAGACAGACATGAATGAAAAAAATTACAGTTTTGGCTTGAGTATCGATAATAGAGTGCCCTCCAAAAAAAATTTTCAAAATATCTTCAATGTACAGATTTGGACCTGTTACAGTTTTGTTATAAGTATAAATTACAAATGTCAAACTATCACGGTTTATGAGATACAGATACAGCCTGGTAACTGGCGTACAGCGCAGTTTTAGTATAGGTTCCCGTTTACCCTTTGTGTACGGAACCCTTGCATTTAAATGTTTAAAATTGTTGATATTGTAACCGAATAAAGGCAGGGTCGGTAATCAGTTGCGAGAATCGAATGCGACGCAATTTAAATTGAAATGATAAATGTAAAACGTAATCGGCATTGGTGCACGTTTTTATTTGGGTACAAGCAGACGATGCATAAGTCCATTACCTACTGATCATTACATAGTATAAAATGAAGTCGCTTTCTCTGTCCTTATGTCCCTATGTATCCTTAAATCTTTAAAACTACGCAACGGATTTTGATGCGGTTTTTTTAATAGATAGAGTGATTCAAGAGGAACGTTTATACGTATAATAAAACCGTGCGAAGTCTAGGCGGGTCGCTAGTAGTATATAAAGGCAAGTTAAATTCATCACTATCAACCTATATAAGTCCTTTGCTGGACATCCCTCCCCTAAGCGTTGTGAGTTATTCACCTACTCGCAACATTTTAGCTGAGCATGGACCTGTTCTGATAGCGCAGTACACTCTACATCGATCAACCATAAAAATACACGCATCTATTTTATATAACTTAGAATTTAAATATATTTAAATACTTTTATATTTGCATGTCAGTATTAAGTTTTTTGCGGTGCGTGTAGTTTGTATATATGTATAAGCTCCTAGTATTATGTGTACCTTCTAAAGTATTCTAAACTATCAGAAAAAATCTTTCATTTTCATTCATTCCCTAATGAGCGCCATAGCGCCCTGTCTTCAGCTTGCCACATCCAGCATCTGCCTGCAGTCTTTCGCAGATATCCAACTGACGACAGGAGATTGGCCTACACTATGATTGCCTCAGCAAACGTAGTGTGAACGTAGGACACCGGAGTGGAGATCGCGACTCATCGCGGTCTCAAGAACACGTTAATTAGAGGACACCTCACCTATGTCCAGTTTGGTTTTTCGCGAGATATGGCCGGCACACTGCCGCTTCCGCTTGCAAATCTTTTCCAAAACTAAATTACGAGTATCTACGAAGAAAATAATAAAATTGTAGAATACTTTCGCACGTCTAGTCTATATGTATTTTTTGTCACGTTAGTACTTCAGTACCCATAACACAAGCTCTGCTTAGCTTGGTGCTAGACAATGCTGTGTGAATTGTCCAGCATTATTTATTTATAGTCTTCAGACTAAGCAATTATAGTCCACTTTGAGAAGGCGCCTTGTTTAATCATCTCGAATCAACTTAATTCGTTAATCGTTTGGAAACAATAGCCAATTGTCTGTGATGCCATAGATTAACTTATCTATGCTAAGTATTGTGTGTAATATGATTACAAGGCAATTGAATTGAATGGTTCACGATTTCTTTTGTTTTCTCCGCATATCCAAACATATATGCAGTATTTTTCAAATGATTATGCAATTATTCGCTTTGTTTTGATGGGAGGAGAGGCGCAATTTGAAGTTATTGAAGCGTTGCTGATTGATTGCGTGACTTGTGAAGTCACGGTGATGTTTCTGGTTGGTATTCACGCTAAGAGGAAAGTACTTACTTAAAACTTTAGTATTTATCGTCAACTTAATACCTACAGGAATTACTTACCTAATTCAACAGCTATGTTCAATTGAAATTAAGTTATGATTACCTATAAGTATATCACAAATTCACAATGTTTCGTATAGTACATATACCTTTAACATACACTACTATAATAATTACGAATATTTTGAATTTTAAGATTTAGGGGTTGAAACTGGAATAAGCCACTTAGTCATATTATTGTATGTCCCTTTATGGCTCGACTTCTCGTCTTTCGTGTCAAGATCTTTATAACCCCACGTGCTCCTCCTTTTGTTTAAACTGAGTATTTTGTTGAGCTCTTTATGACTGTGTTAAGCTACTTTTGTAAGAGGCTGTTACTTTTCCGCCTACGTTATCTGAGGGAAACAATAACCAAGATAAGATGTTGCGAAACGTGATGTAAATAATCACTGCAACAATTTGCATCTCCTCGCGCTGATCGCATCCGATAGTATTGTTAGTCTGTTGTAAGGTGCTTGTGAAAGCGAACGTGACTTCGGAAAAATGAGACGTGTAGGGGTTGAAGGTTTATTTGGCACACAAAAAAGAATACAATCAAAAATAATACAACACAGCCTAATAGATCCTTCTTTCCAATAACACCAGCTCTTGGGGCTATATGATGCTGTGTGGATTGTCCAGTATTATTTATTCATTTATTTTTATAAGCTTTGTCGAACTGACTATGAGTTCCCTCCTAAAGGGCTTTAGGTGTGATGATTTTGTGTGCATTTTTCAGTATTATTCATTCAATAATTTTTATATGGCTTCGTCAAACCGAGACAATGAGTTGACTCCTAAGGGCGCTTGTACACGCTAAGAAAATTTGCCGTTCCTGCGGCAGAAAAGACAAATTCTTCGTGTAGACGACAAGATTTTTTTCTGTTCCACACACGTTAACTTTTCGTGTCTTCTGCAGACAAGACCAATTGAAACGTGTACACGACACGAATTTTTTCGTGCAGTCGTCAGTCGGGCGTAGGGCGCGCAAGTAATAACAAGTGTGATAATCAGTGTGAGTTTCCTTTATTTATATAAATGTTAACTACAAAGCAAAAAAGAATGATAATGAATGAAGCAAGAATGAATTAATGAAATGAACTTTGTTTTTTTTTTTCTAATGCACACTAGCGACGTCCACAAAATACGACGAAATACGACGAACTGAAACTAGCATTCGTGGCTGTCTATGGTCCGATTCCTATCTGTACTAGTACTATATTATTAATCTGGGACTACCTGGCTGCGCTGGGCTGGCTCAACCCTACTACACCGCCCCCCGCCGCTCCGCAACAACGTTCGCCGCGTCGTGTCTAGCGCAGATAAGATTTTTTTCGTGCACCGCTGAGAGCAGTGTACACAGTTATTTTCTTGTTACGACACGAATTCTTGGGTAGGCCCGGCTTTTTTTCTTAGCGTGTACAAGCGCCCTCAAGGGCCTTAGGGCGCTTGTAAAAAACAAAACAAAGTTCATTTCATTAATTCATTCTTGCTTCATTCATTATCATTCTTTTTTGCTTTGTAGTTAACATTTATATAAATAAACGAAACTCACACTGATTATCACACTTGTTATTACTTGCGCGCCCTAGGCCCGACTGACGACTGCACGAAAAAATTCGTGTCGTGTACACGTTTCGATTGGTCTTGTCTGCGGAAGACACGAAAAGTTTACGTGTGTGGAACAGAAAAAAATCTTGTCGTCTACACGAAGAATTTGTCTTTTCTGCCGCAGGAACGGCAAATTTTCTTAGCGTGTACAAGCGCCCTTAGGTGTACGAGACCGGAAAATCCGTACGCCCACTGCCATCCGGGTCACAGATCAGCTAGCAGTAGGTAGGCAGGTTGAGTTACTATTTAGATATCCTACAGCTAATGTACTATCTAATCAGCAACCACCCACATGCCTTGTACGTATGCTTGTAATAACGTGGTTTATTTCAAGTATGCACGCAGGCCTTTATAAGCTTATCCTTAATTAAGATGATAGAGTTATTAACTGACTTTAGCTTAAGGTTTTATTTATTCAAGGCAAAAGTATCGGAAGGAATTTAAATGACGCCTTTCAGTAATTAAGAAAAAAAAATCTTTTTCTGCTTGCAGAAAAATAGATAGTTATAGGTGTAAACTAAATTATAACAATTTATCCCTGTTTCCCTTCATTTGAGAATCATCATCATCATCATCAACAACCTACATTAGTCCACTGCTGGACATAGGCCTCCCCCAATGAGCGCCATAGCGCCATAGCGCCCTGCCATTTGAGAATGATTTTACCGATTTATTTCATCTTTATTGTAAGTTTTCTTTTACTTAGTAGAAGGTTTTAAAGGATTTTTTTTTAAATATGATATAATACCAGAAAACTTAACGACTATTTTAAATTCGGGGGTTTCAAAGCTGTTTTATTTCTTGTCACAAAAGAATAGTCTATTTAATCAAGTTATCAATAAATATCTCTATCTCAAACATGATGATGATGAAACCAAATACCTTCACCAAAACCCCGTGAATTACTTCAATCATGCCCTGTCCATCACGACGCACCACATTCGTGTCAAGGTTTCTTATTCACTAATGCACGCTATTCATAACTATAGCGCCTGCAATGTCTTTGACGTGATATAACATAGTGATGTAAGCAAAAAAATACTCCAAAAATGTATTGTACTCGCGAAATAATGATAATGGTGGTTTTCTTTCAAAATCCTAACGAATTGAACAAAAATTTCGACACGCGAAATAATGGCTAGCTCGTCTTGACTTGTAATCAGAAATCAGTGCCTACCTCTAACTTAATTTCTCACGTTATCATGGGTACTTAGATGATTAAAATCAAACCCATTACACTATAGAACTAATAATTAAATGCGAAAGTTTGGATGAATGTATGGATGTTTGTTACTTATTATCGCCAAAACAACTCAGCTGAAATTACATAGGTGTTTTCCACTCACCTCAGGCTCCTTTATAATCGACTTCAACAAAAGCAGGAGATTCTCAATTATACTGCATTATTATTATTTTTGTATGGTCGCATTCAGTTTAACACAATTAAGGTTTCACCAATATTTATGAGTTATGCTTAGTTAATAATGCGTATGTTATCGACTTCGACTACAAGTATGTTGTTCTCATTATTGTTTAAAGAATTTGATGTCTGTTTAGAACATTAGAGCTTTAAAATACGCATAATTAAAAAACATCAGTCGATCAGTTCGGTCCGGTATGGACCTTAAATAATCTTTAAATGTATCCATAGAAACAAATCATGCGAAGCCCCATTCAGACACTATTTGGTTTTAAAAATGCAACCAAAAGTAAAAAACCGTAGGCAGCTCATATTAAAAATAATAAGAATAATATACGCGCAGTTCAGAATTCGTAGTTCGGCCAGCTTTCTCCAGCCTACAAAAAGAATGCAAAGACCTGTTCCATTGGCTGCCATTGTAAAGATCTCACTCGTTTTATCGAACTATCGAGAAATTACGATATCGATATCGTGGGACTTCACAGGAATATCACTGGTTTCTATTACAGTGAAACTTTTAATGTGGAACAACGGAATACTATTGAAAGGTAACTAACTCACCCATGATTATTGTACGTGTTACTATTAATGCTAGAAGTGATTTCAAAGGTTTTTTGTTTTTTTAATTACATATTTTAATGTAAGTGGTTGAGCTTTTGGCGGCCATTTTACAGAAGTAAGTAAAAATGTGGCCAAAGATGGAGGAGCACGTTTGCCTAGAAGAAAATTCGCTCTGGATTTTGACAAGATATTTTTTTTTACATTTTAGCAAGAACCATATAAATCATCATCCATTTAATTTTTTATTAGTACATAATATTTATTCGCAACGTCGTAGAAAGTTATTATTTGGTCTTAGAAATCTCTAATAGGTATTCTCGCCGTTCTTTTTCGTATTTTTTGCTGCCTACTTTATTTGCACGGTAGCCGCAATCGATATCAGTTATCTTATGTTGAACGTGGTAGAGCTTAAGTTTGGTTGGATAGCTGAATCTGTCATTGACAATTGACAGTTTTGATTGGGCTTTATTTTTTGCGCGGGATAAACCGGATGTTGCTTTGGTTTCGTGTCTCTGATATAATGATTTGCTTCTTTTTACTGAAAATCCTAAACCAAAACCAATAAACCTTGTTTATTCGTTTCAAAATTTTTCTTAATGTGATCATTTTCGGAGCTTCATTCATTTTGAGGACTCAAAACTAGGTGAACACCAAACTGTGTTCACCTAGTTTTGACGCTTTAAGTTGTATCGCTAATTTGGTAATAGTACTTTTTAACAATTTAATAGGGGTCATAGTTTACCTTTATTTTTGTATTGAAGCGACAAATACCGTGCAAAATTGGCCTATTTTGTGATTTTTTTCCCTCGTTCGGTTTTTGACAATAGAATGGATGATTCAAGGGTTTTTTTTTAAACAGATGCTTCTATAGATGTGATATATTTGCCACATCTGCCGGGCACGTGTGGATGTAGGGTCTTTTCACACTATGCTAAACCGGTTTGGAACTCGGAAGAGGCAAACCTATTGGGGTCATGCATTCTTGTTGAATGATATATGCTACTGCTATTTTTAAATTCATACATAATTATTATGGGCTTCTGTAATGACACATATCTACAGCTTCACTTATAACTACCATGAATTAAATGACGATGATGTTTGTTCATCACTTGGTGGTTCAACGTTGCTTCGCTTTTTATACTTTTCTCAATTTTATTTCACATTAACTTAATATTGAGCTACCTTTAGACTGTTTGCAACCGTCGGCAGTTAGCTCAATGGTTTCAATTATTATTATATATATTATTTCAATTATCTTATTCCTTGATTGTAATTTTCGTTGTTAATAAAGGTTAACTTTATTTATAAGTAAAGAATATTTTCTGTCTGTTTTAAAGAGAACTAAAAAACCCTCTGACCACCAACTGACTTTTAAGAACTGCATGTGGTGATCTTCTATCGAGAAAGTATCTAAAATAATCTAAATTAATAATGCTGGGAAATATACACAGTATCATATCATCTAACCCCAAGCTAAGCAGAGTTTATGCTATGTATGGGAAATGTATTAAGACGACTTTGATGTTTATAATACTATACATTTTCTTTTGTCAACAATAGACCAACAATAGCCTTCATTTAACCATAAGATGTCATAAACATATTTATTACACATAGAAAAAACCTTAAAAATCCCTAAGAAATATTTACAGATCGCAAAAACTTGTCCCAAAACGGGAATTGAACCCGCCACAACCTCCTGCGTCGCAGGCGGACTTTTTCCCGCCGCGCCACATCGGCCGCCGAATATTTTCAACATCTTTCTTTCATTTCTACATACATTAATCAGCTCTTCGACTTTCTTTTCTTGCCGGTGTATCACTATCCTCATCGCCATACCTAGCTATATCAGGGTGTGTATACACTGTAGGTACAGTCGACTGAAAAAAGTTTATACTTTAGTGTCTTATCATACTTACGCCCGAATATTAAAACGTAAATCATATTTGAGCAGGTGCTATGAGAATTTTTTACTGTCTAGTTATCTATTAGATATGAAGAACATTAATTTCAGTAAAAACCTTGAGTATTTATGTAAGTATAGACCCACAAATTTTAATCTATAAGCCTCTACCTAAATAGAAATACAGGTTGTGAAAACTGATTTAGCAATTGCAACATATATTTGTTTTAGTAGCTTTAGTGATGCTACATGTATTAAGTTCTTAAATATACATAAAAGCTGAGCTAGCTGAATAGAACCAGAAAGCTTAAATATATATTCACGATGGGCAGTGATAAACTTTAATCTATTCCCAGATATTTTGTAGATTTTACTTTATCTTAACGTAAATATTAATAAATTGCGAATTGCTTTGTTCTTAAATGTAAATTGCGTTGCGATTGACTATTCGTGGGCAAGAAACACTTACAAGCAAACTGAGCATACTCGTCCAACAAATAGATCTTAATGTGACATAGTTCTACAGTGTACTTAATTCTGCAGACGACTGTACCTACAGTGATAATGTTACTCATGTGTATATCTCGATCTTGTAATGCGTCGTGTTGAGATTGCAATCGTCTAATTTATGTCTTGTTGGTTCTGGAGCAGATTTGAACAGACCATGTGTTGGTAGAATCAAGAGTAATTAATTGTATCTGATCTACATCAATGTCTCATGTTAGATGCAATACCTTATTGTATGTATGGAGATCTGTTACTCTTTCAAGCAAGCCAAAGTATATACCTTTTTCTAGGCAACCATACTCTCTGTTCAAACAACTATTTATCACGAATTCTGCAAATTGCACCTATTGGCAAAATTCTCACGCTAATTAAATTAGCAAACTGAAAAGTATCTAACTAAAGTCCTAATGATACGGTCATTGACAGCTGAGTAACGCCCCGGGTGCAAAAGCCAGTTTTTGAGGATCTCTCAAATTATGACGCAGAATATGCAATTTTGGCCAGCCTGGGATTTAGCTGCAGGCATTTTCAGGATGTCTTTGTAATAAGAACGGAACGTTAGAATGACCATTGCGTATAAGTAGGGATGGGCAAACTCGGGAAATTATCGATAAGTAGGTACCTAATTTAGCTATAATTTTCTTAAAAATTATTTAAAGTCTATAATTGTACTTGTCTTCTAGATAAACATTTAAACTTACTATATTTCTTTAATAATAATATCGATTATTGCAAAAATGGTTATTGTTTTGAAGTCTGGCGTTTCTCTACCTATTGTTCATTGAATTGTTTAGTTAACTAGTTTTTTGGTGTTTTATTGTTTTTAATTATAAACGTTGACGAGGTGTCGTCATTGTTAATGCGAATGAATCAGTCCTACTCACGCTTTATCCATTCATACAAAACAACAAATGGTTATTTTATTTAGTTATTTTGTTTTTTCAATAACATTTGCAAGCGTCCGTTTTAAAAACAATTAGTGTTTCCACTTCTCTAAGCTAGAGGCTAAGCCGACATTGAGCTCAATATTCGGCCATTAATTCAGTAATTGCCTCTAGCATGCTCCAATTAGGTACATCGATATGATCGGTAGAGTCGTGTTTCTAATAAATCTTGTCAATCAATGATTTTATGGTGCCTATTTACCCATTTGAGACCTAACGCTTAATAATTTTGGAAAGTGGACCGTGAGAGATAGTGAAAAGTACGTACATATATTATAATTCAAATTTTTTCAACATTTTTTCAAAGTGAATGGACTTTTTTTCCAAAATGAGCTTAATCAACAAAATAAATACATTAAGTGTCAATATCTAGTAGGTAGTAGGCAGTTAAACCGGAACATGTTTTCTGATTTGATTAATGAATCGAATAGTATCTGCTATTGCTCCACAACGATACACAACGATATAATTCGCCCAGCTCTACACACGTGGTGCTCGCGTGGCGGACCGTGGGAGAATGCCTGCAGGCATGCGCAGTGCGTAAGCGAATCCTGCTCCCAATTCTTGTAAGTTAGACACGACACGTCCATTTTCATTCTTAGCCTTAACTGTTCTCTAACGGTTCATTTCAATATCCAATTTACGATATTGATCGATTTGACTATGATCATTGATCGTGATCACAATCGTATTATCCTTCATTCTAAATTTGTCTACTAATATGATTAGCAATCATAAGCTATAATATAATAATAATGATATATTAAAATATATAATGTAAATAAATAATATAATCTTTAACTAAAAAATAGATTAAAGAAGCTTTATTTCTCATAAAAACTAAAAGTACACTTTATAATGACAATAAGAAGGTAATTCGTATTTTAATTGTAAAATTACATATTTTCCTCTAGGACTTCTATATAATTCTAATCTTATAAATTCTATATAATAGCGACAAAACATAATTTGGGATCGATATGTACAAATACAAACAGATGTAATAACAAGCCATCAAAACAAAAACATAAGGCGGATAGATAATATTATACATAAAAACAATGACTAACAAAAGGATACGTCTAAAAGCTGCCTCCAAAAGCTTCTTTAGCCTACAAATGTAGGCCGTCTTTGTAATAACTTATGACAACTGTTCGTTATGCAAATAGAACATTTTTGCAACATCCAATTCAGGTCTAGTCTACTTGTAGGCGTGATTTAATGCCTGTGTCCTGAGCGGTATGCGAATGATGTCATTTTATGAATATTTATCTAAATTCTGCATTGATTTGTCACTTTTTTTAGTTAGCTCAATGAACATCCGCATCTATAAAATAAGTTCAATGACATTTCTATTCGATAATTCTTAATTTATCAATGGATAACACTTTTAATATAGACATTTAAATAAAACCAATCGCGATCTTGACACTTATCGATAAAAAAACGTAGCAATTTGCTCGCGATTTTTATCTTTATCGATAAAATGATTAAGATGCGTCCCATTACTATAAAATATACAAAGAGAGTTATTTCCAGAAAAAGAAGTCGGAAACTTATGAATGAGTTTGGCATAGCTTACTTAAATTTTTATAGTTTTATGATTAGTAAAACCCACCCTAATACGGTTACTGAAAGGAATCAGGTAGGTAGGTAGGTACTTTTCGTAGTTTGACGACGATAAACTAATTTCTTTCGTTAGTCGTCTTTAGTAAATATGTAATATCTATATAAATGAATAAAATAATTACGTAGTTGCTAGTGAGTTAAGTTCCCAAAACTCGTAATTTTACTGCCGACAAACTGTAGCACAGTTTGGCAGAAACTCTATTTCAAAAAATACTTCCTTCTTGTAGAAAAGGTACTGCCTGTTGCGTATGAGTAAGAAGTAGGAAAGCAAAGCACCTCTAGTCCCGTCTCATAAATCATAGAGCCACCCAGGAGGTGGATGTAGGACACGCTGCGAGTTGTAAGCGAGTGTAATATGTGGCTTTATCGTCGTGTAAAACACTCTTATACTCGTATGTAGGTAAACATAAACTTATTTAAACTTAAAACTAAGGTTTGTTCTTATGTAGAACTACCCACTTTTAAATATATAGTATTTTTAATGGAGTGTGTTTTAATCAAGAATCAATTTAAAAAGAATCAACCGATTTTGTTGATTCTTTTGTTATGTGCTTCTCACTTCTCACGTGGTCCCATATAGGTACCTAATATAAATTTGATCAAGATAATATTACCAGTAATTTTGAACTTTCCTTAATAATTCGTGATATCTAAGTCGATTTTTGTACTAAAACATCAAATATTAAAAGCCTCACGTTTAGTTGGTAACCGGGGTTTGCCTACATAGAAGATAATTTTAAATTATACTAAATCATTCTTGAGTTTTAGATTTCTCCATTACGTTTGCGTCACATCCTGCGATTAGTTCCTAGTTTCGTATTACGGAAAACGTCGACAGCCTGATTAACCCAATCCTATAGCAATTTTCCGTGCAATTACATTATCTTGGTAATACTTACTTCTTACTTGGGGAAATAATAATCTAGACTATTAGGCATTAATAAACTAAACTAGGTAATTAGAAAACAATTATGTATAACAAATATGCACACTACACTTAAGGTTTCAAAATCAACCTATATAATAATTTATGGCGTACGTACTACCTTGATTAAACATAGTCGATTATGAACTTCCTCTTTTTTTAAGTACCGAGGTTGAAAAAAGGCTGAGTAGAACCCATAGAATTTTGAATATCGTGATGTATTTACGTCACAATAACGTCCGCTTGCCATGTAGGAGGTTCGATTCCCGCCTCGGGATAAATGTTTTTACAATCTGCTAACTATTCCGGTTATTTTCTTTGTATAGGTTATAACTGTTATCTGTCAATAGGTTAGTTGGTTTTTTTATTCGTATGACAACAGTTTTAAACAATGAACTTAAATTATAACTTTTAACCATTTGAGTGCCCTCTCAGTTTGTGGTTAGTGAACAGTTTTCAATATAACACTAACACTATCAGTTATCTTGCGTGTTATAATCGCCTTTCATATATTTGCATGAATTGCATAAATCCTTGTAATAAGCACTTTCCCGGAAAAGTTAAACGGAAAATGTACTGTCATGTTGTCATGTTGCAACAATATCCGCTAAGAAATAATTAAAGCACCTTGCATAATAGGAGATTTAAGATCTTGTACTACTAACGACTATCTAACGCCCATACGATTGTTACCTTTAGCGGACTTAAATTTTAAATTTAAGTATCCAAAAGGTTAAAATTCTAAATTACACAGCGATTGACTCTCTACTCAAATTCAATCTGATGTTTTAGGGATTTTGCTTCTTTTGATCTTGCATCAATAATCTCATTTCAAGACTCAATATTTTATTAGGTTTAAATGGATAGATGGATGGATGTTTGTAACCGAGTTTTCAGGCTAAAAACACTGAACGGATCGTGCTGATATTTTGAATTGACGAAACCATTAGAATTTTCATTTCAAATTCATTAAAAAACAGCCAATAGATATGGCCTGGAAAACAAGTAGGGTGCTTTTCATCAACTTTACGCAGTTGAAGCTGCGGGTCGCAGTTAGTTTATTATCTTAACAAAATCTGTCTGAGGTCTAGAGTTGAAAGTAGGGTAGCGAGCGGTATGTAGCGGTCTGCGATTTCTAAAACAGAGCTTTTTGCGAAGGAGATAGCTTCACTTTTTGTAGATCCCATTGATACCACTGGAATAACTTGAATTGATAGAATTATTTATCCTTATTGGATTCTATAGTTGCTCATATTGTATATCAAGAACTCTACATGAATCTTTAAATATATTTTTTTTATTTTTCAGAGTAATCTTGAAACGATTTTCATTAGTTCATTCGCAAACTTCAACTTTAGTTCCCAAAAAAGTCTGGGAAATGAAAATGCCTGAGGTTGGACTGTAAACAAAAACATGTAAAAACCAAACACCAAGCTCCATTTACCCGACGATTAACGATCTTAAAATTTTATATGAAAAATAATTATAGTGTAAACCTAGTAGTATTAGCAGTAGCTATCAACTTTATCAAGAACGAATCACAGAAGTAGTTATACTAGGTATATTAAACTGCATTTAATCCGGTGATTTAGTCTACTTAATTTGAATTACGGAACACACTTTGTAGTAAAGCTCAAATTCGTGTAGTTTATATTACCTATATGTTTATTTACAAGGTCTGGGAACTTGTCAGATCGCCCTATATTTTGACATCACGTAGCTGCTAACCTCGTCACGTCGCTTCCATTATCTCATGAGTTTACGCATTGCAACTAGTCTTGGCATTTTCATTTGTTCTTTCACTTGTTTCTACTGGCAGGCTAAAAATAGCCTATACATTATTCCAAGGCCCAAATTCCACTAAATAAATCGTTTCACCTTTTAAATAGTATCGTGTCAAAATGTCAGTGTTAAACTCTTTTTGGTATTCTAGAATTTGACATTATTATTAAGAGAGTGTCTTCAAGCACAAAAAATAGTAGACTACCAAATCCACAAACGTCATTTTTATCATCTTGATTGAATGGCAGTATCGACTCCTTTGTTTTGACATTAGTGGAATTCGGCCCCAGGTCCTGATCTTTATGAGTGCTAAATTTCAGCCAGATCCATTCAGTACCTAGTAGGTGGTATTGGTGTTGTCTTCGGACAGATCGAAAAAGCGTCACAAACCTTCGACTTTATAACTTTGAACAAATTCTAGTACCAAATAAAATATAAAGAATCAAGTAACATTAGATCAGTTGAGCTACCTACCTAAAGAAGGAAATAATTAAAATTAAAAAGAATAGTTTTAAAATAAATTTTAGTTTATAATTAGACTTTTCTAAGAACTACAACATTGTTGATTACTGGCTTCTACATTTTAGTCTCAATTCATTTATAATTTATACAAATTTTCGTCATACTTACCTATATTTTTTCCGCTGTCTGACTGAGCATATCAATATCGCTAATAGATATTGTTTATGTCTGGCATTTGCCTGACATTTCGGTTGCGTACCCATGCGACTGCGTAGAGCCGACATAATGTCGATTCCGTGCCGTTAAAGACAATCTAACGATTTATATCTAATCCTTTTACTAATATGGTTGAAAATATAGTTTAGTACTAATAAAGAACATTGTGCGTAGGTTCGCAATGTCTTTGCTATTTAAATACAACATTTTGGTTCCTAGATCCTTGTTACTGAATTATTCATGTTGTCTGTTTTGGTAAAGCTGCCTGTTGAAGAAATCAATAATACCTAAAACTGTATTCTATCCACAAACATGAAATCTGGCCTCATTTATAATTCGTGTACCGAAAATGGCTGGTAGGTATCGGAAATAACTAAGTAGTCTGTACCAAACTTTAAAGTGCTGCTTCGAAAAATTCTCGGTCTGAATGAAAGAACACTAAATTTTCCTAATTGACAATAAAGAATGAGACGATTAATTTATTAATTGAATTACAGCTTGTATTTACACTAACAAAATCTTAAAAATCCAAGCCGTCACCAAAAGGCAGAGTGCCCAGAATGCTGGCATTGCAACGTATCCAACGTAACATCTTTACATTACATGGTAGGCCTTTGAACAGGATTTTAAGATCTTGCTTATGAAACAATTCACCTAGAAGTATATCCCTTTAGTTATACCTTTCTTCACGGCATAACTTTTTTCAGTAAACATCAATTTAAAATTAAATTTCCTTTGTTTCAGGGCAAGTCAGTGATCCGCCCTATAGCCTTCAAGCCGTTGGGCGGGCGGCTGTCGGCCGGGGCGGGTGAGAGGTATGGTTCCACGCCCGTGCTGAGTCGGCCGCCCTCACACATGACCCTGTATGGAAGTAAGTAGTCTATGAGCCGTAAAATTGTACTTTATAAGTGGTCCGCCCTATAGCCTTCAAGCCGCTGGGCGGGCGGCTTTTGTCTGGGTGGGTGGCTTTCGTCAGGGCGGGCGGGCCATTTTAAGTTATTTTATATTACGAAGTCGACTGATAAAGCGAGGATGGAGTATATTCGCCTGCGACGCAGGAGGTTGCGGGTTCGATTCCCGCCTCAGAACAACTTTGTGTACGATCTGCAGAAATTTGTTCCGTTGGTCTGGGTGTTTTCTATGTACAATAAAAAATATCTATCCACGTAATGTATTGTATTGAGTATATCAGTCATCTAGTACCCATAACACAAGCTCTGCCTAGCTTGGGGCAATATGCTGTGTGGACTTTCCGGAATTATTTATTTATTATTATTATCATCACCGCAGCCGTATTTTACCCACTTGAGTACTAAGTATAAGGCCTTTTGAACTTAACTAAATTCCTGACTAAACTATAGGTTTCTTTCTCTACATTTTCCAGGTTCAAGCGACGTGCGCGAGAGTAGATGGTGTGGCTCCCCGCAACCCGCGTCGCTCTCCGCTCTGCCCCCCGCTTCGCTCTCCACTCCGCTACACTCGCACCACTCCGCTCCTGTGTAAGTCTATTCACAAGCATCTCAGCCGAAAGACGTCCACAGCTGAATATATGCTTCGCCCAAAGTTTGGTTTGGGCGGGTCAGATCGCAGGCGGTTTTGATCCTAATTCACTTTTGGGTCTGTTCGACTGATCGCCCCCTAGGCAATTGCCCAGGCTCTTAATCGTCTTTTACGACAGTTCCTGGGAAGATTTCTGGTGCAGTAAACAAAGCCGACGTTTTCTTGAAAGAAAACCCTTAGTAAAATGTAATTTTCTTTATTTATTTATGGAAAACCAGCAGCACATAACTTCAGAAAAATAAGGAAAATATTCTTATACATAAAAACAAAGGAGGACAAACATTGCTTGAAGGACTATAATTATTTGTATGCGAGGTAGCGAATTTTAAACCCTAGAAAAGTAAACTCAACTTTACGCTATTATCTGAATCATGGTCCGAATCCCAATGCACTATCATGAAAAAGAAAAAACGGTCGCGCCAACTCTAGCTACTTATTACCTACTTATAAGGCCATTTCACTTGCACTTGATATACTTAGCGCTATTATCTCGCTCTACAGGTAAGCATCCGTCCACACAGCATTAATCTTAATCTAAGTGCTTATTAAATAATAGAAAACTCGTCTGGTTCCGGATTGCGAGATTTTCTCCATTTAGCACGGCCTTCACACCATTAAGAGGAAGATACTCATCGTCTTCATTATCTTTATAAAGTGTTGACAGCTTTCTACACATCAAACACTTACGTTACTTTAAGTTACAAGTCTATGGAGACTCGCGGGCCGCGGTAGAGCATCAGCCAAGTTCTTAATTAAACAAGCGACGCAATTGTGTATCTTTTCATGAATATTGGGCAAGATTTTGGTCCTTTCTGTGTATCTAACGGTATGAATACACTAAGTATATACTCTAGTGAAGGAAAACCTGCAAAAACTTCAAACCTTTGATTATTGCACAAAAACAATTAAGATAATAACGTAACTTATCGAATAGAAATATCATCCTTGTAGACGCCACTATAAGTCGAACGAATCCCTTTCAAAAGCCTTGAAATAAGATAGGTTACTGAATTATAGAGCTTATAGTTTCATTATTAAGAGAACTATAACAACAATCAATGAATAGAAACAAATAAAGAACTAATAGATCATCGAGAACAAATAAGGTTTCTTTCATCACGATTACTGCATATTATAAATAATTTCATACCTAACGTGACAAGGCATGGAGCAGTGACCACACATGAGGGGTCCATTAGCAGCAATTAAAGTTGATGTGGAATCGCAGATGAGTTGCTAATGGTCGCGTGGTGCCCGCATTGGTCATTCTTGAATGAGCTTGCAGTCTGGGGCGATAAAATGCTGCAGTGTGTAAGTCTAGCGATCGAAATTAAATAAACGTTGGATTGATTAGATTTTATCATACTATACGAGTTAAAATGCTGCTTTTTTGAGAGATTCATGCGAACAAACGTAGGTAAGCAGAGTACTTTTTTATTGATTTTGTTAAATTTTACGTACTACGCTACTTATGGTATAGGTGTTTGAACAGTGCACTACGTTCCTGAAAAAAATGAAACGGAAATTCAATGTTAAATACAGAGACTATCTATTTGACATCGAACTTCAGATCTTCTTGCTGAACCCTTCTACAATACCTACCTATCATAAGTGCAGTGTTATTATTGTCAAGTTGTGCAACAGTAAATTTTAATTCAAGGCCATGTTTAACAACACATGTACGTTTACAAAATACCAAACAGCAGATAGCAAAATAAAATTCACTTTAAAACAATTGTGAACTGCGATAAAATCCAAATAGTTGTGTTTAAATTTGTTTCACAAGACTCCGGTTCCTGGTTAATTTCCATTTTTATTATCTCGGAAATTATAACACTGTTTACAAGCTAAAAAATAAAGCGATTGTGGTCTCCTCATCGAATGTTTTGAGTACAATACCTTCTAATTAATTTATTTTAGTCACAAATATTATTATTTAATACCTATTTGTGACCTTGTTTAGAATAGGAATATTTTTATTTATACTGTTGATAGTTTTAATTACTGCATTTTATAAATAACTACTATTGTTCCCTACACTAAGATAACTCACACGTACAGTAGCATCAGTAAAGTATCTTATAGGAATGAGCGCCATTTTAGCGCCTCATATAGCACGATCTACGTTCCATTCACACTGTAGTGTATACGGCGACCGGCCGTGCGTTCCGTGCCTTAGAAACTTTTGCCGCGAGTGTGTTCTGTGCTTTAATTTTTGAACAGAGAGAGGATGAAGTGAATTTTAAAAATGGAGTGGTAAGTGTAGAGTAGATTGTGTGATCATTGTTAAACTATAACACTATAGAAGTCAGGGATTGAAGCCTACTGCTTCAAGATTCAAGATACCAAATGTGATAATGAATGGTTCATCAATCTTTATGGTTATCACATCTCAGCGCTAAATTGATATTAATTAGTAAATGGTTCGTTTGTTTCTAAAGTTGCTTAGAGTTATTAAGATAAACTACTTATGCGTATTTTTAGGTAGGCCTACGCAAAAAAAAAAATAGATTGACCTGATTCCTATACCTAACAATTAAATTCGACAAGGTGACAACGGTTCTTTCGCCAATGACGCCAAACAGAATAAATATTGGTAGAGCTCTTATAAAGCCCACAGAGCCTTAACGCAACATAATATTCGTCACCCCACTACTTTTTCATACCTAATTACTGCCCAGTATTATAGTAGTAAGTATAAGTTTCATATATTGTTTGAGTTATGTTATAATACTTCTTTGTACCTATGTATAAAAATTCGCCACCACTTCCGATACACACGTCAAGTCAGACAGTTTATGGCCATCGGAACGCCCCGTATAAAATTCCTTCGCCCTCGTTAGACCCACGGGTCATCCCATCCAGTGACTCACAGAATCGGTATTCTGTACCGTTGGTTACTAATAACCTTTGTTAGCGTCACAATAAAATGGTAATAGGTATTCTGCTATTGCCTGATATTTATGGCAGTGTTTTAGGGTCTTGTAAAGTCTGTGTTTGGAATCGCTGGAGATTTGTGTTTACTAGCTTCTATTCGTAGGTAGGACTGGTATGTGATATTCAATACATTCGTTTACAAAAGTGTAAAGAAAAGAGTTTGAAAGGAGTTTTGTCAAATTGGCTATATCATTCCCATAGTGTTTCAGTGTTAAGAATGATGATAAAATTGTGACATTAAGTATAGAGGTAGACTTGTATAAATGTGTGACTTGTGTAAACCTCTGTGGGGATTAAAAAGGGTGGTAAAGTTTATATGGAATATTATTATTCCTTAGTTCGATTCACTCAAAACTCGGTATAAATAAACTGCAAAGTTAATAATTAAACACGTATTTTTTATTTTACGATAGATATACGACCCCTAGGAGTTGGGCTACAAATTTCTGAAATTTGACAAATAAATGTCCATGCGGGCGAAACCGCAGGGTGCAACTAGTGATTAATAAAGTACAAACTTATAAACATACAATCTCAGAAAATGTTACCAATATATAGTAAGGCAAAATAATATAGATTACGAAGAATTACTATTTTATTATATAGCTCTGTATATGCATAAAAATATTTCATGGAATACATACCTAACTGGTAAAAGTGGTAAAGCTCGCTACACAATTTCTTAGATAAGCAAAACGGTACAAGATTGCTAGGTATGCCTTTTTATCGTATTATTCATAGTATTTGCAAACAGACCGATTGTATCGAGATAACAATACTTACTGAGGTCATCATTTCCTCTGATTTTGCTATCAGTTGATATAACTCATTGTTGTAGAAAATGTGAATATGTAAATATTCTACAACAATGATTTCCGTTAGGCTTTACAAAATATACAAGTGGTTGTTTCAAAAATAACGAATTCCAAACGATAGGTACTAGTTTTTATTTGTTTCTATTCCTTGATTGTAATTTTCTGTGTTAATGCAATGATACACTTCGAATTACTTTATGTTTACACTGCTTTAAAGTTTCGCGGGAGAAATAGCCCTACCCTCAGGAATGATTTTATGTGATTAGCCCTTAGGACTAGATGATGATTTGTGAATTATCCTTTATGAAAGGTAATATTTAAAATTTCTTGTCTTTCTTTTCCGAGCAAAACTTTGGCTATTTATTTATAACTAGCTGGTGCCCGCGACTTCGTCTGCGTATGATTAGTATTTCGAGTACTCGCGATTTTACTTGCGTGGAATTTTCGGGATAAAATAAAGCCTATGTGTTATTCCAGCTTATAATCTATCTCTGTGCCAAATTTCATCCAGATCCGTTCAGCAGTTTTTGCGTGAAAGAGTAACAAACATCCATCCATCTATCAATCTATCCATCCATCTATCCATTCATACTTACAAACTTTCGCGTTAATCAGTTCAATTCAGTTAGGTTCCCCTGGGCTATACGGGTTTTCAAAAATTTCTCACAGCATCTGAACGACGCGTGTGTACGCGTCGTTGAGATACTGTGAGAAATTTTTGAAAACCCGTATAGCCCAGGGGAACCAAACTGAATTCCGGGATAAAATGTATCCCATGTCCAATCGTCCCGGGTTCCATTCGAATTCATTCACTTCCGTCGTGATGCGTGGTTAGAGATTTCTTCTTTCACCCTCTCTCCCAGGGGAACCTTACCGAATTCCGGGATAAAAAGTATCCCATGTCCTTCCTTGTAGTATGAACTCAAATCGTCCCGAGTTTCATTCCAACTCATTTAGCAGTTTCGGCGTGATGCGCGGTAAAATAATTTTACTTTCATACCCTCTCCCATGAGAACCTTACTGAATTCCGGGATAAAAAGTATCCTATGTCCTTCCTCGTAGTATGACCTATAATCATGCCGAGTTTCATTTAAATCCATCAAGTAGTTTCGGCGTGATGCGCGTTTACGATACAGACAGACAGACAGACAGACAGACATGAATGAAAAAAATTACAGTTTTGGCTTGAGTATCGATAATAGAGTGCCCTCCAAAAAAAATTTTCAAAATATCTTCAATGTACAGAATTGGACCTGTTACAGTTTTATTATAAGTATAGATTTATATCTAAGAAGTTAGAGACAACTTGACCTACTATGGTAGTTAAATCCGAAGGTCTTAGGTTCCATTGGTTGAAATAAGAGTTATATTACGTTTATTATACAACTCCAATTGTAAAGTCATTGAAAACGGGATATTTACCATGATTTGATTTCTTTTAATGGTATTCCGTTTTCAATGACTTTAGTGTTAAAAACCATAATAGTTTTAAATGTTATAACTCCAATTATTCAACCTTACCAGCTTAATGACAACATTCGTTAGTAGTTAACACGCGAGTTTTTAGTACCTAAATAACTTTTCCGGACTCTATTTGTATATCCTTCCTCTACAATTACGTTTTGCGTGTCAATGGATATTGCAACATTAATTACGACCAAAACAATTTCAGAATAAGGACGTTTTATATGATTTTCTGTAAGTAGGTAAAAGCAGAAGTTATTTTAGCTACACGCGTTCAATATTTTCGGGGGTCATTCTAAAATAGGATGAATCGCCCCTTGCTTGTCTTGTATTGCTTAAGGGCTTGAATAGTAGTAGGTACCTTTTTACCAATCTAAATATACACTAGCAGTACACAAACCTTGCGATATTTGAGGGGCGTCTAAAAATGGGGTGTATACATTTAACCTCAGTTTAAGAGTAGTTTTGTAAATCCCGAAATACGAATACTTTTGCATCTTTATTATTCCGCGACAGTATCAATAAAATCTCTCTATGCGTATAAGAACCCATACAAACTTTGTTTTAACCCTATCCAGCCCCTTAAAATTGTATCTGTCGCTAAAGGGTAGCTTCCGCTTGGTGGTTCTTCTTACTGTGTTAAGGTTAGTTAACTAAGTTAAGTAATGTAGAATATAATAAGTAATATAATGCAGGACAATCCACATTGCATCATCTTCCCGCCCAAGCTAAGTAAAGCTTGTGTAATGGTTGATAAATATTTATTACATTAATTACATAGATACACACACCCAGAAACCCGATACAAATATTTACAGATCGTAAGTATAAACACACGTACTAAGGCGGGAATCGAACCCGCAACCTGCGTCGAAGGCGGACCACCCCGCGCCACATCAATCGTCGTTGAAGTCCGTACCGTACAAAAGATGTATACAAAAGAGAAACTTGTGAATTGTATAAAAATCCTAAAGTAGCATCGTCATTGTAGGCTGTATGTAAATGAGATAGAATCGCGTATGCGTCGAAGCGTGATTCCTGTAATCTATACAATATACTGTGATATGAAGGCTGATGCTTACAGGGATCTAATTAAGTTTCTATTCAGATACCTACCTTGACGCTTGGATCTTGTAATAAGGTTTCAATGTTTGATGGGATCGTGGGGAGAGTTTTTCTTTAATTAACGAAACAGCCGGCAATAATAATACCTAAGCATCTACTTCAAGCAGCCGTAAGGAATGTACCTACTAAAAGTAATACATAATAGTCCTGCTTTTGGGTACGGCACCCTAAAAAGGAAAACAAATTATGAAGTGTTTGTCACGTGACAAACTATTTTAACAACTTAACCTACCCACGTAGGTACAACCGAGGATTATGAAAAAACCTAAGTAGAGTTTTTCTGTGTAGATGCATAAGGCAGCTTTTACTTTTAAGTTAATTCTCCAGTCTTTAATCATCTCATGATCGGTCTTAGAACCTCAGATAAGGGTTATCTCAACTGAGTGGCTAGTATGAGTGAGCAACATTTCATTGAAAATCATTCGAATACTACCTGAAATCAGGCTCGTATGAAACTATTGGATCGCTGCTGTTATGTAAAATTAGTCCCTCTCAGTATCCGAGTATACGGTAAGGGCGCTTTAAGAAACTAAAAGAAAACGAAAACATTAATAGTTTTCGTAAACGTAGCAAAACTCATTCTATATTGTCTCTGTTGAGCAACTTGTTTTAATCCTGCTGGTATGAAGTTTGTAACGCAATCTTGATATGCTTGATTCAAATATTAATTTAGGTCATACTTAAGCAAATTTAACGTGATATTAAATTTCATGATTGAATTAAATGGTTTTTGTAACCGAATGATGAAAACGAAAAAAATTGGCCTTCGCTGTCTGTCCGTCTGTCTAGGTATTTAATTAACCATAAAAAAAGATAATTGAATCTTTCACAGAATGTTATTTCTTTTGCCGCTTTAACTGGCACTTTGGCCGTTTTTCTTCCAATGATTTTAAGGATCACCCCGACGTGGCCTATCGTGTCAAATTCCTATGACGACCACATGTGGCCTTTAACAAACAACAAAAGCCCACTGACCGCGTCTAACGCCCTACTTTGAGGTTTCCTAATAAAAGCGAATTATTCATAATTATTCATCATGCCACACATTCGCGTATGCACATCTGGAGCAGATTTTGTTGTTTTGTTCAAGGCCTGATAATTTCGGATTCTTATCTTTTTATATCCTTCCTGCCCTCTTACCAGGGATGCCACAAACAAATATACCAAAAAATTTTTTTCAATATGTGCATCGTCATCTTCAATAAGTTACCGCAAGCTATTAAAGACCTCAATGGTAATTTATACAAACAAAAATTTAATAATTGGCTTCTTGACAAATGTTTCTATAGTGTAAATGAGTATATTAATTTTAAGTAGAGTATTTTTTGTGTATTTCGTTTTTATTTTATTTTTATTAGTTATTAAATTGTTAAATTTTATTTTTAATTGTATTATACTTGATTATTTTTGTTATTATTATTTTTAATTGATTAATTCACTGACATACCATTAATATTTGCACACCTGCTTGCGGGTTGAATACATTGAACCTCACTCTAGTTATAAGATCTGACATGTAACCTGTATGTATTCTGCAAATAAATGATTTGATTTGATTTGATTTGCCAGAGATAGTGGCTAGTGAGGGTAACAAGCATCACCCCGTGAATCCCACAGCTGGGACCAGCAGTGGGATTCGTCGGGTTGTTTCTGGTCTCTTTCTCATCATTATCGGACCCCGAGGTCCACTGTTGGACTTAGGTCTTCATAAACAACTCCACGAATAGCCGCCTCCATCCATCGAATCTCTGCGCTTCAATGTCGTCGTCATCTTGTACTAAAATCGTACAATGTAATAAGACTTCAATAAGAATCTTAATTTCAGTAATAATAATGCTGGATAATTCGCACGGCATCATCTAGCCTAGAGCTTGTGTTATGGGTACTTGATAACTGATACCTACTTAGTACACTCGAAACATGATTCAGCCGGATTCAAGCGACTTATAAAATATAAACTTAGTACCTACCCACAAAGACGAACACCTCACACATACCGTCACGGTTTCTGAAGACAGATTACACCAGCCATAGGTGGGTTAGATACCAGTGGCTACATCATAGCAGCACGCTTCGCGAAGCAAGACGGGCCAGCGAGGCGTACTTACCTTACTCGCTGTTTAGGTACCGGTTCGCACCGGTTCGTATCGGCAAAGTACGAGGTATTGGATGCGGTGCTTGATATGTAGGTATGGAAACACACCCTGTTCTAGATTTTAGCTCTGCCTGGAGGAAATACGTAACTAATACACGCAAAATGATATACGGTAGAGCTGATCCACCTGTTCAAAGTCGCTCAGCGAGTTATGGAAAGAGCAGTATGTGAGGATTTTCTCTGGATAGGATTTATAACAAATACATCCGAAAGTTATCGACATAGCTCAAAGAATTAGCAAGCTGAAGTGGCACACACTACACCGGCCGGCGATTCCTTTTCAAACTTGGCCGACTCAATACCGCGTCCCCTGGCCTATTATACCTATTTAAGGCTCTAAAAAACTAAACTTAAACAAAGTAAAAGCGCGCCTGGTAGAAATTGTTTTTGACCTGTAAATTTGTGCCCTTTCAGCGGACCGGAGAACCGCATCTCTAGGTTTTCAATCACAATCTTGCGCGCAACAAAATCTTCATACGAAACTGCGATAATCAACTTTACCGTGAGGATATCCCGTTTCGCACCACCTTATCACTATTATAATACATTGTTGCATTCATAGCTGGGTCCAGCACTCATTTGCATTCAAAATACGCAATGAGTCGACGAAGGAAACGGCTACGTCAATAATTGCATTGAGATGATGCAATTTGCATCTTAGGTGATGTTAATGAGGTCATTAGTATCCGATGGGCTTGGCCCTTCTGTAATACTTACTCAAATACCTACTAACCTATATATCGAAATTACAATCAAGGAATGGAGACATACTGGTATATACCTACAATTGAAACAATTGAGCTATTTGCAGATGTACCTATGTAACATAAGTACATAATCTGCATAGGTAAGTAAGCTCATAGTTGCTCTCGGCTTGTTTTCAAACCGTCTAAGAGACATCAATTGTTCTCTTTTCGTAGGTAAGGTACTATAAATCTCCACCAGAGGGCCACTTATTTTTTACCAAACCATACGACACAAATGCCGCTGTGCCACTGCAAATGAATTATTCAGTTTTATTAGCACTGGAAAAACAGTAGGTATATCTTTCGGTGTAAGTACCAGACGAAGGGCTAAAGTTCGATTTAACGATAGTATCGACTCTCCGTCATCGTGAGTCGCCTTATTTTGTATTCCATTTGCGCGTCGATGTCCGCATGCTATACCAAATCCGACGTACCTATCATCGATTTCAGGACTCTGATGGTCCATCAGACATCCTCAGAGACTGAGTTAGAACCTGGGGCCTTATTGCGTAATAAACTAGTAATCCAGATCCTCTTCATTTTTAACAGTTAACTAGTCCAGTTTAATACCTTATGCTTTAGACAATACCGAATACATTCTGGCTGCGTCGACCACTAGTTAGACGATAAGGCAGCTGGTATGAACCAATGATACTAATTTGAATCTATTTTGGATGTCTATACGTCTTATTCGAGTTGCCTCCGAATACAGTAACAAGGAGGTTCCGAGCACATATAATAATACACTCTAACTTTTTGAAAATGAAATAAACATATTTTGTATTGTACCTACCTACTTATCACTTTTCCGCTCATGTGGAAACTATATGACGGACACTATCAGTGTATGTATCTCATACTTCGTCTCTATTCCAGGACCAAGTCGATGTCGGTGCTCCACGGCGTGGACAAGGAGCCAGTGCCGGCGCCGTCGCCCGCCGACTCCGGCGTCTCGGAGCTGGAGAGGGACCACCATGACTATGGGTAAGCATTCACTTAGACTCAGCCCGAAGGCTTTTTCTTATCCATTCAGATGTACAATGTCGATTAGATTTTAGTTTTAAACTAGCTGGTGCCCGCGACTTCGTCTGCGCATGATTAGTATTTGGAGTACTCGCAATTTTACTTGCGTAATTCCCTTTCCCGTGGGATTTTCGGGATAAAATAAAGCCTATTTCTTATTCCAGCTTATAATAATCTATATCTGTGCCAAATTTCATCCAGATCCGTTCAGCAGTTTTTGCGTATCAATCTATCCATCCATCTATCCATTCATACTTACAAACTTTCACGTTTATCAGTTCAATTCAGTTTGATTCCCCTGGGCTATACGGGTTTTCAAAATTTCTCACAGCATTTGAACGACGCGCGCGCGTCGTTCAGATGCTGTGAGAAATTTTTGAAAACCCGTATAGCCCAGGGGAACCAAACTGAATTCCGGGATATAATGTATCCCATGTCCAATCGTCCCGAGTTCCATTCGAATTCATTCACTTCCCTCGTGATGCGTGGTTAAAGAATTTTTCTTTCACCCTCTCTCCCAGGGGAACCTTACCGAATTCCGGGATAAAAAGTATCCCATGTCCTTCCTTGTAGTATGAACTCAAATCGTCCCAAGTTTCATTCCAAGTCATTCAGCAGTTTCGGCGTGATACGCGGTAAAGGATTTTTACTTTCATACCCTCTCCCATGGGAACCTTACTGAATTCCGGGATAAAAAGTATCCTATGTCCTTCCTCGTAGTATGACCTATAATCATGCCGAGTTTCATTTAAATCCATCAAGTAGTTTCGGCGTGATGCGCGTTTACGATACAGACAGACAGACAGACAGACAGACAGACATGAATGAAAAAAATTACAGTTTTGGCATGAGTATCGATAATAGAGTGCCGTCCAAAAAAAATTTTCAAAATATCTTCAATGTACAGAATTGGACCTGTTACAGTTTTATTATAAGTATAGATTACCCTTTTTACGAATTACTAGCAAGGATCGTCACAAATAATTCTGTAAGGTACCTAGCTCACGTAGGTAAGCATGTTCCGTAAATTGGTTTATATTAAATAGAGACTGGAGTCAGTCAGTGTTGTTGACTAAGATCAAGTACCCTACGGAACGTAGTACTTGATCTTATGTTGTTGAGTTGAGTAAGATTGAAGTTCATACTTGTCAAAAAAAAACTATGTGAGCGGGTTATGCGTTTGAAGAGTAGGTACCAAAGTTTCATCCCGTAACACTTCACACAGCATCTAGCCTGAAACTATTTAAATGAGTGCGTTTCTTCTTTCAACTGTGGAGTTTTGTAGATGACTTGCCCTTCTGAAAACTATTCTTAGAAATAGATAAGGGCAGCTGGTAAGGCGATTTGTATCCCCTCGGAGCGCAAGCAAAACGAGGGGTGGTCTGTTCGACTTCGTCACTCAATCGCTACTCTTTTCATCATCATCATCATCATCAACCTATATTAGTCCACTGCTGGACATAGGCCTCCCCCAATGAGCGCCATAGCGCCCTGTCTTCAGCTTGACGCATCCAGCACTCACTCCTTCACTCTTTTAGTAGGGACTAAATTGATAACTTGGATCTTGTATTCCAACAAAAGACTTCTATCATCATCATCAACCTATATTAGTCCACTGCTGGACATAGGCCTCCCCCAATTAGCGCCATAGCGCCCTGTCTTCAGCTTGACGCATCCAGCACTCACTCCTTCACTCTTTTAGTAGGGACTAAATTGATAACTTGGATCTTGTATTCCAACAAAAGACCTCTATCATCATCATCAACCTATATTAGTCCACTGCTGGACATAGGCCTCCCCCAATGAGCGCCATAGCGCCCTGTCTTCAGCTTGACGCATCCAGCACTCACTCCTTCACTCTTTTAGTAGGGACTAAATTGATAACTTGGATCTTGTATTCCAACAAAAGACTTCTATCATCATCATCAACCTATATTAGTCGGCTGCTGGACATAGGCCTCCCCTAGAATAAAATTCTATAGACTGAGTTTAAGATTATTCTCTCGCTAGAAGTAAATGTAATTAGAATAAGAAATCTTTATTTACCTATAGCATTAAATTATTACTGTAGATAGAGATTTCAGACTACAAATTCTAGAAGAGATGAAGATTGTCTTATCTACTACCCGAGCTTTATTCTAAAGCTAGTGTTTCTACTTCCAGCACCTCCGAACGTCTCCGGAGCCACGACGCTCGCATCCGAGCGCCGCGGATGATGCTTCAGACGTACGGAAGGACGCGCGACCTGGACTCCGAGCTGGGGCGGCTCCGGAGGGACAGGGCTCTGCTGAGACAGCGGCTGGAAGACACGGAGTGGAACCTCTGTCAGAGAGCGGGGGAGATAGCGCTGCTGAAGACTCAGTTGAAAGATGCGCAGGTTAGTAGCTGTAGATCTAAGGATGACAAGGAATCTAGACTCAGAGGTAGATAGCCTTAAGCGGCTGGAATACTCGGAGTGGAATCTCTGTCTGCGATCGGGGGAGATAGCGCTGCTGAAGACTCAGTTGAAAGATGCACAGGTAAGAGGATGGTACTGTAGATCTAACACCTTAGAAACCTTAGGTGGGATAGGGCTCTGCTGAGGCAGCGGCTCGAAGACACGGAGTGGAACCTCTGTCAGAGAGCGGGGGAGATAGCGCTGCTGAAGACTCAGTTGAAAGATGCGCAGGTTAGTACGTAGGATGATGCTGTAGATCTAACACCTCAGAAACCTTAAGTGGGATAGGGCTTTGCTGAGGCAGCGGCTGGAATACACGGAGTGGAACTGCATAGCAGGTTTTTAAGTAGTTATTCGACTTGTAGTAACATAACAAATTGATAAAATGTTGGTAAATATTTACGAAGATAAATTAGTCTAGTAGATAGTTAGTATGATCTGTTATCTAATATATATTAATATATATAGTATGGTCTATTACCAAGAGAAAATTATGTTCAGAAATTACAACTTATCTGTAAAAAAACTAGCATTTAATATTTCTCACTGAAATAACTCAACGATATCTACTTCCAAAGACGATTAACATGTTTCATCTCTTTCCAGAACGAGCAGACAGCGAAAGGCCACGAGTACCTAACCCTGAAAGCAGATTGCCGCCAACTCCGCGAGGTCCTCGACAAGAAGGAAAAGGAAATCATGAGACTCCGAACAGAATCCACCGAAAAAGACAAAACAAACACCAGACTCCAGAACGAAGTCGACCGAATTACCAACGATCTAAAAGAAACGGTCAAAGAACTGAACAAAAGCAAAGACAGCAGCAAAATAGAGATAGAAAGACTAAAGACAGAAATAAAAGAACTGCGACAGGAGCTCTCTGATGTATCTCTCAGCGGATACGAAGGAATCGAATGCGGTAGAACGATGCGCGGAATCTACGACGTCTGCAAAACGAATGAATACCACTGGAACTCCAGCGACAGCGCTTTAGAAGACGCAGAAGTCCAAAGACTAAACGGGGAACTACCAGACAATTGTGGAGACTCCTGCCCAGCCAATGCAATGGTGGAACGGCTCAAATGCGAGCTGGAAACTAAAGAAACGCAGTTCAACAACGAAAGAAGAAACTGGTCGGAGGAAAAGGATAAAGTTCTGAGATACCAGAAACAATTACAGCTGAACTACGTCCATGCTTTCAAACGGTCCCGTACACTTGAAGCGGAACTGGACGGATTGAGACTTGAACTTGAGCTTTGTAACAAAAACATGAAGAATATCAACAAGCACGGCAAAGCGATAGAGCTGTAACTACCAAAACATATAGCGATATTATTTATTAAAAGGCTATTGTATATAACTAGGATAGAGATGAATCTTGCCTTGCGATCATGACGAAACGTTTATTTGTAAACAATGCTTAAATAATTAAGAAATGTTGTGAAATAATTATAACTAAGTACCTACATATTTAACGGTATTTCTCGCATCTATTTACCGATTTTTCCCGACATTTCTATTCGAAGATTGGTAAATAAACGCGATAAATACTCGCTTAATAGTTATAATTATGACAAAGAACAAATTTATGGAATATAATACTTGAGATGTTATTGAGAATATGCACTACGGTTAAAAGTTTGCGTTGTTTATAAATAAGTAGTACTTAAATTAATTTGTTTGAATTAGTTTTATAATACTCATCACTTGACATCGGTTAATTTATTGTACATTTATAGGATGTTCATGTGTTAACGATCGTACATACACCTAAGTTATTGTAGATAAACTTAGCTAATAAAGATGTTTTGAAGTAACAATCTTTTTTATTATACCTACTTATAATTTATTCAACTTGATTGGAGATCCCGACTTCGCAAAAGTAGTGTAGGACAACCTTCGGCAAGTTGGAATGCAGAATTACGAGATAGTATGCAGATAGGTAATTGGATGTGGCAAACTGAAGACAGGGCGCTATGGCTTACATTGTGAGAGGCCTAATACGAACTTTGGGGGTTAAAGGTGGAATTCCCCCAAAGAGTTACAGGAAAAGATCTTCCCTGTACCGGGTCGGCCCATCTGGCCCACTTACCCGGGGTCTTTCGACCGACAGTTCATGTCGGAAAGTTCTATATATAGGATAGATGTTACAGAAACCAACGCTTGCGCGATCTAGGAATAATGGTCACGTGATCTACTTTTTGCACTCAGAATTTTTGTTATTTCATTTTCATTTTTTAGTTCAGCTCACATCATGCTAGATGTCGCTACACGAACAGTGGACTAAAATGGTTTGATAATGATAAGAATAAAGAAAATAAAACTGTATAACACAAAGAAAAAACCCAAATAGGTATCGGCAGATCCTACATTTGTAAGGCGGGATTCGAACCCGCAGTGGATCTTCTTCCGATGCGCCTCAGAGGTCAGAGAAATAACATTTAGGTGCTAGGTGTTTATTTAAGAATATTGGAGCAGAATCCACTAACAATACACACGAACAAAATTCCTTATCTAATCACGCAAACCTTTATTGACTTGATTTTTGATAGATTTTAAAACACTGGCGTCAATTCAGAACTCGCCTCAACGTTGCCATCCATTCCATAGCGTAATAACAAGGACTACCAGTTTATCCATTATCTTTGGTCGTAAGTTACCGTAGTAGCCTAGTCATTATTGCAAGTCCGTTGCTCAGAGATATTACACAGCAGGTAATTTTCTTGCTTCTATATTTCGCTATATAGCCTGGACGGAGCACATCCTACACTGGTACCCGCGCGACGCCGAGGACCGGCGAGATGGAGAAACGACTTTGAAGCCGTGGCCGGTGGTGTCACGTGGACACGACACGCCACAGACAGGACTCTGTGGAGATGGACGGAGGAGGCCTTCACCCAAATATGGGTGCCCAAATCATAAGACAAAAGAGTTGTTACTTATTTCAAAATAAAAATGAATCTTAATATGTCCATCGAATTCACTTAAAAAAATTAAAAATGTTTATAACGTTATCTTAAATAAGTTCAAATCTCGAAATGTGAAATTGGGAAATAAAGGCTAATTATTATTATTATTACATTTCTGGATATATCTTATTTATTAAATAGGACATCCAACATGAGATCACAAGGCGTGGTAAAAAGCAAGTAATATACATGGTCCTGAAATCTATGTCTCTATAATATAGGACGTCTCAGCGTGCACTACATATATATAAGATATTGGCAAATAACAAAGTATTTTTATAGTGGACGGTAAAAAGTAGAAACTTAATAAGTAAATGCCGCATCAGGACACGGAATAGATAAGATCAGGAGTCGAGTTTGAGTGGAGGGTTAATTGAGGAAAACCTAGTCTTTAGACTAGGTTTTCCTCAATTAACGACTAGGTTTTCCTCAATTAACCCTCCACTCAAACTACCAAAAATCATACCTGTCTTTAGACAGGTATGATTTTTAGTGTTAAATTACTTAAGTTTTGCAACATCTGAATTAACACCAGAGTTCACCAAAACAGGCATAGAAGCTATTCAACTCATCATAACTTGGTAAAGCAAATTGTTAGGTACCTCTAGAACCGCCTAAAACTTCGACTTCAGGTTACTAAGACCTAAATTCCTGGACCTAAAGTTAAAACCTTCTTTCACAGCTTCGTTTCTGGTCCGTTTTACTGGTTCGACCTGAAAAAAAGAAATAACGTCAGTAAAAAAGCGTACCGTGTCAAAGTCAGTCAATACGCAGAATTTGATTCTTTCCGTTTTCTCGCGATCGATCTAAGTAAATAAATGAGACATATAAGTTAAAGTGAGAGAGTGTACATATATGTGAATGAATGAATAAATAACATGGTGTTTAGTATATTTCCCAGTTTTTCAACAATGGTAGAGATATTTTTATATAAAGTGCCAGTGAAAATGCTCAAGATAAGTTTGTGTATTTTGGTGAAAATATTGATGCTTTATTTGTGAGGATATCTTGGCGCTGCGCTTATGTGAAAAGGTACGTATCAATTTACCTTCTATAAAATACATAGCAATATTAGATTATGCGTCAATTTAACAGACGGGAATATGCTCGATCACTTTTAAAGTAGTTATCAACCAAATTCCTATGAGACAAAGCTGAAAATAGTATGCTTATGTTATTCGATAAGTTTTTTAAATAACTATTTATAGCCTTGTGTACGGGCTTGTTTCACAATCGAAGAGTAGGTTCCTGTTAATTTACTTGATGATAGATATAACAATATTGTCGTCCGTCGCATACTGTCTCTCGCGATTTTAATACGAAAGAGACTTTGCCAAGGATTTTATTAAATTACTAGCGACCCGCCCCGGCTTCGCACGGTTTTATAATAAGTATAAACCTTCCTCTTGGATCACTCTATCTTTAAAAAAAACCGCATCAAAATCCGTTGCGTAGTTTTAAAGATTTAAGCAGTCGAAGGGAAATTGGGTCAGAAAAAGCGACTTTGTTTTATACTATGTAGTGATTTAACGGGAACTTGATTATTGTGAAACAGGCCATAAATTTAATAAGGTTGATATTTAAAAACTACATTAAAAGTTCACGAGCATTTAAAGCTAAAGCTTAAAGAATATTTTAAAAAAGAACAATGAGCAATGCAAATAGGTAGTGTAAAAATTACTCGACGTTTGCTTTAATCACGCCATCTAGTGATCGATGCTACGTTAAGAATCTTATTATAGATTCTTCTTTCTTAGCAAAAGCGCCATCTATTTATTTAAAAGCTGACTATCTTAAAGTGTTTGTCTACGTTTGTTTATACAATACATAATGACTAAATTTCCAAGAAGCTCAGGAATAGATGCCATGGGAATCCGGTTTCTACGAAATTGCACGATAGATCAATAGAACTAGTTTCTTGTAACAAACCCGTAATAGCGTCATGTGATATTAATTCACCTTTATAGATAGGTGCCTACTGTCGAATAAAATGAGACGTGTCATTTTATAAGATACTAGCGACCCGCCCCGCCTTCGCTCCGTTTTATTATACGTATAAACCTTCCTCTTGAATCACTCTATCTATTAAAAAAAACCGCATCAAAATCCGTTGCGTAGTTTTAAAGATTTAAGCATTCAAAGGGACATAGGGACAGAGAAAGCGACTTTATTTTATACTATGTAGTGAAAAAGTACCCACAAAATATGAAAATAATGAACATACATACACATATGTAGAAGAACATTTAGAATTATAGTGGACACAAACGATGTGTTGTGAAAAAAATAATTAACACAAAAATACTGTTGAATTGAAAACTTTTTTCTGAACTCAGTTGCAAATAAGAAATCAATAACTTAGTTTCTTTATGCTTACAAAATTTGCAGTTTGACAACTGAAATTATAAATTGTATAAAGTGTTCAAAATAATATAGTTGGTATTATTTGATTTCCTCCTTGCTTTAATTTTTTGTCCACAAGTGGATAAGCGAAAAATTACCCACTAGCACGTCTTTAACTTACATGTCTAATAGAAGTTTTTGTTTTATAATTTTATACTTTTCTCGGTGTGAAGCTGAGCGATATCTCCTTCCTCTACATTATTCCTCTACGTTTACATCGCCTCTCCTATAACTCTAAGGTTTGCTGGAAGAAACTACCTTTAAAAGCCAAGCTCGCCTATGTACATATCCTATTTTATAAGTTCATGCTCTATGCTTGTGTGTACTGTACAATAAAGAACTACAGAATTACATCTGGCCAAGTATTAACGTCATTGAAGTCATTATTTATGAGCAGCGATCGGAATTACATGAGCATATTTAGGTACGTAAAGTTAAAAGCAACGAAAATTACAGTCAAGGAATAGAAAAAAATTAAAACTAGTATATACAATTGAAACAATTGAACTAACTGTAGACGGTTGCAAACAGTCTAAAGGTAGCTCAACTGATCCATGCCACCAGTCGGAAGCGTCCCCAAGACACTGGCTGCATTACCACGCTGTATAGCATAAGCGAGAAAAAGGAACAGAAAATAAATATGTACAGAAATCGAACCTGCGTAACAGTCCCGACGATCGGTCGCTTCCTCCACTTATACCACCAGTATTCCACCGCTAGCGTTACACAGGCGAGTCCAATACCCATGAAGATGACTATGAACACGCCTCCGATGTTCTGTATAGAAATACCGTCAGACTGATCGTCCTGTTTCTCGCATTTGACGGCGTTGGGGTTGTTGTTCCACCAGGTCTCTTTGAGTTTCTCTAGCTTGCGCTTGTTGAGGAGCTGGAGTATCCTGGAATGATGAAGATCGTATTAGAGTTTCGTTGAATGCAATAGGCAGTAAACGCGCGGCGATATTAGTATGTTAATTTTGTACGTAGGTATGTGATTTGTTTAAGTAGCTATGATACAAAACATGCCTAAGTTTATTATGCCCATGAGAGTACTTAATAAAAATAATAAAATAAAAATATAATTAAGTACTTAATTTAAAAATTAATGATGTTCGGATGGACGAATAATATAGCATTATTTAACCCAAGCGAGTTTGTGTTTTGGGTACTAGATAATTGTTATACATAATACAAATAATATTGTTAACTGAAAGTGTGAGGCGGGAATCGAACCCGAAACCTCCTGCGTCGCAGGCGGGGCCTTCGCTCGTCCTGCCACATAGGTTGTCGAGAATGTTAGTTCAGGAGTACAAACTCTAAAATAATAAAGTTCTAAGGTCATCCAAGAAATGATTATCGTTATCAAAGCAATAATAGTAATTCGATATGTAGGTACTGACAAGTCCCATTGTTTTAAATTTTTCTGATAACCATAGCAGCTAAGAGAATATTATATTAAACTTGCTCGTTGGATTAATTTGAAAAGTCCACAACTTTGCAAACATGTGACGGAATATTTGTATCGGACGCGACTTTTATAGGCGACTTTATGACGCGGAAGCCGTTGAATGAAACAGGGGCTTTATCCACTACTTTTTTTTAAAGACAGCGGCGTGGAATCGGACAAAACCGTATTTAGAACACATTGTGACGTCACACGGTTTAGGCGAGGAATCTCCTATGTCACTGTTAATCACCCCCAAGTCTAGTAGTCATAACACAAACTCTGCTTAGCTTGGGACTAGACGATGCTGTGTGAATTGTCCAGAATTATTTATTTTATTTAAACTGTTAACTTAAATCTGGTCTCTAAAAATATGGTTCATGATTTGATTTATGAATTATTAGATAGATACCTATCCGATATCATAAATCATAGCAACATGCTAATGTCGCACCCTATAGTTTGCTTCGAACGAGCGCATTAAGTAAAGTGGTATAGTGGATTAGTGAGCAAACAAGAAACAATTTCGTTCTAATGTCAACTCGGTCACCTTATGTGCATTTGCATAAAATATTACGGCCGCCCCGCCGCTTGCATGGAACGAATTGCTTGATATGTGTTCACTTCTTGGTAAATATTTTTATATTTGTATGGAATTTTGATACTTCTGGATTAAATCCAAAGTAAAGTATCATTTAACGCATAAAATACATGTAACTTTACTACGGTCTGTGTACCTACTACAAATAATTACGTAAGGGCAGATTGACGAACAAAAATGGTACCTACAACAGATAAAATTTATAATTGAAACTGATACTGGATAGTCGTTACTTAAAAAAAACCAATTTCTGACCTGGGGGACCATATCGATCGGCGTTGTTTATAGTTTTAACTAAGGTTTTAACTATGATTGTGATCTCTCATGGTTGAAAGACCAGTTCAATAAAGCGTGTGTGACAACATTAAAGAGGTTGAATACTTAAGAGAAATGAGATAGTTCTATTCAACCTATTGAACCTCTTTACAATTGTAACTCACGCGTTTTTGAACTAGTTTTTCAACCATGAGAGATCACAATCATAGCTAAAACTGGTCTTTGAGCGGTGAGCCCTGCTGGACGGCGATCGCATATGGCTTGCAAGAGAACTCGTCGCCCACCATCTGAAGGTCACAGCTGATGAGTTCTATTCAACCTATCGAACCTCTTTACAGTTGTAATTCACGCGTTATTGAACTGGTCTTTGAGCAGCGAGCCCTGCTGGACGGCGATCGCATATGGCTTGCGGGAGAACTCGTCGCCCACCATCTGAAGGTCACACCTGATGAGTTCTGTTCAACCTATTGAACCTCTTTACAGTTGTAATTCACGCGTTATTGAACTGGTCTTTGAGCAGCGAGCCCTGCTGGACGGCGATCGCATATGGCTTGCGGGAGAACTCGTCGCCCATTATCTGAAGGTCACAGCTGATGAGTTCTATTCAACCTATCGAACCTCTTTACAGTTGTAACTCACGCGTTATTGAACTGGTCTTTGAGCGGCGAGCCCTGCTGGACGGCGATCGCATATGGCTTGCGGGAGAACTCGTCGCCCACCATCTGAAGGTCGCAGGAAATCAGCTCGTGGTATCTCACGTCTGTCGCATCGCCGAGCCATGCGAATCCTTAAACAATTAGATATAATCTTGATAAAGCCGATTGCCGCCCTCTAATCCAAAATCGGCCACGGCGGCCAGTGTCGAAGACTTGACATACGATACGCGCAAGGCAATACAGGGCAAATACGCATGAATTATACGACAGATGAGGAATCAGTTGAATCATCAAATCTCAACTAATAATGTAAATGCGAAAGTGTGTTTGTTTGTCCTTCTTTGGCGCCCTAATTAGGCTGGATAAGCTCCCTTATACCCCATACCTTCACTAGAAGTCCTAGAATCCCGGACTCTTTGCACGGCCTCCTCGATCGAGTTGGGGAGGCCAGCCTCTCGCATAGCTTGCCACATCTTGCTGTATTTGTCACTGACGGGATAGTCCCATACTGCAAGCTTGGCTCTTTCCACGTCACTTAGACTGTCGTTTAGGCTCATTTCTTTCCATATCCTGAAAAGAGAAAACTGGTTACTATAATTGAATTACTATAATTGAAATAAAAGTTATGTAAAATAATTCAGTTAGTGTTACAAAAATAGAACTGAAATTGGTATATAGGACAAGCTGCGCCCCGCGGCTTTACTCGCGTGAAAATAGATGTTAAATAACATGTTTTATTCCAGGCCTATTCAATACTTCATTTTCAACCCGATTCGTTCAGTAGCTAAGGGCTAAACATACATTCATCTATCATAATATAAGGGTGATTTAAATGTGACATCAAAAAACGACACCAAGGGGAGGAAGTAACAGAAACTGTCATGATGGGCATTGCCCTTACAACAAGACCCTTTCTTATGCAAAAATTGAAATGTTTCTGACAAGGACAAAAAATTTAATATTAACATGGCGAAACAAAGACAAAAGAAAATTATAAATAACCTACGATGTGATTGGTATGGTAACACAGTTTAAGATATAGTACGCGGCGCAAACGCGTTTGTGTTGCTATGTTGGCAAAATAGTGAAATCGAAATCCAAATGTTTCAAAATGAATTCATTCCTTCAAACTTAATAGCCACGCATTGTACTTAGAAATGTATTTTTTCTCTATGATAGTATAGATAGAAACAACCTTGTCTAGGGTGTTCATAAAATAGAGGAGGTCAAGGGAGGTCAAGCAAGACGAGTAAATCACCGCTGGATTTGGCCGATTTCAGGTTTTTGGTGAAATGTAACTGGATTATCTAGAATATCTAGAATATTTTACCATATTTGAAGCAAATAAACCATTTCATTTGAATAACTACAAACTTGAAATAATCTGGTTGTTTCAATATGTAGCTTAGTGATTAGAATGGTTAAGTCATAAGTTCAATGACTGAATTTATAAGAGCTACCAAAATAGCGATAATTTTTCCAACATCGCGAGATATCAACGCGGGGACTTGACCGATAAGAGACGATAAAAGTTTAAACAAACATTACAATGTTAATAGCAAAAGTCCTAAGACATTAACGTCCCACAAAGGCTATTGCTATTCAAATGAGCTTCAGGTTAAAACTTTGACCTTGAAACATTAAGTAGAAGTTTAAAACATAAGCTTCTTAGAAGTCTTAAAACATTGCATAATTTGGCGTATTAAAAAGATTATAAGCTGAATTCAAATTACTCACAGTAAAAATGAGAACATTATCCATGTATTCGAACAGTCGCGTCGACTTAGAACTGTAGTCGAAAATAATGAAATTATTGAAGATACGAACTCTAAATGGAACCACTGAGGAAGCACAAAGAATCATCAAAATTGGTTCACTTAGAAATAAGTTCTGAGGTTGCATTATAGTATAAAATTCAGTCCTGAAGAGAATCTGAGAACCTCCTCCTTGTTTGATGCTGGTTTAAAAGAGGGACTGACTTACTCTGGAAAATGACGTTTTTCAGATGACATCTCTTGACTTTTTCCCAAAGTGGCCCAATCCACCACAATAGATTTCATGATCACCTACTCAGTATTCTGGATGCTTTTTTTTTACTTTATGACTTTTGTAAAAGACAATTACCTACTTCTAGTAAATAAATTAACAATTTATCGCTAGGTAGGTAGTTACTCATTTTTATCCGAAAACGACTTTATTTAACAAAAGATATTGGAACTCTAATTGATACCTACTTCTACTGATATTCAACTTTTAACATTTCCTGTTCTGTTTGTCCTATGTTTCTCGCATCTCACACAGTTGGTGGAATACTTACTCATAAAATCTTACTTCGATATGTGCCATTCTTTCGAAGTAAGTCATGGCAGCAGACCCATTCAATGGCGCGTACTGTATCTTGTACTGCTTGGACAGATCGTCTAGCGACTCTATTGGCGTATCGAGGCGCGAGACGGTGAGGAAAGCGGCCAGATTCGCAGTGTATGACGCGATGATGATGAAACTGTGGAAAGAGGTTTTAATTACCTTCAACTCTGAAAGAAGATTTCATGCTGTTCTTATTTTAAATAAGGTTTTATGAGGAAACGACACCTTCGACCTCCGTGGTGCGTTCAGCAGTAGAGTTGAGACGCATTCGATGTGAGTTTCTTTTCAACCTCGGTCTAGACCAGTAATTCCCAAAGTGGTCCAGGTGGACCCCAGGGGTCCACGGGAGACTCGATGGGGGTCTATGTTAGGCGTGATAAAAAATGCACAATTGTATGCGGGGGTGCATGAAAATTCAGTTGGTTTTGATAGTGAAGAAATAAAATGTTGGCTTGACTTCTCTTATTAATATAGGCAGATAGAATAATATGATGATAATATTTTTTTTAATACCACCATGGATCATAAATCTATTTCACGTGGAGAATGTGATATTACAAGAGAAGCTACTCGAGCTTAGCACTAATGAGGAGCTGACAGTGAGCTTTAAAAGAGGGTATCAAAAATGTTGGCTACAGGCAGCAATACCCGAAAAATATCCTGGACTGTGGGGAATTGTGCAAAAGCTTCTGATAGCGTTTCACTCGAAATATCTTGTCAAAAAAAGTTTTAGTGCGTTACAAACTTATTAACAAAAAAGGAGCAGATTGAATATCACAGAACGGGGAGATTTGCGGTTATTCCTTTCAAAACTCAAGCCATTGTAATCTTTTTACGTAGTATTTATATTCTCTTTGGTAATCTTATACTGAAAACTGTTAATTCGTTGTTGAAACTCAGCGACAACGCAAGTTTCCATAGATCTAATCTTTCAGATTCGTAGTAATGTAGCTGCAGGGGGTCCACCGGATCCATCAAAATTTTGAAAGTAGTCTATGAAACAAAAGAGTTTGGGAACCTCTGGTCTAGACAATAATTGGTTCTTTTTGAATGATCGGGTATTTGTTCCACCTGCTTGGGTTTTGAACGTAACATAGTTTAAGATCCCTTCATATCAAACTTTGTTTTATGCACACGAAGTAAATCAACACAAACTTTAGGTATAATTACCTGCATTAGATTTGATTTTATAAGTTTTTTTTACGCATTAAGGCCATTTCACACATCAAATCGGAAAGGAATCGTCACCGTACCAACTCGAGCCGTTATTCGGTAAGGACTACGGAGTAGATATCGCATATACCTACAAAGATGTATGAAAATCCCTGGGTACTGAAATGCCCACTAATCAGTCCTAATCGCCTCGCCTCGGGACAAGCTCACGAATCGCGTGGTCATTGACCACGCACCGAACCGTCCACTTGTCAACTTGCAGTTCCCGCGCTTAGCTTACGACTCGTGTTGTTGGATCGTCGTCTCTCCTATACCCGAGCTTACGTTTCTACGTCCACGATTACCCCTTATAATCCTCCCCACGTGATTGAGGAACCAATATGTTCTTTTTCATTTCTTTCTATTTGATATTACCTCTTCAACAGTGACTATGGCTATGTTAGCCATCTCGCATAATGTGCGGCATAAGAATAAATCTTATGTGTGCGGGACATAATCGTGTGCTGCACTCCACGTTGGTTTTCAAACTGATTGAACTTGTGCCGCCTAGCCATCAACCAGCGTCGGCTAGCCGTAAACGCGGCGCGGCGTCGTCGTCGCGTGGCCTAGCCGTAGCCAAGTCTGCTTGCTTACGGAGGTGCTTACTTAGGTTATCTACGTTACGTTACGTGCTTGCTAAGATTAGGTTGATGCCTTGTTGACAGCAAATGAAAAAGGGATACGGTGACGATCCTTTTTTATGACTTTAATGCTTGAAATATGTAAAAGCCATAGGTTAGCTCATATTTTTTTATTACAAACATTGAAAGGCCTTGTTAACAAGAATTTACAAGTAGTTTCTGTCATCAATAGAAATGAAGTCATCGATCAACAATTACCTACTTCACGTCAGTGACTTCACCGTCACGATGGTGCTACAATAACGTAGTAGGCGATTTGTTTGATTTTTCTACGTAAAAATACTATAGAACAATCGACAATGGAGACGTAGGTACCTACTTCACGTTAGGAGAACAGTGGCCTAGTCTATGAAAGCACCAGCACTAAGTTTTTTTTTAAAACATGACTCTTTGAGTTTTGTTGCTATCTAGTTAGGTGTTCCAAGTCATTATTAATATAGTTAAATCCATAATTTGATGTTTTTTTTACAAAATTAACAATAAATTAAAATTTTAAGCATTATTAGAAAGAATGAAAGAAAATTCGTTCATTTGGCCCTTTTTCATAAAAATAACACATAACAAATAAGTACCTAGGTATATTAAGCTGCCTATTAGTTTTCCTCTGATCTGACCGGTAATCTACAGGTCACATTTGTATTGTATGGGACCTGGGACCATAAGACAAACATCAGCTTTGAAATAAAGAGTCATCAAAATCGATTTACCTAGAAAAAATGTCAGTTGATAATTATGTGTTTGCTACCCCTCTATCATAGCTTAGTGACCTCATTAGTTTAGTACCTACCTACAGAACCACAATAAACTAGGATCTAGGAAAGGTTGTGGTTCTGTTGATTTTAATCAGGCCGCTCAAATGAGCGCGAATTTTCTCTTAAAAATATAGTACTTTATGGACAATCCACACAGCATCATCTAGCCCCACGCTAAACATTGCTTGTGTTATGGGGGGGGTACTAGATAACTGATATAGGTACTTATTACAATAAGTACAATACATTACATTACATAGATAGGTACCTAGATTTGTTTATAGTGATGCAACGAATACGAATACGAATATTCGTATTCGCCGAATAGTAGACATTTACCGAATATTCGTATTCGGCGAATACTAATACGAATATTTAAAAACTAATATTTTACGTACAAACGCAACTCTAATTACTGGCAGACTTGAAAACGCGCGTATAAAAATACGCATGTGTGCAGAGGGCCTTACTTAACAGCAATGACGACGCGTCGGGGGACTTCCCGGCCATAATTTGTACAGTACCGCGGCTCCGGGAGTTTCCCTATCATTACAATTACGACGAACAATTTTTTTTCGGTTTCGCAAATTAAAAACGAGATAGATGCTTATCTAAAGCTCCCAAATTTATCGCCGACTGCTGATCCACTGGCCTTTTGGCGAGAAGATGTCCATTTTCCAAGTCCGAAAAAACTTGCCCAAAAATATTTTTCACTGAAGCCATGTACAGTCGCCTCAGAAAGACTTTTTTCAAAGGCTGGGAACATTCAGACTGAAAAAAGAAATCGCCTAAAACCAGAAAATCTACAAATTTTATGTTTTTTAAATAAAAATTTGCCAGTTGTAAATTTTAATTATTAAAGTACTTATAGAAATTTATCAAATAAATTAGTCTTTTATCACCATGTCGAGATATTCGTATTCGTATTCGCCGAATAGTAGGTTTGATATTCGTATTCGTATTCGTAAAAGTACTATTCGTTGCATCACTATTTGTTTATACATAAAAACACCCGGAACCCCTGCACAAATATTTGCAGATCGTACAAACATTTGTCCCAAGACGGGAATCAAACCCGCAACCTCCTGCGTCGAAGGCAGACCTTCGCCCACCGCGCCACATCGGTCTTCACTGATGATGACCTCCAAGCCGATTTCGGCTACGGCGACTGTGTGCCTGTTCAAGCATTTTAACTGAGACTTAGTTCATTCGTTCATTCATTCACGATCCTTCATTATGGTCTTCACTAAGACCATACCGTAATGTAATTTATATGAATACTGAAAACCTCCCTGTTTTAAATGGAACAATCTAGAAGCTTTACAACTCACCCGAAAAGCCACCAGGTAGCAGCAAGCAGCCTCCCAGACAGATTCTTGGGCGCCTCCCCCCCGCCCTGAGGGGTCAGTGACGTCATGCAGAACCAAAGGCACTCTTTGAGTGTGAACTCGCGTTTCTCCTCGTCATCGCGGTACTTTTCGCGGTTGTTTTGGTAGCTGTAAGGACTCCATTTGTCGAATACCCACATAAGGAAGCTAAAAAATATTTTAAAGTGTCAGTCTTTCATTCCCCACCTTTGATGTAGGTACTTACAGTATTAAGGCGGGTGATTTCCTTAAGATTGTAACTACAGGATTTTCAAATTATATTAGGTCATTCTTACGCTAATCATCTTTATTATCAACTGATCAATAATCAATCATCCCTTCAAATTTAATTGAATATAATAATTTAAAATTTTAATAATGATTAGTTAATCGTCGGTCGTATAAACTTCTTCCACTACTTTGTAGTGTAGGTAGCTAAAAATCGTATAGGACATTTAGAATAGCTGTAGACTGGGAAAAATATCTCTCAAAGCTCTAGCATAATAAATGAACAAGGTATTTAAATCATGACCTATAAAAGTTTATTCAGGGCCAAGAGCTAAAAAATGATCGTCTGTGACACGGATGATTCACAAGGTGGTAGGTCGGTATAAAACATGTGGTTGCTTCCGGTTGAGAGTATATTGACAGCGAGTTATCCTTACTATATGACCCTGGTCCACCCCAAATACGGGAAGTTTTTCAGAAAAACTGAATTCAATTTCAATGTCCCAAAGATGTCCGAATAGCGGGAAAATCATTGTGTAGCACAGGACATGTGTGACCTATGAAAATCAAACGATTCTATTTGTGTTTTCACGCTACGCATCCTTGCACATTTCACACCCTTCAGGCCTTCAGTAGTCGTTTTAAATATTCATAAATGGATGGAAATATTAACATAAAAGCATCGATTTTACATAGATTATAATTGAGTTGTCGAAAGCTTAAAACATAGCAGGTTATTTGTGAACTAAATGTGATTTTATGGCTGTGACTAATCGACGCCGACCCCAGTGACGATGCTATGCGGTCAACGGTTCTCACACCCGTTTAAAAGTACCAGAGTACTTCCCTTGACACGTGTATAGGTGATAATCATAAATATAGCAGAGTTTGTCCGCTCGTCGGCGACCTCGTTCCACAAATCAGATAAGAAATAAATCGAAACAGGTGGGCATGGGCCATCGATCGCCAAACTATTGGAATAACGTCAAATGCCATGGTTGTTTACTTTCACCCTTAACCCTATGAGTGGCTCCTATAAAAATCTCATTCGATTCCACTTCTAGACATAGAGACAAGTCACTAGTTTCGGTCCTACTTCAATAGTTTTAGGCAGAAAGAGAGGAGAGATTTTTAAATTCGGAAATAATAACCGCCGGAATGCGAACCGTGTGTACGGCCAAGGTGAAAGGAACATGTTTCTGCAACGGCCGTATGATGTCACGATTACGCTGGCTCGCTCACCTGGTAAAGAAGTATGCACCCAGTATAGATAGCCACACATCGTTTTCCAGTACTGTCAAAAATTTAAATAAGGACGTCGGGTTTCGAGGCAGCTTCATCATGATTGTTATGCCGACCAAGTCGTAGTACGGCACTGTGAAATCAACCACGTTCTCTCTCTCAGCCATAACGGATAGCGAAGTCAACCCTATATCCGCCCTCTTTTCAATTAACTCCTTTATTATCCCGTTCCAGTTACCGTTCTCATCCATTGTACCAAAGTTCCCATCAGGAGACAAAGTTATTTCGTAATCAAATTTTACTATCTGCCTTATTTCCTCAATTAGATCGATGCAGTAACCTTTGAATCCTTTCGGTGCGTCGTCATCTCGTATGATAAAAGGTTGTTGCTGTAACATTGAAATCGGCGAAATTTGGGAATGAGTAAGTATTGTTTGATCTGATTGCAGCTGTGCAAACGGACGAAACTTTATCAAATTGCCAACAATAATGTTAAACAAAGGGATCGTTTACCTACCTCGACTGTGACGATTCTGTAGACGAGTTGTGCTGAAAATTCACTCATGTTACCGGGATCCGTCAGGGACAGCGGATTGGACAGGCCGGCCTTCCACGTGCCCAGAGCCTTGCTGCCTATGGAAGCGCCATCTTTGACCGTCACTGACGACAGATCCGTGCTGAATTCCATGTAACTCCTGCCGTTCATTGGATCATCTTGAGGAATGAATAACGGAGCGTACGTGGGAGTTTCCTTCACCTGAAAACACAGAACTTTCTCGCATCTCGATCTAGAACAATCTATTTTCGTACATCACAGAGTTCAATGATACATTGACAGGCCCAGGCATTTGCAACATTAACGAAACATACGTCTTGAAATGCGGTTTTGAGGTCCATGGTTCTGTTTGGTGTATTCTTGCCGTCGTAGTCGTCACATGTAATATATTTCATGTCATTTGGCCACTTGCCAGAGTCCAGCAGGGATCTGGAAATTCATAAACGGGAACTCTCATGGAATAAGCCCAGCTATAAATAGAAGAACACATGAAGGTGCGCGCTGCACTAGAAACGAATAAACGGGAGCGTAATAGCTAAGGTCATTACTTGATTGCTAAAAACGTCCGGAGAGACAGGTCGAAGTAGAACGCGGACGTGATTTCAGGTTCACCGTTCATGCTGTACGTTGTCTTTATTTTTCCTAAGCGATCTCTGCTTTTGGCATCTGGCGTCGGCCTCATATAGACGATGGTGGCATCTTTGCACCCGCAACTGATGTCTCCCTTGTCCAGGGACAGCGCGAACCAAGCGGTTTTCCTCCCAAAGTACTGGTTTTCATCAGCAGCGTCCAAAACATTCTTGATCGTCCTCAGACTGCCCACTACGAAGAAGTTGACTATGTCCAACTCTCGCAAACTCCGCAATTGAGTCTTTATTTCATCTTTGTTAAAACTTTTTACAGGAGTTATCACGTGCCGAGTGGGTATATTTTGGAGTAAAGACTTGTACTTGTGATCCATAACTGTAAAACAAACGGCTTTTACAATAACTTTGTTGGTATGTTACATGTGGCGGATACGAACGAGATAACGGGAGAAACATGTAGGTAGCAACGTCAATGCGGGTATTATCTTGTTCTTAGTTGCATTTCGAAGAAATAAAGGCTCACCAAAAAACTCGTCGAAAATTATAGCAGCGTTAGTTATTTCTTGTTTTGAGACTATAGCTCTAATGGACTCTGGAAGAATGTCCGCGGGAGGCATGACTTGCAGCAGGAATTTAGTCTGGTTTACGTTCAGGTTCCGCCATTGCCTGAGGTCCCCAGCCTGGCCGAAAGATCCAGATATGGTCGGTAAACCTAACGCTGCTGAAAATGACTTTATAGTCTCCGAACCGACCCCGGTCATAGTAAAGTCCAAGACCACGTGCGGCGTTTTCTTTGATGATAGCATGTCGTTGTATTTTCTGCAAACTGATAAAGTGTGTTAATTGAAACTACGCATGTGATCATTTACTATGCACCAGTGCATCTAATGAAATTGAAATCGTTACTTTCTTTCACGTGAAGTAGAAAGCATGAGTTTCTTACGCACTATGATGGTAAATTGGATGGCAAGTATTTGCAACTTTAAATTGAGTAAGTAGGTAAATTAGTGTTCATCGAAGGTTCTTGTCAGATAACTGTAAACCTTACCATTCTCCAAAAAGGTTTTAGCTTCAGACCGGTTGCCGACCACAATGACAGGTTCCACGGCTAGTCCCAAGCTAGGGTTACGTCTCACATACTCTTTCGCAACGTCGAATGCCTTCTCCGCTAAGGCATTGTTCTCTTCGTTGATAAGCACTGCGAAAAGGTACGTTGGTAGGTATTGCTGTTGTTAACTGCGATTCCGGCGCGCAAGTCATTCGCATTTTGAATTCAAATGGCAGAGTAATTAACGTGGATAATGAATTTAATTAATATTCTAAGATTCGAGTTTAGGCTCCCATGCGTGAAAGGAAACAGTTCGTTTCCGTAACATGGACATAAAAGACCAAAAGTTACGTTGTTTAATATACTCGTGGTACCTAATACTTACAAACGTTAATGTTTTGCGTTGTCTGAGGAAATATACCGCGAATGAGAAAGAGTATTACGAACGCTACAACAGACAATGAGTTCGACATCTCGGTCACGTCGTCATGTCGGGGCTCACTGGCTGTAGATGGACAACTGAGGGTTGAGGTAGTTTTGTCTGTTTGTGGTGTATCGTAACCACGGCGATGCCTGACCTTAGGATGCCCTCGCCTATTTACCTTTGTTAGTCTATCTGTTCAAGGTAAGTAGGTATAGTAATACCTAATGTTAAAAAATGAAAAGTTCGTATGTTGGTTTTGCGTGTAAACTGGTCCGATACTGAATTTTTTTCACATTAGGTACCTACCTACCTACTTATAGCAAAAATCATCATACTAAGGATCCGTAGTTAAAGTCTCGAATGAACACTAGCCTAGGGCTTACTGCATAACATGTGCGCGAAGTCGCAAGCAGAATCTAGTCACTATACTAAAACCAGTAACCCTTGCCGAACTTGGTAACGGACGAGACTGTTTTGATTCGTAGGTTTTAGTCGGGCATTTTCGTAGAAATTTGTCCCGATACAAAATGGAGTGAAAAAAATAAAGATCATTTTAGGAATATCTTACTTATTTAAAATGATTCGCCTTTCCTTAGAGATTTATGTGATATCAGCAAAATAACAAACAAATAGCATTTACAAAGGATATTTAACTTTTAAGAGATCAGGAGGTACACCAGGTTTCCATTTGGTTACTTTTTTTTAAATCAAATAAAATAATACCACAATAATCCTCAATGAATTTAATATGTTTAATTGCTTTAAAAACATGATATTGAATAGAAAATAAAACCTAACGGTGAAGAAAAGCATTAGTTATTTTTATTTAAGCCAGAACATATCCACTTTGTTAATTTTGGGAAACTTTGCAATGAAAACATTGTGTTTTAAGTATGGTAAAGCAGTCCCAGGGACCGCATTTTTTTCATCGAATAGCTCTTGTAATACTACAACAAAAATAAAAAAAATATAAGGGAGTGCCCTTTAAAAAAATTGAGAAAAAAAATATTTTCCCAATTAAAAATATGAGACAGTTACAAAATGTAAATGAGCAGTTACGTAATGGAAAACGTAAAGCTGGCTTTACAATGTTCGAAATTTTTCTCCTGAAAATCTATTATTCTTGTAGTTTTACTTTTTTCGGTATTTATTATTCCTAACACATTAATCAGAGAAATGTTGTGTCGTGGTTTATTTGTCGTGGGTTCTTCATCTTTATCAAGTGCTTCATCACCACAAAATCGTAATTTAAACATCAATAAAACTTCTAGATTTAAATTTAAATTAAGTTTTTTTCATTTTTTTTAGCATATTAACGATTTCATTTTTGAAACCTCTTTTAATCAAAAATTTTATATATAATATCTTTGGATTTAATACGCTAGAACTCTTTGATGCTTTGTCAACAATTACTGGGTGAACTTGCCTTTATATTTCCATTTCGTAACTTTATCATTCCACATATACGTAACCAAACAAAATGGAAGTAACGTTTCTACGTCACCCGATCTAAAATTGCGTCTATTTTTATTTTCAAACAGTTGAGACCTTTGGAGACTCAATAATTCATTTAACACATTATACAGTAATCATTTCGTTACTTTTATTTTACAAAAACTCAAGCCTTATGAGTCTTAATCGCAGTTACAAACTGGAAGAAAAAAACGCCACGGTAACGCTCTGCAAGTTCAGACACGAATAATGACAGAACGCTCTTTGACAACCAATTTTAAACTGGTGGTATCGATGAGTCATGTTACCAGGAATAATAAATTCTGTGATTACAGTAGTTTTTTCAAAATAATACGGAGATATTGCAGTTACAAAATGGAATTTCCACTTATGTCCAAAATCATGGGACACAATTTAATTGATAAAAAGTTATTATTTTTGTATGAAAAGTCCCGCATTTTACGTTTAAATATGATAGCCTTCATATATTTAAACATAAATAATCCAGTTTTAGCCTTCATCCAAACCGAGTTAAAAAATAATCTAGAGTCAAAAGTCGGTCCACCGCTGTAGGACAACCATTTTTAAGGGGTCTCGGAAGCTATTTTACTCTTATTTTACAATTTTTTGTATTAAAAAAGTTCTAATAATATGTTTTTTTATCGCAAATAAAACTATAAAACATAAAATAAGGATTTTTATATCTAGCAATGGACTAGTTTTTATGAAAAGTATTAATGAACTTGTAGGACACGTAAAAAACGCAGGGACGTTTTTTAAAAAAAATGCCCAGTCACATTTTTACTAAGCACCCCTTGTCAATTTTCTAAAAAGGGTGTGTAATGTAATAATTGTGACTGTTGACATTGAGACTACTAACAATATCTGAGTAGGTAGGTATAGGCGCCAGGAATCACATTAGTTTTGCCTTTAACCCTTAATAGGGCAAAGGACAATTGCTTACCACCTCAGCTTTTTGACCATAGAGCATGAGTCGTTCTATGTGCACATTCTCATATTCAATATTTATAATGTGTGAAGACCCTTAAAACTTTATTAGTACTGGCAACTACGCTAACTGTGAAAGTTTATGAACTACCAACATTAAAAAAAAAATATCGATGAATTTTAAAAATCAGAGGTGTTTGGCGCAAATAAATTGAAATTTTGTTCTAACAAGATTCCGGTAAGTGGTTTTATGATATTTGGTAGGGTAATTGATTAAATTATGCTGCATGACTCGTAGAATAACTTTTAAAATGAAACTTGTACTAATTGGAAAATCTTCGTAAACTCGGTGGTAAAACTCTTACCAGTGCCCGGTTACATCAACATAGAAGTATTTGGTGGTAATATAGTTACCTTTACCCATTAGCGTACTTGTTATTTCAGGAGAATGTCGAAGAAAAAGAAGATATCTGATAGTATTATCGCCGGTATTCTAGAAGATGATCTCTCTGCTATTGAAAGTAGCGACGAAAGTATCTCGGAAGAACCACATTTGGGCGATTGCGTACTGGATTACGATGATGAAGTTTCGCGAGGTCTTTCAAGAATATTTGGTGAAGAGATGGATTCACAGGCAAAAAAAGAACCACTAGTATTATTTTCAGGAACAAACAAGGTGGAAATTTCGGAGTACCTGCTGAAATCAGACTCTCTTCTGTTTCACATTATCCAGAAGATCAAGGAAAATTTCCGAGATGCCGATTTTGCAGCACGAAAAATACGCAAAAACGTTCTAGGATCATTCGCGATGTCTGCAAAGTAGCTTTATGTGCCACACCGTGCTTCAAAAGCTTCCACATAGCTCCAGAAGAAGGAGAAGCTATGGACTGTAGCACCTCTAGTACCTCCTCTCTCTTTACAGTAACGGGCTAAGGTCAAATAATAACCACCAACACCTAAACGTAAACGGGCCATGGTAAAATGATTACCACCAATTTTTCGCGTACTTTTAATAATATATTTTTAGATTTTCATGAATAATGTTTAAAAGGGCCCTAATAAACGTATAAATAATAACACAAAACTGGTTTTTTCAATAATTTTCATCATCGCCCTATTAAGGGTTAAGGGACTAAGGGTAGGTATGTAGATCAGAATGAAAACCATTGATTGGATAGGACTATTTTATTGCCAGAAATGTTTTAAAAACACTGAACTCCACAACTGGGACAAGTGTTGCACTGTACACTCACTCACTACTAATACTTAATGTACTTTAGAATCAAATATGTTATTTAATTGTTTAGTAATAATTAGAGGAACACAATCAGTGTTGAGATAATGTTGAAGATTCGATTCCACTTTCTTATATTCGAGGTTGGATATCTATCACATAAAAAGAAAATAAATTAGAAAAACAGGATATAAGAAAAATTAGTCCTTAGAATTACAAAAAAATAGCACACAAAGTTAGAAATGTCAATATGAACTATCACCTTATTTGTCAACTTTGAACTTTAATAAATTCCAAATCTTAATATTAGTGTTACAATGTAAACATTTATTAATGCACTCCCTAGAGTATCGTTTGGAATTTGCCAGCATCAAGGTAGTATGAAATGAATTGCTGACTGAACGCAAATTGCAAACGACACACGAGGGAGCAACAAATCCATATGTAATCTGTAACCAAATGTCAAAGGAATGTTTAAATGGTTAAGTAATAATGCCTATTATTTATGTGCGACGTTAACTTCTAACTTAAATTTACAACTGAATTATTATCTAGACATTTAATTATTCTTAAGTTTCTATAATCTGTGTTTATCGGAAGCTGTTTTATAAAACGCGTCGTTCACAGAACGGATCGTGAATTGATTTCACTCAACGTGAATCCTTTGGCAGTAAACCTACTGGAATCTATCGAAATATGTACTCTATCAATTCAAAAACCCATCGTAGCGTCTGTCAGTAGACATCGATACTCAAAACAGCAAACATTACAACATCAAACCATCAGTTCTTGTTCAGTTCACTGCGATGCACGTCTTAGTTGCGACTGGCAGTAACATTAAATTTACAATTTACAGGTACTTCACAGGTAAGATTTAATACATAAAGTATTAACCTAAACTACTGTCGCAAAAGAGCTCAACTGCTTAAAAAATTCTGGTATAAATGTAAATAAGTACAACATGCATATAAAAACGATTGGTTTGGCTTTGTTTGGGTTGGGGATATGTGCAAGTTGAGCTCTAATGAACTACATTATGCATTGCAGTAAACCAAGCTTGGTATAAAGGGAGGGGGCTTAGGCTGCGGCTTCTTCTACGGCCGCTTCCTCTGTTACTTTCGCTTTCTTCTCAGGGGTGGTCTTCTCGGCATCACCATTATCTGCAGGCACCGATTTCCTCTTCACAGCAGCATCTTTCTTTTCTGTAGAGATGAAAAGATATTGTTAAATAAAATATCTATGGTTTTTTAACTATCATAACTTTATTTATCTATTGGTGTAAGTTTTTACAAACCTGTGGCATCACCATTTTCAGTGGCATCATTGCTTTCGTCAGCCGCTCCGTTTTCTGCAGGGGCCTCTTTTTCTGGGGCATCTCCGCTGCCATTCTCTTCTTTGCCATTGCTTTCAGCCTCAGCCTTGGCAGGGGCTTTCTTGACCGGGGATTCCTTTACAGCCTCTTCAGTGGAGGTGACTTCCTCAGGGGCGACTTCCCTGCAACAAATCAAAATATCTAATGAATTAAAGATAAACAAGTCTTACAAATCCCTTAGCTGCCTTCAAAACTTTTAATTGATTGTCTTGATAAATTGGTATTTAGACATTTCAAATAAGATGATTAGGTAGTTGTAACTTGTAAGAACTTATACCTAACCAAAAACTACAAGTCCGTGAATGATGTCAATGAACTTTCGAGCCAAAATGTCAACTATCTACGAAAATATAAAATTTAAATGTGAGAAAATGTCAAGTCCCTACCTACCTATTTTGCTACGATACAAGCCCGCGCTTTATCAGTAGATGGTCTGGTTAGCGCGATCGTTGCGTAGCCTGATTATGAAACGTCTAGTTCTTAATCTGAACGCAACGCCTTAACCCGTGTCGTAGCGTGCCAAGCGCTGCGCGCCGGTGGAAGGTACTTACACCTAACGGAACATAACAATGCAACAGTTTTCCTTTCCGGCAGATGGGTAGCAGAGTACACCGGAGTAGGTAAAGTAACCGAGCAGAGGTATCAGGATGCCTACAGCTTTTAGCGTTCTACTAGACAGCGATAGTAGTAAGGAATGACTACTATTATCTCTGTCTAGTATAAATAACTACCTACTATGTACTACCAAAATGAAAAATCTTCCGGCACAAAAACATACCTATGCCAGTGTTGGTTGCGCAAGACTGCATGTTGTGGGAAAGTTTCCACACAACGCGACGTAATCGCGAATTCACTTCGCTCAATGAATGCTATGCTGTTGCTTCGATGGACAAATAAGTAGGTAGCTGGCTAGCTATCAAACGGCGGCATCGCGGCGACGACGTTTAAAATAACAAATGATTTCACGGCGCACTCCGCGTGTTTCTAGAATCGGTTTTCCACAGTTTACAAAAATCGAACGCAACAAAGGTAAATTCGAATCAACGCGCGCAAAGGACGCGCGTCGTGTTCAAGCCACGCGAGTGGCGCCATCTTGCTAAAAACAAGCGGCGGCGGCAGCGCGGCGTGCTTCTCGGCACAATACTATTCTTGAGCTTCGTACAAGTATTCTCACCAAGAGAACATGAAATTAGATCAACAATACTTACCACATGCATGCATTTACACTTCGTATTCACTTTTATAGGTTTTCCCGCGTGCCGCTGTTTTGAGCATCACACAAAGTCAAACTAACCTAGTTATGAAGGTACCGACATATACTAGGTATTACTTTGCCCACTGTCTTGATAACGTACACGACACATACGAATCGAGAATAAAACCATTGAATATAGAATAAATGTAGAATTTATACGAGAAGCCATTTTGATCACGTTTACAGAAGCCGCCAAAATTTTTGATGTTAAGTTTTCACTTATGTATCACTAAAAGACTTCTAGATAAAACTTACTTGTTTTCGACGGCTGCGTCTGCCATTGTAATTATTGTATTTGAAGGTAGAGGTAAGGGAATTATTTATTTTATACACGTGTTTTCGCACTGTGTAGCACAAGTTCACCGCACAAACACCGCTGTCCAAATGAATGAGGAAGGAAGAAGGGGGAAAGGAACTCGAACGAATGGTGAACGCGCGCCGCCGTGCGCCCGCTCGATGATTGGTCTGAAGTTGGCACAATTTTGGAGATAGAACTATATGACAGTGACATGTTAGAAGGAGATGACTACATTATCGGTGTTTTTATTGCAAATAACCTTGGCAAAATCTATAAATTATAAAAGGTGGGGAAATGGTGTTACCATGCACTGGAAAATACCAGAAGTTATAGTAGATTGAAATGGCTTTGATTTTTCGGGCAGTGAATTGTTTTAATAAACATTTACACATAATGGGAACCTGAAACTTTTCTAGTTACATAGGAACTTTGACAGGGTCTTTACTAATAAATGGATTATTGTTATAAAAACTTACAATATTATATGAAGGTTCCAATATTAAAGTTACGCTAGTAACAGGCGGACATACGGACATGACATTGTTCAAATAAATATCGAAACCTACTTATACATATTTAATTTTTTTATTAATAAACATGTTAACAATTTTTTTTTGAGAAATAATAATTCCGGCCACAGAATTTTTTTTTGGCCACTTGGCCAAACTTCTGATTTAATAACTAAGCATCGAGAAATTGACATAGCCTCTAATAAACTAATTCATCTTCTTTACAACGCCAACTAAAAAATGTTAAAGAAAGCGTCAAGTCAATATCAACAATTATTCTAACTTGTCCTTCTGATTATACATTGCCCACTAATTTACTAAGTCGGCCACGGAATTTGCAACTCATCACCATTTTACGTTTTACAGCTTCAATACAAGCTCCTCAAATATTATATATTCAAGCTTCAATAGACAACATCATATAATTATTACTTAACATGTAAAATAATACTTCATATTCTTTTATCTTGAAAATAGCCTCTACGATTTGGCGCGAGTTAGCGACATGACAACAACCGGCCATTTGCACCAATCAGAGAGCGCCATTCGATTCTTTTACCGACCCGCCCGTGTTTGTTTATTGTGTTTGTTCGTGCGTTCGTATTGCAATAGTTTCATCTGTATTTCATTTATATATGTTTATGACATCGTGAAGAGAATCACTAGGGGTCCAACTTTGGTTCAGGTGATTGACCCCAAAGTTAAATGACCTCAGCGTTAGAGGTCAATGAACTCAAAAAAAACATGAAGAATTACCCCGATTCAGAGCATTCCGATATGAGTTGATTAGGTTCAATTCGAGTGACGGATCCGACACAGAGTACCCCGACTCCACGCGGTCTTGTGCGTGGCGCCCCTAGAGTGTATTTAATAAGCCGGAGGCGTGAAGGGAGTGCAGCCTCCGCCAGCCGTAACAAGGGACAGGCACCGCGCGTGCCGCAGCGGCTGAGGCTGGTCGCCGAAGGCGACCAAAAAGCCGAAGCTGCGGAGGTGAGCAGTGGTGCCTGACCCTTGTTACGCAATGGCGGAGAAGCTGCACTTCCCGAAGCGCCGGTGCTATGGCGAATCGCGATGGAACCAAAAAAACATGAAAAACTACCTCGGGGTAGTTTTTGACCTTGAGGATAATGACCTCAAGGTCACTTTTGTTAAGGTCATTGAACTTTAGGTCAAAGGTCAATGACCTTGACCCAAAAAAACTATAAAACAATAGTTCATTATGTAATAATAGTGGCTTTAATATTTTATATGATGACAATTTTAGGTAATCACAAATTATCCATCGATAAATGTAGGATGACTTACATTTTAAACATACTAAATTATAAAATTAGAAGCTAATAGAAAGACTATTTTGGTGTCATATATTAATACTTTAGAAGTTTGCTATTTGAATGCATGCCACAAATTAAGATGCTAAAAAATAACCACCGTGCTGAGTTATATTTACAGTGGCTTACATAGAAGATAACTAGTGGCTGAGATACTGTTATTCAGATGCGCGTTGGTTGTGGCCGACTTAGTAATTTAGAAGGTTACTTATATTTTCTGAGGCTAATAATGCTATTTAAAAGAAGCTTGTTTAATTAGTAGCCTTTTTTTTTTATTAATAATACAAAAATTAGATCCAAGAAACGACAGGTTCACAGGTTATATTGAAAATGTTCCAGCACTATAAACATGATTTTATTGAGGATATAAAATATTATAAATAATTAATAATGTATCAATGAGGGTCATTCATATAATAAATTGTTCAATTAGTAAGTAAAATGAGAGTGGATAATTATGCAGTAACAGAACATTTTTGTCTTTTAAAATTTGAAATAATTATTATCTCGAGAGAAAAAATCTCCGAAACAAACAGATGGAATGATTTTGACGGGACTTTCACTGATCAGCGGATGTCTAGGGTTGCGCAAAAAACCAAGGCACTCTGAATTCTATGTACCTATTCGAAAGACACGGGTAAAGATGGTAAAAATAATTGCATTTTGTTAATGCTACGCCAGTCGTATTGTCAGCAAAAAGGCTTGCAATATTATATTTTTGCGTTGGCAATGTCAGTGTCTCAGCATATAACTTTACAATTTTATTCTGTTCTGTTGACTTTGCCACTAGTTCAGTGATCTTGCTCCATCTCTAATTATACGAAATTAAAATATTACGAATATTGTGATATTTTTATTTTTTTATTTTATATTTTTTTAATCGGACTCGCTTTGATAATTATATTTAACTTGCCTTTGCATTGAAGTCATTACCTAAACTCTTACTATCTTCTTTCCATGGCTTTGCACGTGTTAATTCCCGGATATAATGAAGCTTAAAACCGTCACATCCATCTCCTCGTCATTTCATTCGATTAAGTTGATAAGGCTTGAGTGAGATGGTAGGTATCAGACAGAACTACTTTTGCAATTCTAAGTAATAAGTTTTAATAGGATAGTGCTTTTAAATTTTAATAGAACATCTTTTAATGAGGTACAGGTACTAAGGGTACTACTAACTTACTGTCGAAAAGAACTAGGATGTTGACAAAATATCGATGTAAGAGCAATATATCGATATTTTAAATAGAAATATTGAAATTTTTATAAATTCAATAAAATTGTAACAATGTTGCCAATAAAAAATCTGAATCTGTTAAAAACGCATCAAAATCCTTTGCGTAGTTTTAAAGATCTAAGCACCCATAAACAACGGGAAGCGACTTTGTTTTATCCCATATAATGATTGAAACTTCCTACATTGATGGGTTCTTATCTACTAGCAGGCAAGAAAAAAGTATGAACTCTGGTTAAAGGTAGGTAAGTACGGATAGGTTGTTCTTCGTGTCGCTAAAGGTAATTGTTAAGATTTCCCTGTTACTATGCTAGACCGCGTCAAGGTTGACTGCCTCTCGTGACTTAGAATAATGTAGGTAGGTATATGAGGCTGGTAGTAATCGCATTCAAAGTTTTCAAAACATATTTAATTAAGAAATAAGTACCACCACTGTAAATAATTTTATTATGTACTTACCTATGATTTCAGGTACCTAGCAAACTAGCGTACCATGGAATTTCAACATAGATACATATAATGTAAGTACCTAGTGTAGTATTTTAGCAGGAAGGAAAAAATATTTCTGAAAAATAGACAGCTAAAAATTATATCAACTGCTATTTAGGTCGTCAAATATTCTTTAAATATGATGACTACGTAATGTCAGATAGATAGATATCTATCTATGTTAATGTTTTGTATTAAGTAGGTACTTATATCAGTCATCTAGTAGGCCTACCCATAACACAAGCTCTGCTTAGCTGGGGGCTAGATGATGCTGTGTGGAATGTCCGGAAATTTTATTACCTATTATTATTATATTATAAGATCGAGGGCTTCAAAGTTTTAACACTTTCGTTGCCCACAGTTTTTACATTTGTATTTCTTGAAGTCCTAAGTAGTTGCAAGCGTGGTGTATCGCACGGTAGCATCGGTGGCGGGGTCAGCAAGCAGAGACTGGACAGTGAAAGCGTTAAATAAGAAAAAAAATGCTTCTAGTAAATCTAATCTGTTTACGCTCAGGTTGGTTGTTATGTTGCCAGCTTCTGGAGTTTTTTACGTGGTTATAAGAACTCCCATTGTTACGTTTTTAGGTTTCCTCATCGTACTAGCACTCACTCGCTAGATCCTAACTATAATATATTCAACGAAGTATATTGAATGTCATGTGCGGGGGAAAGGTTGCTGAACCGAACCAAGTTGTTTGGATTGAGATTTGTACCTAGGTGTCTATTGAAAGTTTGTTTTCTTTGCTCGATTTGTTATACCAGGCAGGACAATACAGTACCCTGTCCAGAAGAGAAAAATATCCTTAGAAGAGGAAGGTTGTGGTAGCAGTGTGTTATTACTTTATGCCGTCTGGTGTAGGTATTATTTATTGCCAAAAAGGCCTAATTTTTACCTAAATAAACCTATTACCTACTTACGTTCTAAACGCGAAATATAAAGTTGTTTTGCTAAAATAGGTACCTAACCTACACAATAATTGGCTTGTAAAATACCTAGTAGGTAACTATTACGTTCATAATATGTTAAGGTATATACTTGTATGTTACCCACTTGCACAATTACCTACACTACTCTAACCCACGTAACGTAACCACTACGTTTATTATTTTACATATGTATCTATGTAGCAAGTTAGGTACCTACGTACGTACCTATGTAGATTTTTACGAGCATACTCTTCTTCCCCGCGAGCCTAGTGTCTCCATCTATGATTTCAAAGAAAATCGAAACCCTGAAAAAATTGCCAGTAACCAGTCAGATTTATTCGTACTGAATTAGTAGAATTCAGACTGCTCTGCAGGAGAATTTAGAGTGTGTATTTGTAACTTGTAAATTTACATTATAGACCACCTCAACAGACCTAAACGATTTTTAAAGTAACTATGAAAACAATTAACTGTATTTTCATTAAAACCTTAGTTATTTATTCTGCTGAAAGCAGTGTTTTATTAATTGCATCAAAAGCCTGTGTAAAAAAAAAAAGAAAAAAAAATCGAATACGAGGTAATAGAAGAATGCACAAAATACTCTCATCCTGTGCTTTCATGATAACTACCTAAAAGATCGGTCTGAAATTGTGGAAGACGTTTAGTTCTAGACCTAGATTAACATTACAGGATTTATAGGGTCTGTCCATTATGATTTAAGGTTTGGAACCATATAGGTAGTCTATATTATAAGCTACTTTTTCTCCTGGGCTAGAAGGATTTTCTAAACCGTGGGCTGTCAAATGGGAGATGAAAATATCAAGTTCTTATTCCGATTCACTAGGTACCTACTAAAAACGGGGTACCTACCTGATGATTTGACATCTAAGATGGTGACTGATCTTCTTGTGTTTTGACTTCGTTTCGACCAGTGTAAAACAGACACGCTTGAAAATCGGTGAATCAGTAAAATGCAGAATGAACAAAATTAAGATGAAAATATATAACATGGCTATAATCGGTTACTCCGCGGCAAATCATTGGCTAATGTGGTGTTTTGTCATAGTTGACAAGATGGTCTTTAGTTGCGTATAAGTGCTTTGCAATTATACAATTATACCTTTAATTTAATAACAATAATAATTCTCATTGATAGCAATAATTTTATTAATATCTACGGCTTACTTCATGTTATAATTATAATTTTACTTGTAACATATTTATAACACAAGCTCTGCTTAGCTTGGGGCTAGATGAGGCTGTGTGGACTGTCCGGAATTATTTATTTATGTTGGAAAATAAATAAAAAAAATCTTGAATTTGATACGAGGTGAAATTTCGTTGTTTTTTTGCTTGAATTTGGATAAATTCAGTTTTACTACCAACTTAGAGACAAGAAAAAAATACCCTTTGATATAAAATGCACAACAAAAAAATTTAAGACTAGTTGAAGGTATCCCGTTACATTTCTTTTTAATTATGTAAAATAATAACAGTTTGCTTCATAAAAAGTCGTAACATAAAACTTCACGAGGTTAAAAACTACAACAAACTAATATTTGGTAGATTTTGGAAGGATTACTTTCGTACAGAGGTAGCATCATTTTAAATTGCAAGTTCTTGCCACCTGCCAGACGCCCTTTGGCGCTGCTGTCGTCTCGTTTGCGACGCGAAGTTGTTTGCTGGGCAGCTCAGCTCGTTCGATCTCGCTCGCGAACGGATTCTCGCTCTGTCGATCGAGTCCGGTTGTGGAAGCCATTTTATTTCTTTCTTGTGAATGTGACAAATTATTTTTGTGGATTTCGTACTGGGAATTATCTTGTCAATGTGTGGCTGCAACGAGTGTGTTTTGTAACGTGTGTACGTGCATCAAACATAGATAATGTACGGGTTTCAAATCGGTCTGTGCTGACCTGCCCTGTTTGTTACGCGGTCGCACAGCAGGCATCGATTAGTGCAGTAAGACGGCCTCTAATAACGGCGAATCCAGGGTGTAGGACTTGAGTTAGTGGTGTGAGTCATGGGCAACAATGCTACCACCGCGAATAAGAAGGTGGACGCCGCCGAAAGCGTCAAGGAGTTTCTCGACCAGGCCAAGGAGGACTTTGAGGAGAAATGGAAGAAGAATCCTACCAACACCGCCGGACTGAACGATTTCGAGCGAATAAAAACTCTAGGCACAGGATCTTTCGGTCGGGTTATGATCGTGCAACATAAGCCAACGAAAGAATACTATGCTATGAAAATATTAGACAAACAAAAAGTAGTGAAATTGAAGCAAGTCGAGCATACTCTGAACGAGAAGCGAATCCTGCAGGCGATCAATTTCCCCTTTCTGGTGAGCCTCAAGTTTCATTTCAAAGACAACTCTAATCTGTACATGGTCCTTGAGTACGTGCCGGGTGGGGAGATGTTCTCTCACCTGCGCAAGGTGGGCCGCTTCTCGGAGCCGCATTCTCGCTTCTACGCGGCGCAGATAGTGTTGGCCTTCGAGTACCTGCACTACCTGGACCTCATCTACCGGGACCTGAAGCCCGAAAACCTACTCATAGACTCGCAAGGGTACCTCAAAGTCACAGACTTCGGCTTCGCGAAACGCGTCAAGGGGCGCACCTGGACGCTCTGCGGCACCCCCGAGTACCTGGCGCCCGAGATAATCCTCTCCAAAGGCTACAACAAAGCCGTGGACTGGTGGGCCCTCGGCGTCCTAGTCTACGAGATGGCGGCTGGCTATCCGCCTTTCTTCGCAGACCAACCGATCCAGATCTACGAAAAGATTGTATCGGGTAAGGTACGTTTCCCCTCTCATTTTGGTTCCGATTTGAAGGATCTGCTGCGTAATTTACTGCAGGTCGACCTTACGAAGCGTTATGGCAACCTGAAGGCAGGTGTGAATGATATCAAGGGTCACCGGTGGTTTGCCAGCACTGACTGGATCGCGGTGTTCCAGAAGAAGATTGAAGCGCCTTTCATACCTCGCTGCCGCGGCCCTGGTGATACCAGCAACTTTGATGACTACGAGGAGGAGGCCCTGCGTATCTCCTCGACCGAGAAGTGCGCCAAGGAGTTTGCAGAGTTCTGAGCTCGTGTGGAAAAGCCTGCGAGCGGATGCTCCCGTGAGTAGGTGTATTGTATTAGTGAATCTTCCGTGACAGTGCGTCGTGGAAAGCTGACGCGTGCGTCTCTTTGTCGGCGGCTGCAAGTGACCATAGACACTAAGCGCCCATCGGCTGGTTACACATGCCAATCTAATTCGGAAATTAGGCAAGATGATCATAGAATTCTGGTGTTTTGGTGGCATTCATTTGCTTAGTGCCCTTTATACATAGGAAATAGTCAAAGTGGAGCAGTCCCCTATACTGGTGATATTCCTGTGTTTACTACTATTCATACCTAGTTAGTTACCTTAGTCACTTGGGTATGATTATCCTACAATGTTAATTATTGTGTTACATGCTTTTAATTTCCTGCTATGCAGATTTATAAATCAACTATCATTATTTAAGTCATGTTGTCAAATTTCTAGATGGTCTACATATTTAAAAACTACTTGCCTTGTAGATTTTTATTTAATTTAACAATAATTATTAGGTAATCAAGTAAAATTAGAATCAATTCTTGTTTTTGGAATACACAATAAAATCATCACTAAAAATCATTAGGCTGTCATTTACAATGGATAACTTATTTTGACCATAAAATAATGCAAGAAGATTTATCATAAAAATTATTGATTTTGATGATAAAATAATTATATGCCTGGGTCATACAAGAACAAATCTTAAAGGAGACTTTAAATCTTGTCTTGGAATGTTATAATTTTAAAAGATTGACATTTTGTTATTGGTTTTTTATAGTTATTATTGTTGTATCAGTTGATATTTTTATGTAGGGATTATTATAATCTACATCAAATATTAAGAGATTAATTTATTGTATATGTATTCATGTAGGTAGTTGTGTTCACTTGTGCAATTTGACCTTATGTGTTTGTGATCTGATGTGAGAGTTCATTTAAATTTAAGTGTAATATGCATTAGTTCCTTATTTTCTAGTTGTAAGCCGAGTAATTTTTATTTAATAGTAAAAAAATATGTATTTACTAGTAAACTTTCAATCTTAAGACAAGCACACTTTGTGCCAGCACTCAACCTTATTGTTAGCATCAGGTCTTACTGTCAAAGCAATAATATTTACAGTTTTACTATTAAACAAATTCCTATTCATGTGAAAAATGTTCTACATGTTTCTAACACCAACTTTTAAAGTTAGTGCATTTTTATTCTAAAATCCTGCACAAATAAAATCATGAGAGAATTTTTATACAAAGTATTTATAACAAATTTTCAATTGTAATAGGAATATGTTTGTAATTATTTTATATGGATCATTAAAGGCCAATTTTGTGGCTATATCTTGTAATTGAGACTGATGTTTCCAATAGGCTAAAGCAACGGATCAAATGTTTGGAACTTTCAGTCCCATCACAGTTAAAATAAGTAATTACATTACCTACATTACAGCAATAAATTCGACAAAGTTTACTATAAAGTTTGTTAGCTATTAGCTGTAGGTCTTTGAATCCAAGCTGTACAAATATTGTAATCTAGGAATTCGTAGTGCATTTTACATTGTGGACATTGTGAGCATTTGTGGTTGTAGCTGTTAGGTTGGAAATAAAAGGGTTATCCCTTGCACTTTCATCAAACAACCTAGAGCTATGAAGCCTTTCGCGGCTAGTTGCCTTTAGAAACTATCCTTAAAACTTTGAGAATTTAAGTGATAGTTGTGTTGATTCTGTGGCACTCACTGCAAAAAATATTAATAAATTTTATCAAAAAGTGTTACTATCTTATCCACATGGAAAAAATCACGGCTAGACATAAGTAGGTACTTAATTCAAAATATTAGGATCTTTTAAATAAATCACACAGAATCAGCACTAATTATTGTGTAAAATCATATCAAATTGTTAATAATTACAAAATAGCGTCATTTTTGAATTTGTGCATTGTGTCATTTAAATCTATAACATTACCTATTAAAAGTCAAATAAAAACGAATTGCATGTAATAACGTGACTATAATAATTAATAATACCACCTATATACCTTTATGAAAATAAAACACTGAGCTTTTTGTCATGTCCATGGAACAATGTCCCATTGGTGAATTGTAGTGTCTTTTGTGCTAGTGATTGGTTCTTTATCTTAAGTTTAATTGGTGCCATAATTTTATATTTATTCTATTCTTTTTATTTTGAATAATACATGAAATATTTCAACAATCAATCAAAAATTCATCTCAATGAAGCTTAGGTGCTATTTTATGAATCCTTGTAAAAACTTGCAAAATTAATGGTGTAAAATTAGTGTGCTTTCATTGACATCATTTAAATCTTCTTTATAACATGTGTATGTAACTTAAATTATGTAGGAGTACTTTAGGACGACCTTATTGTGGCTACTAAAGTAACTAGTCATTTTATACACTGCTTCGGAAATTATAAATTCTGAAAAGCAATAAAAATTTAAACAAATTAATAGCTGCAAGTGTTATCAAGGTTGGTTTATAATTAGAGTGCATTATAGTTATTCTGAATAGTTGGTGAATAACTAGGCACATGTAAGAGCAGTGTAAATGAGAAATTTTAAACAAAAACTAGCTGGCTCGTGATATTCTCAGAGTATCGCCTTTTGTTAGATAATTGTAGGTGAGTTTTTCTGTGAGAAGTCATTATTTATGTATTGTGAACCTTAGTTTGTTAACTCGTTTTGTAGTAATCACGTTTACTCATTTACCACTTGGACATTGTTTCAACTATTCAACTTAATTAAATTGAAAACATTTGTGTTGCTTAGTTCCTTTAAAAATGGCGTAACGGCTAAGTTACCGGTTTTCTAGTAAATTTATTAGAAAAATGGTATTTATATTAAGATTTTTTCATTACTTTATAAATGCATTCTGCGCAGTTGTTGTATATAGTGTAATGGCTAAGTGATAGTGTCCCTGGTGTAGGTTCATGGGCGTCTTGGTTTGCAAGCAAGCTAACGCCTCATCACCCTAGCTTAACATCTTGGTCATCAGAACAATATTCAACATTCTAATGTGAACATTTTAAATCCATTTTGGGATATTATAAACATTAGTGTGCCAGTATGTGTATTTGCGAATTAAGTCGTCTTTTTATAATCTGTGCGTATTACATAATATTAAAATGTTCACGTCTAGATCTTATTATATTGAGTGCCTATAGCATTGAAAGTTCAAGTGTAAAAAGTCAGTTAATTTCAGTAATAATTGTCATCATATGTATTGATCTTCCATAAAATTACGATGAAATTAAAATATCGATGTAACAAATATGATACCTGGTTTATCTTTAATTTTAAGTGTTCTGTTCTAAAAGGTAGGTAGATATCTTTTATAATTTATTTATAATGTGATATTAATATGATTTTAGTAGAAGCGTGACGTTATTAGCATTTGGCAACATGGAATCGATTTGGCCCGCCAACTGCTTGAAAACATGTCTTGTGTATACAAAGGTAGGTAGATTTCCGATGGAAAACGTTATGGAAATTCTTTAGATTTATATGTATTTCCAAACGTAGGCAAGTTTTCTAATACTGTTACAATGTTATATATAATGCCTGCGGCGCATGGAGTTTCAATTTCTGTTCTTGTTAGCGGATGTTCACAATTCTATTTTGGTAATGGTTATGTTTTTCGTACATAATACCTTGTCCATTTTGTAGTAGGTAGGTATGTATACTGAGTTTCACACCGCACATTTGGTTCAGTGCACGAAGGCGACACGTGGGCCCACCGATCCGCTTAATGCGTGGCTTCCTAATAAAGCGGAATGATTTGACCGTGCTCACTCATCATTGCCAGGCAGATAAAGAATGAATACATTGTTTTATGCAAGTATTTCGCCATAGATCGAGCACTCGTTACTTACTTTTGTCTCTGCAATCTTAGGCAGAGTTGCTAGATTAATTCAGTACGTCTTGTATTACGTTAATGAGTGGGATGTAAACGTTAACTAAAGGTAATTAATCAAATGTGTGGGCTGTACAGTTTCAGACGATGAAAATATTGACGATGAGCGCAAGTGACTTAAATACGTAGATTGCATGGTTCTTATAATTATAAGTCTGACGCTTCGGGGGTAAATATAGCTGGTTTTTTGCAGGTTTAAAATAGATGAAATATTTCCTCGTAAATAACTAGTCTAAAACAGCTCAAGCAGTTGCTAGAATTTATCTCTAACATTGATGTCTTCTGTAACATTTTCAACTGTTTATTCAGTGGGTAATACATCATCAAGTTCTCCCAAACAAACTGCTAAAAATTCACATTTTACGATTGTCCGGATCCTGTCTGACTGTAATGTTACAGTGACGCAAATCGCCCTAGAGATACTTTACATTTGTTCCACTTTGATGTCTGCTAGCAAGCTGCTAATATTAGTGTTTGAAAGTATGATTATATTGTGTCCGTGGATGTTCTATGTGAAGCAAGCTGGTTGATGAAGTCATTATTCTCTTTATGAACTCTTTTTCCCTGTTCTGCTGGCAATCATCATCATCATCACCAGCCTATAATAGTCCACTGCTGGACATAGGCCTCTCCTAATGAGCGCCATATATGGCATCATTATGTGGGGGTTATTGCCCATAATCCCCACTGGGATACGGAAATACGGACTGCTAATTACCAAATGTTGATACCTTACCTACTGTATTTTCAATTGGTAATTTGCGTGTGACATTCCTTTCGTTATTGAGAATTTGAGACCTAAGCCCCGACTCCGGTTGACTATCGAGACTTTGATTTGCTTTTTGATATTTTTGATTCAATTTAAAGAAATCCATTGTTGTGCGCTAAAACGTATTTTTTATGATATCTGCTGTTTTCTGTCTCTTATATGGTAGGTACTTGCAACTTGTACTTTTGCGGAGTTATGCTAGCTACCAATAATGGTACGTTCGTTCTCGTAACTGTGTGAACGGCCTTGTGGGACCAATGAGAAAGCATTCGTTACCTACCACTACCAGCATTATATAAATTTTGGTGTGTGTGTACGCTTGACGAATATATTTAGCATCACTAATGAGCAAGCGAGGCTCTTTAAATGCAATTGCCCTCTATACATTCGATAATAACTGAAATAAATTTCCTCAATTCAATTTTCCGCCCATTGTTTTTAAATAAATAAGAACGTCTATCATTCGCTTATGAACTGGTCCTGTGCATCATAATAAACTACATTCCATAACAATTCTTTAAGACTGGCTTTTAGAGGTCACTCTGATGGTCTGTCTAAACTAAAATGTCTGATATCCTTTTTGAAAACCGGAGTAGGTATTCAAAAAAGATATCAGAAATTTTAGATTGTTAGACAAGGTAACCTGTCCAATATATAAGTACAGCTGTGATCATCTAATCATATAGGTATTGTGTTTGTATTTGAACGACAGACTACGTCATCTAAATGTCGTACCGTACAAATTACAGTAGGCTCGCTAATCAGTAGCATTAACACCTGTGCTTCTGAAAGGCAGGTTACAGGGTCTTTCTCAATGGGATTTTGTAGTAAAATTGTTTTTCTTTACAATATGCTTGATATCTGCGAGAGTATTTTATCTCGTTATTATATTTTAAAACGCGTGTACCGTTTTTAAGTTTCTTTGTATGCTTAGAGCCTATCTGCGTCTTATGTATTTGTCATTGGAAAGTACCTAATTAATAAGAAAGGCAGACATTAAGATTTTTGCTCGTAGGTAGTCGAAATTCTGTCATGATTTGTGCGTAACAGCTGTAACTTTAAAAATACCCTGTCAATTTATTAATGGGCTGACATCTTGCTCATCTTTCTTCAGTTGCATTTTGGCAAGTTTTGGCCGACATACTTGATGAAAGATATTTAAATACAAACTACATTTTCAACGATCTCGTTGGACTTGTTAGTGTTGTCGTTTGAAAGAGCATCACATTATTGCTCTTTTATTTGTGTTTTCAATATTTAATAGCTTGAACGGAATGGTCCAATCAAAGCGAACGTTTTATTACTAAGGTCGACCGTCTCGTTCAAGGCTTATCAGAAACTGGTTCGAATTTAGTAGGGCTCCTTTCATAACAAATCAAATCACCTTTCCATCTTCTGAAATGTCATCCGTTTTATTCGTTTCTTGACATGCATTATTAGGTATTTCTTGATTTCCTTACAAATAGGTAAATGGTTTGTTAGTTTCCTCCTAGACAAATTTTCTAAAATTTGCGTGGGCAAGTACCTAATACAGATTAATCTCTTAATCGATGTTTTACCTACCTAAGCTAATTTTAACAAATACCATTTTATTTAAGCCTCTTAGAATCACTGGAATATCTTAGAAGGGAACAAAATTAGATATTTGCTCCATGAATGCTGTGGTTTGTATTGTATTAAAAGATGGTATAATACAATACCTACAATACAACACATAGGTGTACACATAGGTAGATTTACATTTTTACTGCGAAGAATTGCTTTGTCACGCATCAAATTTTGACCAAAAGAATGAATATTCTCGAAAAGCCTTGTAAACTAGTTTGCTTCTAGCTTAGTAGGTATATGAGCTCAAACGAGACATATGTTTAAACATGTGAATATAATAAATACGTACTAAAAATAACTAACTTAAGTTGGGTTGTTGCATTAGATTCTAATTTGTTAGTTTATGCACATTAGTTAGAAAGGTTGCAAATTTTCTCTATTTTCAAAGTTGAACGCTCGAATTTGAGGACGAAGAAAATTATCTTTCTGCTCCTTGTCTAAAGACTGATATCTTATCATAGTGATAAGGCGTAGGTAATACCTACTGGCTTTGGGAAGGCATTCGACGAGGTCATTCATCACTATTTTTTCATAATATTTTGCCATATAGGCTCCTATATTATGTAAGGTAGTAACTTCTAGTTTACTTTGTGTTTGTTCTGTATCATCTTCAGCCGGTATTCAGCTATGAGTCTGCTTTAGATCTGAATAGTTGTTTCTTAAGGTAGGTAGGTACCTATCTAATCACAACCATTGGCTGGCTGGCTTATTGGTGAACGAAGTAACTTTGATGCGCATCTCTTGGTCATTCATTATCCATGTCTCAAATATTAGACTTTGTTGTTTTTTTAAGCACCTTCTAGTTAAGTTTTAGGTTTGTAAGAGAGTTTTAGTTTAGTCAAGTTTTTATCGTCATCTCACGATCTACAGCCACAGGTGGGTATGGTGTGGTACCACCTTCTCATATTGACACTCTTCCACTAGTGGACAAAAAACTGAGGCGAACTGAACATCAATTATCACTTTATTTCTTATATTATTTTGATAACTATGTATGTACCTATAGGTAGTATTAAATTTGACTTGTCTAAGTGCTTATTTTGTAAGCCTAAAGAAATAAAGATTTTGATTTCTGATTGGTATTGGGATCGCATCCAGTTAGTTGGTAGGTAGATACAAGGTAATCTGTAAAGGTAATAATATCCAAATAATAATTTTAGGTCATAAATGTTATTCCTGGTATTGTTTCTAAAGTACATAGGTATAATGTAGATTAAAGTATTAATACATTTTCCTTCCAGAAAGGTGAGTTGATGGAGCATATTATAAATAACCTACGTACCTACTGTATGTTAATTATATATTATTATGTTACTTTGAAAGGTGTATTAGGCAAGTAGTTTTAAATAGAATTATTTTGCTGGTTCGTTAAAGAGTGCATGGACAAGAACAAAATCTTTGGCTGCAGCCTAGCTACCCCGTTTTGCGCAAGTCGTCGTCGGTCGCTCCCCCCTACATCGATTTGTATAAAACTGGCTGCTATCCGTGGCTACGAGACAATAAGAGTATATTTTGGGAAAATCGCCTAATAACTCTTTGGACAAACAACTGGTAGGTATAGTTTTCTGTTATTCTGTATGAAAAAACCTATTTACCTTAAATACCTCACTCTCGAGACTTATTCTCCAACATTTATCTGCTCTTTATTTATGCGCATTGTAATAGGTATAACAATTGTTTCGTTCTGTGTTTCTATTTTTACGCTAACGAGACACGCTTAGTTGGTGCCAGCTAGGCAACCAATAATTTGTTTTGCACCTACCAAAGAGAATTTTGTCACCACTGAACAATTAATTATTAATTAATTAAAAAGTTATCGACATAGCTCAAAGCATTAGCAAGCTGAAGTGGCAGTAGGCCGGTCATATCTCGCGAAGAACCGACAGCCGTTGGGGTAAACGTGTGCTTGAGTGGAGACCGTGACTTGGCAAACGTAGTGTAAGACGCCCTCGGCCAGGTAGGATGACGATCTGCGAAAGACTGCTGGCAGATGCTGGATGCGGCAAGATGAAAACAGGGCGCTATGGCGCTCATTAGGGGAGGCCTATGTCCAGCAGTTGACTAATATAGGCTGATGATGATGAACAATTAGGAACCAAATTCATCTACATATTACCGGCCTGGCTTGTTAGCTAGTACTGTACTAACTAATCAACGCCTTAAGACTAAACGTTTCTTATGGTTACACACACATTAACATCGGTTTTAGAAAAAAGTTCTTAGATTATTGGTGATTGCAGATTCATTTTTCGATTGAGTAAAATTACGCTTGGTTAACGGTCGATTGACAGAAAACGATGATGATATGGTGTGTTATGGGAACTACTTTACTTTAAATCCCATAAATTAATAAAAAAAATCACTAATATTATAAATGCGAAAAAGTTCAATTGATGCGTTTGTTTCCTCTTTTCGCCAAAATTACTGAACGTACCTATCGGGCTGAAATTTTGAATAGACGTAGAACAACCTGGAATAAAACGTGCTTCTTTTCATCAATTCATCACGCAGGTGAAGCCGCGGGGCGCTGCTAGTTAGTATCTAGATATAATATTGTATCCAAGTCTTGAACATGACTGGTATATAGCTATAAAGAGTAAGTATTTCTATACGACTCGGTTTTTTTTGGCAACTTTTCAACAGATTTTCAATGACGATTGCTGTCTATTTCAGAATGACATTGCTCTTGGACTGTGGCTTTGCCGGTTACAAGGACATTCATTGTCCATCTTCATTGTTAGAGTTTAACGCACTCTACTAAGTCAAGTTCTATGACTTTGCCCTCTTCGTAAACCGATCTTAACTTTCAGGAATAGATGACTCGTTTAGCTAAGTTTCTTCTTTTATCATATCACATAAACTCTAATTTTATGAATGCGAAAGTTGGGATGGACAGATAGAAGGGTGGATGGAAGGATGGATGTTTGTTACCTACCTCTTCACGCCTAAACCACAAAACTAACCACTTGATTACTTTAGCCGAAAAAAGAATGACGGGAGCTCTAGTTAGTTTCATCAATAAAAATTGCTGGCTAAGTCTAAATATGCTGATAATGTGTGATGTGCAGTTTTTTGTAACTGAAAGTTCTCTTGTTAAGTATATAATGTAAGCAGGTAAAACTTTCATGAAATATGAGACGCATTCGATGTAGGATTATCTTAGATAGATACTTAGACACTATTTTTTTTTTTTTTTTTTTTTTAGTAGCCCGTAGGGATCCCACTGCTGGGCAAGGGCCTCTCCCAAACATTTGGGAGGAAGACACTATTAATAAGGCGTATTCATTAAAAGTGAAACTCTATTTAGGTACCTTAGAAATTAAAAGATTCAGGGATCTTTCGCGGAAGAATAAAGCTTTTGGTAATCTATCAGGATCAATAGGTATAGGCCACATCATTCCAAACTAAAAAAGCCATCGTTTCATTCTGGATGATTTGTATCTTTTTCTAAATCTAGCTTCCCTACTATCTATACTTATAATAAAACTGTAACAGGTCCAATTCTGTACATTGAAGATATTTTGAAAATTTTTTTTGGAGGGCACTTTATTATCGATTCTCAAGCCAAAACTGTAATTTTTTTCATTCATGTCTGTCTGTCTGTCTGTCTGTCTGTCTGTCTGTCTGTCTGTCTGTCTGTATCGTAAACGCGCATCACGCCGAAACTACTTGATGGATTTAAATGAAACTCGGCATGATTATTGGTCATACTACGAGGAAGGACATAGGATACTTTTTATCCCGGAATTCAGTAAGGTTCCCATGGGAGAGGGTATGAAAGTAAAATTCCTTTACCGCGCATCACGCCGAAACTGCTGAATGAGTTAGAATGAAACTCGGGACGATTTGAGTTCATACTACAAGGAAGGACATGGGATACTTTTTATCCCGGAATTCGGTAAGGTTCCCCTGGGAGAGAGGGTGAAAGAAGAATTCTTCAACCATGCATCACGACGGAAGTGAATGAATTCGAATGGAACTCGGGACGATTGGACATGGGATACATTTTATCCCGGAATTCAGTTAGGTTCCCCTGGGGTATACGGGTTTTCAAAAATTTCTCACAGCATAACTGAACGACGCGTGTGTACGCGTCGTTCAGATGCTGTGAGAAATTTTTGAAAACCCTTATAGCCCAAGGGAACCAAACTGAATTGAACTGATAAACGCGAAAGTTTGTAAGTATGAATGGATAGATGGATGGATGTTTGTTACTCTTTCACGCAAAAACTGCTGAACTGATCTGGATGAAATGGCACAGAGATAGATTATAAGCTGGAATAAGAAATAGGCTTTATTTTATCTCGAAAATCCCACGGGAAAGGGAATTACGCAAGTAAAATCGCGAGTACTCCAAATACTAATCATGCGCAGACGAAGTCGCGGGTACCAGCTAGTTTCTAATAAATGTCTTGGGTGCATAGTAAAAAAAAACATTTATTGCCTATAAATTTCTTTAGTAAAGTTATAGGTTCACCATCGATTGGTTTCTTGTATTCTTTTTGTCTCCACTCCACCTGCCATCGTATGAAGTGAATGAACACTTCAAGCACGGCTGATAAGTTCCCAGGGCTTGGTCGAAGCCGTTTAATTATTCAGGAAAATTTAAAAATAATCCCCGCCACGCCCGCTCTTCGTACGACGACGCAAGGTCACCTCGATGTGATAATTTGTTGTTATAATTTCGCACGATGCGATGTGGAGTTAGGGTTGCCAGGTCTAAACTTTCACGTCCGGGAGTCCGAGACAATTATGGCTAAAAAACAAAGTCTGCCAATGCGAGTGGTCTAATATGCAGGTTTTATGAGCCGGGGCCTCAGGTTCGCCTGTCCTGAAAATCTACATTTCTTAGGATCTCGAAATCCGGGACAATTAGGGATGATTTATATTAGACCGGGCCGGGCCGTATACGTGGCCCGGACGGGGCACGGATTTGAAACGTTACATACATTTTATATGAACCAGTTTATATTACACCTTGCATGATCCGTGTCCCGTCCGTAGTTTAAGTGTAGAACGGATGAGCCTCGCTCCGGCCCCGCCCCGGCCTGCACTCGGCCCGGTCTAATATAAATTGTCCCTAAAGGCCTTATTACTGGAGACAGAACAAGATTCCGGGACAATCCCGGAAATCCCGTCCATCTGGCAACCCTATGTGGAGATGATGTTGGTAGCACTGATATATCTATAGCCAGCTCCCGGACAGCTGTCCGTCCGTAAATAATTCCCCGTTGAGGCTGGAATCATGCCGAGACCAGTGCTTCCGCGTTACAAGGGAAGGTCGAATTGTAAAAGGTTGTTAGCTTAACGGCTCCAGTGAATTGTGAGTTTGAAGGCCTCTTGGAACGTGTAAATAGGGGTTGATTGATTTAGTTTGAGGCAAAGCTAATTTTTACTAGTGAATAAAAGTAGGTAGGTAAGTACCTATTTCGCTATTTTATGTAAGTACATTGTCGTCTTTAACCTAATGAAGAGTCGGTCGGTACTGCCCAAATTGTCTCTGGGAACCCATGTAACTAATAATTCATGGTAAAGCAAGTAAAGTAGGTACTACTACTACACCTACCTACCAAAAAAAGGATTAAGCGGATTTCAATTACATAGGTAGATTATATTTTCAAGAATCATCATCATCATCAGCCTATATTAATCCACTGCTGGACAGAGGCCTCCCCCAATGAGCGCCATAGCGCCCTGTCTTCAGCTTTCAAGAATATCATGTCTAAATGTTTGAACTCAACACAAGAGAAGTGCTAAGGTTATTTTGACGTTTCAAGCAGGTCAGGTACTACTTAAAATAACTTAAATATTTTATTGGTCGGTAGGTACTGAAATAGGAACCTAGTACTTAATAGGATGGTATCATGGGTGGCAATGACGAATTGACGTCAGCTTTGTTATCATTAACATGTTTACCAATGTGTTATTTGTTGGTTCACAACAGCAGGATCCTCCTGATTTCCCTTTAGTTTCTGTCTTGTTATTTCAACTCATGTTAATTAAAAACCTAGTTCATGATACGTTAGTAGTAACCGCCTGAAAACTTTGAGGTTTTACTAAGCCGATCTCAAGTGATGAGTTTTTGACAGATTATCATTGAAAACTGTCTTGAAATTATGACTTGAGACGCGCTCTTTAAGGATGAAACGTGGATGCTTTAGGTACGTCAATGCATTTCTACTATGATAAAGTATAAATACGAAGAAAAATCATAAAAAGTCTAGGTGTAGGTAACCCAAGAGTGAGAGTGTCCGTCCAGACATTCGCAATTTTTACAAATATCTTCTAAAAAAATTGTGTAACGTGTTAATGTGATTAATAAGATTATATAGAGGTAGCAACTTGAAATCATACTTTTTATCGAAAAGAAGATGAGGCTTCAGGGAACTACTAAGCCTAAAAACTGGGTAGATACTAGGTAGGAACCGTAATACGATGCTAGTCTACTACGGGTTATCTAATGTGTTTGGTTACCTTCTTAGATACGTAACAAACTTACTCAACAAAACAAGTTATTGATAAAAACGATTAATAGATTCATTTTTGCGTCCTTGATAGACGTGCCGTTAGCCAAGCACCTTGTTAACTATTAAAGTACAAAATGTTGTAATTATTGTAATGAGCCTATTTCTAGCCGTACGTACGGCGCTCAGATTTTTAGTTATCTGGTTTTATCACATAATCTACGATAATTATTTATCTAGCCGTCGTCATCGTATCGCAACAATGGAGTGGGAAACTATCGATACATTTTTTCATCATCATCAATGGCCTCTACATCCACCAAGAATGATAGAAGTTGTTTGTTTTTCGGCGTCTAATAATTGAAATATGCAAGTTTTGTACGAAGTTTAGAGAACCTACACCTAAGTTTAGAGAAGACTACCAGATGCTTACGTACTCTGACAAATGGCCGTCTTCTATAGAACAAATCCTGACATTTTAGCCGAAGGCAAAAAAGTGTTCTATAAATTGGTAAATAAATAGGCTCCTGCCTGGGGTTCAAACCCAGCAACTATGATTGATAATGATGTCGGTAAGCTGATTGAGCTGCGAATTTTCTGTCTTTTTTTTAGAAATTAAGGTTTTACGTTACTTTTTATTTGTTACCGGTATTAGGTACCTACTGTGCAAGCAAAGTGAAGTAGGTAAACGAAGTCGAGGTCTGGAACATAGCCAGTTAACATGAAATATGATCCGCGAAATACAGCGAAATACTTACCTAAGCGGTTTATTGTTAGGTACCTACTTAAGTTTTTTCAAATCCTTTTGCATTCACAGGAAATTTTTGTATAGTTTTTGCTCGCGGTAAATTAAGTGGGTAACAGAATTTACACAATGTATTGATTTGAATAACAATGCGAATTTCGTATTTAAATAAAACCGTCATTTTCAAAAACGCCGGTACCCTTACATCTGACTAAAAATCCTGACATGCTTAAGAATGAGAACTTAATCTCAATAGCACAAGATTTTTATGCCATGCGAATAGGTAAGGTATGCAAATATTTCCCGATAAAAAATTGGCAATCAATTGCAATGCTAATAAAAACTGTGTGCTATTGTTACTACATCATCATCACGTGTAGGTCTTTAAATTAGAGGTAGATATAGGTATTACACAAGTTTTTTTCCAATGACTCTCCCCTTTTTTCCTTCTCCTCTCTTAAACATCACAAGGTCACCTATGATGAGGAGTGAGGACCACACTAGAACCGTCTTTGAATTGAAAATCTTCGCAATACAATGTTACATTTTCACGTACATATGTAGGTAAGTACATCTAAATAATTCGTCCTTTCCTTCTGTAGCTCTGAATTTCTGAATGAACTGAACAAGATCCTTTCAGATAAATTGCTTTACGTCACGGAATGAACACAAAAGGACGTTCCTTCGGCATAAGGTTCCTAGACTGTTGGATAAGTCTGAGCTTTGTAAGGTTTCTAAGACCTTTTTCAAATTGTTGTTAGAAGGTATGCGATGCCAACAAATGAGGTAAACCGACCATGAATTAGGTACAATACCCATATGAGATAAGGTTCTATCTTTATGTAGACTACCTTTACCTACCAAGCGGAACGTGCTAAGTTACAAGGTACATAAAGGTAATTCCAAAACCGAAATATTGTGCATTCCTCAAGACAAAATGAACTTGAAACACCCTTTTTGAAATTGTTTGAAATAGAATGTGTGCGATGCCAAAGATTGAGCTGAATTGATCACGAAATAGGTAGGTAGGTACTACCCATTATGAGATAAGGTTCTAACTTTATGTAGGTAGAGACTTGTACCTACTGCTGACTACCAAACTGTACTAAGTAACAAGGTACATACCTAAAGGTAATTCGAAAACCGAAATCGGCGAAATCTTGTGCATTCCTCAAGACAAAACGAACTTGCTCGCTTCACCTTGACTTGGTTTATAATGTTAATGACAGCGAATCGCCAGCCAGCGCGAGTGTTTTGCAACAAATGGGCCTCTCATTGATCGTCTTTACGTTGCCAAACACGAAATTTTATGCTTCTCCTAATGGATTTTGTTATAGCTGAAGTAAAGTTTTATGAAGCGGTTTGGTTTTGTCCGGGGAAAAGGCTCTGCAGGTTGGCTTAAGTGCCTATTGATGATTAATAAATGTCTAAAAATAGAGCACATTAAGAAGAAAAGAGAATTATTACCTACTAGCGACCCGCCCCTGCTTCGCACGGTTTTATTATACGTATAAACCTTCCTCTTGAATTAATCTTACATCTACTTTACATCTTAAAAAAAAACAGTATCAAAATCCTTTGCGTTACTAAAGAATTAAGCATACTAAGGGACATAAGGACATAGGGACGTTAGGGACAGAGAAAGCGACTTTGTTTTATACTATGTAGTGATTTACTTTTCACGATGATGTCATTGTTTATCAGTTCTGGTTGTCAAAACAATAGCAATTTGCTCCAAAATAACCCCGCAAGACCGGGGTGTAAGGAAATTTTTTCAAACGCAACATTTATCCAATGTTAATATTGGATGGAAGAACGTTTGTTACCAAGTCCATTAGGTATTCGCGATGTGTCTGTGACGCACGTCAGCCGCAAGATTTGGATTGGATACAATAGAAAATTATTTGAGACACAAACAGGCATCAGATAACATCTGAAGGAAATGCGTGGCATTAGGTAGGTGTCTCTATTGTTATTTTCGCGGAGACCACACACTTTGGAAACATGGTCGCAAATCGTTTCTGGTTGTGCTAAAGAAAAAGGATGTTTCGTTATACAAAGATCCATGCATCAAATTTATGAATTATCAATACAATATTTAGGACAAGTATCTACACGCGGCTTCGCAGGCGTTATTTCCCTTCAGGCCCGGAATGTTGAATTTGCCAAAATGTTGTATTCTTATAATGTTGAATATACCAAAACGTTTCTATACCGTGGGAACTTATTTATGGGATGAAAAATAGGGTTTGTGTTATTCCAGGGTTATAACTACGTCTTTTCAAATTTCAGCTTGCTCCGCTCAGTAGTTGTTGCGTGAAAGGGGAACAAACATCCCTACATCCAAACAAACTTTCACGTTTATAATATTAGGAAGGATAAGGATGGATCGAGTCCCTACCAATTCATTTCTTACGCCGTCATTTGGTTTTCACCAGTGTAAGTAGTTTCAAATATTTTTAGAATTTTTAACAAAGCACCTGTTGTTACAACTTTCTATTAGAAATACTGCCTGGTGTGCGCCAAAGGAATTATCTTCGTGGAACAGACGCCGAGAAGGCCTTTAATTACTCTAGCTTCTAAGAAACATACAATAATTGCGCACAGTGGTCGACCCTCGAACCTGATAGTTGCAGACGCTACGTCATCCGACACACATAGCTTAGGCCGGCCATAGACGGGCAGCTTGAAGCACGCATCGACTGCTTCAAGCTGCGACTGCATGCACAGTGAACTACAGACTTCTATGTACATACAAGAACCGCTCAAGCGGTTGCAATGCTTCGGGCAGTTGGCAGCACGGTAAAATTTCATCATGCGGTCAAACAGTCGCCAGGCATACGCTGACTTCTCGAGTTGTCGATTGCTCGCGCAGTTACCGCCGACCGCGCTCATAATTTTTTTCTTCATTTGCTCGGGACGAAACTGGATAAGACTGGCGCAGGATTGAGTGGAGTGGCACAAAAGTTTGGAGGCCTATACCCAGCAGTGGGTGAAGTCGGGCTGCGGATGATGATGATGATGATGATGCTCGAGGAGTTTAACTACTCGAGCAGTTATCAATCGCAGCCTCAAGCATGCCAATGCCTCGCAGACTCTTGACTGCAAGGGTGGTTCTTGTATGTTGATCATGATCACAGGTATTTCGAGCTGCCCGTGTATGGCCTGTCTTACTTGCTGTTGTGTATTATCAATGGCAGTCTCAAGCTGTTGATTGCAAGAGTGGTCCGTGTATGTTGATCACTAGGTACCTAACTGCTCGAGCTACCCGTGTATGAACGGCCTTACTCACTGTTGTGTAAACAGCTACGGTTTCAGCTGATTGATAGAACTTGGTGACTGGCATACTTAGTTCGCTATTTCCAATGAGTTTTTGCTGTTCCATAACTTCATCAATTAAATCATTTTGATTTGATAATCAAGTGAAAAGATGTCAACATGGTGACTGGCTATACTTAGTTTGCTATTTCCAATGAGTTTTTTCCCTCTGAGGTTTTTTCCAGTTCAATAACTTCATCAATTAAATCAATTGTAATTTGAAAATCAAGTCACAAGATGTCATTCAAGCAAATGTTTTATCTTAGTTAGGTCATGGATGCAATTGTTCACTGTGTAGGTTGTCAATCAATTATAATTGATACAATAGTCCTACTCTAGGCCTAGGTAATTAGACCAAGGTTCTAGGTAGGTACTAGGTCTACATAAGAGGAGGAGTATTGTGAGTTTTGTTTTACTAGAAAGGCTACTACTGGGTATAAAGCTCCCAGTGGTATTACGAGTAAGACTGTTGAAAAAAATCCCCATAGTTTAACTAGTACCTACCTACCTAAGACTACTCGGTATGGCTACTGGGAATAGGTGGAAACTGTGATTATAATGGTTTTAGGACAATAAGTACAAACACCAACCCTTTGCCACGAGTTTAGGTATCTACCTTCTAGTACCTGCCAGCGGTTTCGCTCTCGTTGTTTTTATGGAAACGTTTCAAGACAATTTCTCTCCCATGGGAACTGATTTATGGGATGATAGTAGCCTATGTTTTATTCCTAGAACTAACTACCTACGTCTATTCCAAATTTCAACACGATTCATTGAATAGTTTTTGCGTGAATCATCCATACATTCCTAGTACAATTTTCGTGGATCTTGGTCTTTACCGTGGATCTTTACCTTCTTATTTTCAAAAAAGTTGGTATTGGGACTAAGCCTTTGCATATTCATGTCCATTATCAGCATAAAAAGCCAATGAAACAAACAAAATTGAATTTGTTCTTAAATTGGTTTTCTTTAGTCTAAGAGCTCATATATTTTCAGTTTCAAATTGCTTGTCTTTCCTAATTTCCTTTTCTACTACCACTGACTTAAAGAACCTGCAAAAATTATCAATAGGTACTGGGGTACAAAATTCAAACAAATCGTTCGATGCCCTTTAAACACTGGTGACGCCGCCGGTAACAAAATGAAACGGGACTATGCATTTAATTTTGCATATTCATGCCAATTATCAGCATAAAACATAAACAAAATTGAAGTTGTTCCTAAATTGGTTTTCTTTAGTCCATATAATATTTTCAGTTTCAAATTGCTTGTCGTTCTTCCACTTCCGATTTGCCTTTATTATTAGGTACCATTGACCTAAAGAAATTAACCTACAACCTAAATAATGCATAGATAGAATTTGTAAATTTTGTACTGGTACAAATTTAAAGTTGCTTCCTAACAAATCATTCGATGCCCTTTAAACACTGGTAACAAAATGAAGTCATTAAAATGTAACATAGCCTTTCTATTGGCTGTCAGAAGATTAAAGGAAATAATTCCTGATATCACCCGGATTTATAGCGGCGATAAAGTATCCTTCCTTATATTTTGTATCTATAGTATACCTATACATATCACTACATAGTATAAAATAAAGTAGCTTTCTCTGTCCCTATGTCATTATGTCCCTTTGAACGCTTAAATCTTTAAAACTACGCAACGGATTTTGATGCGGTTTTTTTAATAGATAGAGTGATTCAAGAGGAAGGTTTTTACGTACCGTAAAACAGTGCAACTTTGCCCAACTAATTTGACTTTGCCCACCAGGGTACTTTTTTTAAAAGTCTTAGTATTATCGAGAATGTTCTAGTAGCTTTTATTTCTTATTTATTGGTAGAATTCTGAATATGTCACTGACAACACTAATTAACCGACTGTTGCTAATTTCACTTCAATTGACTGTCAGTTGATGTCAAAGTTGGTGGTGTTTTTGGCGGGCCAAATTTCGTGCGGAAAACTTTATTGAAAAACAGTACTTGCAGTTGCAGCAGGCAAGTAATTATTTTACCACTATAAGTTTATAACAAATAAACAATAACTGTCGAATATCTGACGCGAAACCTTTTTTAAACTCGAAAATATTCAGGTGGGCAATGTCAAATTACTTTTTCTGGAGTACTGTTTACGACTTTGCCCACCAAAATATTGTTGTCAGGGTTGTCACTACGACATTAAATGAAAATTGATTTATGTATGTCCTATTATTAGTAGGTCGGTTGGTATCTTTCTAACCACCTATAAGACGACCGTTGTGGCGCGTTGGGCGAAGGTCCGCCTGCGACGTTAGTTAGTTAGTTAGCGGGTTCGATTCCCGCCTCGGAACAAATTTGTGTACGATCTGCAGAAATTTGTTCCGTTATTCTGGGTGTTTTCTATGTATAATAAAAAATATCTATCTATGAAATGTATTGTATTAAGTATATCAGTCATCTAGTACCTATAACACAAGCTCTGCTTAGCTTGGGGCTAGATGATGCTGTGTGGACTGTCCGGAATTATTTATATATTTATTTTATTATGAGAAAGTATTTAGTTTTCAGTATTTATTTATTTCAATTCCTCTTTATCAAATAATGTAATGAAAAATTTACTATTTCTACAGTTTTTTTGTATATTAATCCCTTAATTTGTTTTATAAGCTAAATGAGGTACTTACCTTATTATTAATAATTTTTTTTGTGTCAGATACTAATAACCAGCGTTAAGGTGAAAATTCTACCACGTTTTGTTAAAGCAAAAAAGCTATAATTAATGTAATGGTTATTTTCAGAATGAACAACAAAAAGTAAAAAAAAAAGAAGAGTACCAGGGGCATAGAGAGAGAACATATAGAGACTATTCTGAGGATATGCTATGCATTAGCAGTAGAAATGGTCGAAAAAAAAACAATGTGACAACCCTAGCACATTTTTTTATTTGTATGAAAATTGACCAAAAATTATTTGTGTCTTTGCCCACTCAATTTAGGCGATTAATTTGCTTGCTTGAACGTTTCATATTAAGATATAAAGAAACATTGATTGCCCCTATTGCTTGTTCCTTAAATCTTGAGATCATACGGTCAAAAATACCGGAATTACGATTTTTTTTGCAAAATGGGCAAACTTGTAATTTTTTATTTTATTTGGCCCGCTCTCTAAATTATGATTTTTTACACATACCGTCCCATTTTATTCGATTTTTAATCTTTTATTTGCAAAGAACAGTATTTATTTATAATAATGTAGCGCAAACATAATTTGAACTATACATACTTTTTAAATTATCTAAAATTAAACCACTAAATCCAAGAAAATTGGGCAAAGTTGCACTGTTTTACTGTATAATAATACCGTGCTAAGCCGGGGCGGGTCGCTAGTATATCTATATAATGTACCTTAAGCTATATTATTATAATATACCTTAAAAAGCTATAAATTGACTTCAAATTCTTTAATACAAAAATTAGAACATCACACTAGTCGAAGTCTATAAAATATGTACCTACATACATACTAGCAGCGCCTCGCGGTTTCACCCTCGTAATTCTCGTTCCCGTGGGAATTCAGGCATAAAGTATAGCCTAGGTGCTATTCCAGACTACGATCCATCTCTGTGCCAAATTTCATCCGGATCCGTTCTGCAGTTTTTTCGTGAAAGAGTAACAAACATCCATCCATACTTACAAACTTACACGTTCATAATATTATTAGGATAAGAATAACACAGAGCGGTTCGGTTACATCTTGATCAAATTTAAATAGAACAACACGAACAGCAAAAGCTTTCGAATAAAAATGAATTTTCAAAAAAGTTCACCTTTAAAACAGTTATGATGTTAATAAGAAAAATCAGTCGAACGAGGTTCTTCTTCTTTTTGGTAATCGGTTGACAGACAAGGTACCTAGTACAATGGTAATAGGTAGTAAAGAAATATCCCCACCACCCTACGTAGCTGGTGTGGTGAGTGACTTTGTACAAGTAAGTGGCGATTTGATGACCAATTTTGCAATTGTGAGTCCAATTCACCTGCTATTATTTATGGCAATAAAAAATACCCACGGATATCATCAAGTCTCAGCTTTGCACTCTATGGCTTCATCATCATCAACCTATTTTAGTCCACAGTGGACATAGGTCTCCCCTAATGAGCGCCATAGCGCGTTGTCTTCAGCTTGACACATCCAGGATCTGCCAACAGTCTTTCGCAGATCGTCATACCACCTGGCCGGAAGGCGTCCTACGTTTGCCGAGTCGCGGTCTCCACTAAGAACACGTTTACCCCAACGGTTTTCGGTTCTTCGCGAGCATATCTCGCGAAGAACACTGCCACTTCAGCTTGCTAATTCTTTGAGCTGTCGTTAACTTTGGTTCTCTGTCGTGTATTCGTTACAAATCCTATCCTTCAGAGAGACTCCGAGCATAGCTCTTTCGGTCATAAAATATTAAATAACACAGATAGATATTCTTACTAAACATAAAATTTAAGGGTTTATTAAAAAATTATCCATCGACGACCGATGAGGCGCGGTGGATGTATGTAGGTCCGCTTGCTACGCATGAGGTTGCGGGTTCGATAGCCTTAGGTGGGACCAATATTTTTTTACGTTCTGCAAATAGGTATTTGTTCTGAGGTTAATAAAAAGAACTGTGTATTTGTATTGTCTTAAGTATATCCGTTAAGTATGTTTTGCATTAAGTAAATATAAAAGTATAGGTAAGTATAAAGTAAAGTATAAGTATACCCATAACGCAAGCTCTGCTTAGCTTGGTGCTAGATAATGCTGTGTGGATTGTTCATCATTATTTATGTATCTATCTATCTACGAGCATGTTCTCTGATGCACGTGGCATCTACATACTTACAATGAATATGTTCGTGAGATCTGTCTTCATTGCCTCTCAGAATTGCAATTCTAATGCGTTGACCCAGATCGACTTAAGATTCAACATTTGGGTCACACTCACACATTTCTTACTATGTGGTGGGTGGTTCCTATCTGACTAAAAGCTTTTTGAAATCTAGGTAACTTTTATGATGCCTGAGGAAATCTTGTTTGGGTTTCGATTCATTTCACTCTTCTTATTGAGACCTACTCAAACACAAAATAGACTAGGCAAATAAATTGGTGTGACTTGTTAAGATTTTTTCTCCCATTGAGTCGCACTGTTACTCGTTGCAACTTTTTTATAGAAGAACTCCCAACATGTCACACCTGTGTAACAATGTGACTCGATGGGAGAAAAAATCCCAACAAGTCACACTGTGACCGGATTTGGTGACTCGTTGGGAGTTCACACTTGTTTTGGCACTTTGGTAATTGGAATTTAACTGGACATAAAGACAACAACACGATGTGTTTGAATTTAGGATATATTTTACGAGCGTGCTCCTTAGAATAAGAATCATTTATTTGCATAAAACATGAGTATATTAACTATCGTTCGAGCATACAATTATGTTAAAATATAAATAGATGATGACCTACATATTGTGCCACTACTGGCGTGCAAATAGGAGAGGACACTCCGCAAATTTGTCTTATAATCCTAACTATGTAATTTTATAAATGCGAAAGTAACTGTGTCCGAGACGTTTTCACGCCTAAACTACTAAACCGATTTCAATGAAATTTTGTACAGAGATAGTATTAAGCCTGAAAGAGTCTTTTTAATGTGAAAAAGGGTTGTAAGGGGTTGAAATAGCGGATGAAAGTTTGTATGGAAGTTTCGTCATTTTTGAAGCTGTTAAAAGTTTTAACTTATTTTGTAGGCTTTTGATTAGATGATATTTAAAGATTGTAAAATTTTACCCAGGGTAGGGGGTAATATAAAACTGGGGGTTGTGTTATGGGTGCTAGAAAACTGAAATACTTAATACTTATACATTACATAGATAATTATGTTTTTATTATAAATAGTAAACACCCAGAACCCCTGCCCAGCAACAAATATTTGCAGACCGTACAATTATTTTTCCCAAAGCGAACCCCCAATGCAGGAGCGTTGCAGACAAACCTTCGCACACCACCATGCCACACGGTCGTCGTCAGAAATAGCAATAGCACGCGTGATCTGATACAAATAGGTTTGCTCAGGCAAGACTTTCAGGCAAAAAAACCTTTAAGGTTAGATACCTACATAGTTATTGTCATCACACGTGATTTAAGAAAAAAAAAATGTAAGTATTTTAAATTTACAAATTTCAGTCCATTAATCTATTATTCGATAATGTTGTCCAATAATATTTCCCCATCGGCTTGACTTCTAAATTTTCGCCGATGAACCCCCTCGTTCTGCTGGTTTCTGTTTGAGTTGCCAACTATAAATAGGTTACCTTCCTATGACGGTAATAGCATTGTTTAGAAGCTATTCTTTGGTCTCATAAGGCAGAAAAATAGAGCGAACGACGTAGGTGGTAGGTATGTGGGGCACGCCTCGCCCGAGGTATGAATGAAGGGCGACCACGTCATATCACAACACCTTTACCACTATTTACATTTAATTTCACGTAAGATTATTTATTCAGGAACTTACGGAACACGTTTCTAACCCTTAAGTTTTTGACTAGACTTCTAAAACATTACCTCTACCATGAGTTTTGACATTACAATCGCCTGACTTTAATATAGTAGTTACGTAAATACGCAGATAGCTTATTACGCGCATGTTTAGAACCCAACTATCCGCAAGAGGCGCTGTTCAAGTTTTCATACATTTTTTAACTACAGTTGCTAGCGAGTATAGTAAGCAAAAACTCATGGTATTTGTATTTTTTGACCACTATTCTGTCTCTCTCTGTACTTATTTATACACAAAACGTGACGAACCCCTGTGGCTGTCATGTGACGTCGTCGACCGGTAAATTATAATAATGTCATGAAAACACATTCATTTACGCACTTCCATACGAAATGCGAATGTTTTTGAAAAGCCCACACAGACTGGTCCCGTTTCGGTCCATCACAGCCGGTTATTTATGAATATTTATGAAGCTGTAACTTGGTGGCTACTTCATCGTTATTAGTATCAGTGGCCAGGCCTTTCTAGACCATTTTTAGACATAGGCCTCCGTTTATAAGTGAGAAGCGGTTAGGTACATCGCAATCTATTATCATAGGTAAGATTTGGAGATAATATCCAAAACTTACCTGATTGCTATTAGATGCGTATTTGTTTTCTATGAAACTAAAGGTAGGTAATTCATCTAAATATGTATATAAAAGAAAGTCGTGTTTGTAACAACACTTATAACTCGAGAACGGCTGGACCGATTTTTATGATTTTTGTGTTTTTGGATTTGTCTTCGTCGGGAATAGCATATTATGTATAAAAATATGATATTTGACAAATAAATAAATTTTCCCTCGGGCGACGCTGCGGGGCGCAGCTAGTAATAAATATTTGTATCTGTATATTTAAAGCAATATCAGTTAGTAAAAAATATCATGTAATTTTATCGAAAAGATTTTCGTGATGATCATGAAATATAAACAGGTGTGAATATTTTACAAACCGAAAAATAGCGTTAGCAGATAAATGAAACGACTTAAGGCCCTGTCTGTCGACAATCGGTCATTTTTAAGTAGAAATAGGTAATGTTTCTGAGCAAGCTACATTTCAAATTTATAAATATATATTACTTCACGTTCGTACATAGATTAACAGCTAAGCTGAAAACATAACAGCAGAAACTTTTCTCAATTAATATATGTTTTCAAAATGGCGCGTTTCAGAATTTAATATAAAAATATATTGATAGCTACGATAAACATCAACTAGGGAGTTATTGTTAAAGTTAGGTAACATTTTTATCTAGAATCCGGTTAGCTTAGTCTTTTGATGAAGATTCTCAATAAATTTAAATATTAATTTATTCGATTAACAGCAGGCGCTGAGCCCGCCGCCCATGCATCAGTACCACCGTGACCGCTGTCAAGGCCGGACGTGTGCTTGATGTCGTCTCAGATATCAATGACAAACCATACGTAATATTTATCGTGAATATTCGGTTAGAGCCTGTCCAGATGGGGCGTTTTACGTGCGCTCCTATGCGCGGTGCGTTAGGGAGGGACTCGGAGACAGTTATAAACATGGAACCAAATAAAATAGTTCTGGAAAAGTCGGAAGCAAAAAGCACTACAAAGATTTAACATACATCCAATTCTACTAATTCTTCCGTTATTAGTTAATTGTAACGTTTCATGGTTCTATTGGATTATCTCTGATTGATTCAATTTTCCCATACTGCTACTTTTTTTTCAATTTCGTCTATGAAAAGTACGGTAATTTATTTTTTTTTGACTGGACGATGAATCGCGCTCCAGCATCTGGACGGGATGTAGGTATAGTGCTCTAGTATCTGGAGAAAGCGCGAATGTTTAAACGCGAGAGCACTTGCGAGTAAAACGCTCCATCTGGACAGGCTCTTAGCTAGCGTTCCCTGACAGATTGACTATGTTTCATTTCGATTGACAACTAGGATTTAGGCAAATCGAATTTTTGAATATAGAATACCACTACGCTACACAAATTATCAAAACTAAATTTCATTTAGCATCCAGAGATATGATATCGTTTTGCATAGAGTGGAACTGGAACGTAATAGAGATGGCACAAAAATTATTATGATGGTAAATTATAAATTAGGATTTGCGCCCGGGCATTCCAGGTTCTAAATTTCCCGGGATTACCCGAAATTTCTGGATGATTTCAAAACCTGGTTATTGTACATTATTTCTCGGGAAATTTCGGGTATTTTATAACAAAAGTTTATCTATTCCATCATCTTGTAGCATTTCGGATATATTCATACCTTAGCGGTTTAATTTATGTTAGTTAGCATTTTTATTTTGCAGCAGACAGTTAGCTTTGATCGAATTTGAAAATAAGGAATAAACGAATTTGAATTTTGAGTATTTTTTACTCATTATTAAAAATAGAGAATTATAAATTATACCTCATATTCGTTATATTTCGCAATATGTTTTATTTTACCTGAATTTACCTAAAAAGCAAATAAGATTTTCTTTAGACTGTTTGCAATCGTCTGAAGTTAGCTTAATGGTTTCAATTGTATACATGTACTAGTTGTATACTAGTTGTGTTTTTTCTATTCCTTGATTGTAATTTTCGTTGTTAATAAAGTTGTTTATTTCCTTATTTTATATCTTTATCTACCTCTATATCTGCAGGCAGACTCATTCTGTAAAATCTCGAAATTTGAACTCGAATCCACTCTAGTGACCGAGCTACGTCATTCTTTAGCATAGGCTCTATGCTAAAGAATGACGGGCATAGGGGAACCTAGGCTAATGAAAGCTGTCGGGCAATGAGTGATAGGTAAAATTGAATTGATGGTAGCCTAGCTAATATTTTGAAAAAGATAAATTATGTGCAATTTTTTTATATACTGAAACATGTAGAGATGTGGTACCGATGATGAAAAAGTGTACTGGCAGTGATAGTCCAGATTCGAGAGATATTTTGTACATTTTGTTTGGATCCATAAAGTCTGGATCCATAAAATCTTTTGTTTTCCATCAATATTTTTATATTTATTTTCTCCATTTTGTTTGCCAAATTAATTGATAAATTTTGATTGTAAAAATGTTATGATTTGAAAAACTCTAACGGTAACACAAATGTTACTGATAGAGTTTTGCAATTTTTTGATCTAAAATTAATTATATTTGCTCTAGCATTAAATGGGCACTCATTCATTGCAATTGACAGGCAAAAGGAGCGACTGACTGGTTTAACTGTAAATTGTACCTTAATACATATCTATAGTTAAGTACCATATAATAATAAAGAAAAGGTTTTTTTTATTCTTCATATTTCGAGACTTTTGTATGCCAGTCCCGTATTTTAACTATAGGTATACTATACAAATATATGAAATTGAAAATAATAATAGGAAGAATTTTGACAAGTTTGTCAAATTTTTATTAAAACATTCCTGGAGTAGGCTCCTGTTGACCTGTTCTCCCCTAATTGTCAAAATCTCAGCATTTTAAACTGACAGCGGATTTCTAAGGGTCATACCACACGGGAAGTTCTCCCGCTGCGGGAATACGCTTCTGGACCGCACTAATCACATTTTAATATAAAATATGAAAGATATGATTTTCCTTCGCGGTTCACAGCTAGGCGGGAGCAATACGACCGCCACATGTAGCTTCAAATCACCGCTGATAACCGGTTCTTACTACATGGACGCTTTCGCGCTATACGTCATTCTGCGCGGGTTTATCATCCCCGCGTATCCCTTGTAGTTTGATGGTCTACGGCAGCTTTGCCGTGCGGATACCCGCGACGGGAGAACCGCCCGTGTAGTGTGACCCTAAGTGATATTCGAAATGAATTTATAAAATGCATAGGCTGATATAATAATATGAAACACTGCTGATAGATGCTGAATGCTAGGCTAGCTGAAGACAGGGCGCTATGGCGCTCATTAGGAAGCCTATATCCAGCTGTGGACTAATACATCATCATCAGCCTATATTAGTCCACTGCTGGACATAGGCCTCCCCTAATGAGCGCCATAGCGCCCTGTCTTCAGCTGGACGCATCCAGCATCTGCCAGCAGTCTTTCGCAGATCGTCATCCCATTTTGCCGGAGGGCGTACTACACTACGTTTGCTACGTCGCGGTCTCCACTCGAACACGTTTACCCCAACGGTTGTCGTTTCTTCGCGATTATATTATATTTTATAATGATAATGATGAAATATAGTATAGGTACCTAGGCCATACATACATATTATTAATTTACTTATGCATTACCTAGGAACTTGGGGAGGTCGTTACATCAGGTACAAAACAGGGTAAAGTTACCCATAGTAAAGCATTATTATCTACCTACGCAAGTGTCAGCAACACGATCTTATAAAAACTAATATACTAATTAACGGTAGGCATGCGCCATCTATGAGGTAGCCCTTGTCAACTCTCCTGGTTTTTCTGCCGCATTTTTAGCTACTTAGCGCGCCTTAACTTAAGCTTAAACATACTCTTTACCACATAATGAATGATTAAATATGAGTAAATTAGGCGAATGGTTACTTTGGGGCTACGTGACGCTGCGTTGATTCATCATCATCATCATCAGACTATTAGTCCACAGCTGGACATAGGCCTCCCCTACTGAGTTGCTGCGTCATTATTTATATTGGTACCTATACATTAGCCAAACTCGATGTAGAATGTTTGTAAACAAACCGCCCATACTTAACCTAAAATACACTCTGTTGCCGCGCCTTTTTATACGCAATTTACATTACTTGTCGATTTAAGATCCTTCCTTCACTAAATATTTCGTACACTCATATCTAAAATTCGACGCCAAGCAAGTGAATTTTTGTTTTTTGTGTCGTGGTTTGTTTACAAACATTCTACATCGAGTTTGGCTAGTGTATAGGTACATGTTATTGTTATTCTTATTACAAACTTAACTTTTCAAAGGTTATGTTGAAGGACAATTAACGTATCCTAAAAGGGTTTCACATTCCTGAAAACCTACTTTTATTTCGATAGTTCTTTGCTGGGTAAAAAGGGATACCTGCCTACCTCTATCAAAGTAGAAGGTGGCCCATAATATAGTCGCCTCACGTCTGCCAAGTTTCCCCAGGTAATGCGCAGCTGTAGGTACCTATGTACGTACGTATCTATGTATGTACCACGGCCAAGGTCAATAAGGATATGATTTATGGACTGTTTGCTGACTGCTGAAAATACAGTCGTTGTTCATTTTTCTTATTCCTAAAACGTTTCCTATTAGAAGTTATGATCATTATAAGAAAAGAAGATTTATTTGGCCTTTTACGTACTTAGTTTTAAACATAAACCTTACAGATATAATACAGAGAAAAGAAAATTAAATGATAATAATATGAAAAATAAAAGTATCCCTATAATTGTATTTACATAAGGGGCTAAAAAGACCCTGTCTCAGGATAATGCCGCTACAAGCCGTAGCTAGTAATGGCGCTGCTTTTCTCTTTTATTATCATCATTATCATTATCAAACACATATAAGGAATGCACTATCTGATATGTTCCCTTAGTCTGCTCTTACATAGAGGGTCTATTCTTTAATGTTTAAATTTATGTGTTGTTTATAAATTCTTTCCATATTTTAGTTCATCAGCCCACTGCTGGACATAGGCCTCCCGTAACGCGCCAAGCACCCTGTCTTCAGCTAGCCGTATCCAGCATCTCCAGTCTTCCAGCATCGTAGATCGTCATCCTTCCTGACCCGAGGGCGTCTACATTTGCTGATTCTCTGTTTCCATTCAAGAACACGTTTATCCCAACGATTGTTGGTTCTTCGCGAGATATGGCCGGCCTACGGCCACGAGCTTGCTGATTCTATTATTTTATACCCTTAAAGCCTATGTTAGGCTAACTGTCAGAAGCTTCGTAACCAGTGTTGCCATACCCTTGTCAAATTTAAGATACACTGAAACGATCTCTAACATATTCTGTGTATATATGTGGTTTTATCGTCGATTTTGTTTTTATTATATGGTGAGCTCGAGTACACGTATAGAAAATCGTGAAAATAACTTTGCACGACTTGTTGTTTCTATAGAAACGTCTCAAGGCTTTTTCTATATCCCATGGGAACCAATTTATGGGATGAATAGTAGGTTTCAGTTATTCCAGGACAATAAAATACATCTATTTAAAATTTCAGACATTGCCTACATTTCTAGATAAATCTATTAGGTATGCCTACCTAAGAAGTTCTTTTCGTTGACACTAAATCAGACAAAGCAATATTACTGATCCTGTAAAGTACTACCAACCAGTTTCGAGTCTTTTTCTTATTTTCTTTTAACTTTACCAGCTCTGAATTCTGCCTATTCATTGTTTGCTTTTCCAATAAACTAGGCGTGTGTGTAATTAAGTAGTGCCTCACAAACTGGTATTAAAACTAATGTAAGCCTGCGATCAAATTTAGAAGTTAGTGAGTAACTTCACCACTTGTTAGTTAGCCATCTCACTTGGGGTAACAAAGTTTGAATCAATATCAACTTTAACCGTGAATTTATTCCATTGGAACTTCGAAATAGTGAGAATAGAGTTTAGGTGGTAAATACAGAAGTACCGACCGACTTAATTTTTATGTAAGAACTAGCGACCCGCCCCGGCTTCGCACGATTTTATCATATGTATAAACCTTCCTCTTGAATCACTATTCATCATCTATTAAAAAAAAGCGCATCAAAATCCGTCGCGTAGTTTTAAAGATTTAAGCATTCAAAGGGATATAGGGACAGGGACAGAAAAAGCGACTTTGTTTTATACTATGTAGTGATTGTATTTCAAATTAAGTGTAATGATGATGACTATATGACATAGCTCATTAGGGCCTATATACAGCAGTGGACTAAAATATGATGATGGCTGAGGAAATAAACATATTCTATTATATTTTTAACAGACTACTGGCACAACGAGTGAAAATTAATGAAAAGTAGCCTGTTTTATTGCATGCCTAGAACTAAGTCTATTCGAAATTTCAGCCTTATCTGTTCAGTAGTTTTGGCGTGAAGAGGAAAAATCCATCCATCCATAATTTCGCATTTATATTATTAGTGTGATAAGACAAATGCTGAGAATCGCAAGACAGATCGCAAACATTTTAATTTCCTAAAATATTTTTAGCAATGATATAAATTTCTGAAGTGAATTTAGAATTTTTGACGTATCCAAGATACCTGGAAGGTCTAAAGAAAATAAAGCACTTTCAGTTTGAGTTATATTTTGGTATTGCTCCACTTTTGATTATAATTTGGTTACTAACATGAACCGAAGGTGCCTTAAAAATGATTCCCCTCAATATCCCTGCAAATACTTCATATCATATCAAAAACCTTAAATTCCAAGTTTCGTTCCCACAAGATACGTCCGAAACCCAAACCTATTTCATCCAAATACGAAACCTACCCGAGGTGGCCTTGATCTTGAAACCGTGGCTGCTGACGTCATCGCTAAGGGCATACCTACTGGGTACCTATCTGTGGCAGTAAGGGCGGTAAGGGCCCGGCCACCTGTGCCTGCCTAGGGCTTATACGAAGATGCCCGAACACTCCCGAAGACGAAACGTTTGAACGACTATGTTAAATTTTGGTTCTTCAGTTGAAGGAACGGTGAATAGATTAACAGAAAAGTTTAGTATTATCTAATTATGCGAGTTACACAATCTACTAAGATAATTAAGCTGTTAGAAGTGTAGTACATGCCTGTTTTTAATTTATCATCAACAACGAAAATTATACGTTTAGATTGAGTTGAACGATAATCAAGGTGAACACTATTTCCTCCGGTTTCCCATCCTTCAACCAAGTTTCTCTCACTCCGAAATATACAAACTGATTCTGTCCATCCAAAGATTGTCTAAAAGAGAGTGCTGTTAGCGATAAGGCCGCCGATTATTCCTTTTACAATAAATATATGAAGTTGTAATTAGTAACTAGAATGTTCTAATAATGTTAACTAATTTTCTTGGTACAATAAAGTGATAATCATTCATTCATTCTGTAAAACCTTCACGTCATAACGCCTACCTATCGGAGAACTATAAATTGTTATGTATTGCATAATTATAAAATGTCAGCAATATCTTACGTATAATTCATAATACCATCGTAGCAACCGTAGCTTGTTCAGGAAAGTGTAGCTCTAAATATGGTTGAGAGAATAATAAAATGTCAGCAAAGTCTTACATGAAATATAATTTCGATTTCGTAGCAAAGTGTAGATCTGCTACGACAAATGCTACGACATGGCTGACATACTAATAATTATCAGAAATGGCTTCAGTGAAATATAATTTCATTTTCATAGTAAAAGAAGTTGCTCGAAAAATGCTACTACATGGCTGAAATAATAATACTGTCAGCGATGAATCTTACGCGAAATATTATTGTAATTTCGTAGCAACCGTAGATTGCTACGAAAGCGTAGATCTGCTACGACAAATGCTACGACATGTCTGTCATACTAATAATGTCAGAGATGTCTTTATCGAAATACATTTCACTTTCGTAGCAACAGTAGCTTGCTACGAAAGCGTAGCTCGGCTACGAAAATATTTACGACATCACTACATAGTATAAAATAAAGTCGCTTTTTCTGTCCCTATGTCCCTTTGAATGCTTAAATCTTTAAAACTACGCAACGCATTTTGATGCGGTTTTTTTAAATAGATAGAGTGACTCAAGAGGAAGGTTTATAAGTACGTATAATAAAACCGTGCGAAGCCGGAGCAGGTCGCTAGTAATTTATAAGCTAAGCTTTCAAATTAACCGTTCTAAAAGAGTCTCGGCTACGAAAATGAATGCTACGACATGGTTGACATGCTTCAATTCAAAGCAACCGTAGCTTGCGACGTAAAGCGGAGCTCTCCTACGAATAGTGGCCCGAGATGATCGACACGCTACGTTATAAAGCAACCGCACTACAGTTTGCTACGCCAACCGTAGCTGCTCTATAAATGCTGAAATATTCGATTGGATAGTTTCAAGATGAAATGAAACTTCAACTTCAACAAAAAATTTATGGTTGACTATAAAGTTATAGGTATGGTCAACGCGAAACAAGTGAAGATGAAGCTTTATCATTGGTATGATTTTTAGCAGCCCTGCTTAAACTTTAAGGTTTGTAAAAATTTCGTCGTCGTGCGTAGCTGGTACAAACTAGAACAAGACTTGTGATAATACTGTGTTTTTGATCAAAACCTGCATCGAATATGTTTACTGATTAAAAAGATTGTTAATCAAAGATTTAAATGTAGCATGTAATCTCACTTATTAGATGCGCCATCTATTGAAATTTTAATGAAGTAGTTACAAACTTACTGACGAATATATATAGATGTCGCTTGCTATTCATAATTTTGTTTTAAGTAGCTTGCTACTGCTTTGCAAAAATATTTATGAATACAGTAAATTCAATCAAAGGATGGAAACTAAAAGTAGTATTTACAAGTGAAACCTTTGAGCTAACAACAGACTGCTGCAAACAATCTAGAGATAACTTAAACGCATATATGTCTATGCAAACAATAAACACACATAGGGATGATAAATTTAAATTAATTTTGTTACTAATTTTGATTAAAATAAACCTTTGTGGTGGAATTTCGCGCCAAGAAACAACTGAGTAATAATAACGCTTACAAAAGCAACAGAAATATGGAGTAGGTAGTCAACTACTAACAATCAAGAGGAAAATTTAGAAAATCGGGATAAACTCCCAAAGCGGCGACTTTGCTCAAATAGATACCTAAGTGGGGCAAAGGCGGAGGTCATGAATTATGTATATTGATACAAATAACTTTCTACTTTGAGACTATATCTGGCGAAATTCTTATGTCATCGTCAGGAAAACTTACCAAAACATGATCTACTTCGAAACTTACGTAATTACATCATGTTGTACTCAATGGTAGACAAAATTACCAATATACTTCATCGTAATCATCAGCCTATATTTAGTCCACAGCTACACATAGGCCACCCACTAATGAGAGCCATAGCGCTCTGTCTATATACTTACAGGCTGGAAAATATTAAAGGTTTTTTTGAACTGGCTGTATTATTTCTACAACTTGTCAATTTTATCAGTTTATTTGTGATCTCTACGGTTTGCCATTTTATAATGAATAGACTGACGCCAAAACAAGGCATGAAAAGCATGCAAACTGATTTTCATAATCATTGTATGCTTATAATTATTTTTAGAATAGGTACTACCATGTATATTAAATGTGTAATGGTTAAATGAACACATTTGCGCGCTATTTTCATTCGATCATCGAAGCAAAACAGATAGGTACTTTCGGGACTGTTTTCCATCGAATTTCGATGGAAAACTGTATTAGCCTGCTTTGCGAACTTCTAATCTTACACCCCCGACATTACAATGGTGTGTTTCTGTTACTTATAAATGTTTTCTAGTACGTTTTGGGCTCTAACTTTTGCTCAGCAACCGAACCTCCAGTTTTTGAATTCAGTAAAAAATACTACACCTTTCGCGAATTTCAATCAACTCTCACGGAATTGCGAATCAGAATACAAACAATTAATCCACAGGTGCAATCAACGTTTTAACCGCAAACTGTGTACGTAAATAATTAAAATGTAGTGGAGTGAGACCCGCCTGACCCATTTCTCATGAACCCACCCAGGTCACAGCACCCCTGCACATGAATTTGAACCCTGTAAGATGACAGTAAAGTGTGTTTTGGCATGAGGAAGGTGTATCCCGAAATAGATTCGGTCGCGAGACATTTAGCCACGGCTGGTATTGATTGTTCTTGCAGGTCGTTGATAAAATTAACAAGAAATTGCTTTATTTTATGAATTCAGATATAAGATCTTTACTGACAAAGATAATTACAAAAAAAGAAGGCTCTAATTTACAATTGAAACAGTTGATCTAACTGCAGACTATTGCCAACAGTCTAGAGATAGCTTGCTACATTGTATCACTGTATACATTTATTCTGATACGCGTATACTTAATATCAACAGTGTTTGCAAAGTTACCTCACTAGCTTTGGAAATACTGTTGATATTAGGTTCCTATAGAAGGGAAATTTGTGAGTACCTAACCTTTTATTTGATATGAAGTTATAGATATTAGATTATAGATTTATTTACGAACTGTAGATAGTATAGGTCGGTAAGAACCCTACTAGTTATTGTTCTAACAACATTGGTTTGTTGACATTGCCGTCAACAAAACACAAAAGCAAAAGAAACACACGCAAGGCTTAGACTTACGTTTCTATAAATAAAATTCATAAATTGATATTTCATCCCTACGCTACAACGAATATTAAATTTATCGTTTCAAATGTCTACGTTTACATCAGGTTGCTGTCACGCAACAATTCGATAAATTTAGATAGTACCTAAAGGTTTTATCAAAAGGCGTTCTCGAAATAGCAATGGAAGCGATGGGAAGGATCCATTTGTTCGGTGTGGCCTTCAATCCGAGCTTACATCGCCTACAAAGAGGTCATAACGGCGAAGTAAACTCGGTTCTTTGTCAAGGTTGTCATGATTTACATATCAAACGCACTGGAAACTTTAATTCGAGATCGCACGGATGATTTTTGACAATAGATAGATAGAATATACTTTATTGCACAAAATTGCGAGCATAATGCTAGATAGCATTATGCTCGCCCATTTTCGCTATTTGCTATTTTTTGGGTAGAGTGGACAACAGTTTCATAGGTAGTGCTAGGAAACAGAAACAAAGAAAAGAAAACATATTGAGTGCATAAACTAGTATAATTGTATTTAATATATGTAGTTATAGTTATATTTTGACAATGAGGTGCTTTCCAAATAATATGATTTAAAAAAAATAAAACCGTCTTCAAATTTCACGCATGATTATGGAAACTAACTGAAAAACAAGGTTTTACATAAGTCAGAGTAAGAAATAACATTGCTTAGCATTAAATTTGAAATCTATAACCAGGGAAATTCTAGTGAAAGTGGTCAACCCTCTCAGAATGTTGTCGGTATGTCTTCTAAAGTATTCAATAATGCCTGAAATTTGGGAAAAAAATATGTAGTCATCTCACTGGTAAAAAAAAACAAATTTTGCTCGAATACATCATAAATAATGTACCTTTGCATAAAAGAAACGCGTTCTAGGTAAGAAGTTAAAAACCAGATGGCATCTTTATATCTGAAAGTTAAAAGAGGGCGTTTTCAGCGAAGAAGGCAAGTTACTAGAACGTATTCGTGACGCATATTATATAAGGTTTTGTGTTTCAAATATACGCCCTTATTATATTACACTAAATTACGGAAATAGCTGTTTTGCTACACACGCTAAGTTAGGAGATAAATACAACTGGAAGTTGCTTATCAATATATTTTTTAGTCTTTTAGGGTTCTGTACATTCCGAATGAACCCACACACTACCTCACTCAACTCCGCATGAAACCTCACACAACCCGAATGAAAGTCATAACTAATTTGCTCCGAATTTATCAAACTCGACGCTGACGACCGATGTGGCGCGGTGGGCGAAGGTCCGCCTGCGACGCAGGAGGTTGCGGGTTCGATTCCCGCCTCGGAACAAATTTGTGCACGATCTGCAGAAATTTGTTTCGTTGGTCTGGGTGTTCAATATGTATAATAAAAATATCTATCTATGTAGTATATTGTATTAAGTATATCAGTCATCTAGTACCCATAACACAAGCTCTGCTTAGCTTGGGGCTAGATGATGCTGTGTGGACTGTCCGGAATTATTTAATAAATGAAAAAAAAGTTTTGTAAACATTAGCTGTACTGTACCCGCCTCTCCTCTACATAGGCCGCGCTCCCTTTGGATACGAATTTGTTTGCACGTAAACGTATGATCATTGTTCGTAGGAATTGAGTGAATATGATATGTTTTCTCTGTCAAATCGACAGTCGGCAAGGTTGGATTGTATTCAGACGTCGTAAGTAAACGCAGGCCGGGGAGGCCTATGTCCAGCAGTGGACTAATATAGGCTGATGATGATGATGATAAAGTAAACGCACGTAGGTAAACGTACCTACGACTAATCTCACGCAGTCTGAGCGCTCCCATAGATAGTCCTTGGAAGGTCGAGATCATTCGTTTGTAATCGTACGTTTCCGCACGAATCAAATTCGGACAAAATGGAATCCAAAGTGAGCACAGCTTTTTATTTCACTTATTCTCAAGGGTGTGAATTTTTTTGCATCTGTTATTTTGTAAAACGTAAACTATAATATTATGTCAGGTTTGACGACAATACTGCGATTTTTTTTTATATTTGGTATGCTTTTATAGCATACCAAATAAAATAATAACAACTGAGTGTTGTAAAACATTTTGGTCCAAAAGTTTTGGCTTTGATTACAAACTTGTAACATATTTATAATTCTAGAATCGAGCAGGTACGTGTCATAGGAATTCGTTTAATAATTGACAACGATCGAAACCATCTGCGTGCGAGACACTTGCACTTGACGGATCAAGTGTTTAACTATAATGTATGTCATGCATCTAATAATTGCACATTATAAAGGGCAATTACATTTTTAAACATTTCATTGTAAGTACTATTTTCTTTTTATCTAGGTACATGATAAAGGTGTAAAAAACTGATTAAATTTTTTACAGATTGTAGCAGTTTTAGCCATAGAAAAAAAAATACTTGTCATCCTATCCCATGAAATATATAAAGCCTTGAAACGTTTCCATAGAAACAAAGCGTGCGAAGCCGCGGGCAGATACTAGTGATTAAATCATCACTATAACAATAAACAAAAGTGGTTAATTTAGGCACATGAGAGATATCACAGCGAGATAAAATCACAAAGTATTTAAAACTGTCGTTAGTTCCCAGAGCATAATGTTGCTAAGCCGTAATTTTTGATTACCGTCCATTTGGATGGATATACCCTCTTAAAAGATAGGGTTGGTACACCGTGTCAGAGGCATCCCTAAGCATGAATTATTTCTGTTTCCTTCTTCGTATAATTCCAAATTTGATTTTTTAGGCTTCCGAACTTGTATACTACGTCACCAATAACAATAACATATAACTAAATATTAAGGCATCACATATCGGTTGCGGCAATTACAAATAAAATTATAAATAATGCTGGACAATCCACACAGCATCATTTAGCCCCAAGATAAGCAAAGCCTGTAACTGTTACTAGATGACTGATATACTTAATACAATACATTCATCATTCATCATCAGACTATATTAGTCCACAGCTGGACATAGGCATCCCCTAATGAGCGCCATAGCGCCCTGTCTTCAGCTGCATTTGCCAGCAGTCCTTCGTAGAACGACATCCCACCTGGCCGGACGGCGTCCTACACTACGTTTTCGCGGTCGCCATTCAAGAACACGTTTACCCCAACGGTTGTCGGTTCTTCGCGCGATAAGGCCGGCCCACTGCCACTTCAACTTGCTAATTCTTTGAGCTATGTCGATAACTTTGGTTCTCTGTCGGATGTATTCATTACGAATCCTATCCTTCAGAGAAACTCCGAGCATAGCTCTTTCCATAGCTCGCTGAACGACTTTGAACTGGTGGACCAGCCCTACCGTGAGTGTCCACGTCTCAGCTCCGTAGGTTACATTAATACAATACATTAAATGATGGATATTTTAACAAAGAAGACACCCAGAGGTCCGGAACAGATATATGCAGATGTTACAAACATTTGTCCCGAGGCGGAAATCGAACCTGCGACCAATTCAGTACATGAATGGCCTAAGAGTCGACAAGGATAATTTCCAAAGGGAAGGCAGTTTCCTTATTATCACTACATAGTATAAAACAAAGTTACTTTCTCGGTCCCTATATCCCTATGTCCCTTTGAATGCTGAAATATTTAAAACTACGCAACGGATTTTGATGCGGTTTTTTTTAATAGATAGAGTGGTTCAAGAGCAAGGTTTATACGTATAATAAAACCGTGCGAAGCCGGGGCGGGTCGCTAGTTTATTACATACCTCTATCTCTATTATACCTCTACTGCGATAACCAATCACCATCTGCTGAGGTGATTATGGCCAAGCTAAATAAGGGGGGAGCCTTATTTGGGATAGGTACGTTCACACGTGAACAGTGTAAGTATAAGTGATAAGTGAGGATAAGTCGACCTATAAATATTTGCTGTCAAAACGAACCGCGATCTTATTGTAATGCTGGACAATTCATACAGTATTATCAACCCCCAAAGCTAAGCAGAGCTAAATACTAGAAAGCTGATATACAATGTGATTTTTCGAACCTTGATCAAACGAAATGTGCGGATACACGACACATATTTATCGATAAAAACCGAGATAAAAAAAAAATTAATGTTATTTTTTTTAAACACAAGTCAAGTACAGATATCAACAGGAATCTCAACTGATTTAATCTAAATGGCAGAAAGTACCTAATTTAAATGGTGAATAACATGACAACGGAAAGAAAATCAATTGATTTTCACTAATTAAAATGTATCTTTAAATTTTTATTAATTATCACTTTATTTCTTATATTATTTTGATAATTATGTACTTACCTATAGTATTAAATTTGACTTGTCTAAGTGCTTATTTTGTAAGCCTAAAGAAATAAAGATATTGATTATTTGATTATTTGATTATTAGATAGACCCCCAGTTTTTGAAGGATTTGTAGAATAAATTATGAAGTTTAATACAACATGCAAAAAAGTACACTTTAATTACCCAGTTTTAAAGTTACAGAGAAAAAATAAAATAAAAATCGTTTTTTTTTGTCTTATTTCTAAAAAAATACTGTTTTTACTACGCATATGTATCGTATTTGTATTTTTTATTTATTTTATTAGCTAGGTAAACTTAAAGTTACCGTATAGTAAAGCTTTCAAATGAGACTACTTCGAATAAAATACACCATTTACTCAAAAAGAAAAGAAGAAAAAACCAGATGAAGTAGTTTTCATTTTAAAAAATATTAAAACTGCTTTGTTTTTGAGATAAATAACATATAATTTTTTTTTCCCGATTTTTACCGATAAATATGTGTCGTGTATCCGCACATTTTTTTGATCAAGGTTCTAAAAATCACATTGTATAATATAGAATATATAGGATATAGAAAGATATTAAAAAAAAATAACGTTGAAAAGACCTAGAACAAAATATCTGCAGATCAAATTAGCATTTTTGTGGACGCGGGAAACGAATCCGCAACCTCCTGCGTCGCTGGCGGACCTTCGCCCACCGCGCCACACAGGAAATATTATATTACTAGCGACCCGCCCCGGCTTCGCACGGTTATATTATACGTATAAACCTGCCATTTGAATCACTCGATCTATTAAAAAAAAACCACATCAAAATCCGTGGCGTAGTTTTAAAGATTTAAGCATTCAGAGGGATATAGGGACAGAAAAAGCGACTTTGTTTTATAGTATGTAGTGATTAATCGATTCATCCATCCTGACGTTCATAGTTTTTGCTAAATCTTAATTATTATTAATCCATACTAATATTACAAACGTGAAATTTGTATGTTTTGATGTTTGTCAATATTCCACGCAAAAACTACTGAACTGACCGGGCTGAAATTTCGAATAGATGTAGTTCTAGCCCAGGAATAAAACATAGGCTACTTTACCTATTAATCAGGGCTTATGGGATAGAAATCCTTGACACATTTACATAGAAACAACGCATGCGAAGCGGCAAGCTGATGCTAGTTATAAATAATGCTGGAAGATCAACACAGCATCATCTAGCCCCAAGCTAAGCAGAACTTGTGGTATGAGTACTTAGCTAATTTACTTAATTACACTGATAGGTTTGTATTACTTTACATTTAAAATACTGGCGGAAATTGAATCTAAATTATAGGTGAAAATGTTTTAAAACTAATGGCCGGTTTATACTAAAACAAACACGCGGGAAGGTGTTTTTACAGATGATACGTCTTATACAACATTATTGATAGGTAGATTATCCGTTTCCTGAAATTTAGAAACTCAGTATTTAGTTACAAGGTAGTGTGATCGATTGGCAGTCTCGACAATGAGGTTGTTGGCTTTAGTAGTGTTTTGTGTAGCTGGTGGATCGTGTGTTAAACTCAAATTTAACAATGCCACTACAGACCCGTCGCGGCGTCAACTTTACGATTACAAGCTCTGGAATCCAGTATGTTGATATTCTTTTCAAATACCTATATTTGACATATCACTTCCAAAATACTTACTAAATTTCTTTATGGACGATGCATCATTTAGCCCCAAGCTGAGCAGAGCTTGTGTTATGGGTACTAGAAGACTGATATAGTTACTTTATACCATACATCTTTATTAACAACGAAAATTACAAGCAAAGGAATAGAAAAATTACAACTAGTATTTACAATTGAAACCATTGGGCTAACTGCAGACGGTTGCAAACAGTCTAAAGGTAGCTCAATTGATCATTATTATACCATACATTACATAGAGAGTTTTGATTAAACATAGAAAACACCTAGAACCCCGGAACTATTTGCAGATTGAACAAAAATTTGTCCCATGGTGAGTATCGAATCCGCAACTTTTTGCATCGCAGGCAAGCCTTCGCTCACCGCACCACATCGTTCTTCATTTGCGTCGGTAGGATTATTTTATTCACATCACCTTTCTTAGTTTTGTTTCTATTCCATTGGTCTCTGTGATTAAGTCACTATTATAGGATTCATGATTGAGGAATTGTTTGTTTGCTCGTATATAGGTGAAATTGGAAGAAAACTAATTAGCGTATCACACATAGACGACAAATTCCTGGGGAATTTGCCATAAGTATTCAAAAATATAATATTTTTACAGGAAATAGACTTATTAACAACGTCTAATGGAGAACCAGTTGACATACGAAAGACATTCACGATCAATTCGGATCAATTTACCAATCAGTTACACTTGGACCTACACTTGAGTCAAAACAGAGAGAGGCTACCGGAGCGCGTGGTCCATGCCAAAGCAACGGGAGGAGAAGGATACTTCGAAGTGTTGAACGATGTCTCCAAGTACACTTCAGCGGACGTATTCAACGGGATCGGGAAAAAAACCCCTGCCACCATCAGATTCTCCACTTCTATTCCTGATCGCGGTGGAACTGATTTGATGAGGGATCTTAAAGGACTTGCAATCAAACTTTACACAAAAGAAGGAAATCTAGACTTCCTGTGTTTACACACACCCGTTTATTTCTACAAAAATCCCATTCTTTTTACTTCGTTAGTGCATGCATTCAAGAGGAACCCAGTTACTAACTTACACGACCAAACATCAGTGTGGGATATATTTACATTGAAGCCGGAAACTTTACACACTGGTCTTTGGTTAATGTCAGATTATGGGGTTCCAAACGGATATAGAAAGATGGACGCTTTTCCTATACACGCATATGAAGTGACCAATAAAACTGGTGGAAGGCATTACGTGAAATTTAATTTTAGGACAGAACAAGGATTAGAGAACTTAACGAATTCCCAAATCCGAACGATCCAGGGTACTGACCCAGATTACTTCATAAGAGATGTGTATAATGCTTTAGCTGTTAAAGATTACCCTTCATGGAGACTGGAAATGGATATCATGGATGCTCATGACATAAAAAAATTGAACTATGATCCTTTCGACGTAACTCGTATGTGGGAAAATGGTACTTACCACACCGTGACCGTCGGCCGCTTAGTTGTCAACAAGCAACTCCAGAATCAGTTTCGGCAAGTGGAACAAGCTGCTTTCAACCCTGCTAACTTGGTGCCTGGTATTCCTGGTCCAGTGGACGATATGTTCAAAGGTCGTAGACTGTTCTACAGAGACGCTCAAAACTATCGGTTAGGAACAAACCACAACAAAATCAGGGTCAACCGCCCCTTGTACGCGCGGACATACATTCGTGATGGAAGACCTCCTTTGAGAGACAACATGAAAGATACTCCCAACTACTATCCCAACTCGTTCAATGGTCCTGCACCTTATGTCGACGACAGAAAACCTTCGGAAAAGCTTCTGGTACGACAATCTAACGCGGTAGATTTGGCCCCAGCAGCAAACTTCTATAAGTACGTTTTGACGAACGATGCTCAGAGGCAGCGCTTAGTGGGCAACGTGGTTGCATCACTGGTTAATGTCAACCCGCCAGTTCGGAGAAGGGCCGTAACGCTGTTGTACCTGACTGACCCCGAACTCGGAAAACGAGTGGAGCTCGCTCTGAAAGCTGCACTGCTGAGTGCACAAGGTAACTAATAATATAATAATATAATAATACCTCAGTAAATCAATAAAACATTTATACATTTAGGTATGCAAAGATAAGAAGAGAAAGATAGAATAGAGAGATAAGAAATTGAAAACGTTACGTTCTGTCAACTGAGAACAGTTGACAGAACGTAACGTTTTCAATTCCTTTAGCAATAGTAGTAGCAATTCCTATATTGCTTCAATACAAAACTGCTAGTAGAAGAATTTTATTTTATGTTAAAAACCTAGAGAATTACCAACCTATAAAATTATGACCAAACTCCTTACGTATGATAAATAAATGTTTTACAAAATTAAAGCATTATTTTACTATTCTACCTAAATTTAAATTCAATAATTAACGTTATAATAATTGAAGGACAAACTGTCTTCAACAATGAATATATTCACGTTCAATAGAAATTCCTCCACGAGGGATCCTACAAGGAGAATTTCATCTTGTTTAGGTACCATCATCATCAACCTATACGAATCCTCTGATGGACATAGACCTCCCCTAATGAGCGCCATGTTTAGGTATACGGTCAATCAATTTTGTGCTACCGTATCACAGTCTGGGGTTCTGCAAGGGCCTAAAATGATAACTGTAAAAGGAACACAGTGCTCCGTCTTTATATGTAGCTGTTGACTTTACTTTCAATTTCTACACAATTTGTCTGAACTTAGGCCAAGGGCACTTAGGCCAAAATCTTAGTGTATTTCAGCTCTACATTCAGTAGCCTACCATAAACCTGTTTAAAAATTCAAAGTTCACTTTTCATTTTGTATATTTCTTTTTCCCATATATTTGTGACTGTGTCAGAATGAACTGTTGAATATAAAAGTTCTCGCTGTAGTGTCATACAAAAATTCAAAGGTAGATCCTTACCTAAGACGACAATACAATGGAAAGCCCTTTTGTCCGTATTTTGGTATACACGATCCGTTCCGTAGCTTCGACGTGAAAATGCAACATGTTGTATTTTATATAAATCGACATATTTTTTTTTTCGTTGCTATTTCAATGAATTGTAAATTTCTTCTATAATTTTAAAACATGAATTTAATATTACTTCCATTAATACATACATTTAGATGTTAACCAACCTTATAATCTGGGATAGTACAACATTTTTACTTTCATCCACCCACACATTATTTTCTTGTAAAGTTTTACTTACCTACTGTTTAGTACTGTTAATCACGCATTTCCTTCATACGATTATGTAAATGCCCATACTGGAAGTTGTTAATCTTTATTATTAGGATTCCTTACGTTCAAATGAAAAAACTGAACACCTATCCCAGAATAGATACAGGTACCTACCCTTATATTATACAGTCTATTACTCAGTCACAGTTAATTTTCCCAAAATTAAAGAGACTGATTTACCTAGTTCAAACTGTCTACTTACTCATTCACGAATTTTGGAACCTGTAAACGGCGCTGTACACTGTACAGCACTTATACCTACACTGTCTTTTCTGGACTTTTTAAAGTGTAGTGTAACAAGAAGTCCTCTAATTAGCTTTATTGTCTAACTTGAAATCGATTATCAGTCAACCACTGGTACAATCAGGTACAATCAAAGTAGGTACATGCTAGCTTAGAGGTGTCTAATTTTATTGTAATGGCGTCTGTTTTCTTTACAAAAATAAATTTGTACCTAAACTAATGTTTTACTCAAGAATAAAAGATTCCAGGTTGCATGCTAGATTTCACATGTCAAAATTGAATCGATCTCAATTATCAGTTGAGTTAGACAATAAGGCCCCTGGTCATCCGAGCAGACTGAAAAGAAGGATATAAACGGAACTGAAAAACATGTAAAGCCAGTTGATTAGCTTGTGTTAGCTAGAGTTAACGAGGTGTTCCGTGCTCATTGTTTCGGAAACCCGCTTGGTCCGCCGCCGGCCGCGTCCATTGTACTGTAACAGACTATTTATAGCTAACATCGACTTTTCTCTGTTTTACAATCAACAGGTCCTTTTAGAGTAGAATATTAAGAAATCTCAATAAAATCGAAATCCTGTGCAGACGAAGGCGCGGGTACCAGCTAACATACAATATAAATATGCATATACACAACTAGCGACCCGCCCCGGCTTCGCACGGTTTTATTATACATATAAACCTTCCTCTTGAATCACTCTTTCTATTAAAAAAAACCGCATCAAAATCCGTTGCGTAGTTTTAAAGATTTAAGCATTCAAAGGGATATAGAGACATAGGGACAGAATAAGCGACTTTGTTTTATACTATGTAGTGATAATAGAGATTTTATCAATGTTAATTATATCGCAGCCATCAGAACCTTGCCAAAAACAATGTACAGCTACTCTCTTTCGAGAGACTAGACTCTCTTAAGACACTTATTCGGACACCAACCTAAATCCTATACCATTTTTGGCTTTGGCTTGGGAATCCTCGTGAAAACATTTATTCCTCCGGATATAAAAATATTTGTTTGAAATTGTTTCTTTTTACACATTGAGTTTGATGTATGCTACATAATATATACCTACTGATATAAGTACATATTTTAAAGAACCTTATTCGAACTACCTAGTGCAATGCAACTAAATGTAATCTTGTTTATCAAATATGTATAGTGTCAACGGAGTTACCTATTATTGAAATGAAAACTTAAAAGTTTGACTGAAATTTTGTCTTACAAACTTCAAAACATGTATTTCCTACCCACTTAATTAGAAAGGATGTACCGGTACGTAACATTATCTTACCTTGAAAAACATTCTTAATAAACCTACAGCAAGTTACCCTAACTAGAAATATATTCTAAGACTGAGCAAATGGAATAAAGGAAGGTTTATAAGGAAAAAGACCCAATGAACGTAACAAAGAACTCATTTTTCTCTACATTTGATTATCTTAATAATTCGATCCACAAACCACAACCCCGCTGGCAAAAGTGCCTTTCATATTATTTCTGTACCTATAGGTACTGCTAATACTACGATATTTACGATGTAGGTAGTATTTTGAGTAATAGTATTTGATTGTGAGAAGTATTTTAAGATTAATGTTTACAAACTTGGGTAAGTTTTTATTTATATTTAGATAGATGGATAGATAAGAATTTTATTATATTTCATGATTTTTCTCTGACCAATCTGTCTGCGTCCACTACGATTATGTTTTATTGTATTTAGTTCTAGCAGCGCCCCGCCGCTTCACCTGCGTTTATATTGATGAAAATTAGCTTTAAATTAGCCTCTAGTACAGGCCATATATATCATATTATGATTTATTCCAGACTTTGGAATACGTCTATTTAAAATTTCAGCCCGATCCGTCTCGTAAATTAGGCGTGAAGAGGTTACAAACTTCCAAACAATCATCCGCATTTGTAATATTAGTGTGATATGATAATTATCAGTTTTAACGCGGTTTCGTAGGTACATCGCATCACTACATAGTACCTAAAAAACAAAGTCGCTTTTTCTGTCCCTATGTCCCTATATGTATCCCTATGTCCCTTGTATGCTTAAATGTTTAAAACTACGGAACAGATTTTGATGCGTTTTTTTAAATAGATAGTGATTCAAGAGGAAGGTTTATACGTATAAAAAAACTGTGCGAAGCCGGGGCAGGACGCTTGTATTCAAATAAAATTTAGTGATTAGTGACTTAATCACAGGCACAGGAGGCTGCGGATTTGTTCTGGGAACAAATATTTGAAAATATTTTGTTCCGGGCGTTTCAATGTTTTTTAAAAATTGATCTTTGGTACTGTAATTTATTGTACTAAGTAGGTAAATCAGATATTTATCTAAAACACAGCTCTGCTTAGTTTGGGGTTAGGCCTGGAAATAAACTAAGGCTACTTTTCATCAGTTTTCAAGCGTGAGAAGCCACGGGGCGCAGCTAGTAAGAAGTAAAGGCGAGCCGAAGGGCAAATCTAGCATACAACCTAACCTCAAACATAAAAGTCGTATAGAAAAGAGAACATTTTAAAAATAAAACAAGACGGCCAGCTCAGTTCAGCCATGTTGAAAAAACGAAATCACCCATGTGAATACACAGCCCACCCTCTCATGCCGACCAGAATACCGTGACCTTCAGCGCCCGGCAGCTTGAAAGCAGAAATAGACGGCTTGGAGGACGTAGGTCTAGAGCCGTGGGTCTCTGTAGTTTGGACATTGTTAGTTTATTTGCAAGAAGCACCTTTAATGACACAGTGGTTTAGCTGGAGTAGGTAAGGTTTTGATACGTATGAAAACTATCTCCTTTCTAACAAACGTTCTGTAGCAAATAGATGCTAGTTTATTGGTAGACTTGTACGTATAAAGCTTATGTATAAAGTTTAGTTGCATAACTGCCGTCTATGCCTATTACTCTTTAAGCGTAGATACCTAGTTTTAGAGAACCCTTGTATCTAGATAAACCTAACATAGGATTTAAGCCTACTACTAACCAAAATACGTATTTTTCTTGTGTCAATAAACAATATCTATCTATCTATCTAAGAATTTAATTCACATAAGAATTATAATTCACTTAAGAATTATAATTCACTTAAAATGAGAACTAGGTAATTGAATAATCTAATAACACTATGTTAGTTTAGTATTAGCATCTGATTGCCTGGTTAATTGATATCCAGGAAGGAAGTTTTTAATTTAATATAGCTATTTCCTTCATTTTCCTACCTGCATGCGTTATAAATAATATGAGAAGGATAAAGATAACCTCAATATAATTTTTAACGCCGAATATTAATAATTAGTTAACAGATTTTTTTTTATTACAATATTCAAATAGATTATCTCGAAGAAAATTAGAATCCAGGAAAAATGAATATTGTATTCATAAGAATATTGTATGAAAATAATAGACAGAATTGGCTTTGTTTTCCGGTGAGCAATAAATGTATTAGCTAATAATAGGTAAGCATTAGATTAATTATGTGTATTGGGGCATATTAATAATCTTACAGTTATCCCATTAATTTGGTCTTATACTACTCATACGTTTTCTATGTTTAGGTATCTATCACAACACCCAGATACGAAAACTACGTTATATTTGTGTTAATTGGTGATTTCATAGAACAACTTGAAAAATATTTTATTTCTCAAACAGTTGCAAAAAGTGACCACCTTCCCGTACCGGGAATCGAACCCGAGCCTCCTGGGTGAAAGCCAGGTATCCTAGCCACTAGACCATACGGGAGATGAGAAACTCATCAAAATAGTGGTATTTGTTTTCAGTGCTCTTTTCAAAAGAGTACACAATAAACGTTAAATTATTCCTTCGGGAAAGTAATCGGTTCCATTCGGCGAAGGTCTCTTTGCGTCATCATATCAGAGCGCCATCATGCGGCCAGTCAATGTTTTCTGAACTACTTACCATGTTCGTTGATTACGTGATACGTGACGAAACAATTCAAAAGTTTCTAACGTTCCTCAACAGATGTCGCTACTAGCTAATTCGAGCTTCAAGCCCAGTTCGTGTTTTCTAAATTCTCTCTCATTGTTGATAAAATCACTCTGCGTACACTTTTGTACATTCTGAATGAAAGTGTACATTTTAAACTTTTACCATCTTATAACATCTAAAATAAGTTAATCGTATCTCCTGCAATAAACTAAAAACCCTGATGCATACTTCTAAAATAAAAAATCCAACTGAAAGTGAAACAGCCCAGAGCGCCCTCTGTGTATGTTTTCTGAACTACTTACGCTGACACCTTATTTAAGGTTGTTCGATTTCCATACGTTTGTATTTTCCCAAATATGAGCGATGTGGACATAATTTAACAAATAAATAACTGTTTTTGGCTTTGTTATTCGTCATTATTTGCGGCAAATTGTGTTTGATTCATGAAAACACTCGGAATAATTAGAAATAACGTGAAACATTTTAGGCCATTTCTATCAATGCGTGAGTGAACACGGATAGTGTCGTACGCCCGCTTACTTGAACATGTGAGTGTGATGGCGGCGACGGAATCGCCATCTGTGTGCTATCTAAAGAATCATCTTATAATACCATAGTCTACCGTTCTCAAAGGGTTTTTCCATTGTCCAAGTATTTATTCCTATCTATTTTTGCTGCATGTCAAATAAGATCTAGGAAGCCTACGTTCCGTTTCCATGACAACAATAAATGACACTATGTAAACAGATAAAATGTTTGCTTATAGATACCAGTTCAGAGAGTTTTACGCTGGGGCCACACTACCTTACCGTCTACCGGGCTGTTACCGCAATAATTATGACATTAAATTACCGTTTAAATTACTGCATGACCTGGTGTGGTTACACTAGAGTTTACCTAGATATGTCAATAAATAAGGCGGTAAAAATATCACGTGCGTCGCCGGTGAGCTCATATTGCACACTGGACAAACGGTAGTGGCCACAAACGCATTAATTACTGCGGTAATCTTCTTTGATGTGCGAAAAAAGACCGCCGCCGGAGCTATTGTCTACCGCCATTTGCCATATTGATTGGCATTGTAAAATTATGGCCATAAATCGTGGTTACACCTAGTTGTTGTATAAGTTATAATTAAAATAATTATCGGCATATCACGGTAGTGTGGCCCCAGCATCAGACGTGTCAGATTGTATGCAAAGCATTTCGATCATTCATCAGCGACGACCGATGTGGCGCAGTGGGCGAAGGTCCGCCTGCGACCGGTTGTGGGTTCGATTCCCGTGTCGGAAAAAATTGTGTACGATCTACAGAAATTGAACATGAAATTGTTCCGTTGGTCTGGGTGTTTTCTATGTATTTATAAAAAAAATATCTATCTATGTAATGTATTGTATTAAGTTTATCAGTCAACTAGTACCCATAATACGAGCTTTGCTCACCTTGGGGCTAGATGATGCTGTGTGGACTGTCCTGAATTTTTTATATATTTTTTTTATTGGACTAATCGTAACTTTTTACAGAGAGCCAAAACAAAATTTTGAACATGATTTTTTTGAAAAGTTAAAGTTTTTCTTTTTTAATATTAAAACATCATTGTTTTCGTAATTTTTTGCTCTATTTTTTAAAATAATGGTCGCTGTTATAGCTATCACCCAACTTGATAAAAACTACAAAAGCCCATTTTGCATTAAAATTTTGAAGCAAAGTTAAGATAATTATCCCAATAAAAAGAAATAAATATTTAAATTAAACTAGCTTTATGAAATGTTCTCAAAAGAGAATATACTTTATCAGAAATAAAAACATTTTCTAAATTTTTTGAAATGTGGCCGTTTTGCATTCAATGAGCGATTTGTAAAAATGCCTGAACTTAGCTGGCGTAAGAGCTAAAATAAAATAAAAATCAGTTGGTGTTGATAGTACATAATTGTTTCTTTTTATTTTTGTCATACCGTTAGAAACGAGGTCAGGACCCTTTGTGGGATGTACCTACGCAGAACAGTCTACCAAACTTTTATATAACAATCAAATAGACTTAGGAAGGCTTACAATAAGTAATTTATGACAAATATGAATTTGTTTGTACTAGGTCTATGACATTGTTCAAAATATAAAGAATAAAAATGATAAAAATCAAAAATTTTGGTAGTGTTGAAGGGATTCGAGCCCGTACTAACGGGATGTATAAAAATTTTGTGGATATTTTATTATCAAAAAGCAAAAAGTAAATTAAATTTTCGGTGGTTTCGAACCCAGGTACGACTATACATCGTCGCACCCACCCGACTGTTCAAACCGCTAGTCCAAAGTGAGTTATTGAAATACGGTGAAAATTTGTATTACTTTTAATCTATTATAAGTGGTCGTAAAATCGGAGCTAAAATACCTAAGTACACAAAGAACAGAGTCAAAAAAAGTGGAGACTTCCTTACGCTAAGAATTTTATTGTATTTTTATTATAATATTGGAAAAACTTTCACAGTGAGTACATTTAAAATTAATGATTGTTATTGTGAACTTATTCAATTTATTTGTCAATTCCAATGATTTAACGAAATTAATAAATAGCATGAAAAGTATTTTTTTTACCTATAATTTGTAAGATATTCTTTAGCTAATAAGCTAGTTTGTAAATAACATTACCCTCTGCGCCTTTTTACTTAAATTGTTCAAAACGATAAAAGAAAATTACCTCCAATTTTTTTTTTAAATGTAAATAGAGCCTGTTTTTTTTGAGTCGAAAATTAGTTCGTTAACTAGTTTTATTGAATTAATTTTAGATGTAATTTAGTAATGTCCCGAAAACGGAAATATTGGTCCGAAAAATATTTAGTCCTAAGGCGTCTCCAATTATCTCTGTTATTTTTCCAACAGTAGTTATTTTAGTTCCACTGAATTTATAGGGTTTGCCTGTGTGAGTGACTCGTAGCGGCCGATCACTCACACAGGCAAGATCTTTTTTGCTCTTCCCAAATACAAGCTCCATAGATGCTTTCAACACTTGAAAAATTGCTTGGTACATAAAAAACAACATACCATTTGCGGCAAATACATTACCATTAAACAATTATGCACAATTTAATTAGAAAATAGTGAAAAACATCAAAATTGAAAATCATCGCCATCTAGTAGCGGAGCTATGCTTAGTCCTGGACGCGAAATCACCTTAAGTAGCAACGTGATGACCTGCCTAATGCTCGCTTTAAAGAAACCAACAATTACTAGATGTCGCTAGCCTCGATTAATGTGCTTCGTCTCGAGAGGAAAATAGTTTTAGGTTTATGTATTTATTTCGTGACAAAGCAAGAAAAAAAATAGCAAACAGTTTTGCAATCATCATCGTAACTTTTTCAATGTTATGTTATTTTATAATTCCCAAGTCACTTCTTTTTTTTTAGGAAATATTTCATTTAAAATGGCAAATAATATAAGGTCACGCTGCATATACTAAATAGTACTAAGCCGAAAGGGGTGATTCTGGATGCCTAGGGGATCAACTCATAGGTAAATTTTCGTAACCTCTTCATCATTTATTCTGTATTTTAACTGCGAAACCCTTTGAAAGTTTCCTAAAATAATAAAAAACCGGTCCATTTTTAGTCTAGTTAAGTAGTGGGTCTAAGTCTTTTTCTTACTATGAGTTTGTTTTCCTGTGAAATAGGTAGATACCTACATATAAACATACATAACAAATATAGGATTAAGGAAAAGAGAGGTTTGCTAAGACACAGTGAATATAAATATCTCTTTATTTTAACAATGAAACTCTAGACAGGAGATATTTATCACTTAAATAATCATTTTTAGTAGGTAAGTACATAATTTTGACACAAAGTCTAAGAAATACGTACATATATTTAATAGCTATAGATCTGAATTTCAATAATGGAATGAGGATATTAAATCTAAGCGTATACATAATCAAAAGGTAAAACAGAAATGACTAGATAAGTACGAACATTTGTATACCTACATAAGTATCTGTTTTGGTTTTTAAGGATCAAAATTAGGCAACGAAGTTCTTATTTCTACAATGAATCTAAATAATACATAAATAGTACTAATGCATTAGGAGAAATAATTTTTACTTACTACTTCTTGAGGTAAAGATATTTCCTTAGAAGTTAATGCAATTTAACAGCGAATAGTTCTGTATTCATAAATAGATTTCCAAGATAATTTTCTAGTTTATTAGAATGCTTAAGATAATTTCGTCTAAGTAAGCGTTTGATAAGAATTAGCTTTTTAAGCCGCACTGAGAGATCTTGAATTTTATTGACTAGATATTTTCGCGCTTGCTAAAAATTAATATCCACTGAATATTCCAAATTTACATTTTTATCTTTCGAACCTGTTTTTTCTACACGAAAGTGAAGAAACACTTTTTGCTACGAAAATGCTACGCTCGTAGCTCCTCTACGAATTTGCTACGGACTTACGTAGCAAGTAGGACATAACTATGATCTTCGAGATTATCTCGAATCTGATGCAGTGCTTTGCAAAAACCAACCTTTTTTGCAAGAAGAATGTTGCACTGTTGGATAAAACATTTTTTTTAATGGTGTTTATGTCAGTGGATATTAATCTCTAAGCAGCTGGATTTAGCGTGTAATATTTAGTGGGCGTCGCGACGCTTTCTGCCGGGTCCGCCGGCGTAGTTGGCAGCGGCCAGGCCAATCAGATGCTTGGCTTGAAGAGCTCCGGAGTAGCCGCGGCTAAGGCCAAGATCCAGTGTGCGTTTTTCACTGAAAATAAAGATTTACTTAATATTCAATTATACCATGTCAGTAGACTATAAGCTGAATCTATGGCGAGGCGGGGCCTGCCCAGTTAGGTTAGTGTTCACCAAAAGATAGTCGGATAATAAGGCAGCTTTGCCTATTAAAAGTGGCTTTTTATTTATTTATTTCTTAATCATAACAGGTTTCTTTTTTTAACTATAAAGCGATGCTAGATCGACACTGCACTACAGTTTACGAAAACTTCTGTCAATTATGTAGATTAAAATGTAATTGTACGATTAGGTATCTATTGTATATATGTAATCGATTACTCTAAGGTAAACGATTTATAAATTGAAAAAATTAAGTTTTATCTTTTAACATTATGTTGTTTTAATTTTTAAGTTAAAATTAAACGATTCTTATTATTACAACTAACATTAAAATTTGTACAATCTTCATCGACAGAAATCAGATACTTAACACAAAATCTAAACTACAAAAGTAAAAAAAGAAAAGGCGATACTCTACATAAAAACTAAAGACTAAGAAGAAGCCTGTTTAACAAAAGCTTACAAAAATAAAATAAAGACAGCCCGAATTCTATATACCAAACAACAAACTGTATCTAAACTATTTGCGTAGGCATTCAGGTATTCAAATTCGGCATGCAGCACGCAAACAAAGCTAACGAATGGACCAAAGGCATGCATTTACATACCTTTGGAACCTGTGTTATTCCAAAAGTTATCTGTCATCCCTAGCTATAATTTAATTTTAGAATGTTTGACTTTCTGGCGAGTTATTTTAGGAATATTTTAAACCAAGGGCCGTCTCCCATCAAAGTCGAGCGGGATGAGTTGAAAAATGCGATTGAGTCTGAAGTACATTATTATCGTAACAGTAACTTGACCATGCCACGCTTTTGTATTTTTATTGGAATACTTAGCGCTGAATATATGTTTTGATTTTTAGATGGATAGATACACTTTATGTTAAATCACAAAGACGGGAAACTGGACAGAGAACAGTCTTTTTGCATTTATTTAGTTTTTGGTTTTGTTGTGTTACACATATTCGCGCTTGTCTTCGGTGAAAACAAGGGCCCTAATAAATTAAATAATTTTGCTACACAATGACAATGACATAAGGTGTCATAGTAGATTTCCATCGTAGATACTTTGTATTTGTTGTACTTAGTATTCTACGTAGTGTTTCTGTAACGATGCCACAGCGAAGCCATTGGTATAGCAGAATTGGGCCGCAGTGCTCAAACTCTCTGGTTAACAAGTTACAAATATTTGAAAACACGCATAACTTTGCGTAATGAATTAATTTATTCTGTTGATACAGGTACGTGTTATATCTACGTCTGTATTCTAAAATACTGCGGGCTCACAATACCTATCGTTGAGAACTTAGAAGTTGTATGTACGTACACTTTGCCGTTCTCATTTCTGAAAAATGCAATTACTTACTAGCATTTACTCACGACGAAACGGAGACGGTAAATTTATCCGTGTTAGTATACTCGTACGTGTGTGTATTGTGTGTGCATGCATGAATGTTCCCACTTATCTCTAAAACGGTTCGACCGATTTAGATACGGTTTTTTGTACCGAGACCGATATTTATTTCAATCTGCCATTTTACTACACACACTAGTCAGTCAACTTGTATTGGAGTTGACCTACTATACTTATTAAAATGTTTTTAATACTTATTTATAGAATTCAAAATGTAAAATTGATCTCAACAGTGCTATACAGTAGATACTTAAATAAATATAACCGCAAATATTAACCTCGTGGATTACACTGTGAGTCTGATATTTTGTAGCCTTAACATGTTTTAGAGCCATAAATAAAAAAACAACAAAACAAGTACGAAATGCTTGTTCCAATGAGTTATTAGGTACGTAATTCAGCCTGAGCCAAGGGTTAGTCGAAGATGCTATTTTGCATAATCACCAGCTAAAAATATTATAATTCATGCATAAGTATTAGTCTCGTAAATATATGTAAATTAACAGCGTAAAGAACGTAATTAACTCTTCTAGGGAATTATGTGTAAAAAATAAAATAAATATGTTTTAAAGCAGATGTAAAATTTAAAGCAGAACAACACGGAGCTTAGGACATACCTAGTAATATCATCTTTATAGCTGTAAAGAAAAAAATTGATAAGTAATTAAAAAACTAACGTTACTGGGTATAAAAGGATCTTTGAGTATATTTCAAAGTATCGTACTTTTTTTAGATAATTAGTATTAATTTGTTTGTATAGATACTATACAATTGATAAATATGATACTTTGACTATAACAGACATCTTTTTAATGGTTAAATAGTAGGTAACGATAATATATTAGATACGCACGAGACCATGCTCGCTGTAACGCGATGGAAACGTAGAGGAAATAAAAACACAAGGCATGCGATAAATACCCGATAAAAAAAGTGTCACCATGTAAACAAATCGCGAATTTTGGTTTGGTGTGTTAATGGAAATTTTGATCTATCCACAATGAGACGTTAGTAAACATAGTGGAATATCTGAGTATGAGCTATAAATCTGTTAAATTTTGAAAGTAAACTTCAGAACTGTATTTTCTACTTATTATTTTCTTTTTATGCTGTTTGTGTTGAAGCCACAAACTGAAATGGCGAAGATCATTGAAAACTAATTATCGTGCTTAGTGACTTGGCGGAGAAACCCAAAGTAGAATTTGGCCTTTTATACCAGAGTTGGTCACGTTTTTCCGAGTCGTGCTCCATGGCGCTGATGAAGATAGAAGCGAGGGTTACCTTTCCATCTTGCGTTCCATCTGGATGAGGTTCCCGAGGCGGCTCAGCATGTCCATGATCTCCTCAGGCTCGTAGGGACCCTCGTCGCGGATGTAGTTGCTGGGGCTGGAACAGTGGTCATGGTTTTACCTACTTGGAACTTGTTTCTAATCTTTTTTTGGACGAGATACATATATTATCCCTGCATTGAACCGCGGCAGCGTGGATGACTACGTCGAGCCTTCTTGTCATCCACGGCAATGTGTGAAAACGAACGTTTCAATCAGTGCGTCCTACCCGTAATGACCTACGGAGCTGAGACGTGGACACTCACTACCGTGAGAGACTTTAAACTGGTGGACCAGCCCTACCGGGCTGGTCCACCAGTTTAAAGTCTCTTAGCGAGCCATGGAAAGAGCTATGTGAGGAGTTTCTCTGAATGATAGGATTCGTAATGAATACATCCGATAGTGGATGATGAAAAATTCAGCCCTATTTGATTAGGGACAAACCGGTTGGGTTTTTACGATAAGTGTTTAAGGTATTTGCTCTTCCTTACCTTAATCATTAGTTCGAAATTTCTACTAATTATATTCATTAATAAAATTTGGAGTGAGTGAGCGTTGGAAAGGCAGGCTTTGGAACAGCGCGTTCACCAGATCGAGTTATCGTTACGTCGACTATATGACGACGAGCCAACTACTAGCTATAAATACAAAAGGAATTTAGCTTTTTCTGATACGTTCCCTTAGTCAACTACAACATCCAGGGACAGAATGAGGTGTCCTAACATCACATTCGCCATGACTAGGGCCTGTGCTACGGCTTTGGTATTTTAATAAGGATAATGTACCACTACCTCGGGTAGGCGGCAGAGGGCGCGGCGATCAGCGCCACGAGCACGCAGCTCAACAACACGCAGGCTCGGATCATTCTGGAACAAATAGGAACAATCAGGAATAGAACTATTTTAAAATTCACCTTACGTTGTACGTTATTCCTATAACATTTTTTAATAAATATACATAACGCTTGCACAATAAAAATATCGTGCTGAAAAACTGTCAAATATGCTTTTTGACGGCCATTTTGGAGGATTTAGTATTCTGGCGTTGGTTGGTAAAAATATTGCCTCTAAAAACGCACATAAGTATTTTTTATTCAGCATGGTCCACTTTTTTGTTGCTGTCCGAACTTTCAGTTGACAAACGCATTATTATGTTAGTAAAGCGCCAAAATACTAATGCGTTTGTCAACTGAAAGGTCCGACGTCATAAAACGATATAAAAAAACCCACCATATCTTAATTTTCGTAACATTACCCTGGTTTTATTTACACAGGAAGTGAGCATAAATGTTTAAATAATAGGGAGCGATAAATCACAAATTCTGTGGCTCTTTTAAAATGACATTTATCACAATATGCATGGAGCAACGAAAACCTCTTTGCAAATAATGATGTATAGCAACCGGCTTTGTGATACAAAAATCAGTCTGCATTTCAGTGCATAATTTTTCACCTTTAAAAAGCGAAGTGCTAAGCAACTAGAGCTGATTTTCTGAATTTGATGAACGGGTATTTTTTTCAAAATGTTACTTTAGCCAAGTTCAAAACATTCAGCAGTATAGTAGTAGGTACTAGATGCGCCCCGCGGCTTCGCCCGCGAATCAGAGATTTTTTTATACAAATTTCTGAAATTTATCACACAACCTCTAAGAGGTATTTCGTAAAAAAAAATACATGTTAAATTATTAATTTCATAGTTTTTTTCTTCCGACTTTTGAGTTACTTGAACCGAGGAAAAATAATTTTCCATACAAACTTTACCACCCTATTTTACCCCATCAGAGGTTGATTTTTGAAAATGTTATTAGTCTATGTCTTATTCTAGGTCCTAAACTATCTACGTACCAAATTTCATCTAAATAATTTAAGTAATTACGGAGATTACGTATAACAAACATTCACACAGACTTTCCCATTTATTATAATAGTAAGATTATATTTTATTATCAAGAGTAGCTTATAGAGTTTTTAATATTTTTTTATCTAATTCAGAAAAATCATATGTCTATGAGATGGGCGTTGAAACTACACCACAGTTGTAAAGCTTCGATAATGAAATCGTTTCCTTTGTTTTTACTACCTTTTATCCTAGTAAAACGGCAGGCAGAAGCAGATTCAATTATAATAAAAAAAAAATTCTATAAATAACTTCTAGTTTACCAACCCTCAAGAATTTAATATTTCATTACATTTGATGCGCAATCGAATGAAAAAAGTTATCCATTTTGCAAGTTTCATAATCATTTAACAGGATAAGTTTCACCCACAGTTCACACAATTGAAGCGATACCAAGATTTTTCTCCACAAAAAATAACTTTTCATTTGTTGATAACATTGAAAGCGGAAGACAACTCAATTTCACGCCGATAAGTATGCGGAACCCGTTTCAAAGGAAATATCGAAAGCATTTGACAGCTTTTTGGGCCTATCATAAAAGCACCTATTGTTTTTTATTCACTGATCACTTCGGTTTCAGCTATATAATCAGTTCAACTTCAATGAGAATACAAACAACGTTATTTATGATGATTGTCATCTTCTTTGTTGCTAACTAGGTAATTATACCTTCTTTACATATTAAATTTATATATATTTATAACCCTGTCTCTCAACATGTGTTTTTGGTTGGCAGGTAGAAAATGCCTCGGCATTAAGCCCACCCTTTGTACTTTAGTGCAATAAAGTTTTAAATAAATAAATACATTTGAACCGGAACAGTAGTTATTGAACTATCAGCGAGAGATATATTTATGACAAAGAATAGGAAGAATAAGTTGTAGCATTTGCATTTGATCACAGAACAACTGTAACTGCGAGTGAGTTTTTATTGGCAGATACCAATCTTCCCTCATCATTTTTATTTTGTGGTATTTATTTATGTTCCTTATAATTAAATAATTGTATTTATAATTGAAACAACAGTGCTAACTTCAAACTCTTGAAACTATGTACTGATAGCTCAACTGATCCAAACCAAGATCTTTATTTTAGAACTTAGATTATAAGTATCTAGTGAAAGGATTTTCATACACTTTTCTCAATAAAATTACAATTCAAAAGCAAATCCGTTTATATGCTTCCAGTCTCTGCTCATAAGCCTACTTGTTGCACTGGGAATGGGTTTTGCATTAATGCTGCATTCAAACTCACGTACGAGTATAAGCCTTTAGGCATGGCTTTAGTAACTAGCAATCTTGAGAATCTAGAGCATTACAAGGGGATACGTGGATTAGTTCGAACCGTTGATCCGTTTGAATCAGGTTGGAGATAATTAGAAGATACTAAGTACACAGTTAGCAGACTCTGTACTTAGTAGGTAACTACTAATGATCAGAGTTAGCAGACTCTTTCAACATAGCAAGCACATGTTCAAATTGGGGCGACTCGCAATCATGGAGACACCGTGAAAAGACGGAGGAAACGCCTCTCCATCTGGTAGTTGAGGGCAGAACATTACTAGTGCTAAAACGAAGCATTCATCTGGGCAAACAACACGGAAATAAAAAAAACGCAATATGTAGTTAATCAAGAGTTTTGAATAGGTTGGTTTTTTTTTTTAACGGGCAGTAACGAACAGACCTTAAATCCAGGAAAATGGTCATAAAAGACTTTTAGGAAAATTCTCATCCATATAAACAGATTTTCAAAAAAACTACAACCTGCTAAAAATACGTTTTTGAAGACATTTGATTATTTCTTATACTGATAGAATACTTCTACCTGACCTGAAATTGAGATTGGTTAATCTAGTCAAAAATGGATACTTTCTGCCTTGTCAAAAATATCCACCCTGTAATAAGATTAATAACACAAAAACAACATTATAGCAGATATTTATAATAAATTTATTCATTACTATTTTATTTTTGTTCGAAAGTTAGCTTTCGAACAAAAATAAAATAGTAATGAAAGGCTTTACCATTGAACTGAAACTCCGCTGAAATTGTTGCATCAGTGAAGATACGCAACCCATTCACGTATACAGGATTTTCTTTCCCCATGTGATGGGCTATGGATTTACCGTAAGTTTTGTACGGTCGCACGCAGCATATTTTACTTATGGTCAGAACAGTCAGAATTCATCGTTTAACGTAGAACATGCTTTAAGGAATCTGTTTTATTTCTATCAGTTATGTATTACCCGTAAAATAAGCTCTGTTTACTCTGAAGTTAGATGATGCCGAGTGGATTTTTAAACCTTATTCTTTTTTGTTTATATCTATTTCTTATCTTAAAGTTCTGTTGAGATACTTCAATGCTATGATTGAAAGTTGTTGATCAAGAGCATTGTCAGTTTGTCAGCACAAAAATAGTCATCCAAAAACAAACACGATTGATGGATTGATTATCTGGAACGTTCTGTGTAACTTTTTAGTGATTGATGCATCTTGGTTCTTTATTATGGTTGCCCATGATTGTCTGAAAGAGGCCGCCCTCTGTATATTATGTATATTCTTAGTGCTCAGTATTGTATGTTTTATTTTCTTTCTTTGTGTGATATAACTTGAATAAAGAGTTTTCTAGTCTATTTATTATGTAGGTATTTATTTGCACTTTCTTTCCAACTAGAAGTGGGATAGTGTAGTCTCAGAAACAAGCTATACCTCAGGACTTTGCACAACTTGGTTGGTAATGTTTCCTTATATCGGCCTCTATGTGTGGATAATCGTTTTGGTAGGGTACTATCTCTCTATCTGACCGATCAAGCGTGCTATTGACAAAGCCCTCCTCTGCTCTAATTAATGTGTTACGTTTGATAATGGCATTGATTTTTAGGTTATACCCTATTTGCTAATACATTACATGTTTTTTTTCTTTTTAATGACCTTTGGGCGGACCTTTTGAACAGTGATCTCAACGAAACTGAATCGTCACGCTCAGATTGGTTACGCTGAATCACATTTAATTTGCTACATCATTAGCTGTTCTCAGTTAGTTATAATGTTGGTATGCAGTGTGTTAGGGAAAATCAGTTGGCTGAATTGGGGAGTCACCTAGCTCACGAAGACAGGTAGGCACCTTCCAACTCAGATAGATTCACTGATGGTTTTCCTAGACACTGGAGCTTCCACAAGGGTTGAACGAAGGACCGTAATTCACACCGTGACTCGACTAGTAGTATTATCGGTAGGGCGCGAGCAAAGTCAGGAGCGGACGGCAATGTCGGGAGCATGCGTCTACGCGTCTCTGTGTATCTCCGAGGACTCCGAGGTAGCCCGCTCGACGACCGAGGGTCACGTGAGGGGCTTGTCCACCAATTACCCAATTAGAGAGCAGTAAAGAAAGGTCAAGATCCTACCTTCAAAATTGTGCATACTTTGAAATTAACAAGCTACCCTAAAGTGAAAGAAATAAATATCGACCACTCATCATCATCATCATCGTCGGAACAAAACAACGATTGATATATAAAAATAAAAAAACTAGTCCGTCACGGAACACAGTGTCTTAGACAACTTATCTATCAATATAAACTATCTCATTTTCTTTGAAATAATGAAAAATAAATCTTTTTGTACACTTATTTTTAAATATAAAAAAAATGTGTTTTATGACAATAGCAAACGAGAACTGCCAAATCAGTGGATACTCATTCAAGCCATCTCATTCAGCTTTTAATAAGTGTAAGTTGGTTAGGTTTCAAACACTGCTATCTGTTTTATCAATGAACATCGGTTTGCTATCACGAAGACATGGCTAATTTGTGTTATCAAGATTATAATTTTATCGGTAACTTTTGACGTAGGTATTTTGGAATAGGTACTAAACTTGCGGAACCTATTGGATTTTAGATAAATACCTAACGCATTTATTTGCAACTTCAGAAACACACATAACAGAAAAGAAAATGCTTTTCATCTCGCTAACAGCTTTGCTTTATAATTGCATCGTCTAACCTTCAGTTAGCAATTACACAAGTTACAAACAAAAGTGTTATAAACACAATTGCAAAAACAACAAAAACAAAAGTGTTATACATAGAACCTAGCTGACCTAGCTCTGTAATAATTCACGGCGGTGTCAGCTATGCAATCGAATAGTGTAAAGTTTAAACTTCATCAAAATAATTTGCTGGAGAACAAAAGTTGCTTTGCACATTGAAATTGTAGGTGTTGGTAACTAACTAAACTAGCTGGAGTATGGTGTCACAGTGTGAATAGGAGAGCTGGTTTACTTGTATCTATAACACTGAGGATATTGTGAGAAAGCTGAGCTACTACGGCGGCTGTGTTATTATACCCGTGAAGTGTTATAATCAAGATAGATTTTGCCATAATCTTGGCTGTTCACGCTTGGCAGGCATCATTTTGATTGCAGTGAACATGCCAAAATAAACAGAAAGAAGCTTAGATAGGTTTTTGTCTGTTTTTGTCTATTCTTATGTTTTGATTCTATATTCTTGGATTTTATGATAAACGCGGCCTAAGTGAGAGGGTTGATTCTAACGCTGCGACCGCCCGCGAAGGTTTTTGACTTCACCAGCTTGTTTATCTCGACTATGTTATCTGTCCTGAAGTTTACAGTTGCAATTTGTCAGTCCACAACCTGCAGCTGAATTCATAACTAACTCGTATCCGGATGCCACTTCCAATTCCCTCGTTAATTTTCAGATTATTTCATTTATTCCTTTTTGTTTATCCTGCTCGACGTTTTGACGTACTAAATGAAATATAATTTTAACTAGATGGTGAGGTACGTCTTCTTTCAAATTATCCTAACCTACTAGAATTAAGATGATGATCAATCAAAAGTAGGAAATACATATTATAAATATATTAACATATTATGTAACTGTACAGCTCCAGGGAGCCCAAGGAAACATGTGTGTTATTGGTTATTAATGTAAACAATTTTCCTACTAGTGCTTATTTCTAAGAAAAACATCTGAAGTAAACAGAAATCGTATAAAGCAACACTGCCAAGAACAAAGCTTATGTAGATTTACGATACCAGTATGTAATACTATGACTTTAGGCTTATCTTTGAGATCCGCTTATTCCTGACTGTTACTATGATGTGGTTTTATTTCACCCACAACCACTATAACCTCAAAGTTATTCGAGTTTTGTTTAAGGATTTCGGCTATCATGAATTTTAACCGTAAAACTTTTATATACAACATAAAGCAACTTTTAAATTCATTTTATATTTTACATCGCTTTTACACGCTTTTAACCGAGTTATTGAGACAAATATTAAAACAAAGTGGTTTATTGGTAGCGAAACCAGGTTTCTGGCAAAAGAAGAATAAATTAGGGGTATCCTAAACAATGGGTCAAAACAGAAGTGTTTATGATAAATGAGGATAAAGCAAATAATAATTAAACAGCACTCATATTATTTTGTCACTTATCCTATACATTTTGGTACCCCGAATTTCGAAACATTTGAAAAGCGATTCATCATATTTTCTAAACGTTTTATCTTCGAGTTTTCCATAAAATACATCAGAAAGTTAGCGACATCCATCTTTGTTCAAAAGCTCTATCTTGTGTTGAAGAGTTTTTCAAATATTTTCCCAGTGGAAACATGCGCTTCAGGCATTGACGGTGAAAACTATGGAAGGTAAACTATCTGTGGAGTCCATACACTATCCAACTTGTGCGATACTGTGACTACTTTTTACAGTTTACCTACCATCTATTAGTCTGTAAAATATTCTGAAATCCTTGTAAATTTGCTTAATTGATTTAAGTACTTGTTTTAAATTATTTATAAAAAAATTACATCTTACACTTAACTTAAACCTACTATCTATTAGGTACTTTGTAAAATATTCTGAAATCTTTGTAAATTTGCTTAATTGATTTATGTACTTGTTTTAAACTATTATAATGTTTGGGGTAAAGTCAAAATTATTCGGTTTGTTTACCTTTTTTGTGTTCGACAAAAAAAGTAGATCCAGCTTTGTAGAAAATAAGTACCTACGGTTTTTTTTCTGACAAAACAGACCGTTTAAGAAAGATTCAGCCTTAGGTATAGTTAGGTAATTTTCACGTTAATATTCTCCAGCAATGAAATAATTCGGAACAAGAGATTCCAATGGCGAATCCCAGAATAATTATAATCTTGTACTAATAAATTGGTTTTAAGGCAGTTTAGCGTTTCTATAGGAGAATGAATGGCTTAATTACTGTTTCTAAGCTCTGGGGGGTAAAGGTTGGAGATTAACAGCCTTCGCTGATTTCACGAGCCGCTAGAGAATTTGAAAAGGCTACAAAGTTGGTTTATCAGAAGTTGTTGGTTATTTATTGATTTCATAATTGAATACATGAAAAGGTAGGCTTTGATTGATAGATTGCCCACAAAATATTGTGGATGCTTTTTAAATAAGCTTAATTTTTAAATAATCTAAGCTCTACAAACTGAAGACTGCTTAGTGCCTGCGACGGAAGATGCCCATACATATACATATATACAAGGGCGTCGCCAGCCGATGGCGCAGGGGGGGGCAAGTTGACTTTACCTACTACAATTCATTTTTTCTCATTTTCTATGAATGAGAAAAGTAGGTATGAATTGTAGGTAAAGTCGACAGCCTATGAAGCTTTTCACTTGTACTACGTGCCTTACATCTTATATTAGTTCCTCTACGCATTAGGTATACCAGTCTTAAATGGTTATTAGGAGTGGAATTGATGAATTCATTCGAGTTTTCGACGTACGGGAATGATTGTTCAACTTCAAGCAAATCAACTCAAAGACTAAGGACTTTGGTTGCATTATATTTGGCAACTTATTAGGAATCTCTAGGGGGGGGGGGGGGGCAGCTGCCCCTCCCTGCCCCCCCCCCCCTTGGCTCCCTTGCATATATATATATACAAGAAATACATATATATATATATGTATTTCTAAAATTATGTATATTGAGCGGGGTTCGCTTAAACGATGGATATGATGAATTAGAGATCGCAAAATGAATGAATGAATGAACTCTTTATTGTACCTTCTTGACACAAACCATTATTTACATTTAGGCAAGTAAATCTTAATCTTATCTAGGAAAATAGCACAGCAGGATACCTTATTCCTGTAAGCAATTTCTTCCAGGCAGCCTTATTCACAGAGGGAAGGTGTGCCCTTCCTTTGGTAGGTTCCGGATTGAGCCCTAAATTTATTAATCACGAAATTACTGTAACAAACCGTTAAATAAATAGCTACATTTTCATAAAAATATTAACGGTCAGATCGCGAGATATAAATTTCTCGTTTTATTCCCACCCTAAACGGTTTACCGGTGATGAATCTGTAATTTTGTAGCTCCCCACAATTTACGATTCCCGCCAATTTTGAGGTTATTGTTTTGTTTTTGATAGGCTGTAATTCATTCGTTCCTTTCGTTCTTGACAGATTGAATGCGTAAGAAAGGTTAGGGTTCTCTAACGGAATAAAAACTTTGTATGCACATAAATTAGGAAAGGATTGGGCATATAACTTAATTCGTAATTTTCACAGGGCCAAATGTTTATGTAATTGCTGATCAATAGAAAACTTAAAACTAATAAAGAAATAAATATTCCTAGATAATCCACATAGAATTATCTAGTACCAAGCTAAGCAGAGCTTGTCTTATGTGTAAAAGATGGCTGATATACCCAATACAATGCATTACATAAATATATTTTTTTACTATGCATAGAAAACACCCAAAACTATGCAAAAGTCGTTTGCCATTCCCCAAAAATATTTCAGCTAGGGTTTAGTATTATTTTATTTAAAGTGCTGACGTTCAGAAGGTCCACCTACGCTACACCGTTATTTATTTTGCGGTCTGTCCTAAAACTATGAAACACAAATTACACAAATGCTCTCACCGCTTCAAATGCCTCTCATAAAATATCCCACAACTACGAGCCTGAAAATATCATGAAAATCTCGAAACTTACGTACGAAACGATAAAATGTAGTTACCTACCTAATAAAATATTACAGAAATATATTCCAATGTAATATTACAGCCAAATAATAGTAACAGATAGTACAATAGTTTTTTAAGTCTATGGTAGAGCACCGGCCAGTAGCCTGCCTAAGCTTCTAATTTTTCATTTTTATTTGAGAAGCAGGTATGGTTATACTTAAATATTAAATTAATGAATAATGCTGGGCAATCCATACAGTACACTAAACTAAATAGCTTAGCTGTTCTTGTCGGTGGAATGATGCAACGCACTCTACTATTCTCTTTTCAATGCGTTTTCTTACTGATTTCTACGACATGATAGTTCATTCATAAAGTTCATTAATTCAAAACTAGAATTTCATTTATCCATGATGCGTCATTGCCCAGCGATTCTGAAGATTTTAGCTGAAGCAGAATTTACAACTTCATCGTAGCTAATCTAACACTCGGAGTCGTGCAATAATCTACCCAGAATTCGGTTAAAAAGCAATTTGCATCCAACGAAACGAAAAGAGCTTTATTTTGGTAAAATTTTCGCAAGCTCTATATCACTGGACCGTACCCCTATTCGCTAACCTTTTTGCATGTTTTCAGTTGTAGTTACCCTTGAATAGAGTGCAATTGATATTTTATCTTCTTTATTGGGATCTCAGTAGAAAAAGAAATGAAATGTTTAACAGCAAGGATAGAAATAGCCTTGAGACGCTTCCATAGAAACAACGCGTGCGAAGCCGCAGGCAGATGTTAGTTTAAGTTTTTAATCAAAAGTTTCTCGTCAGATATTTATTTAATTGATATGGCAACACATGGGAAGCTTTAGCGAATAAAAAAAGGAGGATAAAAATCGAATCACGTGGAAAAAAGTTGACACGTAAAAATTAAGTCGAATTGAAAACCTTGAAATCCTTATTTTGAAATCGGTTGAAAATAAATAGGATATAAGCTGTCAACTTTAATATCCCATTGCATAGGAGGACATAATCTAAACAAAAATAAACAAATATCTACGTCTGAAAACTTCATAAAAGTTGGCTTTTCCTCCTTTTATATCTAATCCTTTTGTTTCTAAAATTTTGTTTCTTTACGAAAACTCGCGGCTTTCACAAAATAGCTCGAGTGTGGAGGTAGAATAATAAGGCGAGAAACAAAAGAAGCTCAGAACTAATGCGACAAAGCCAAGGCGATGCCGGCACAGATAAGGCACGTCGCACACAACACGGGAATGGACAGCGCGCTCACTGCAATACTGACGAACTGACATTTCGATTATGATTGTGGAAAACGACGACTGGCGGTAAAATTCTAAGTTTGTTTTAAAAAGGAGATTTAAATTTTTTTTTACTTCGTTACTTTTTTGTTACTGAAGCTTTAATGTCTTAGCTTTTTTGTTCGCATATTTGTTTGTCTGCCTGTGTACTTATATTTTAATTTATGTTTGATTTTATTTGACTTTACATTTTATTTAATTTTTCACTGAATACTACCTGTATGATTAATGTCCTTGAATTAATATATTTTATTTTAACTTATATTACTACGAACGTCAGAAGTTCTAGAGTTCGATTTGGCCAAATAGATATGGATTAAGCGTTTACTTATGTTTAAGAAAAAAACTATATATTTAATAAAATATGCTTTCTTTTTGGTGAAATCGGCCTTAAACTTATCCTGAGTTTGGGCGTTTAAATAAATAAATAAATAATTCCGGACAGTCCACACAGCATCATCTAGCCCCAAGCTAAGCAGAGCTTGTGTTATGGGTACTAGATGACTGATATACTTAATACAATATATTAAATAGATAGATATTTTTTATTATACATATTAAACACCCAGACCAACGAAACAAATTTCTGCAGATCGTGCACAAATTTGTTCTGAGGCGGGAATCGATCCCGCAACCTTCTGCGTCGCAGGCGGACCTTCGCCCACCGCGCCACATCGGTCGCTAGTTTTCAGTTTACTTTAAAGTAGTTTAAATTACTTGAAAGCGGTTTTATGGAATAAAACCTATCGAGTCTATCTATCGAGTTCCTATTCCAACAAATGAAATAAAAAGTGTAAGGTGGTCTAGTTAACTAAAGGCATCAATGAAATAAACAGTGTACCATTGTTTAGTAAACCCCTGTTTATTTGATAGGTGGTCAAGTTAACTAAAGGTATCTTATACCGAAAGAAATCACCCCATCACTAAAGGCCGTGGGTGCCGAGAGACATTGCGATTCCCGATGACACCCGGGGTGTTATCATTGATGTCGAGGGGTATTAGCGTTACTTTGAATGGAACTCGAGATTTGTTTGAAATGAGTCTTACAGCCGATTTCTGGAAGGCATGTCAACTTCATAATTAACTAATCAATGTTCAAATCTCTATTCAAGTGTCATTTGTGTTTCTCAGCTAACGCTAAATGATTGCTTTAGAGGAATATAAGGTCTTTGTTCATTTAAGAGTTATACTTTTTTACTGGTTATTCGTATATTGAAATTAAGTCACGTGATAGCCACCGAGAAAATATTATTTATACAAATTCAATTAATAGCCACCGGGAAAATATTATTCATACACAAACAATAGGTAGGTATTGTTCGATTCCCGCCTCGGAACAAATTTGTGCATGATCTGCAGAAATTTGTTTCGTTGGTCTGGGGGTTTAACATGTATATAATAAAAAAAAAACTATCTATGTAATAAATTGTATTAAGTATATCAGTCATCTAGTACCCATAACACAAGCTCTGCTTAGCTTGGGGCTAGGTGATGCTGTGTGGACTGTCCGGAATTATTATTATTTATTTATTATTGCGCGCTAAATTGAATTCTGAATTTAATTTCTGAAAATAAAGAAACTTGCGGATCGCAACACTTGAAATTTCAACCAAGCTGACAATCAAGCAGAACTAGCGATGGTGGAAACTGAAGATTCAGGGAAATGCCTCACTAGCGAAATTGGAAACTTTCTATTTCAAATAAGTGAACTGGTGAATTAGTGAAATTGACGAGGAAGAAAACTGACCTGTGGTAAGTAAATGGCGCTCATTAGGCTCCCCTAGGAGGCCTCCGCTTATGTCCTGCTAATATAGGCTGATGATGATGATGAAGTAAATGGTATGCCATATTATTTTCATAATGTTCGAGATGTAAAAGTTACCATGGCTTTCTAACAAAACCATCAAAGCAAAACCAGCAGTGCAAAGAAAATTTATTGGTGCTTAAAATACTTGACGTTGTGCAGAATTTCCTTAAGGCGGACGAAATTATAAATGGTCTCGTATATTTTAGGATATTAATTATGTTTACTGTTATCCTGTGTAATTTTATTAATAATTGAAATTACTCGAAGAATATTCTGTTTTACTATACAATGTAAAAACCAAATTCGTCAAGAGCGAGTATGACTCGCGCACCAAGTTTTGAAATCTTGAGACGCTTCACTTATAAATCCTTATAAATATCTAAAATAGTTTGTACATACAGACAGATCGCTCTAGTTGCTGGTAATGGTAAAATTTACTACTATTTTCTATAAATTACTTCAAAAAGATTTTCTAGTTTAATGTTATAATCCCCACTTAGCTGTCCTAACTAGTAAGGATTATGTTAATTTTCAATTAAGTTTTCCCCTCAAATATTTTAAATCCCGGTTGATGGAGATTTATGTAAATTTCAGTGCAATATAGAATGGTTGTAATTATCTAAAAATGATTGTTATTTTCTAATAAATAAGAACCATTTTATATTGCACAGACACTTTTCAAAAACATTTTTTGTAACTTTTTGTAATTTTTGGTGTAACTTTGGTGATCATTCGAAAAATGGTCCACGTGCAGATAACGTCTTGGATATTACTATCGTAGAACTTTACTTTATTCTAGAACTTTTGACATCAACGATTTCAGTACAATTAAATTTCATTAAAATGGCCGGACATTTCCTTTATGCTCTAACAGACAGCTTGACAACACGCCTGCGACCTTTATCTCTTTCGTTCAGTGCTTTGGGCTCTGAATTTTATTAAATGGGTAATTCTTTGCTTTTGCCAGGTCCATTTCTAAACTGTGTCTTGAAGCCCCACTTGCATCAGAATTACGAGTTAAATAAATAAGTAAAGGTACTACTTACCCGGTGCGATTTTTGGGCACGGAATCCTAAATTTCTTACGAAAATTTCTACTTGTTTAAGTTCTAAGTTTTAAAATTCGAATTTGTAAGTTTAAATAAAATTTACTTCTGGTGGGCTGTATGTACCTGTTTTTTTTGTATGTATGTTTAGTTCGCGTCATGTAAGAAGAACGCTGGCGGTAAAGCTGCGCAGAAGGCGATTTATGGGTCTTTTTGGAGGTAGGCGGTGGGGCGCGGGGTGGAAGGGTCATGCGCCGCATGCTTGCCGGTGCGCTATTGGTTCGTCAGTTGACATTTGCTGTCACACGTCACGTTTCTTGTCAAAATACCATCGCGCACAAAAGTTTACGAAATGGTTTTACATTTTAATGGTTTTTGGAAATTATGCACAAAGGTAAAGGAAATAGAGGTAGAGACCGATTACTGTAAAAGCGATCATTTGGTAGATATGATTACAGAAACATTTATTATTCGTGTAAGGGATGATGATTCTGACTCAAATAATAATAATAATAAATCATTTATTTCAGGCAACAATAGTAAAGTACAGGATGTTAAATACTTAAAACTACGGCCCATATGAAATATATACCTTAGACTAACATACATACTTTATATAAACTTATTTACTAGCACGTAGTGTCGGCGACGTGTGACACGCGATATGTGCTGCGGCCGGTAATCGTCCGCGAAAACGCCGGAACAGCACATTCTTCGGCCAGAATTCTTCCTTGGTAAAGGTCGATATCTTTTCAGTTGGAATACGCACCACAAATGATTTAAAATCACTGTGACGCGACTCCAATTGCTCGACCCTCACCAGGATGTTGGTCTTCATCTTCACATACTCCACGATCTCCTCTACCTTCGTGGTGTAGTGAAGCCTGGACACGTAGAGCAACGTCGTAGGCACGGCCGGGCGCAACAAGTAGTTAGGCCCGGTCGGAGCGACGCCGCGCTGGTTTCGGCTGCAGGGCTTCCTTTTTCTCCGCACTACCTCAGTGAAGCCTTCAGCGTCGCACGGCTTTCTCTCACACGAAGCCGGAACGGGCGCAGGGGCGCGAACAGATTCGCGACGCTGCGTCTTTTTCCCTTTTTTAGCTGTCGAAGCCTGTGGCAGGGGTGCAGCGGGCAGGCAGCTTTCGGCAGTAACGGCGGCGTATGCACGCGCGGGGGGAGAAGGCGCGCGCGCACGTGTCGGTCCCACGGGTGGAGAGACGGGGAGCGGGCGGGGAGGGCACGGCGTACGGACGGCATCGGTGTCAGCCGCGCAAGGCGAAGTATCCAATAACGCTGACACGAATGATGCAGCCGACACGTTCAGTTGACCTCCTCGGCGAGTGTTGACTTTAGATTTCTCGGGCGACCTGTCCACTGAAGCGGCGCTACGTAATAACGCTACCTCAGACTGCAGCCCGCTGATGGTGTTCTGGGAGACCTCTAACTTCAACAAGACATCAGCCAAGCTTGCCTTCAACGATGTAATGTCTTTCAGCAGCCTGGTCACATCGACGTGGTCGAACGTCACGGGGAAATAATGATGAAAGCTCAAGTGACGACAGCGACGATGATGAAATAGCCACCTCCAGTATCAATCCCGCGTCCTCATCTGGTTTTCACGTCACCCAAGACGACTTAATAGATGGAGTTGCTACATTACATTATTTTTTTTTTTGTAATTAGATTAAACATTCTAAACTGAATCGAACTTGTTTTTAATTTTATCTAATATTATTTTCTAATAACCAACACCAAGCCGCGAGTGAAATATTAGTTAAAAATAGGCACAGCAACTTGGCATAGTACTATCGTACGCGAGTGTACCCATGCGCGAACATACCCCTTCCACTTTCTTCCAGCGCTCTTTTTACGTGACGCGACCTTATACGCCGCCTTCTCTTTCAATGGTAGACGAATTTTGATGATTCTCTTATATTCTCTATAGAATAAAAATATCATTCACGGGGGATTTGTACTATTGAAACAAATAGACTAACTGCAGACTGTTGGTGTATCTAGAGGTGGCTCAACTGATCCATATGAATAGCAGTGGGAAGCGTCCAAGTCAAAACGCTGTCTGTTTTACCCCGCTGTATGCAAAAGTTCATTAAATAATGATCTTAGGCAAAACAACCCACATTCAAGTTGAAATTTAGGCGCTTTTAGCGACTCTAATGGAACTGAATTATGATTTCATATTTCACGTTCAACAAAGGCTAGCCCATTATTTACAGCAATAGAAATTGTATTTCTCCTCGATGAAGTACATCCAACCTAATGAGGCTACTTTGTGTGCCTCGTTTTTTTGTTCATTATAAATATGGCTACGAAGACTTTAAATAAAATAACAAGACAAGGTTTTTATAATAGTAACCTTTCTAAGAGATTCCTAGTTTACAATAAATATAATTGAATAGGGTTAATTGAAAAGGCAAACAGCACCAAAAAATTAAATTAAAAACTACAAATTCCATAAAGTTACATTTTTAATTTTTTTTATTTATTTTCGCAAAGGTAGGGGATAGGTGTACAAAATGATCCCCCTAAGGGAAAAGCTTGATTATGTCCAAAGTATGAAGGTTATTAAAAATGTTGAAGGAGATCAAGATGAATAATTTCAGTGCTAACGTTTTAGCATACCCTTATTTTGCGTTCTTTAAACTTTTACAAGATTTATTTCAGATTTTCAAAAACATTACTAAAGGATCATTTTGGACACCTAGGTGTATAAAATGATCCCTGGGGTAGGGTCAAAATGATCCCCTATTATTATAGTTAGAATAAAAGATAAGAGTACATAATCACGATTATGTTTATTTTCAACACAAATAATCATCAAAAATAGTTTACTTAAATTCTTATAGTAGGTACCATAAGAACACTTTGTCTAAATACCAAGGTAGAAATTACAGAACCTAAACAATCATTAAACATCTTTCTTTTTCTTGAGATCAGAAATATTTAATAACACATAGTAATAACTCATCAACTATCCTTTTTTCACAGCTTCTAAAGCTTATTTCATGGAATTTTCACTCCAGTTTTGACGTGTAGTTTTCCTTTCGTATTTGCTCGTATGATAATCTGTAAAAATATAAGCATCATGTGTATAAAAATCATTTATATATATTTATATAATTGGGACGGAAAGGTAAAAAGCAATCGTACACAGGTATATAAAAAACAAACTTAAAAACATTAATTTAAGTTCTATGATTCCAGGGATCATTTTGTACCTGCAAAAAGGGATCGTTTGACCCCAAAAGCACATTTTTCATAACATGTCTAAAAATAACCTCGAAACATAACCTTATTGAGATCGTAGCATGCTTAAGAGTTAATTGAATATTGATAGGAACAGCCAGTAAAACATTCATTCGGTAAAATGCAACCAAATTTCAACAATGAAACATTATTTTTATGCTTACCTTAGATTAAACACACCAATTTTCTTTTTTCCGGAATATTTCGACGCACAACACTCACACCGCCATGACACCTTGTGAGATCACTGAGCGGAGAACGGGAAAGACGTTTGCTTATAAATCAGATAGATGGCATTAGTAGTTTGCTGGGAACCATAGGGGATCATTTTACCTCGAGGGATCATTTTGTACACCTATCCCCTAAGTGCGGTATACCTAACTACAAGTTGAAGTTTAAAAAAAAGAAAATTAAATTTATCATTTAAATTTAAAAAATAGTGATCACTTAGATTCTTATTCACTTCAATCTTTGTAAGGTAAAGTATAGAAGCAAACAAGAAACCATGCGAGCTTGTTAGTGTTTGAGTTGTAACAAAACTTGTCTGAAGCATTTTATCCTCTACATAATCTCATTCCTGCTGGATGCGGCTAGCTGAAGACAGGGCGCTTTGGCGCTCATTAGGGGACGCCTATGTCCAGCTGTGGACTAATATAGGCTGATGATGATGATAATTTCATTCCAATATTTTTGATAAACATAACTATGTAAATACATAGTAAAGTAAGTTGAAGGTTAGTTAGCAAAAGACTAATTGGCATTGGGTGTGGCGTTGCCAACGTTAGTGATCAAGTTAGACTGACGCCCGAAACTAACTTAAAACTTAAACATCCAACTAAAGACTTAACTTTAACTAGCCTCTACACATATCCCTTAAGCTAAACTTGTCATTTGCGGTTAGAATTCAGCTGAAAAGGAGTTTGAAATCAAATACCTACATAAATATTTTCTGTGCGTGTAGTGCAAAGTTTGGGAAATTCGTGTTATAATCAAAATGTAAAACAAATGTTATTTGTTAATATATAGATAATAAAAACGTCCAAATAAACGGAGATTCGTTTTTTCCTGCGATAAGAATCAAACCCGCTAAAGTGCAATTTAACTCTCAAAGAGCCACTAAACCGCGAAATGGCCGCAATAGAGTCGCCTTCATCAACTTGGCTCCAATGACCGTAAAAGCTATTTCATCGTCCAGCTTAGTCCACTGAAATATACTATTAGTAGACGATAAATTGAATTCTTTGTGTGCTAACCTTTTTCTCTAAATGAATTTGATATAAAGTAAATAAATGGAATGTTATAATGGTCATCTTACACAGCATTATCTTTCTAGCTAAGCAGAGCCTCTGTTATGGGAACTGGATAACAAGTATTTGTTTCATAAATATAAGTTTTTAATAAATAATGAATCACCCAAAACACGCGGAAAAATATGTAAGTATACAAACTTCTACAACATTTGACCCGGGGCGGGAATTGAAACCGCAACATTCGATCCACTGCTGATCTTTGACGCTACGCCCGAGAGGTTCGCTAGTACTTTGTAGATACAGCTATTCCTACTTCTTTTTGTATTGGTGTCTGTCACACACCTAGTGAAAGAGAAAAAATAACTTAGGCGGAATTGGATCGAAATCTTGAAAATCTCCTTTGTTTTTAAAATCGTTTGTTTAACAAACTACAAAAACCTCGGACGTAATATAGATAAACTTTTAAATAACACTTACTTACGGGACACTTATGGGTATATACCTAAGTAGGTACTTTTTAAATGTCATGTTTTTCACTTTAGTGAAATGTTTTTATAGTTCGCTACATTAGCATGGTAATAATCAAATAAAATAAGATATAGCATTGAAGTTGACTTCCATTTCAATTAAATAAATAGTGTAATAAATAATGAATATCAAACCCGTAGCTGACGGTTTTAACGATATAAAAAAAAAATATAATATAATACAAAACTTACTACTGAACAAATACTTTTTGGTCCCTCATTTACAAAAGGCGTATTAAATATACCGCGTCTTCTGAATTTGAATATGTAGAACAATGCCATGCAAAATTGTTAACAAGAAAAGTTAAGATTCGGATTTGCGAGAAGAATTATTCATAAAAGGAATATTGATACCCGCCCACAAAGCACGTTCTTAAACTCGCTTCTTGGAGAATTACGCCACTCAGTGGCCAACTACTTATGGCCGAGGATAGGGTAGATGGATTGGAGCGTGATTTTCAACAGTGTAGAAGCACCTTTAGCCCTACTTTCGTTTAGCAACCTAATGAGTTTATGATGCACGAGAAATTGGCGTGAAAGTAAATATTATTATGATGTTGACTATAACACAATCTTACCGATTGTTTGAAAAATAATCAGTAAAATCAGTTCATTATGAAGTTCTAGGGTCACATAAAAATTTAGCCAAAATGAACGAAGAGAACTTCCTTTTTTGAAGTCGGTTTATAAAATGCCCGCCGGGATGACAAACGAAACCAAGTGAAAATGTTTGCTGTATAGTTTAACACCGCGTAGGGCCTGAATAGTTGTTAAATTTCCTAAATTTAAAACATATTCTAATAAATAAAACGGTGTTCAATATTTTTATAGTGACGTACCTACACAGCATTATGCTACTAAAGTTTCAAATTGTATAGCATAAAATGTCCATCATCTAAATTAATTACCTACTCTGAAAGCCAATAGGCTAAATTATATTAGCTTTTGATCCAAATAGTCGTTTCCATAATGAGTCTGTCACAAAATCGCTACACAGAAAAGCACAGAATGACACATTTTAGTTCAGATGAAAGAAACTAGGGATGGGGGAAGCGAGTCAAAATGGCCTAACATAGAGCCATTCTACAAGAAGTTGAGTCTAAAGTTTAAATGTTTTTTTTCTGTCAATCTGTGCATGCAAATTTAGTCTTGTGTTTCTCTCATACATTATCTATCTAAACATGTCGATTTTCCAACATTGCCGCATAATACGATTTCTTTTTATCTTTTTTTCTGTTTATTTTTTACCATAACCTCGGCTTTGCATTCAAAAAGCATCGTAAATACTAGTTACTCTGAACGTGAATATATATATCGTCGTCAGGCATTCAATACCGCGAATGTGACATTTTTGACGAAAACCTTTTTTTTTGTTGATTCGATTCTACTCGTTCAAATACACATTCCTACATTAAAATTTTGTCCAAAAGTTGCACCGATCCTTATGTTTTCGAGTCATGCCAAAACCGCGAACGTGATTTAGAGTCAAAAAAACCGCGAATATGAAAGTTACTTAGCGCTGCTGCGCCATTCCTAGCGCAAGTGCAACATGTGACGCTGTCATTTCTGGGCAAGTTTTTTGTTTTCACTAACTTTTTCCACATGTTTTCTTTGCAAAATATGTTGTTGAATCTGCACTAAGTTAAATGAACGTCATGTGTGCCTATTTCATGTACTTTATACATAAATAGGTACATAAAGACTTAAATGATTTTAGTAAAGTTATAGCATTATTTGGATAATATTTTAAACAGTTGTTATTTTTACAGCGTGTTGGATAACTCATAAGAAGATGAAAATATTGTAAAGGACATGTCATTCAAAATTTAACACAATCATAGGACGAATTTAAAAGAAATCGCGCTTAAACAGAGAACAGTTTCTCTTCGATACCGTCATGCAAATGATTTTTTCATGACGATAGCGAAATGAAACGTCTCAAAGTAGATTCTTAGACACAGCCTGCATTCCTGGAAGTTTCTGCTCAGCTTTCCTGTACGGATTTAAGTCTTCAGCCTCACTCAAACTGTGTTGTCACTCAAGCAGAAGCAGTCTGTGAATCCATGAACAGATAGACTTCTACCTACCACTCCAGATCGCTCTGAAATAGAGTCTCAGTCACAGCCTGCATACCTGGACCTTTTGTATCCGCCGCATGTCATCAGCCTCAGCAAAATTAGCTGACACTTTTAGAGCAATCTCAGATCACTCCCCACCGTCAGTCCAAACTCTGCCTAGCACTCCAGATCGCCCTGAAATAGAGCCCCTGCCTCTTCAAGATAACAAGAAAGTCTAATAGCAACTAATGTACCTAAACAATACACTGAAATACTTAACGGGATTATTAGAAACACCTTCATCTAACCTCGTAGCGGTCTAAATAAAACATTGTGAAGGTGGTGGTTCATTGGAAGAATGAATAGCAAACCCCTTTAGGATATCAAAAAATTGAAGATAAGTGAATTCAATATATTCAACGATGTAAAATAGAGAGGACCGTGGTGAATATCAGTTGCAAGCTTAAAAGGAGGACTTAATTGCCGAGATATAACAGAAAAAGATGGGAAGAAATTTTTTGTATGTTTTTGGACTGGAATGGATTGGATCAAGAGATTAAATAAACTTTAAAATTATAAAAAAATAGCGTTTGATTATAATTTTATTAAGATTGTTATTAATTCTTAAATGCTAAAATAACATTATTAGTTAAGTAAAATAAAAACTATTAACAGAAAATTGTTGTTCTAAATCTAGAACATAACCGCGAATATGAAAAGATTTTACCAAAATATTTAGGTAAAAACCGCGAACGTGATTTTTTCTTGACATACTACCATAATATTTATAAAAACATGTATTTATACTAACATAACACATATATGGAGTTCTAAATATTTTATTTTAAAAGAATTGGAAGTGTGTAGTATAATTTATACGTTTTTTTCGTTTCCTGTAAATTTTGACGAATGTCGCATTCGCGGTATTGACTGCCGAACGACGATATGTATAATTATTCCATGTCTAAAATATGTCGTCGTCGCCTATAGTAGGTGATTGTCTACCCTTTAGTAATTTTTGTGTCAAGAAGTAACGAACATTAAAGCCATTCATCAAAACTTTCGCATTAAACTCGCTCTTAAAAATATCTTGTAAGTAAAACAAATATTTTGATAACGCAAAAACGTACCAAACTACGTGTCCAATCAATTTCAGTTACTTCAATCATTTTTCTTATCATTTCAATCAAAATAGTTCTTTAAATCTTAAAATTGAATCGGTTTTTATTAAAGTTTTACGATAAAGCAGCACTAAGCTTTATGAGCGTCGGGAAATGAGCCACAGCTCAGCTTAAAACGTCATAGACTGTCCTTCGTCTTAAGAGAGTAAGTACAAGATAAAATGGTCATCCTCATACCAGAAAAAACAAGTTTTCCCTACCTATGTACCTATTCTGAAACTAGCCCGTAATTATGAAAACCTGCTCAGTCATATCTATCCTATCCTTGAGTTATGTTTCCATAAACAAATTCATAAATCAAATATTCTATGCCATCATAGAAGATTTGATTTATATTGCGACGCGTGACCCGAGAGCTGGTGAATATCTGGATCAGCGCATCAGCATTGCCATACAGCGTGGTAATGCAGCCAGTGTCTTGGGGACGCTTCTGACTGGTATTGACATGGATCAATTGAGCTACCTTTAGACTGTTTGCAACCGTCTGCAGTTAGCTCAATGGTTTTAATTGTAAATACTAGTTGTATTTTTTCTATTCCTTGCTTGTAATTTTCGTTGTTAATAAAAATTCTTATCACCATATCTGTAATATATTTTGATGGTGCAATAAATAAATTATCTATAGCTATCAAATGAAACAACAAAAAATAGAAATATATTGAAAACTATTTAACTAGCTAACGTAGACTGTTACAAACAATCTGATGGTGCTCAATTAATCCATATCAATAGTAACCATATCAAGTAGGAAGCGTCTCCAAGAAGCAAGCTATAGCCTAGGGTGTCAACTGGGTAGGCTTTGTCGAGTCCTGCATATTATCAATAATAATATATAAACAAATTATATTCCACCACGTCTGACTGCTCGTTTCAATGAAATGAGCTAAAAAGCTACCGAATTTTTATGCGGTTTTCACCAAATAATGAAGTATTTCTTGCGGAAGTTTGAGCATATATTTAATGAGATTTATGTAAATTGGCTGAAATACGACAATAATTGTGAAAGAATACATAATTTATAAGAATATATAATAATAATACATTTCTCTATGAGATGCAAGCAGACAAAATAAGAAATATAATTCAAGTAGGTACAATTTTGTAATTTTTCTATTCCTTGCTTGTAATTTTCGTTGTTAATAAAGTATTATTCTTTAGTAGGTACCTAATGTTTTTCTTTCTACAATATGAGCGGTACGAGATAAGATTTTAATAAGTTTCAGATTTTACGGTAAAAGTTTGTTTTCAGTTATTTAACGTTTTATAAGAATACTCTACATGAGTTCTGCAAGAGTTTTCAAAACCAGACGGGAGATAAAAGGTTTTTGTTGGAAGCATTTAATTAGATATACTTTTTATGACTTAACAAAAAACAAAACCAAAACTGAAAATATGTGGGTTCTATTAACATAATAAATAGATTGGTAAACTTTTAATAATATCTTATTGACTTCATAAAAGAACCAAGAAATAATTTAACTAAAAGGCTCGATTGTCACTAAAGCCGGGGAAAAAGTAGATGTGAAGTTATTTATAAATTTCACAAAAAAGAAGAGGTTTTCAATTCGACCGTATTTTTACAGTACAAATGTTACCTCAGGACTTTTGTTGAGGAGAATCGGTTTTGATGAATCTTTTTTATTGAAAGCAGATTAAATGTGCTTCTCACACGGTTCCATAGGTCTAACTTTGTTCAAGTTCTAAGTCATTATAATATGCTAGCTAATGTGTATAAGTTCGGTATAAGAATTTGAAGTCGGTGCGTATCGTTATGACACTTTACATTAGCTATTTCTCCACAAATCAATAACTCCCAACACACAATTAAAACTAGTAAACGCAATATTTAGTCATAGCTCATGGCCCACACACTGATTTTGACAAACCTATCATTGGTAATCTATGCTGTCTCGTCTGTCAGAGACAGGAGTACGCTTCACGTCTCGATAACGACTTGCTAGATGTCCTCGTGATATTCTTCACGCATCGCCGCCAACCCCTTTTGCTGAAAGAATCTATAAATGAACCCTAAAGGGGTAAAAGACGAGCTTCATAAAGCTATACGCATATGTATCTGCCGTGCACTCAACCACGGTGCACAGAAAGTAACGAAAAAGGCGATGGTCGGCGAAAATTCGACCAGAGACTTGAGTTTCGTTTCTCAATTACTATATAAACCAGCGGCGGGCATTCGCTGTCTCGACGTCTCGATAATGCGAGATAATAATAGGTTCAGTCTAAGATTCATTGTTCACTACGTTTGTTGTAGTAATGTAGTAGCTTTGTGACTTTAACGCGTGCGCTTGCTTCAAGTAGAAATTAATAGGTTATGAAAAAAAGCGACTACTAAGATTCATTGCTTATCACGTTTGTTGCAGTTATGTAATACCGCTGCATTTAGTTAACATAATGTAAAGAAGTACACAACAGGCTTCAAGGAGAAATGAAATGAATACGGTTATAATAAAAAGCGACAACTAAAATTCATTGCTCACCACGTTCATTGCAGTTATGCAGTTCTTTTGCGTTAAGTTACTTCAAGTTACTTTAAGTGAAGTGACTTCAATCATTAAGACAATCAACAGTCAATAAAAGTGAATAGCTTCGCTTACTTAATAATGATATTCCGACGGGTAATATCACTTAGCATCTCACTCAAAAGGCTGATAAAACGCGAGGAACGTTAAATGATCTTTTTTTTATTAATTATTTCTACTAATTGCTTCTGGAATGCCCTGCAGTGAACGCATTTATCTTGGACTATTCAACGACTGAACTCAAAAATACTGCAAGAATTGATACAACGACTAATTTCGTGAACGAGAGCACATAATATGCCTCAAATTCTACACGTTGAAGTTTTGTCCATTACAAATAACTTATATAGAAAACGAAATAGTATCTCCAATTATTTTCAAAAGGTTACCTATCTCAGCAAACCAGCATGAAATTGGTTTTTAGAACGTTCAAATTGTGGTTGGTCTATCAAAATTCCTAACCTTGGGCATTCCACCAACGAATTCTCCAAAATCTAGTTCGTACGGGAAACAATAATTTTGCATAGTCCATCTAGGCATACACATCGGTATAAACTTTTGCATACCACGTAGTTCAAACTCCAGCAATAGACAGGCATGTCCAGAGGCTGTAACCCCCTAGACACCCAGTGCACTCCTCAGACAGCGGTACAATGGGGTGCTAACGGCCAGTCGTTAATGAGGACTCCGTGTCGGGTTCAAATCTGGAGTCGTTTTGTAAAAGTGTCGAGATGACTCGGTCTATTCAGTTCTCTTAGAAACTTCTAGGAGTTGTCTGAATAATTTTTTTATATTATACCTTATTTTTTTAATTGATAATTTGAGAGTTCATACGGATTTCGTGAACCAAATGCAAGAGTATTAAATTGTAGGTCTCTACGAAAGATGATGGCTTATTTGTAAACGAAAGTGACCTATACAGTAGTATACAGCTAGCTGCTTTCTTAACCAAACTGATGTCGCCATTGAAGGGCTATTTTTGATTCACACATACTGCGTGAGGACTAGATTTATATATAATTATAGAGAAGAAATTATATAAGTCATTACCCCTTGAATGAACTGTTATCAGATGGAGGGGGATATTCCCAGAAGAAGAAGATTCCCAGAATTCCCGATTCTTCAGTTCACGCAGTGTCTGTAAAACACCTATAACCATGTAGAGTGGCATTAATTTTAGAAGGAAGACAGCTAGTTTATATAAATAAGTCTCACCAAAACGTAATAAACAAAAAACGATACTAATAGAGTGCCTATTTCACGATAAACCTATTTTACGATTAACGAATCAGTTGAAAGTTAGAAATGTGCTAGAATACAGTGCACATTTCACAACGAATCTCTAAATTTCAACTGATTCGTTTATTGTAAAATAGGCTGTTAAAAACACACTTAAGTATAATGTTATCTGATTTCAACTGAAAGTAAATATAATGTTAAAAGTAGGTATTATGGAAATCACATTATTTTTGTGCCATGTCGCAGCTTGTGTGGTAAAAGTCGTTTAGCATAATTAGATTTTTATCTTATGAGACGTTTAAGAGAATTAAAACAACATAACACAGACAGTTCACGCTTGGCGTACGATATAAACTTAATTAGAAATAACAATTTCGCAACTTTTAATGCAGTACCGTACTATTATATTATCCCTTGTATGTTGAGTATTTATGTCTATAACGTTCAGGTTATTTGGTTTTAACATAAAAAAAACAATAGCGAGCACCAAAATATTAATAAAAAAATAATTTAAAGGTTTGTGATGATTCAAAACCTTCATGAATCTATGAATAACATCAGGAAGAAAGGTAAAACTAACAAACTCTTTTGGACGTATCTATTAGGTTCAAAATAAATAACGATTTAGTGAAGGGAGAATAGTTTGTGGGTAAGATAAAATAGTAAACCCACGTAAAACGGAACGATGTCTTTACTCGATTCTTGAATCCAAGATTTTTTGTATAGAATTGTTGTGTTACTTTTGTTATATTAAAAACAGAAAAAAACTTAACATAAGAGAAAATCATACATATCTACTACACTCAAAACCACGTGTAGCGAAAAAGGTAAAAATGAAGTTCAGAACGGACGAAAGGAGAATGAAATGTGAAATTAAACTTGTCAAAACCAAAACGTTTTCTGAACATTGAGATTTCCTCTGATGATGATTCATGTGTCTAATGCAGCTTCCATTTTACCAAAAATGCAAACATGCTACAAAAGCACTCTAAGCTACGAAACAGTTATTATTTCAAATATTTTATTTTATCTCAAAATTGTGCCGTAACTTGCTGACCACAGAACACATTTTCGCACTTCGTATCGATTCGGCGCGCCGCCGTCAATACAATGTGTTGTGTTTCAATAAAAGTCTTGCTTTGGCTTTCTCGATTAAGTAAAAGGGTGAAGAACTTTTTAGCGAATATTTGGAAATGCGATAGCTAATAAAATAATACCTCCATAGAGTAATTTCCAATGCAGAGATGAGTTCACGATGTGAGTTAATCTCAATCAAATCAAGAGTTAATATTTAGTGAGTAGGAAATTTATGAAATAGGCGTATTATTAGGATTAAATGTTATTAATCATTTCGTCACTATCCACATAAGCTATAATGCTTATAATCGGTACCAAATTGGCATCAAATCAAGCATTACTGTTCCGCATTCGTTCCCAAAGGTGCGCGAAACAAATGCAATCAATCAAATCTGACGCCTGATGGATTGGCCGTGTAACGCCTGGAATACAGGGTGATTCATTACTCATGGATCAAATCATAGGCGCAGATAATTATAGAGTTTAGTATATCTCTAAATAAAGTCATTGAGTAGCTTTATCTTAGTATATCACATATACTAATATTATAAACGGAAAGATTTGTTTGTTTGTTTCAAATGAATAGGCTCCGAACCGATTTGAATTCTTATGATTTCATATATTGAATTCATTTAATTCTTTCACCATTAGAATCCTGCATTATCCCTGATAAACAAAGGCATCTAGCAATTCAAAGCCGGGGCGGACCGCTAGTTGTTTGTAAAGAAATCAGTAAAGTACATGTTACTGGCAATAGGTACATTTCTAGCCGCCATGTTATTACGTCATACGGCTGTATAAACAAAAAACTATCAACTGACCAAGCCGCGTTGACACGATCAGAGCCAGCTCGGACCGAGTGAACTCGGATACCTACTCGGACGGAACTCCGATTGTGGCAACCTCTAATCCGAGCGAACTCGGACGACGGCGTCCGATCTAAGTAGACTCGGACCGTGTTCTACTCATCCGAGCTAGCTCGTATACGAGTTGGAAAACAAAATGTCGTCTAACAACAACTTCACACAAAATCCGTCATTTTTCAACGTTGACTCATAAAAATAATTGGATTAATGATGAAAATGATCCGAGTGAACTATGATAATATAAACAGCTATCCTAGTATACTCGTAAGAAGCTACTCCTACGAGCCGACTAGGTCCGAGCCTGGTCCGAGCAGACTCTGATCGTGTCAACGCGGCTTAAGCCTGAGCCTCTCTAAGCTTTTCCTATTGTAACCAACATATTATTGAAATAATACATGACTGACATGTTTCATACAAAATATTTATTTTACAAATGAAAAAAAAATCTGTTTTTAGTATTTAACCACTTAGCAAAATAAGTTTAGTATGTGATGACAATGTAGTCTAGACAAATGGATGTAATTCCCTATTGTAACGTCAAACTGAAATACATCGTGAATGTCATATTATAAGTCCACAACTATTATCTCTTCCCATGAGTTTCATCCATTCCCATGAGTTTCAGCCATTTCATCTATCCTGTGCTCATTCACGTCACCGTAAGAACAAATAGGAAAGATGAAAAGTGATACAAAGCAAACACTACAAGTTCGCTCCGCCGGTAATTCTAGCGGGCACAGGTAGGGTCTTTATTTGCGGACCCTATACAAATATGCGTGGCGTTTGTGATTTTCTCTTTGAACGTTTTAACCGACGCGACTGCTACAAAAGGAGGATTAAATCTCCACGCTGAGTTACTTTAAGGAGTATTTATAATTAGAATGCTGCTTTTGGAGATATTATTGTCGCTGCTACAGGGCACTATAAATAGTGCTCATTAGGGGAGGCCTATGTCCAGCAGTGGAATAAATACAGGCTGATTATGACGTTAATGATACGCCGCAAAAATAAATAGATAAATAAGGTGCTATGGTGCTCATTAGGGGAGGCTTATGTCCAGCAGTGGACTAATAATGATACGCTGCAAATGTTGCAATACAGACAGTGCTATCAAAATAAGTTGTCAGCTCTTATCAAAGTTATCATGTATTAATCTTTGAATCATAGTAACGTTGTAGCCTAGCAGTAGGTTTTTACTAGTCGTGGTTTGAAAATTACGGTGTAAATTTCTTGGAGAGTATTATCATTTTTTATATTAGTATTTCGTCTGAGATTCTTCACAACGTGTAAAACGAAAGGGACCTGACTGAATTGAATACATTTTCCTAGTTCATAAGTCATTCATGCACCGTCGGTTTGTTTTGATTAAAATTAAAATTAAGTACAGACAAGTGTGGTCTGTTTAGACCAATTTGTTTTTAATATATCAAGCTTAGAACATGTTTCGAGGCTTTTAATTTTACCTACTTTGAGTTTCATCAACATCATTATCATCATCATGATGATGTTGAGTTTATGGACGACTTAATAAATAAAATATAATAACAAAACCAACATTATATTAAATTAAAATTAAACTTAGATTAAATACGACGAAATGATTTTTTTTATGTGGCCTTCTGGCGCAGCGGATTAAGGTCCGCATGTGACGTAGGAGGTTGCGGGTACGATTCCCGCCTTGGATTTTTTTTGTACAATCTTTAGATCAGTTTGTTCTAGATGTTTCTTAAGTACTAACCTTTAATACAAAAATATATCTATTTTATTAAAAATAAATTAAGTATTAAGTATCATTTACATATCTAGTACCATAAAACAAGCTCTGATTAATACTGGGCTTGATGTTATTGTATGGATTGTTCAGCGTAATTTATTAATTCCCATTATTTTATGTTAAGAACTTACTCGTTAAATTAATGCCATTAAAGTGAAAACATGAATAACTAAAAATAACGTTTCAACCAATATGTTGGCTCTAAAACAAAAGTCGGAAAACTTGACAGTTTAAAACCCTACGTGTTTCATTCGAGGTTCTTTTCAAATAGGTGCCTAATCCAACGAAAATGCTCTACGCCCCAACAAGTCGCACGTTTTGGTCATGCAAGTAATAAAATAACGTCGTAAAAAGCATCACCGCATAACGGGGTAAGTCACGTAGTACCAAATCGCGTGGGCAATTCGGACATGACGTCGTAAATCACGTGCGAAATGGCGTCACTGAATGACCAAATGAGATATAAGAGGGAATGTTTACTTGCCTTATTAGACCATCTAACATAGCCATCTGTAGTTAATTTATACCATCTAGTTTCGAAGACTGTCATGTATAATGCCATTTATTTTAAAATTTCGTCATAAAATAGACTTTTTAGAACGTATGAAAAATACAATAAAATATTATAAAATTATTCTTCAGTAAAAATACATATAACAACTATGATCGGTTGCCCATACCCATAGAGCGTGGCTGTTTTCGAGAATTTTTATTTTAATTCTGAATTTCTATTAAGGATTGAAGTTTTCGGAATTCATTTACACTTAAGTCTATTCTACTCTATACAAAAGCGCTATGCTTGGTATAATAGCTGTTTTCTACGGATGCTTTGTTTGAAGAGCAGATAATTCCTGTTTTTGTACAAGTTGGTTGACCTTTTGCCAGACAAGGGACCCCAGTATACATGACATAAAGTATTCCTGCGTGTAATATACCTATCAGAAATGAACGAAATAAAGGCATTGTTCTTAGATGGGTATCTAAGAACAAATGCCTTTATTCTCCAATCTCTTGTAAAACGAGATCGGTCTTGTTGATATTGGTACCTAAGCTTTTCTGTTTTTGTATTTTTGGTACCGCTCTTAAAAGAATTCGATTCTAGACATTTTGTTCTTTAAGAGGCTTTCCTATACTCCAACTAAGTTTCATATAAAATTATTGTTAATAAACAACAACTAAAATTCTCATGCACGGAGTCTACTCTCAGATAATTGTCCTTAATATTTATTAAAGTAAACATCTTATCATCTTTTTCATCATTAGGAAATATTTTTGGCGAATATAAATAAATTGTAACAAAGTGATTTATAAAGTGAAGTTTAGTCTGGGTGGTTTGTTGACTTATATTTCACATCGAATTTGGCTCAAGTTCATGAGATTTCCTAATGAAATTATTTATTTATTTCTATGGGCTGCAGTCTGACAAATCCAAAAGTTATACAGTAATTAAACAATGTCCAGGTTGATTTTTATTAAAATTTTAACGTATTCCTAAAATCTGAAGATAAAATTACTGTATAGAACGATCTTATAGAATCTTGAATTGTTTGCCCGTGGAAGTAGGGTTCAATGTTAACGTATCCATTACATATGGGCGCCAGTTCCCGAAACACGTTCAGTGGTAAGCTTGATTAGGGAAAATGGTGAACATTGGACATTGTCTTTTTGTACCTTGTCTCTTGGTATGACTAAATATACCAAGAGACAAATATACCTAGCACCTGTGTGAAAAAAACTGTATTTTATACAGATCATCATCATCATCAACAAGTTATTTTTTAAATGCCTTCAAGAAAAGGAGATGGTTCTCAATTCAAAATCTTTTCTAGGGGAAGCCATGTTGAAGATTTTATTTTCATTTGAAAGCTGGTGTTTCCCAGATCTTGATAAAATGAATATGGAACTACCATATAACCATATCTGATCAGATCTTATTGTATTTGAGTTATCGTGAAGAAATTCGTATTTAATTGACTTTGATTGTTTGATTATGATGTTTAAGTTTTGAAGTCGAAGAATTTGACAACATGACGAAATATATTAATAACTAATTCAGGAAGAACAATAATTGGCAGTGGGATAAAGCCAGCTGTGGATGAAATGTGAATTTTAAAGTCCTACAAATACGTTTTGTACATTCTGCCCCGTCTCTCAAAGCAAAGCTTTCGTAAAGGTCCAAAGGACCACCACAAAGAAATGACCTTTAATCTGGACCTGAAACGGGATAAGTGCTCTGAATTATTGCGTGAAGATTAATGAATAAATTTGTTTACGAAATTAATCTGACCCGTGGGAATGTTTTGTAATGAATAAGGTTTTAATTATGGTAATTTATTGGGTGTTTTGTGGTATGTTACGTAGAAAGATTTCATTACAACACATTTGATTTATATAAAACCTTGGAAGATACTTTTGACCAGCTTCGTGACACTGAAGCATATAAAAACAAATACGTTTTCAATATTCTATTAGTAAGACACAGTTGAAATACGATACAAAATCTCATTTTGATGTTTTTTTTCGCCAAAAAAAGTACTTTGAATGTTTTTTTTTTTAAACATTCAAACTAATTTTTAAACATTTCCCTTTCTCTTTTCTTACCTCACATTTCTTTACAGAAATCAAATCCTTTGGAATTCCTCATGAATATTTGAAATCCCTAAGTCTAAATGTAATGTAAATCCTTTATCGCTATAGGATAAGAATCTAACGATTTTCTTGGGTTGTCAAAATATTTGCGAACCTTATGTTTTCTTCGTTCAAAGTTTCTTCTAATCTATAGAATTCAATCTCAGGAATATTTTGAATATAGGCTGTGGATGGTGATGAAAAAATCTAAGCTCTCATTTTGTCCGTTTTTGCTTTTCCGATAAACAAAACCCATACAGTTATTAGAAAGATTCTCAAAACGTGTGGAGTAGGCTAAGCCACAGCTTACTCTAACGTTGTCAGAACAGATTGTTTGAACACTTGGGTTGAATACAATAACTGGAAAATGGGTAGTATTTTAGCGAACAAAATATAATATACTAGCTTCACTCTTACTTGATGGACATTGTGGTGGTCGCAGAGAGTCGATGAATGGGGGCGACTCAGCTAACGATGATGAATAAAAAATGTATTTCTTAATGTACATCAGTTTTACACTGTTTGAGATTCCCTTTTAAGTAATGAAAATACCTATGTTATGGAAATAGTTTTGTTTCTATTCTTTAATTGTAATTTTCTTTTTTAATGAGTGTATTTTTATATTCATATTATAAATTTATGTATCATACTGTTTTATTATACTTCTTAACACCATTTTTATATGTTTTTAAATATCTCCACAGGGTTACTTGATAGAGAGATATACTTAATTGTTATTTAAAAAATTAATGAATGTTTAAGTTCTTTTCTATTTACTACATACAGAAAAGTTTTTATACTTGTGTGCGAGATTTTATGTTTTCTTTGTTTCAAAAGCCATTGCAATTTGCATGAGCCATTTTTGTCTGGCTCTACTTAAATGGTACTAAAAATTTGGTGACGTAAACTGCGTCTATAAGTAGCGCGTATAAACTCAATTTACCTGCTGCGAGGTCCGCCTTCTCATCAGCCTGGCTGATCTAATAACAGGGATTAGTCTGCCAGCGACACCGGGGTGCAAACTTTGAAAATAATTGAAATACCCCAACAGAAGATTTACACGTAATTGAAACTTTTACAATGTATTGGATGAAAAGAATGAAAGTTACTTAAACCAAGGGATTACGGTTATTTGAATAATATGTGAGAAAATTACGTTTTTTTGGGTGTAATTTAAATTCGTAGAATTTTTACAAAGTGAGGCTAAGCACTATAAAACAAATAACCTTTAGCCAATTTTACTCGTGAGAAAGTGCTTTCCTATTGCGTTGATTATATTTTTTAGATTGATTAATTTCTGAGTATATTGTCAATTCATTCATAAACTGCATCAAAAATATAATTTACTCTCGTCTCAGATCTTCAAAGTTTTATTGTTCTTGATTGAGATCTCTTAAAAGTTTGCTCGCGATCTAAAAGGCTGTTCTCAGGTCGATCAACCTAATCAAATTAATGTTTGTCTTAAACAAGTGCCCCGAATCGAACATACAGAGTTAAGAATTTGAGATTAATCTGTAAGGTCATCGTCGGTGTCAAAAAAGTATTTTAGGTACGAGAAACAAAACAAAATTTGAAGCTGTAAGTCCATCTGACTGTCCATTCAGCTGAGGCAGCCAGTGAGTCTTCTCAGATCACTTTGTTCTTCGAGGACGTACCTAAAACATGCATTTTTAGTTTCTGAAGCGGTAATCCCCAAAGCGGGGATCGAAGTGGAGGAACACATCTTATTTTTATGTACCTGTCGCAGACGTATTGTATAATCCGTCGTATTACATTACGGCTAGCTGTTTTGAAAAACAGCGCCGTTTTTTAATGCGGCGGTTCAACGATAAGCTGGATTGAATAAGGCTGAATAAAAAAACGCCATATTGTATTCGGCGCCAAACGTTATTCAATACGGCTAGACATAATGTAATAAAGCGAGAGATTAGCCGCCTCTTTGACTGTTTTAGTTCCGATTCTTAACACTCGTGGCGCTGCCTGACATAACAACAACAATGGCGTTGGGTAAAGAAAGTATGTTGCTAAATTGCGGAGTTACAGAAAATGTGTTAAATATGTCGGTAAAAAATGACTTTAAGAACAATTTTGAGGTGCAATTAAATAATTTCTATTCTTCTCAATGTGGAACTGTAAACAAACCATGGACAAAGGAAATTTTATTTATCTATACTTACTTACTTTATATAAGAATTAGCTCTTTTTATTTACAGATAATAAAATTTATAATATCATGTACTTATACATACACAAAATAAAAGCATTCCTTAAACAGTTAATCGAACGCCGCGGCGTTCGATTAACTGTTTAAGGAATGCTTTTAATAAGGAATATTTTCTTGTCTTGTGACCGGCGCGCCGGTCGAAATTGACACGAAAATATTTTTTCTCGACAAACACGACTTGCTTTTTTGGTTAAAATAATATTTTTAACCATTATTATATTTTTTACTGATAACTAGTGATCGGATATTCGCACACTTTTTTACCTAAAGTTGGAGTGAAGATAAAACAAGGAGCTGTAAAAAACACCTTTTTCAGGAATTTCTAAAATAATGTTTTTCTTATTTATACAGGGTGTTAGTGTGAACACCGTTGTCCTTGACACCAGAGGTTCAGCATCATGAGTAGAATCCAAAACCGATGAGAAAAGCTTAACACCTATTTTAGTTTTGCAAGATTTTGATATTTCATGTCTCCGCTATCGTACACGATGCCATAGTCACTCTACATACTTTAGGTACCTACCTACGTAAGTACTTATACCCGCGCCTTACTTGGATCGTAACTTCATTACTTGTGCCATTCAAAAGACGGGATATTCGCACAGAAGGTGATCCGACACTGAGGTGCACATGCCACGTGTCGCGTCGCCTGGTCAAAGTACTTGTGTCACCTGTTTGTGAGCAAAGGTTTAGTGTTTATAAAAATTTTCTTTAAAAAATGAGTAAAAAATAGAATCATTTTTTTTCATCCGTTTTGGATTCTACTCATGATGCTGAACCTCTGGTTTCAAGGACAACGGTGTTCACACTAACACCCTGTATAATATTATCATAGTTACATAATTATTATTAAGTAACTATGATAATAATTCTTGATTAGTAAGGAATAACGTAAGAAGAAATCTGTTAGCTTTTTCCGATTAATAAAATTGATTATCATTTTTAACTTTGTTTTTTTTTTGTTAGTATGGTCACCCTATACAATTAAGTAGTTTATCAATGCGGCTAAACGTGGGCCGACATATTGAAGAACGTATCGCAATGACAATCCAGCTACTCGTTGAAACGCCGCATTACAAAACGGCGCTGTTTTTCAAAACAGCTAGCCGTAATGTAATACGGCGGATTATACAATACGTCTGCGACATACCTACCATTAACCTTTAAAACTATTGCCTTTCTTATTTTTTATACCTTTAGAAGGGGGAGTCTTTGTTCAGTAGGCGTATATGGGTGATGATAATGATAAGAGTATAAAGGTAGGATTACACTAATTATAACACTTAGAATAAGTAGGTATCTATTTCAATTGGCTACGAGTGTAGTTGTTGAGTGTTGCTTTTTACGAATAAAATGACAACCACAACTTCCTATAGGACGGTGCCCCACGAGTCCAAACTTTTTTTTGTACGTTTGGCAGCTTTTTTCATCAATTACCTACCAACTCATATAAAATCTTCCTACGTCATAACGAAGAATCAACCAAGTAAGTGGTTAAGCAAGTAAGTAGATACTTTTCACCCCAAGCTTTTACAGGTAATTTGAGTCTTGTACTTGGAACCTAATTGTATAAAATGTTCATTTGCGACGCATCACTCTAATGGCAGAAGCGTGAAGCAATATTGTTCCATCTAAATCGTTTTAAATGTTTTTGATTTTGGCGTGGCTAAAAGCAGTTTTTTGGTTTAAGCAAAATCACTTTATTAAAGAACTTTTAAGGAACTTAGAAAAAAAGAATTTGGTTTAAGGCCCTGTCTGTCGACAATCGGTCATTTTTAAGTAGAAATAGGTAATGTTTCTGAGCAAGCTACATTTCAAATTTATAAATATATATTACTTCACGTTCGTACATAGATTAACAGCTAAGCTGAAAACATAACAGCAGAAACTTTTCTCAATTAATAAATGTTTTCAAAATGGCACGTTTCAGAATTTAATATACAAATATTTTGATAGCTACGATAAACATCAACTGGGGAGTTATTGTTAAAGTTAGGTAACATTTTTATCTAGAATCCGGTTAGCTTAGTCTTTTGATGAAGATTCTCAATAAATTTAAATATTAATTTATTCGATTAACAGCAGGCGCTGAGCCCGCCGCCCATGCATCAGTACCGCCGTGACCTCTGTCAAGGCCGGACGTGTGCTTGATGTCGTCTCAGATATCAATGACAAACCATACGTAATATTTATCGTGAATATTCGGTTAGAGCCTGTCCAGATGGGGCGTTTTACGTGCGCTCCTATGCGCGGTGCGTTAGGGAGGGACTCGGAGACAGTTATAAACATGGAACCAAATAAAATAGTTCTGGAAAAGTCGGAAGCAAAAAGCACTACAAAGATTTAACATACATCCAATTCTACTAATTCTTCCGTTATTAGTTAATTGTAACGTTTCATTGTTCTATTGGATTATCTCTGATTGATTCAATTTTCCCATACTGCTACTTTTTTTTTTTTTAATTTCTTCTATGAAAAGTACGGTAATTTGTTTTTTTTTGACTGGACGAGGAGTCGCGCACCAGCATCTGGACGGGATGTAGGTATAGTGCTCTAGTATCTGGAGAAAGCGCGAATGTTTAAACGCGAGAGCACTCGCGAGTAAAACGCTCCATCTGGACAGGCTCTTAGCTAGCGTTCCCTGACAGATTGACTACGTTTCATTTCGATTGACAACTAGGATTTAGGCAAATCGAATTTTTGAATATAGAATACCACTACGCTACACAAATTATCAAAACTAAATTTCATTTAGCATCCAGAGATATGATATCGTTTTGCATAGAGTGGAACTGGAACGTAATAGAGATGGCACAAAAATTATTATGATGGTAAATTATAAATTAGGATTTGCGCCCGGGCATTCCAGGTTCTCAATTTCCCGGGATTTCCCGAAATTTCTGGATGATTTCAAAACCTGGTTATTGTACATTATTTCTCGGGAAATTTCGGGTCTTTTATAACAAAACTTTATCTATTCCATCATCTTGTCGCATTTCGGATATATTCATACCTTAGCGGTATAAGGTATGTTAGTTAGCATTTTTATTTTACAGCAGACAGTTAGCTTTGATCGAATTTGAATTTTGAGTATTTTTTACTCATTATTAAAAATAGAGAATTATAAATTATACCTCATATTCGTAATATTTCGCAATATGTTTTATTTTACCTGAATTTACCTAAAAAGCAAATTAGATTTTCTGTAGACTGTTTGCAATCGTCTGCAGTTAGCTCAATGGTTTCAATTGTATACATGTACTAGTTGTATACTAGTTGTATTTTTTTCTATTCCTTGATTGTAATTTTCGTTGTTAATAAAGTTGTTTATTTCCTTATTTTATATCTTTATCTACCTCTATATCTGCAGGCAGACTCATTCTGTAAAATCTCGAATTTGAACTCGAATCCACTCTAGTGACCGAGCTACGTCATTCTTTAGCATAGGCTCTATGCTAAAGAATGACGGGCATAGGGGAACGTAGGCTAATGAAAGCTGTCGGGCAATGAGTGATAAGGTAAAATTGAATTGATGGTAGCCTAGCTAATATTTTGAAAAAGATAAATTATGTGCAATTTTTTTATATACTGAAACATGTAGAGATGTGGTACCGATGATGAAAAAGTGTACTGGCAGTGATAGTCCAGATTCGAGAGATATTTTGTACATTTTGTTTGGATCCATAAAGTATGGATCCATAAAATCTTTTGTTTTCCATCAATATTTTTATATTTATTTTCTCCGTTTTTTTTGCCAAATTAATTGATAAATTTTGATTGTAAAAATGTTATGATTTGAAAAACTCTAACAGTAACACAAATGTTACTGATAGAGTTTTGCAATTTTTTGATCTAAAATTAATTATATTTGCTCTAGCATTAAATGGGCACTCATTCATTGCAATTGACAGGCAAAAGGAGCGTAGAGTAGGAGCGGAGAGTAAATTGTACCTTATTAAGGTACAATTTACAGTTTTAACCAGTCAGTCATATCTATAGTTAAGTACCATTTAATAAAAGAAAAGATTTTTTTTTTCTTCATATTTCGAGACTTTTGTATGCCAGTCCCGTATTTTAACTATAGGTATACTATACAAATATATGAAATTGAAAATAATAATAGGAAGAATTTTGACAAGTTTTTCAAATTTTTATTAAAACATTCCTGGAGTAGGCTCCTGTTGCCCTGTTCTCCCCTAATTGTCAAAATCTCAGCATTTTAAACTGACAGCGGATTTCTAAGGGTCATACCACACGGGAAGTTCTCCCGCTGCGGGAATACGCTTCTGGACCGCACTAATCACATTTTAATATGAAATATGAAAGATATGATTTTCCTTCGCGGTTCACAGCTAGGCGGGAGCAATACGACCGCCACATGTAGTTTCCAACCACCGCTGATAACCGGTTCTTACTACATGGACGCTTTCGCGCTATACGTCATTCTGCGCGGATTTATCATCCCCGCGTATCCCTTGTAGTTTGATGGTCTACGGCAGCTTTGCCGAGCGGATACCCGCGACGGGAGAACCGCCCGTGTAGTGTGACCCTAAGTGATATTCGAAATGAATTTATAAAATGCATAGGCTGATATAATAATATGAAACACTGCTGATAGATGCTGAATGCTAGGCTAGCTGAAGACAGGGCGCTATGGCGCTCATTAGGAAGCCTATGTCCAGCTGTGGACTAATACATCATCATCAGCCTATATTAGTCCACTGCTGGACATAGGCCTCCCCTAATGAGCGCCATAGCGCCCTGTCTTCAGCTTGACGCATCCAGCATCTGCCAGCAGTCTTTCGCAGATCGTCATCCCATTTTGCCGGAGGGCGTACTACACTACGTTTGCTACGTCACGGTCTCCACTCAAGAACACGTTTACCCCAACGGTTGTCGTTTCTTCGCGATTATATTATATTTTATAATGATAATGATGAAATATAGTATAGGTACCTAGGCATAACCATACATATTATCAATTTACTTATGCATTACCTAGGAACTTGGGGAGGTCGTTACATCAGGTACAAAACAGGGTAAAGTTACCCATAGTAAAGCATTATTACCTACCTACGCAGGTACCAGCAACACGATGTTATAAAAACTAATATACTAATTAACGGTAGGCATGCGCCATCTATGAGGTAGCCCTTGTCAACTCTCCTGGTTTTTCTGCCGCATTTTTAGCTACTTAGCCCGCCTTAAGCGAAATAAATCACTTTATTAATGAACTTTTAAGGAACTTAGAAAAAAAGAATTTGGTTTAAGCGAAATAAATCACTTTATTTATGAACTTTTAAGGAACTTTAAAAAAAAATCTCTATAAGTAAATAAATATATAATTAGCAATAGCAGTACTTACTACTTGAAACAATAACAGAATGACTAATTTCCGTCAGTATTTACAATAATAACAAACTCCTAAAAATCTAAGCAGTTACTAGAAGGCAGAATGCCCAGAATCTTCGCAGTATTCCCACGTTGAATGGCAGTTAGTAGATAAATGTTCATTATGTATTTTGCAAAATGTCATTGACAAAAACAAAGACTGTAGCCGATTGACCCTTATTACTCTGATACTCGGGACTTTCTGGCGACTGGAGGCACTTGAAACTTCCCTGGAGGTGTAAGAAGGGTCGTATGTCGTGTAAAGAGGTTTTAAGGGCGTAGGCTGATGTTTCCTCTGTTGTACGAACATTATTCGTAATAGGCCTCGTTTAGAAGCGACCTCGTTCAGCGCCACAGGTTAGACACTAGTTTGAGAGAGCTAGGAATGCTTCTATATGAAAGTGTTCGCCCGAATTATTATGAAGAAATGTCATTGTTTGATTAATACCATTCTTTTGTCATGCACCGAAATCATTGGGCTTGGTATTGCGAGAAATAATGAGTTATGAGAGCAAAATATCTTCCAAAGAAAAAATCAATGAAATAAATTATTAACCCTCGGCATGCCTGGTAGACCCAGCGCAACAGTTAAATCGTTATAATTCATTCAAATTTGAATTTTGAGCGTAACCGCTCTCAGTAGCTGACCGTAGTGAACTTCTTAACGCCTTCAGTCGATTTCCTGAGTCCAGGGCGCGTTCCAGTAGTGATAGGACGTGTATAAAGTGCGCTCGGGCCTCATAGACCCAACCAGGCATACGGTGTGACATTTTTATGTAAGTATTAACTTAGTTTCTTTTTGTGATTTCAATTGTTATTTATTAAAAATAAACAAGATATAATAACTGCGAGCGCGATTTTATAAAAAAAAAGCTTGATTATGATTTTTTTTGTTGGGTTTATTGAAAATTTTACGAATATGATGAGTTCGATTCCTGAAGATTTTTTTAAATTCATAGTCATTTATTGTATTATTTTAAAGTTCAAAACAGAGAACCTACGTGACAAAGATATCATATTTTTTTTACTCGAGGAGGAGGACGAAGGTAAGGAACATGATTTTTTTTTCAATTCCATGACATAGAGTCTCATGAGGTTACACATGAGGCAGAAAATCATGAAACATATTTTGACGCTTTGGCGGAAGAGATTTAGGAAGCAGTCACTGGTGAGAACTCTTCTTATTCTGAAGTGGACGTGCAACTGTCGGAGTTGAGTTGACTTCACAACCATCAGAAAGAACTTACAAAGGTAATGACGAAACTTTGTGGCACAAAATTCCAGCTAGATTAAACGTTCGAACACTTCGTGAAAATAGTTTCTGGAACACCGGGTGTTACAGTATTAGCGAGAGTTGCACCTTTAGAGTATTTCAACTTGTTTGTGAGCGAGTCGATGTTGCTGGATATATGTACTTATGCACACAGATGTGAGGATACTATGAACTAGGTCTGGTTTGAATACTCCAAATTACTACGCTTATGTAGAGATTTCTATGGATGAGGCCTTTGTTGGTCTTATTTACCTAGTAGGATTATAAAAATCTGCCAGACAAAATTTACAAGACTTGTGGTCCAATGATGGAACTGGTATTGAAAAGATTTGGTTTATTGTCAATCATTTACGATTTGATGATGTTGATACACGCGAAGAGAGGTTATCACAGGATAGACTAGCCCCGATTAGGAATCTAGTCAATGAATTCGTTACCAAATGCCAACTACACGCCCTTTGAAAATTTAACAATAGATGTAGAGCTCGTGGCTTTCTGTGATTGCTACAAATTTCACCAATATTTGCCAAACAAAAAACAAAAAAATGGAATAAAGACTGCCAAATAAGGAATAAAGATATTTGCGCTCATTTGCGAACATTTTACATATTGAATTTAGAGATTTACGCAGGCGAGCAACCAGAGGGACCGATATAAGGTCAGCAATAAGCCACATGATGTAGTCGATCGCTTAGTTGCATCTTATTCCCAATCAGTGAGGAATAATGTGAACAACTGGTTTACCAGTTATCCAACATATGAACACTTGCTGAACCACCATAAATTAACCGCTACAATGAAATCTAACAAAGCTTGCATGCCTGAAAAACTCAAATCAGGTAATCGAGAACTGAATTCATCGCTGTTCGGATTGCAACAAGATGTGACTTGGGTATCTTCCATCCCAAAATCCAGAAAAAATGTGTTCATGCTTTCATCTGGAACTGTCTGGAATTATTATTATTATCTCTCCATAATTAGAAAGAAATCGATCTTGAGTAAGGAGAAAAGCAAAAACCAACATGTACAACATTCTCAAAACTGAGAGTGGTGTTGACAAAGTTGAAAAAATTATGAGATTTATGATGCTTCACGAAATTCCAGAAGATTTCATCAAAGATCTGGGTCTCGCATTGATAAAAACACATCTACAATCAAGACTGAAAAGTTATCGTCTTCCTACAATAAATGAATATATGATCAATAAATGAATCGCCAATCGTATTGGTCTCCAAGATGGCCCACTGGTAATAAAAACAGCTCCAGGTGTCAGGCGTAGATGTCACGTTTGTCCGTCATAACAAGACCGCAAAGCACAAAACATCTGTGAGATGTGCAAGCGCCATTTGTTCCTGGATCATGCAATTTTCCAGTGCGTAAAATGCTTCGTAAACGAAGCTCATGAAAATGATGATGATGATGATGAAAATTAATTATTTTAGTATGAAATATAAGATAATATATGGGCCTAATATTCCCCAAAGTCAGATTGAGATATCATTTGTTTAAGTTGATTTTGCATGATTATAAACAAAAGATGTCTGATTTTATGTTAAAAAACGGGTGCTTAGTTTGATAAGAAAAATGATTGATAAATATTGTGGATTCGAACACTTATTTAATTAAAAATCCTAAAACGCATCTTTATTATTATTATGAAACCGTAAATTAGACTTATTAACATCATTTTGTTAGCGAAAAAAATATTTCAAGATCCGGGTCTCACAGACCCACCAGGCATATGATGTGACTTTTTTCCACCAGGCATGCCAAGGGTTAAGTGTGTCTAAAGAAACAACAACCATTACGATAAAAAAAGGAATGTTTTTTCTTTTTAGTTATCTTGCGTGACGATTGTGGTAACTAATGTGGCCCATTAGTTACCACAATCGTCACGCAAGATCTGATTTTTACGATATCCGAAATATCCGGAAAAAAAATTACAAGTGGATGTGAAGCGATGTGCGAACCACCTGCGACGCAGGAGGTTGTGGGTTCAATTCCCGTCTTGCCACAAATGTTTGTACTATCTGCCAATATGTTATTCTGCGTGTTTTTGATACTAATAAAAAATCTATCTATGTCAGTAAATGACTTGCATTAAGTTAATCAATTATCTAGTACTCGTAATACAAATTCTGCTTAGCTTGGGGCTAAAGGATACTGTGTGGATTGTCCAGCATTTTTTTTAATAAATTACTTGAATCGGTACCTTAGCAACAAAGAAGATTATTAGTCAGTTTTGGGAACACACTACCTTTTATTGAAATGAGAAATAGAAGATCAATCGCTCCGATACTCCTGGGTATAAAACCAATATGTTCCAGAGTATGTTATTCATTGAAAGTTAAGCGCTATAACAGGGTTATTACTTTGTTACGATAGATACAAAATCAAGCCATGAATTTCTTATAGAACTGATGATTTATTAGTAAGTTGAATTTACTGAAAGACTATACTAGCCATTTGGATCAATTTAAAGGGTTTCTTCATCATCATTTCAGCCTTAGGACGTCCACTGCTGGACAAAGGCCTCATTGATCTCCAAGGTTTACTTTTGAAGGTGTTATAAAACCGACAAAAACTTTCTTTTTGTTAATGTGTTTCGAGAGTTCGTTCGCTGTTTTACTCTACGAATAGTCAACACAATTCAATAAGTTAAAGAATGTTTTCACTCCTTGAAATCACTTTCATCCATATACCTCACACACGAATTTACACACATATTATTATGATACACACTCACACACACACGATAGGGACATTTTTTAATGGATATAGTTTTGCTCGAAAACTTTTCATGTCGCTTCCGCTGACCAAACAAAACGTGCCTTATTAAACGTGGCTCTATTTCGAGAAAAAAGTACCGTGAATTTCTGTTTATATTTTTAATCTTCTACATCTTCCTTTTTAATTTCTTATCTTCTTACGTCAAGCCCATGCCGCACTGTTGTTGTGCAAGGATCAACATGAAATTTTAATGAAGGTAAACAATAAGTTTCCTAAGGGCACAATCAAGATTTTTCTCGAGTCTTGGTTCAGTGGTGATGAATATAAATTGTTGGTTGGTTCGGAAGACTTGTTTTATGTTTTTGGACCTACCTACGAATTGGAACATTGTTCCATTGTTTTTATCAATTAATTCTTTGTTTGTTTTATATAAAATGAAAGTGAAGAGATTGGGGAAACGAAGATATCTAGGAAGGCTATATAATACGCATTTAAAATATTTCAGAAATGTTTTTAGCAAGGTCAGTTTTTTCGTTTTTCATGATACCAAAAATGTTTTAATTCGCTGATAACTGATTTAGTTTAGGCTACAACTTATATTTCAGAAAAAACACCTATTTATCACTATCTTCCTAACTTTTTTATTTTTATTTTATTAGGTACCTACAAAAAATACGTTCAATTCAATTCAATTCAATTTATTTATTTCGGTTTTTCACCATAATTTTTAGTAATTTTTCTTATACTATGTTAGTAACCATACAAATAAAATAGATTTCAAAATTCATGTCACATTTCACAAACCATTCAATAATTTTACATTAAAAGCAATAATAAATTAAAAAAACGCAAAAAACAAAGAACATCAGACCTGGCTTGAGACGGAACACATGTGCTCACAACAAATAATTGAACATGTTAAGGTGACATTTTTCAATTTTACTATTAAGCAATTTTTCATGCTAATTTACTTCATAACAGAAAAAAAGAAGCTACAAAACTATCGCTGAGGTTACAAAAACTCAACCAAAATAAGATATCCTTTTTAGAGAAAAATTGTACCGTTGATTTACCTAACAATAGTCCCAAGCGGCCAAGTTCATTAGTAGGTACAGTTTGTGGCGCCGTGACACTAGCGAGGCTTGACGAGTGATACGTTTGACCTTTGTCTTTAGTTTACATTTTTACCGGTGTAAGACTTCAAAGGCGCATTTAATCACGTGGATCGGAATACAAAAAGATTTATCCTAGAACCTTTGTAGTAGATTTTTATTGTTCTGTAATTATGAAAAAAGGAACACACTATCGTTGACGATCAGTGTCGTTCTTCAATTCGGATATTTGAGTTGGTAAAACAAAATGTAAAATTGGTTTCGTTTGGAGGTTCTTATCTACCTACATAAACGTGGAAGGGTTACTACTGCTTCATCATTAAAATAAATTATAAACACAAACTCAAGACTAGGTAAAAAATCCGTTGTGCCAAAGTTATGATAATTCCAACCTAGTAGAGACATAGAGATAGGTTTTTAGAATATTACCTATCCCCCTCGTACTCGTAACTATCATCACGTAGGCTATGTATGTATAAACAGCACCAACGTAGTTCTGACAGCCCCCAACACGTGCAACAGAAGTGTGTCACTCTCACGTTAATAATATTAACCAATTTGCGAATCGACAACTGCAACCGCCAATCTCACAGTTTCGAGCGAAATAATTAATAAAGTCATTGATTTTGACTTTCATTAATTGCTTTCGGAGATTTTATTGAAATTGGTTTGCTATTGACGTGGGTTGTTGTATATTATCATCGTCATCAAGCCTTTTAAAATTGTTTATAATTGTGGGCCAATAATGGCTTAAAATAAATAAATATTGAAAACCATTTTGGGTTTCAAAATTGACTTATAAGGGTTTTTATTTAATTTTTTGGACGCTGAAAGATACAAACGCACTTTCTTATTTCCATTATAAAGAAACGAATCAAATCACTCTAGATTTATGTAAAAACCATAGAGATATTGGTAGAAACACACATGTATTAGCTTTTTGTAGATCCTTTTTTCGATTAGAAGAATCGAAACAACACTCTAGATTGATGTAAAAACAAAATATTTTAATTAAGCTTTTTGCTCTTCCTAATTTAAGATAAGTAGCCCTGTATAGGTAGGTCTCACTGCTCGAACACGAGACACATCTACTCATCTCGGAATGTGTATTGCTAATCTTATACCTACGTCTAAAGATGTTGTCACTGCACTTAACTCGGAGTACTATTGCTAAGCCACTTACGATGCTCTTACGGGACTACCGACGAACTGTTAACTAATACCTGAGGAAAAATTTTGTGCGACCATCATGGGATAATTCTCAACCTCCGATGCATAAGGTTGGATGTCTACTTGTTGTTGTTTGGCTAAGTAGCCAAACAACAACAAAATTCCTGGAAAGTTCCAGGAGAGCCAAAACGAAAATTGAAAAGAAATCGGCTCATAATTTTTAAACCTTCAGATATATCGTTTGATTTTTTTTAATACCATACAGAATAAAAACCCATCATTTTGCATTTAAAGAAAAAATGTTTCAAAACAAGATGTAATAAAAATAACATTTTTACTGAAATACGACATATGCTTATTATCGTGTTCGAGTTAGATCATTATTTCTCTATACAATAGACGAAACCCCAAAATCGATTCTTTCGTGGTTTATTAAAAATTAAACATTTATGAAACCACGAAAGAATTATAAAAACCACAATTGACGGAGAAATAAGTGAACATAAGAATGTATAGGAAAAAAGATGTACTTAACATAAAGCCTTACTTGGTACCCGTCCGTCCGATAAAATAATACTATTTGATTTTCGAACGTGGGCTGAGCAAGTGAAACTCGTCACGTTCTTATACATGTCAAATTATTCGTGATAGAGGCTCAGAACGTACATTATAAAGGAAGACGAATGGAAATGAAAACGAAAATGACGTTCCAGATTTACATGATTTACGGCATGAAAATAACGATACGTTCGTGTCACAATAGCAACAGCCGCGAAGGTATAGCACCATTTTAGGCTTTTAGACACTTTTGTTGTGAAATAATTTTGTTATTTTGTTTATTGTATTAATGTAGGGGATTTTACGTGTGAAACAAAATCTTTTATTACAGGATGTTGTTTTGAGATTCAAATTAATTTCCCCATTCCCAAATTACTCTTAAGTCTTAAATATATATAATGAGGTTTTTGGATGTGCTTTAATTTTTTAGAAATTACCCGGAGTATGAGGTCCTACGCCCTGCAATATAACAAAACTTTGTTGGGATGGAATTGAATAAGTATTCGTTCAGGATTGGAATGCGGCCGTTTAACTCTGTAATAGGACGATTTTATTGTGAAATGCACTGTAAAGTGTATTTCTAAGTTGAAATTAGAACATTGGCAGGAGAAATGGTGTAAACGCGGAATTGCCTCCGGTAGACGAGCTTAATATTATGTGTATTGTATGGTGTGCTTTCTATACTCTACAATAACTACATGGAAATAAAGATTTTGTGAAAATTCCGCTATTTTTGATGATGTCTTGTGGAAACGAAACTTGTTGACGACTTTTGTGTCTTTGCTTTGAGTTAATGAGGCAAGTTGGAAGAACAGTTGATATTTTTACTTAGTTTCCCATAGATAACCCAAAGTAACGCCTGAATGTTTTGAATTTATCTATCTAAGATAACATAGGATTAAATAAATAGTTCAAAAGTTATCCCTTTTCACTGTAATCCAGTGTAAAATCTTCTTTTAATTTAATTTTTCAAATAAACCTTTTGAACAAACTAACACCGCATACAAAATATCTGCGAATTTGGTAAATTCAGATAACTGACTTGGTGGTGTAGTTGGCCACATATTCGCGTACGCAGAGTGATGAATTGGGGGTTCAAGTCCCGTCTCAGTCGTAAATTTTTGGAATACAGAGGTTATAGAATTTCGACCTATGTTAACAACTATAAACGAAAAAACCTACTATACTTTCAACAGCTATTTAATCTCGAAACTTGATGTTTCGAGATTCATGATCTCATAGATCATGAACATTTGACGAATCGAAGTTCACGACGTTCGGATGTTTTATCCAATGTTCGATTGTTCTTACCTTAAAGCTTAGTATAGCTTTAAGAAATATTATCTATTATGTTCTACAGGTCGGGGTCACAAGCTTTGTTCGATGTTTATTTCCAGAACAAAAGGATTTGCTGTCAAACTATACTCGCACTTATATCAAAACAATAGATTCCTGCTCTAGATTTTATCTCGGAAACAGAGGGATAAAATGCGCAATACATACAAACAAGGCCGTCCATGGAAATACTGCGAATCAGTAAGTCCTACCCGTAATGACCTACGGAGCTGAGACGTGGACACTCACGGTAGGGCTGGTCCACCAGTTCCAAGTTGCTCAGCGAGCTATGGAAGAGCTCGGAGTTACTCTGAAGAATAGGATTCGTAACGAATACATCTGACACGGAACCAAAGTTATCGACATAGGTCAAAGAATTAACAAGCTGAATTGGCAGTGGGCCGGCCATATCTCGCGTAGAACCGACAACCTTCGGGATAAACATGTTCAGAAATCAGAAATCAAATAAGTACCTTATTTCTTTCTTCTTTTATTCTTAAGGGCGCTTGTACACGCTAAGAAAAAAAGCCGGGCCTACCCAAGAATTCGTGTCGTAACAAGAAAATAACTGTGTACACTGCTCTCAGCAGTGCACGAAAAAATTCTTATCTGCGCTAGACACGACGCGGCGAACGTTGTTGCGGAGCGGCGGGGGGCGGTGTAGTAGGGTTGAGCCAGCCCAGCCCAGCCAGGTAGTCCCAGATTAATAATATAGTACTAGTACAGATAGGAATCGGACCATAGACAGCCAAGGACGCTAGTTTCAGTTCGTCGTATTTTGTGGACGTCGCTAGTGTGCATTAGAAAACAAAAAAAAGTTCATTTCATTAATTCATTCTTGCTTCATTCATTATCATTATTTTTTGCTTTGTAGTTAACATTTATATAAATAAACGAAACTCACACTGATTATCACACATGTTATTACTTGCGCGCCCTACGCCCGACTGACGACTGCACGAAAAAAATCGTGTCGTGTACACGTTTCGATTGGTCTTGTCTGCGGAAGACACGAAAAGTTTACGTGTGTGGAACAGAAAAAATTCTTGACGTCTACACGAAGAATTTGTCTTTTCTGCCGCAGGAACGGCAAATTTTCTTAGCGTGTACAAGCGCCCTTAGGCTTACAAAATAAGCACTTAGATACGTCAAGCGATTGTCGTCACTTCATCTTTTGTCCAATAGTGGAAGAAAATATTACCGCTATTCATAGAAAATTTATCTAAAAGAACTTTTTAGTCCGAGATGACCAATCCGGAAACTTTTCCAATAATTTAACTTTGCGAGTTTCACGGCTATATGAAGTTTCATGCACACTTAGCAGTTTATCGCTACTAACTTCAGCATAAGCCGTTGTGAGCTTCCATCAAACTGCTCTAATTAGCGGAAAGCGAGTAGAATTGTTGTTTAATACTCACGGAAAGTTACGATTTATGATAGTTGAGTGGAATAATTTACACTGCGTGTCGTAGCAGGGTTACTACACTCCCAAAATTCCTTACATTTGAAAATCGCAATCAAGTATTGATTGGATAACAAATGTACTACTTCTTTTCGTTACTTATCAAGGTTGCTATTTTCGGTAGTTGGAGTTTTTGACGAGGGGCACGATTTTCTTCATGTGATAGTCTGGAATTACCGTATGGTGTTTAGTTTAGGATAACACCTTGCAGTCTTTGAGTGATTATGATACACAAAAAAATAAAAATTGTTTTTTTTTCAGGCAAAAACCCCACATAACATTTGAAAATCACACGTAAATTCAAAAACATACAAAAATGAAGGATTTCGCGTTCATAGAAGCGAGACAAGCATTATTGTAGAGACGATGGCGCAATAATTCAATTGATTATTACAAGAAAACTACACAACTAATTAAAAAACTAGCTTAGAAAAAACTGGATAACTAACCTACAAATCAAAACATGAGCAATTTCAATACACCGCCGGGTTTCTGAAAACTTGACCAAATTTTACGTTAGTCAAAGTGCACTTTCATTATTTTTAAAGAAATCTTTGTACTCTATCGTGTTTTCCGTGTTTTCACATTAGAGGAACCAAAGAAGTAATGTTAGATTTGATGTAGTTTGAGAGTTTTACCACATGTGCGTAAAGTTTTACCTCGTGAAGACTAAGATCTAGGCCTACTTTTTCAACCGATCCTTTTAGGTGAGTAAATTTCTTAGCTTGTTTTTCCCTCAGAAATTTCGTCCCATGACATCGTTAACTTAATTTCTAGAAATTAAACCCTTATTACTCAGTATTATACTAATTCTTCGGCTAATGTTTTAGGTCAAAAGTTTGAATTGTTTTAGGCCTAAAGGCTTAAAGCACCATTAGACGCTAACACTTGGGCTGTTTTGACGAAAGTAATTGTAGCTTATAAATTATCCTGCATGAATTTACTCAGTTTTTTTAACCTTTTGTTATTTTTAACAGGGTTTTAAATAAATAAGCCACCCTTATGAATAAGCTTACAATATTTTTAGCTGCAGCTTCAATTTACAATAGAAGTCTTTCTTTTCTGTGATGCCTTGTCAAAATTGATCCATCTCTAATGTAAATATACATGTATTTTTTTTGTTATTTTTCAGTTAACACATCGTACTAGTGTTAATATAAGTTACTAGATGCACCCGCGGCTTCGCCCGCGAACCAGAGGATTTCTTGCGTACAAATTTCATAAAGTTCTTGCACACCCCCTAAGGGTTATTGTGAAAAACCCTTAACCACCGAAAATGCCATATAAAATATAAATGTCTTATATTTGAGAAGTAAAACAACGCACGTCTTTCCCTAAAACACCTCCAGTCTTGTTTGCGTCCGTGAAAATTGATATGATATGATCATATTCCTGTTTTCTTTACGGAACATCTCAACAGCAAAGGGTAGGGTAGAGGTGTTATCTCGTTTGTTAGTTTTATCTTGTGAATGGTATACACAAAGTGATTTTAAGTAACTCAGTTTTATAGGGAAATAGGACTGGAATCCAAAACAAAATCTGTAACAAAATCAGTTGAGCTCTCTGTGAACGCTATTTTCCTGTTTTTACTTACTGACGTTTCTATAAAATTGTGCCTAGAGGCCATACGGTGAATGAATGAGTATTAATTTATGAAATGCTTTGTTTTAATTTTATGTTATATTTTCTATTCCCTTTAAAAATAATAACAATAAAACTGGATAATCCACACAGCATCATTTATCCCCAAGTTAAGCAGACCTTGTATTTTTGGTGACTGATATACTTTATGTATAATGTATGTAGTTATATATAGTATAATGTATACTTCGTAGTTAGTTTTTTTATATATAACTAGCTGCGCCCCGCAGCGTCGCCCGCGGGGAAATTTATTTATTTGTCAAATATCATATTTTAATACATATAACATTCCCGACGAAAACAAATCCAAAAACACAAAAATCATAAAAATCGGTCCAGCCGTTCTCGAGTTATAAGTGTTGTTACAAACACGACTTTCTTTTATATATATAGATGCATTGAGAACAAATGATAATCCAAATCTATTATTTCGAAAGCTGGTCAGTGTTTCAACTGATGCGACTAAAGGTGAAAATCCCTGAAAACTTAAGTCCTAAAAGTTACTTCGAACACTCGTTAGCTAGAGTTTGCTAGCTGATTAACCTACTCCAATATACGACCACGTGTGTGCCTTAGTAAATAATTATAATAAATTATTGTAATGTGATATGAATTTTAGTTTTAAGATATATATTGATTACCACATTAACCACGTTTATTCAAAAATTCAGACCGATCCGATTTTGCGAGAAAGTGAATCAAACATACGTACGTACACCCATAAATCCATACACCCAAACAAACTTTCGCATTATAGACATAGACATATTTAGTGTACAAGTATTATTGTATCACCCACCTAGAGGCCAAATAATAAAAAAAAAACAGTAAGTAATCTGCTTTCCGAACCGCACGGGGTGTAACACTCCCAACTTTCTGACTTCGGGTCGCTACCGTGAATTTTTCTTGCTAAAGAAAAATCCTAGAATATTTTTGGTCTGACCCGGGATATGATCTTTATTATCAACTAAACTAGACACCTACTTATCGAGGCAGTTGTAAAACTCTGTTGTTTTAACAGTACAATAATAATCTACATCACTACATAGTATAAAACAAAGTCGCTTTCTCTGTCCTTATATACCTTTGTATACTTAAATCTTTAAAACTACGAAACGGATATTGATACAGTTTTTTTTAATAGATAGAGTGATTCCAGAGGAAGGTATACGTATAATAAAACTTTGCAAAGCCGGGTCGGGTTGCTAGTATATTTATAAAAGAGAAAACTGGCAGACTCTTCAAGACATCTTTGTAACTAAAAGAACTACGAAGCTGAAATTTTGCATCGACATTCTAGAGGGTCTTAGAGGGTGCTACGTCTTTTCAGACGTAGCATCCGGAATGACGGATATTTGGAAATTTGTATCCTAAGATAGTTTCTATGGGTGAATGGGGTAGGTTTTACCTAAAATCCAACTGAGTGAAATCGCGATCGGGTCAGATAGTTAATACATATATATAATCATCTGAGCTGGCTGTCCTTCGTCTTAAATAAATCAAAACTATTAAAGAATGGAACGGAGTCTGCAGAAGAAACTTGTTCGCCCTACCCGCTTTTGTGTCTCAACTCTCAAGAGATATCATATTTAATTTGACTGGCTGTTCTATAAAAACTCATGCTATTAAATTGCAGTTGGAACACATGATATAAAAATCTATTTTAATAGAGAAATCTCAAAGTAAGACTGAATTTTACTTGTTATAATATTATTAATAAAAAGTATTTACTACGAAAATTGTTTTTTCAGGTATGCAGAGTATTTAAAACTTTTTAGTTTATCTATTAAAGTAAACAATTAATTTATGTATGAGTACTCTACCCTAAGCCTCAGTGGTGAAAATGCATCAATTGTTACAAGTATTGTATAGAAATCTAAAAACCAATATTTAAAATAAAAGATTTTGTAACATTAGAGCGACTGTATCCGAGGAAGAGCAAAATCTCATAGTACAAGTGTTATTTACTTAAATTGTTTTTGAGGCTTTTAAATATGGTAAAGAAAAGATTGTAAACAAAATAAAAAACATTACAATGAATTTGTTTGGAAAGTGAAAGTAATTCTTTAAACCGACTGCAAAACTTTACAAACCCGATTTTCTTGAAGAATGTCTCTTTAAAATGGTGTGAAAACTCAAAACTGTCCCTTGCCAATAGCTTGCTGACTTCTACAAAACAAAATACCCATTTATCCCGACACTTTGTATTCTAAAACGCTTTTTAGTATTCCTTACACAGTTTCTTTAACCCCTTTCATGGAAGGTAAACTCTTAGATATCTACTACGCTTCGTGCCGCATTGTCGGGTAGATTACTCCTAAATACTTTTGTGTAGTGCCATTGAGATAATGTCAGCTCATCTCACGTGTGAATGGTGTAATTATTCTTCTAGTCTTAGGGTAAATATTATCCGGAGGTTGAATAAATAATTAGAATTCTTGAAATTAATTGGAAGAGATGGGGAGAGTTGTTATATCCGTTTATTTTACGGGTGGAGTGTTAACAGTTGCTTCCGCTTAATGTTTTACACTTTTTACACTATTTTAAAAAGTGGATATTTAAAATTAGGTAGTTTTAATCTGTTCGGAATTAAGGTTATTTTAATCTTCCAAAATTAAAACACTAGGTAGATCATAATATAGAATATGTAAAACTAAGATATAAAAAACCTTGTTAATAATAGAATGTAAAAGTTTTGTTTTCAAACCTTTGACAAAAAACAACGGAAATGGGAATTCAGAACAGTAATTGGGTCATCCCCTAATTTTAAAAAGAAAATTGTCCGTTTTGAGTGAAAAGTAGCTTTAGCGGTATTTAGGTTCCTAATTTGCATTTAACTTCCGGGTTCGTAATTACAGTTTCGGGTCGGATAATTAGTAATCATAAAAATTAACTGAAGTGGGGAGTGGATTTCTGATTTAGATATGGAATTGAGGTTTGATATTAGATTATCACTGACACCTAAATATATATTTTATTTATTTTCGTATTCTTTTGACACTGTTTTCAGATAAGTTCATTTTCATTAATGGTTTTTTATATTTTATTTATTTATTTAGTGACATGGTTTTATTTAGTTCTATATCACAACATATTTAAATTTTTTAATAAAATCACAAAAATCTAAAAAAATCACGCTCCTCGCTCAAATTTTTTAATTATTTTAATATTAACCACTAACCTGTCTCGTGTGAAGTTTCCGATGACGATCAGTCAGACACCCTTGACCGCAACAAGTGTTGTGTCTGCTCCCGCCCTGGCCCTCGCTTTTATACCAAGCACGGAGCCGCCCAACACCGCCTACCGCCCTAAGACTGGCCATACACGATAGCTCCGATCTTCTGTCTACGTCACACTATGACATCAATCCAAAAATCATAAACATAAATAAATTTAATGCTTAATACATAAACATAAAAATACAAAAAGTACACCCCGAATCCCGGAAAAATATTTGGAGATATTTGTAGACGAGAATCCGCAACCTCCTACGTCGCAGGCGGATCTACACCCGCGCCGCCACATCGGTCGTCTGATTGTAAATTAAAATAGGTTTCTATGTTTTGTTAATAATTTTCTTCGTTGATACAAGAATACGATACCAAAGATGAGAAAATCACATTAGGTAAGTCGACAAGGCGTACATGATCATAATCAAGCTCAAGACGGGTTTCATAACCACTGCTAGTCCATTATTTTATCTGACTCAAACATCGAAATTATTTATTCATATAAAAACCAAAAACCAAGAAAATATGCTACTTATAACAAAATACAAGTTAAATCACTATTATTTCTGGTTCTGGCGAGTGTTGAGGAGTGTTGTGGATCAGAGCCTTCATGGATGGCGACTGTAATCGTCAGAGTCCTGGAATGCTGCTAACATAGTTTGCATTTCAATTTCGCGAATCAAAATTTCGTGACGTCACATTTTTGCCCGATGCTCCCGGGCTTGCTTTTTGAAACCCTCCATTTTTACATTTCGTTGGGAACGAAAGGACATTTCAAAGTAACGCTTTGTGCGTGGTATAAGTATTTTTACAGAAGTTTTCAAAACTAAATTACATTTACGGCGTAGATTTTTTACATGTAAAAAAATCTAATAAATAAAAAAAATATAATAAAAAATTAAAAAAATAAGTCATTGACAAAATTTACAAACTCTACTATCATTAGAAGTTTTCATGACTACATCAGACATAATATGCTTCAATAAATCAGGTTTCATTTTGTTGAATCTAAAAGTTTAGTTTTAATACTTTTCGTGTTTTAAATTCATACTATAATATTGCTACAAGCTGCTATTCTACAATCCCCTGGCGACTAGCTAGCAGATAAAACCACTTTTGCCTGGCAGCGTGATTTTTCTCCATGACTTTTCCTAGAAAATGTTTCGTAGCACGTAACATGACAACGTAAAACTGATAGCTCTTTGAAAAATTCAGGCAATATACATAAAAGTTTAACAGAGAGTAAATGATTATCAATCATGGAGGTATCTGTTCTCAAAACGAGATGTAAGCGTGTTGATCGATTATCGTAAAACGTCGATGTAATGATGGATCATCGTGTTTTAAATGTTAATTGAGTTGGAAAGGATAGGATTATTTTAGGGATTATTTTCACTAGCTATTTTCATGATGCCCAGTTTTTTAAGGATAAGATCACTTTTATTAATATTTCGTAGCCTGTAATTTATTATTTTGAGAGATAAATTTATTGGAATTATAATTTGGTTAATACTGACATTGTGGTCATTAATTTCCAGATAAGTTCTATCTTGGAATCGATTTCATTAGCTGATTGTTGTGAACTGTTGTTTAACGTAGAAAGGAGCAAAAGAAGCGTTTACACGATCACAGTAATGTTTAGTTGATGACAAAAAACAAACTCGAATCAAAGAAACGTAAGTAGAGTACGAGGGATACTTACTTTTACTTATTACGATACGTAATTTCCGATCTATAAAGATTTTTTTTTATTTTTCATCGTTACATCTAGAGACTTTGATATGTGCTTTTACCTTGCCTGCTTTGGACTTCCAAGTGTTCCTTCTTTGAAATCAAGTCAGTTTCTGATGTGCCGTGCCGTTTCGATGCAGCACAACAAATCAGTTATTTCCGTAATCGCGGTCATTTCTATAGTAAATTGCTTATCGTTAGCTAAACGAGCATTGGACCCTTCAAAGAGAGCGACCAAAATAATAGTTGTTTTTGTGTTTCGTCTGGAGGTTTGATAAAACTATACAAAGAAAACCTGATGTCTTTATTTAGAAAACTTTTCTGGAAAGCGTGAATTTGGGATTGGACAGGATATGGGGCAAGGGGCTGAAAGAAAATTTATTCGAATATTTTGTCGTATTTTAAGTGACCCTATATATATTTTTGAGTAACTGTTAAATCTACAGCTGTGCTAACATCTGTGCTAACATTTCAACATTTTATTAGCTGACCTTCATCATCATTATGATGATGATGAAGGTCAGCTAATAAAATTCATAACCTATATCAGTCCACTGCAGGACGTCATCATCATCAGCCCATATCAGTCCACTGCTGGACATAGGCCTCTCTTAATGAGTGCTATAGCGCCCTTTCTACACCTTGCCAGCATTCTTTCACAGATCGTCATCCCACCTTGCCGGAGGGTTGCTGGACATATGCCTCCCCTAATGAACGCCAAAGCTAGGATAATTGGGAAAAACGAATGTCTACAAATTAAGATCTCATAAATGTTTCGTATTGCTAAAGCTGAAGCAGGTAAAATTACCGGCGCTCCTTGACAAACGGCTAAGGATCATGCACAGGGGTTGTTAGGGATCCATCCATCAGCCCGTTTACACCTGGTCCTTTGTAATTGTGTATCCCACTGTAGATGCTCTGCCAATTTTGTAGATATTTGTTATAATTATTTAGATCTTGTCATTATCAAGAATACCCAACGATTATTATTTTTATTTTTACCAATTTTCTTCCTTTAAGATATTATGTTAAAATAAATATATAATAAATAATGCTGGACAATCCACACGACATCATCTAGACCCAAGCTAAGAAGAGCTTATTGCTAAGTCGCTTAGGCCGTCGTTAAAGGACGATTCGATTCACCTTCCAAGTTTTTAATATCTGAACTAGGTATCCGAGCAAAAAATATTTTTCTAAGTCATAATTACTTCCATACATATAAAATGTAGGAACAAAGACAGCTTTTATCAAAATCCTGAGTCGAGTTAGCTGGACAATAGCGTAGTCTTGCAGGAGACGATGGCCAAACAAAGGAGATATGATTGGACCAGGGCAAGGCGATAAGGCGCCCACGTCGCGGTCTGTTGCCACTTTCAGGGCGCGCTAGGGTCACCATGGTTTCTTTATATTGGAAATTATACAGAAAAATTAGAGAAAGTGTGTGTATTAACAGTTAATAAGTACAATATACAATTTTATGAATACGTCAGTTAGGTTCCCGCGTAGATTTCATAATCCTGAGTCTAGTTAGCTGGACAATAGCGTAGGCTTGCAGGAGACGATGGCCAAACAAAGGCGCCCACGCCGCGGTCCGTTGCCGCTTTCAGGCCGCGCTAGGGTCACCATGCTTTTTATAGATTGAAAATTATACAGAAAAATTAGATAAAGCGTGTGTTTTGACAATAATACATACAATATATACAATTTTATGAGTATATTTGCTAGATAGGTACAAGCGCAGCTTTCATAATCCTGAGTCTAGTTAGCTGAACAATGGCGTAATCTTAGAGGAGACGATGGCTAGACAAAGAAGATATGATTCTTTTTCTTTCGTCTGTTGCTGCTTTCAGGGCGCGATAGGGTCTCCATAGTTTCGGTGTATCGAAAATTATATAGCAAAAGTAGATATACATATGTAAGTGCATCTTGGTCACTGACGCGCCCTACACTAAGGTGTCACAGAAGAGTGTAGTTGCTTCCCGAGCACTTGCAGTATACGCTGAATGGTAACCCTTTTGGTTCCATGTATATTTTGTTTCTTGATTAGTTTGCATCATCGTCGTCCGCAACCTGACTTCACCCTTTGCTGGGCATAGGCCTCCAAACTTTTATGCTACTCCATACGGTCCTGCGCCAGTCGCATTTTAGTTATAGCTAATTCTGTATATTTTGTGAAAACCAAATAATCTTGGTTCGTCTAAAAAGTGCTGAATGAAGGCATCCTCTTATGTATGGAATTATGGATTCATGTGAACTATGTATTAGTATATAGTTAGTATAGTGCTATTAGAGATTTCACAAATAAAATGTATTTATCTAAAAGCTTTTCGGGTATTTTTCCACTTACACAAAACAAATTCCCAAAGTCAGAGAAGTAACAAAATATGTTTTTGTTGATATTAATTTATTATTGTCACCCTACGAATGATATCAAATAGCTCCGAAGGTGTTAGTAAAGGTCACAGTATTGAAAACGCTGTATTTGTTGCGAATATACACTCGAGAGCAATGAATCCGGGTCACTCAAAGAATCCAAAAAATCTCGGAAAGTAAGAATGCTAGGTTAATGCAATAAATTGTATTTAATAGACAATTTAATACTCCTTAAATGAAAGTTAAAAAAATATGAGTCACCATACATTTTATTTACACAAAATTACATAAAGAAAAAAAACTGCTGATCTCTCCTTAAAACAAAAATAGGAAACATGAAATTTTTGAATTTTATGACGATTTTCTTGAATTTCAATACTTCGTATTACCTCCTCGTGCTTCCATTACTGCGTTTACGCGGTTTGGCATGCTGTACACCAAGTTCCTTATACGATTTTGGGGAATATTCTCCCATTCCTCTGTGAGAGCAATTTTGAGCTCAGGAAGCGTGATTGGGGGAGGGTTTCGTTGTTTTACGCATCTCCCTAGCTCGTCCCAAGCATGCTCGATCGGGTTGATATCCGGGCTGCGCGCTGGCCACTCCATACAAGTAATGTTCATCTCTTGAAAGTAGTCATTCACAATCCTACCTGTATGAGGTCGGGCATTGTCATGCATAAATATAGCATCCTCACCCAAATTGACCATAAATGGACCAACGTGTTCGTTGAGGATTTCTTCCACATATCTTACGCTAGTTAAAGAGCCGTTTTCTATGATCACCAGCTCTGTGCGACTTTCAGAGGAAATTCCGGCCCACACAAGTACAGACCCACCACCGTAGGCTACTTTTTCTTCGATGCATGCTTGCTTGAATCTTTCCCCTGGTCTTCTATACACTCTGTGTCTTCCATCGTGCTTGTAGAGCATAAATTTTGATTCGTCGGAGAACATAACTTTCGACCAATCTTCAATACTCCAATTTACGTGGTTCTGGGCATATCTTAGTCTTGAAATACGATGGCCACGCTCCAGTTTAGGGCCGTTTGCAGGTCTAAGGGGTTTTATGTTAGATTCAGCAAGCCGACGTCTTACTGTCCATGCACTTGGGTTACTTCCTCCGAGGCGTCGAAACTGATTTGTGAGTTCAGTTCCTGTGAGAAAGCGATTTCGAAGCATGGTGTTCACCAAGTATCGGTCTTCTCGTGCTGTGGTACACCTAGTTCTGCCCGTTCCTGGTCTGCGTAGGTTAGAACCAGTTTCTTCGTAACGTCGGAGAACTCTTTGTACTGTTGACAGCGACACACCGACAGTCCTGGCTGTATCGCGCTGACTCCGGCCGGTTTCCACCAATGTAAGTATTCTGGTGCATTCTTCAAGTGTAAGCGACATGATTTCAGCTTGAATAATGAATATTGAGCACTATCAACCTGGTTTATGTACCAACATAAATGACAGATTACAAACAAAAGCAAAAACAAATCCTGTAATTTCGTAGTTCCATCTTCGACAGTGTTCCCTTTTCAAATTTGATTTTTTTATGATATAACTTTACAATAACTAAGAAGTTTTAATACTTTCATTTAAGGAGTATTAAATTGTCTATTAAATACAATTTATTGCATTAACCTAGCATTCTTACTTTCCGAGATTTTTTGGATTCTTTGAGTGACCCGGATTCATTGCTCTCGAGTGTAGTTCAGAAACCAGAGTGACTCTGAGTGATCTTTGAATTATCTCTTGAATATAATGCTAATATGTCTAAGAATTTAAATTATAATCTGTTTTAAGACTACCTCTGTATATGCATATACAGATTATTATTTTAACAAGGTTCATAGCACAGACGATGGTCTGTGCTATGAACCTTGCTGAAATAATAATGCTGAATATGTCACAAAAAGTTAGCAGAGTTTATGCTATACGTACCCGCGTACCAGTATACCAATAAATTTAACAAATTATTGTATAAAATTGAATAAACAGTCTAGAGTAAGACTTCCCAGATTAATTGATAGTGCATTTGGTATGTTGGCTGATGCAGAGCAGTCTTTATGGACGCTGTGATTCACAACAATAATAACATATGTAAAACACAATGCTGGTTAGAACAATAGTTTTTAGGGTTATGGCTGACAGACATTGCAGTAGGTAATCTTCAATGGCACTTGATGTTACAAACTAATTTATTGTTTAAATCAATTGTTCTCGTATGTTTTTGTGTATGTATCTATTTTTAATAGTTTTAATTTAACTATCTTGAATTATTACGAATTTCAAATAAGAATTAATAATATATTTTATGCAATTTGTGTATGCATAATCTAACATTGGGTTTTTAATTTTTACATGTGTTTTTACCTGTCTATCATTTACTGAACAAAGGTTAAGGATCTCTCGTCTGAATCTAAAGAAATAATATATGAATCGTTGTGTTTTAAATTTATTTATTTTATCCATTTAATTCAAGTGATTAGACAAACCAATCTAACGTATTGCAATTTTCATTCAAATTCACAGAATTTTAATAGGTCGTCGTGGCGATAAATAGTTGCAAAACCACGAGACGTGGCTCAGTAGACAATGGCCTCAACTGCAGCTCATTTTACAGCCCATAAACGGTTACAGCCTCTTAGGGTACAGCCTACGTGGCGACTACCCTCCATAAATAATCTAACTAAAAGGAGGCTTCTACAAAACCTCCATTGATAGGCAAAGCACCACAGTTCTGCTTTTGAAGATGTAATAGTTAATTTAGTAATGGACAAATAGAGACATAAAATAAAAAAATAACTCGTAGATTGCTTTCGAACGATTCTTTACGCATAATTACGTATACAAAGCGATGAGACGTGGATCCAGTCCATCCAGTAAAATTTATTACTACTTACGTTATTTTGTGTTTAGATTTTGTTAAATGACTTGACGATCCGAGATCGCCAACTTTGAATTGGTGTTAGGAAATTTTGGGTATTTTCCTAGCCTCCCATAAAAAATTGGTAAAAAAACGTTTTTCGTTCAAAGTTCAATTCTAAGAATTTCTGAGGAATTCTACTGACCTACACAAAGGCCACCGCATGCGGTGTGTGTGACGGCCAAAACCATTTTTTTGTATGAAACTTGCTTCAAATTTTCTCTCTCAATTTGGTTTGTAGATCCTTATTTCAATAATTTGTGAGATATCCGCTTAATTAATACCTCAAAAGAAAGAGTAATAACCAAACATGTTTTTAAAAAGGTTTGAAAAAAAAACACCGACTGTTTTTTTTTTTAATTACGTAAAAATGGTTTTCGTAAATCACAGAAATTTTTTGTAAATTTTAAATGTCTGTAAAAAAATAGCTAATGACTCAGATACCTAAGAACATGTTTTGTTAGATTGCTTACACATTAGTTTTACTTAAATTAAACAAAAAAAAATCATTGGCCTTTTAAACTGGCAATGATTAGCAACTAACTGTAAAATTTCGGGTATTTTCCTTGCCACCAATAAAAAATTGGTAAAAAAGAAACAGTCAGACTTCGTCTTAGACAAATATGGCTTAAATGGTTCCAAATAGTCCACACTACCTTCGCCCACCAGCTTTGCACCCACCTTCCAATCACTCTGTATACCCTAGGCGGGGACATTACCGTCAAAGGCTGGTTGGTGTCTGGAGCAGTAGGTTTTATATTTTATTTTAGTAGTAGCGCTGATTTTCAGACAGGATCTGGGGAGGTAGCACATACTTACATAAAATACACAAAAAGACAAGAGTACAAGTTACAAGTAAGACAGTAAAATTGAGAAAAAAGAGAAACATTTAAATAAAGTATAAACCAACACGAAAAGAAAAGAATAATAAATTATAGAAAGACACCCCAGATTTCGCGTGTGGTGCAACATGCAGTGAGAGACTGATAATGGTTTGAAACTTGACACTTTTGACTCGCGTCCTTCCGTAGTATTTCATCTAAGGTAGAATCAGTAATTCATCAACTTACAAGTCTGCGGCATAATAGCAAAACCTGTATCTGACCATACCATTGCCATAGAAGCGATTCATTTAGGAGACTAAGGCCTCAGATCGATCAGCTGATTAAATGAACACGTGTTGAACATTTTCATATAATCTAGCTTCAACTTGACCCAATCTTCGTATATTTGCGAAGACATGCGTCACTAATCTCATAATGTGAGGGCCGTAAGGTCTCGTTTACGACGCATAAAGGCGCTCGAGTGATCACTATACACCCTTACGCGTCGACGTAAAACTCTTTGTAAATGTTGAGTGGCGAGATTGTTAGCAGGATCAGCGTTGCGAGTATCTTTGACAGGATCAAAAAGTTGGGAAAATCAGACTCGATGAGTATCAATATCAATAATTTCATCCAACATTTATTTGAAAAGTTACACTTATTCTTCTTTTGAAACATGGTATCACTTGTGCCCTAATCCATTGATCTAAAATTCTCATGTTCTAATCCATGTGAGATATGACATTTCGTTCCACTTTCATCGTTATCGTCGCCCAGGTTTCAAGATACCACTGCTTGATTCTATTCCATTCTAATCATTTGCTTGGAAGGATTAGATTCCACTATTTTATTGTATTCCACACTAATCCATAGCTCGAGTAGGTGAGATTCCAGTGCTTGATTCTATTCCACTCCTATATATTCCAATCAAAGCGCGTGAGTTCTACGTTTATTGTGATACTATCATATTCACTTTTATGTAATCTAAATATTTATACGGCCAACAAGTCAAATATAGTGATACTCTAAGAACATCATTAATATTTACTTTATTACTGGAAAATAAATTATGTATATCTATTTGTAACACGCTCCGCTTGTCTCTTACAGGCCGAATATAATCACCGCCTGAATTCTAATTAGACTTATCGATGGGTATGTAATGTGAGTGCTATGTAGGTAACTCAGTTGTCTTCTTGAATTAGCGAAATCCACTTATAACATCTTTATTTTGTATGTTACTTCTATATTTTTTATTATTTGACAAAAAACATACCTGACAAACATATTTTTTAATCACTACATAGTATAAAACAAAGTCGCTTTCTCTGTCCCTATGTCGCTTTGAATGCTTAAATCTTTAAAACTACGCAACGGATTTTGAAGCGATTTTTTTAATAGATAGAGTGATTCAAGAGGAAGGTTTATACGTATGAGCGAAGCCGGGGCCGGCCTCTAGTAGGTTTTTAATAAATGTGACGTTACGTTGTTATATATTTTATATTATTTCGACTATTGACTATACGGTATGTTTATACTAGCACCATAAGTTAAAGATCTACCTACCAAGCTATTCTTACTGAAGTCAAAAGTTTTCATTCATTAAAAACTCCTGCTATATTCTATTCACCAAGTTGTTGAGGTGCTTACTGCTCAATAAAACTCAATTAACATAGGTAGTTTATTAACATTAAACAGAACTTATTCTGTCACAAATACATCTATAATACAAATAATAAACTTGGAATGTTTGCAGTATTTTTGCAACTAAAAAACACTACCGCCGCCCGAAGTTTATACGATGTTCCTCTCTCGCTGATATTATACAAACTATATGTACATATGTATTTGAAAGGCACATCATCTTTCAATTCACTGGTGTTACTTACCTACTTCATTTTATTCAAAAGTAGTAGTAAGTCAAAAGTATAGATGACATTAGAAATGCATGGTTTTAATTTAATTTATTGTCTTTATTTATTAGTTTTAATTTTATTTTAAATGTCCCAATTTTGTAATAGTTATAAGTCGTATTAATTAATGATAATCAAGTTATAAGTAATTATTAATTAATGATAATCATACACGATTTTAATTGTTCTTGAATAAACGAAATGAAATCTGTCAGTGGTATTTTTCTTAACTTAGTAGGTACATCAATAAATTTGTAAGGATATTTATCTGATACTTATTTTGAATGTCATCTTTTCCAAGGGACAACTGGTTGATATGACAACTTACGACCGTGATAGTTGTTTCTAAAATCTCGTTCTTAGTTCTTAGTACCAAACCACCGACGACGGTACTTTAAAATTAATTTACGATGACGAAAATAGTTTTCGTATCATTTCATACACTTAGCGCCTTGCAACGCCTCATACAATCAATACAATCAGTACATTTTCGTTATTTGATAGCGTTGATTAGTTTCGTGCAATCATTAAGCTCATGTTTTGCGAATCTGTGTCAAAGTGTCAATACAAACTCGATTTTAGTTTCCAAATGGTTTTGACATATTTGTAGGAATGTATTTCACGGAATATTATATTTGTCTCGTTTTTAGGGTTCCGTACCTAAAAGTTACCCTGTTACCAAGACTTTGCTGTCTGTTCAGTGTCCGTCCGTCCATCCATCTGTCTAGACAGTTGAAATTTTAACAATTATGTGTTTCTGTTGATACCATAACAAAATATTCTAAAAGCTAAATCTAAAAAATTTAAGGGGGCTTCCATAAAACATTTATTTGCCATTTTATAGATATAGAATCTTTCGTGTGCGAGTTGACTCTCACTTGGCCAGTTTTTGTTACAAGTGTGTAAGCATTAAGATAGAAGTTAAGTCTATCAAGCATTCGAAAACTATTTTCGTAATCAAATTGTGTACACTGATACTATGCGAACTATTTGCCTGTATATCGTAGTCTTAATTCTTGATCATCACAAATAGTATTTCCCGCATTCTTTGTAGAATTGTTTCTGTTCTTCGCAAAGTTTCGATGATATAACCACTGGGCAATTCTGTAACAATATTTAGAATTAGAGTAAACCATTCACTCTGAATTGGTATTGGAAATATGCAACTAAAAATCTCTCTTTTGAATATTGAGAGATTCAAACTTTTCAGTTTAAATAAACACGATAAAAAACATTTAGAGTAAGTGCGCTAATTATGGACTACCATAAGGATTTCTTCAAATAAAACTCAAAATTTTAAAGTTTAATTACATGTTTGGTTGGCCTTTTAGAACAGCATAATATTTATTTGTAGGACTGATATTTTTTGACGACTAAACCGCCGAACGAATCTTATCGAAATGCAAATCCTGGGAAATGAAGAGGCTACCTAATTGAGAATCCGCGGGCGAAGGAAGTATAAAAAATCTGCCTTCTACAGATCGCTCAGGTAAATCCGGATACCTATTTACCATAAGTTAATAACTTTCAAGACATAACTACTGTATTTCGGCACTGTTGTATGCATCATTTCAGGTCTTACATTAATAAGTTACAGATATTTTAATAGGGAGCTAAACCACGAATCTCAAACTTTAATAACCCGTTTCAACGTGTACCTCTATAAAATGAGTTTTTTGAAAATTCCTGAAAGACGTGTTTAATTAATTTTTATTTTAATATGCTCTGTATTTTTAATTTTAAAGAAGTCGAATACTGGTTAAAGAGTTACAAAAATACAAAACCCTCAAACCCTTTCCACCCTCTCAGGGGGAAATTTACAAAAATCGTGCATTATCGAGTGCTTAGTAGAAAGTAGCTACGCCCCAAATTTCATCATTCTGGCTTTAGCGATTTGGGCAAGGCGTTGTCTACAAAAAATCGGTTATTATTATAGATATTTACGATCTCAGTGGCGCAGCGAGCGAGGGTCCTCCTGCGACGCAAGAGGTTGCAGGTTCGATTCCCGCCTCACAAAAAACTAAAAAACTTGTGTTTGATCTGCAGAAATGTGTTCCGTTGGTCTGGGTGTTCTCGGTATAGTAAAAAATATGTATGTATATAATGTATTAAATATATCAGTTGTCTAGTACCCATAACACAAGCTTTGAGTACCTAGTTTACTTTGGGGTTAAATGGTGCTGAGTGGATTGATTGGTGTAGTGGATTGCTGGCAGATGCTGGATGCGTCAAACTGAAGACAGGGCGCTATGGCGCTCATTAGGGGAGGCCTATGTCCAGCAGTGGACTAATGTAGGCTGATGATGATGATGATGATGATGATGATGAGTGGATTGTCCAGTATTATTAAAAAACCAGAAAACCAGCGCTGCGTAGACTCATCAGTGTGTATCCAGCACAACGCTGAGTGGAGGCTATATTTGCCTTGGACTCTGTTGCACACACAATAGAAAAATGTGTTATTTTAGTTAAGTTTGTTAGAATAAGTTTGTTTTTTGTTGTGTAGGTACCTACACTACATAGTTTTGAGGTAAATTAAATTAGTCATTTATATTAAGATTAGTTAGGACTCACATAGTTGACAAAGTTCCTGATGCACTTGTTCAGATGAGGGAAGTAGTCACATGCGTGATACATCTGTCGATCGTAGTAAGTCCCACAGTGGACCTTCCCCTCGTTGATAACATGCTTGAAAAGGGGGTTTGTGACCAGCCAATTGTTCAGGTGTTTGTAGTACTTTTGCACCTTGAAATACGAGTCGGATTCGAGGATATTGTATTTCTGCAGGACGCATATCCAGTGTTCACACTGAAAAAATGGCTACACGATCCATACAAAAAACACTACATACAATAAAAAGCTATTTCAATCAGTATATTGAAAGTAAAATGCAAAATCGACTTTACTAGATACTAAATGTATGACGTTTTATCCATTATTATAGTGTCAATTCACTGACACAAAAACTGAACTAAACTAATTTGAAAGGATTTTTATTTAGATTGTAAATGTAGCCGTTCCTTTTTTAGCGATGGTTAAAAGAATTATGCTTTGGAAATATGGCACCATTTAAAGTGCACAAAATATAGATGACGACTGACGAAAAAATTACGCAATCAAAAGATAGGTAAAGTAAGTTCCTACTAGACCCTATATTAGTCCACTGCTGGACATCGGCCTAGCTTGCCGTATGTAGCATCTACCAGCAGTCACGAGTGAAATTTGGAAATTCCTTTGTCTAACGGAATAATTTGATACAATAAGTGGGGGCACCACTTTAGGTGCTGTTTGCGCCTTAATGCGAGTAAATGCAAAACCAAATGGCGCCAACAGATTACTTTTAAACGTACTGTGAATATATCTTGAGTTCGATAGCTCGATGTTCGATAATGACTGTGAAATAAAATGTATTATGTTTTGTAGAGTAATATTTTGTGATTTTGCATGTGTTTTTATTGATCTCTAAATATATGCTAACAATAAGAGTTGATTATTTATTGTTGATAAACATGTCGATATTTGGTTTATTGTTCGTAAATGTGATTGAATCCAGAAATAAATAAATAATTCTGGACAGTCCACACAGCATCATCTAGCCGCAAAATAAGCAAACCTTGTGTTATTGGTACTAGACGACAGATATACTTAATACAATAATTTACATAGATATTTAGATATAGATAACTGATATATTTAAAACATCATGTACATAGATATATATTTTATATTATATTTAGAAAACACCCAGGCCAACGTAACAAATTTGTACAGATCGTACACAAATTTGTTCCAAGGCGGGAATCGAACCCGCTACCTCCTGAGTTGGACCTTCGCCCACCGCGCCACATCAGTCGCCTTAGATGTGCACGATATTTTGTTTCTAAATAATTTTAAAAAGTACAAAAAAGACTTAATATAATATTTCCTTAAAGCTGACTGTTATTGAAACTTATTTTTCAAAAATAATTATATATGTAATTTGAAATAAATTTGATAGCTACCTCACTACATAGTATAAAACAAAGTCGCTTTTTCTGTCCCTATTTCCCTATGTCCCTTTGAATGAATTTGAAATATTCGAACTACGAAACGGATTTTGATGCGGTTTTTTTTAATGGATAGAGTGATTCAAGGGGAAGGTTTATACGTATAATAAAGCCGTCCGGCGGGCGGGTCGCTAGTAATTAATAAATTGTTATTTGTTACCTTATGTGTGCGACTGTACCACAACCACAATGATTGTATGGAGAAAGTATAGAGATATCTATATAAGTTTATGTAAATATTCGTTCCGGGTTTCCATATTTGTTTGGTTCTGAGTGTTTTCTATGAGTGTAAAAATAGTACATTGTTACCCAAGGGTTGAAAGTAACTTATTTAGTCCCGAGACGGGGTTTGGCGCCCGAGCCTAGCGAGGTAGCGAGGGCCCCAATAGTTCGAGGGACTGAATAAGTTACTTTCACCCGGGGTAAACACTGTGCTTTTCATTACGAATACAAGGAAATATAAAAACAAACGTGAGAAAACAAATGAATCGAATTGCCGCTTATTTCTTTTAAATATCCTTCTAGGACAGGCGAAAGCCATAAAGCCATACTTTCTGGTCTTTCGCATTTTTTGAATTCAGTTAATTGTCGCTAAGGTGATTTTTTTTAGCTTCAGCGTTTGTTTTGCCACTATCATGGTTCAATAGTAACGTTATAGCTGGCAGTTGAAAACGATTCTCCCTAGGGCTGAAAAGTATCACTTTCAACCCACTCTTCAGGCAACTTCAGACCTACTTTCCGAGTATGAGTAATGAAAAATATTTAACTATGTAATATATTAAGTATTACTCGTAACACAAGCTCTGTTAATCTTGGGGCTAGATATACTGTGTGGATTGTCCAGCATTATTTATTACTACATTTAATAATATCTCAGGGGACGAGTTGGCACAGTAATTTCAGTGGACCAGCGGGCAGATAATTAACACCTATTCTGGAATAAAGCAGACTCTACTTACTACAAATATAGAAAATTTGACTTACTTCAGACCATACAATTTTCTTTATCAATGTGATTTTGTTCTCATTGAGAGTGATATTCATCGAGAAATCAGCACCACAGTTTCTTAGGGTGTTTTCATCGAAAAATGGTCGAAACACACAGCATTGCCTAGTCTGAAAACAGATTTTGAGATGATATCAGAAGCTTCACCCATTTGAAAATTATGAAAAGTAGCCTATACATACAGGTATGTTTTAAACCAGGCTTAGAACTTAATTCTGATAAAAATTTCAGCCCAATCCGTTCAGTAGTTTTGGCTTGAAGAGGTAATTAATATCCATCCATCGCATTGACACTTCTGCTCAGAAGTGTCCGAGTCTAAAATGATCACTATATAGTATCAAACAAAGTCGCTTTCTCTGTCCCTATATCCCTTTGAAATCTTTAAAACTACGCAACTAATTTTGATGCGGTTTTTTTAAATAGATAGAGTGATTCAAGAGGAAGGTTTATATGTATAATAAAACCGTGCGAAGCCGGGGCGGATCGCTAGTTACCTATAAACTTAGAAATACCTACTAGTAGTCTGCTTTGTTTTATTAATATTATATAGGCAATAATTTTAGTTACCTATTCCGAAAATAACTGAACAGATCGAGATGAAATTTTGTAGGTCATCAGATTTGAATAAAAGGCTACGTTTTAAATTGTAAAAGCACATGCAAATCTGCGGTAAAAATAAGCTTAGAATTTACTTACTTATTGAAAGAAACATTATCTTTTCTTGTAATAAGCTTACCTTCAGTTCATGTGTCCTCTCGCATTTTACCGGGAGTTGAGAACATACCTTAAAATACAATAACAATTTTAAAATAAATAGATATAAATGAAAGATAATGCTGGAAAATCCACACAGCGCCAAGCCCCAAGATCAGAAGAGTTTGTTACGGGTTCTAGATTACTGCTATACTTAATACAATACATCCATATATAATATTTATTTTATGATTCATATTCAATACACTGAACCCCAGTACAATTATTTGCAGACCGTTCAAAATTTTTCCCAGGCGGAAATCGAACCCGCAGCAATCTCCTGCCTCGCAGAATCTTCGCCGGCTCAATACAACAAAGCTCACAAATAAGTTAAAGAGTCAAATCATCATTTTGTGTAAAAAGAAAAATAAAACAAGTACGCTTAAGGCGCTTACTATAAAGGTACTCGTACACTAGCGATCGCGTAGTTTTATTTGTCAATTTTAGGAAGAGACACAAAAACACAGTTTGGTGGCCATCAAGAGCAACTTCGTATCTCTTCTTAAAATAGACAAAATAAAACTTCTACAGATGCATTTAAAAAAAAGCTTATGATAGATAAAACAAACTGGGCCGAATTCCATTAATGCCAAAACAAAGGTCTCAATAGTGCCATTCAATCAAGATGATAAAAATGACGTTTGTGGTTTTGGTATTCTACTATTTTTTACGCTTGAAGATACTTTCATAATTAGAATGTCAAATTCGTAGTCAGAAACGTAATTGTCACAGTTATGAATGAATCTTAAAAAGTTTGTGCTAGTAGAATACTTACCAAAAAGAGTTTAACAATGACATTTTGACACGACACTATTTAAATGGTGAAGCGATTTAGGGCTCAAACACAAAACTGCGAGCTCGCATCGCATCGCAAATATCTGCGAGCTCGCACGATAACGTCAGATCTTATTTGCATCGCGCATTCCTGTCATATTACGTCATACTTGGTGACCCCCCTTTAAGTCCGCTCTGAGACAACTTTAGCGAAAGATGTGCGGCGCCTGAACCGCCTTATTTGTGTTGTAAAAAAAAACTGCTTCAGTTCTCAACTCATAGTAATTTCGAGTAAAATAGTTCCCTTCAGTGTTCATAATCGTATTAAATGGATGAATCCAGAATCTTCTTTTTCTTTTATATCTATTTAACAATAACAGCAGTGCAATAGGACCGATTTATGCGAAAATGATCCAACCCACAACCTAGTCAATTTCGAGTTTTTTTAACCTATGTAATCAGTATAAGGTATATTTTAACATATCAAAGACTCACACCTCTATGTTCACAAATGTGGGAAATCCATATGATCCAACCCACAACTGTCATGTCGAAGACCATTTTTTAAAATGTATAAGTGTTTCATGCCACTTGAATCATTTTTGTGTTGCTTTGGTTACCCTAACATATAACCGTTCTATTTTGCTACAATGATTCAAACTATAATATTAAGCTGGTCCATCAGTTCAAAGAGCTCAGAAAGCTATAGAAAGAGCTATGCTCGGAGTTTCTCTGAAGGATAGGATTCGTAAAGAATACATCCGAAAGAGAACCAAAGTTATCGACATAGCTCAAATAATTAGCAAGCTGAAGTGGTGGCAGTGGGCCGGCTATATCTCGCGAAGAACCGACAATCGTTGGGGTAAACGTGTTCTTGAGTGGAGACCGAGACTTGGCAAAGGTAGTATAGGACGCCCTCCGGCCAGGTGGGATGACGATCTGCGAAAGACTGCTGGCAGATGCTGGATGCGTCAAGCTGAAGACAGGGAGCTATGGCGCTCATTAAGGGAGGCCTATGTCCAGCAGTGGACTAATATAGGTTGATTATGATGATGATGATATAAAACAAGTTAAGCTTTGACAAGTTAATATTTGAAATTGCTATTCCATCTAAGTACGTAAACGAAATAAACCATAAAGTTCAAAACACACAGAAGCCGGAGGCGTGGCGGAGGCGAATGCGTGCCGGATTTTCCTATGGCACCGCGTTCGCCACGGCCTGCGGTGTGTGTGTAGGCTTTCATAGGATTCCATAGAATACAACTCGCACGCCTTCGCCTCCGCCACGCCTCCGGCTTCTGTGTGTTTCGTTCTTTAACGAAAAATAAATAAATAAAATAAAATAAGTACAGGGCCAGCAGATTTGATATTAGATACCAGATGATTGCATTGATTAATTTAAGAAACTGAAGGGAAGCTGCAATAATAGACGATGTAGATGGTTTATGTGATGAACCTTATTCTGATTTGGACGATTAGGGCCAATTTTGTTTGTTTTGTCTTTTAAAACACAAAAATGATTACTAATTTTTATCACACTTTGAATCATTTTTGCATTTTAATTTTTGCACCCTACATAGCTCTTTCCATACAAAATTAATTTTGTAATAATGATCCAGGCGCCAGTTTTCCCAATTATCTACTTAACTATTACAATTTATTCTTTATATTATTTATAGCAAAAAAGTTGAGTTAACATAGCATTAAATTAAATTAAAATAACAACATTTTGTATTACAAAGCTAGATAAATACCGTCACAAACTTAAATATCGATTATCTCGAAATGAGGTTTGTGTGGGTTTGATCATTTTTGCTTAAATCGGTTCAATTATCTTTTTGGGATCCATCTTACGCTTCCTAAAAACACGTCCAATACAGCTGACTAAACTTGAAGGTATGGTTACCCTACAAAACGGTTCGCCGCACAAATTCGCATCGCAGAAATTCGCAAATCAAGTTCGTGTGACATCGCATCACATCGCATCGCATCGCACCAAATCGCACCAAATCGCAGTTTTGTGTGGGAGCCCTTATGTAGTGGAATTCGGGCCCGAACGTTTGATATTTTGCGAACTCCTTTGTTTACCGTAATAATATGATAAAATAAACGTCGGCGCTAGTGCATCTCCAGTTAGCGCCTTAAACTAGTATATATCCTACTAATATTATAAACGCGACAGTTTGTAAGAATGGATGGATGGATGGATGTTTGTTACTCTTTCACGCAAAAACTACTGAACGGATATGGATGAAATTTGGCACAGAGATAGATAAATCTGGAATAACACATAGGCTATATTTTATCCCGACATTCCCACGGGAACGGGAATTACCGTGGGTGAAACCGCGAGGCGTTGCTAGTTATCAATATGTAAAAGAACTTACGCGCGAAACGAAAGCAAATAGCACGATTCCTTGATTCCACATTGACTCTCCGATTTAACCTTGTCCCGCACAGGGTAGATCTCATAATGTACTAAACGATTCCTAGATGGATCTGTAAATTAAATAGAGTCTGATAAACATAACATGGTATTGTTCCTAGCAGTGTTATTTGTCAACCAAAAAACTAATTAGATCATCAGATAACACAAGATTGAATAAATCGTCATTGCTCGCCTATATTGCATCTCTTTGGTGCATTGATTCCATTTGAATCTTATACAAAATATTATTATTAATATGTAATATATATAAATTTATCTTTATTATCCTAATTAATTTCAGTTCAAACAAGTTTTTCTAGTTTCAATAATTATTTTTAATTATATTTTGTGTTTAATTTTAGTTTACGTTTGTCAGATGTGTTATATAACTTTTTAATTTGTATTTTATGATTTACCTCTGTCCAGTTTCATCATCATCAGCCTATATTGGTCCAAAACTGGACTGCATTTGTTTTTTTTATTATGTTGGTCTTAAATTGCGATTTTCTACAGTTTCTAATAATTCGAAAGACATAAGTAGAGCAAAGCAGATGTTTATTCATTTCTACAAACGATATACCTTCTTTACTACGATATTATCATTTCTCATAGTTTTATACTTAAGTAGATGTATCACTCAGGTTCTTAAAATGTAGAATCGGCCGATCAAATATGAAGATAACATTAAAAACAACAAATTTTCAACATTAATAATACCTCATTACATTGTGTGTAGGTAGGTAGGTACTTACGAAATACAGACTAACTTTGAGGTTTGAGGTTGTAGATACTTTATTCTCAAAAGAATTTACAAAATTCACTTACAGAGAACATAAAAATTAAACTTAGTCTAAATATTGTATCCTAATGCGTAAACTAAAGATAAGTACCTATGTTAAATTACAAGTATTACACGTAAGTTGACAACAAAAGATAACTAAGTAGATTATTTTTAACTTTGTTCCAAAGATCCCTTAGCATACCTAAGCTTCGGCTTGGTCTTGGCATAGGCAGTTCTGTCAGACAGTATGAAAACTATTTTATATTAATTCAGATAACGACCACTTATAAGTCAATGGTCTTCTCAATAACAATGTCAAGATACATATAACTACTAAGAAACATTGCAGATAACCGAGATGACATCTTTATTTGACGACCGATGTGGCGCGGTGGGCGAAGGTCCGCCTGCGACGCGGGAGGTTGCGGGTTCGATTCCCGCCTCGGAACAAATTTGTGCACGATCTGCAGAAATTTGTTCCGTTGGTCTGGGTGTTTAATATGTATAATAAAAAATATCTATCTATGTATATAATGTATTAAATATATCAGCTATCTAGTACCCATAACACAAGCTTTGAGTAGCTTACTTTGGGGCTAGATGGTGCTGTGTGGATTGTCCAGCATTATTTATTTATTAGCTAGTAGGTATCTGCACAGCTTCACACCCGTCGTTTCTATGTAAACGTTTGTATGCTTTTTTTTTACCATGGGAACTGATTTATGGGATGAAAATTAGCCTATGTTTTATTCCAGGGCTAGAACTACGTCTTTTCAAACTTTCAGCTCGATCCACACAGTAGTTTTGAGTGAAAGAGTAACAAACATTCACGTTTATAATATACTAGCGACCCGCCCCGGCTTCGCACGGTTTTATTATACGCATAAAACTTCCTCTTGAATCGCTCTATCTATTAAAAAAAACCGCATCAAAATCCATTGCGTAGTTTGAAAGATTTAAGCAGTCAAAGGGACATAGGGAAACAGGGACAGAAAAAGCGACTTTGTTTTATACTATGTAGTGATTATTTTAGACTTTGTTGTGATATGTAGTGAAGTAAGGATAAAGATAACATTATAGAAAGGGTAAAGTAATGTTGACACTGTGTGATGTGCATATTTCTAAGAAATTAGAATATTTCTAAAATTTCTACATTGCCTATTCCTGAGTGCTACAGGCTATATTTTATAAAGGTACCAAGGTAAAGCTGCGGGCAAAAACCGGTCTTCATATGATAATGAATAGGTATTCCTATACCTATATAATAGATAGATAAAGTCTGCTAAGTAAACAAGAGAAACTGTCTCTTATACATTTCGCTTGCATACTTGTCCTGAGTCATAGTTACTCACTTCAATTTGCATTTATAAATTGACAGATATAACTTACTGTAACTGTTTAGTACTATACGTAACAATGCATTTTATAAAGTTTTTGGCTGTTTTTTTGTCTGTGGTAAGTTATTCACTCTGTTTTAAATATAATTAATATAATAGTTATATATTATGCATGGTATCATATTTTGGAGGCCTATACCCAGCAGTGGGTGAAGTCGGGCTGCGGATGATGATGATGATGATGGTATCATATTATGTAATTAATCTCTTCCTATAATAGACAAAATGTATAGTAATGAGTAATATAAACATAATTAACATAATTTATACATTATGACTTTACTGATCAATCGAGGAATTTAATTCTTGAAAATATAATTTTATTTGGATAATTTTAATTTTCTTTTAATTTTATTAGATTTTCTTATTCTAAACTATACGTACCAAATTTCATCTAAATATCTTAAGTAATTACGGAGATTACTTATAACAAACATTCACACAAACTTTCCCATTTATTATAATAGTAAGATAGTAAGAAGTACCTAAGATTTGAAATAATTCCCAGGTGGTTCTCTGTCGATCTGATCTTCTTGGCCAAGGAAGAAACAGAGGAGCAACATTGGTAAGTAAAATATGTTTATTAACAATGAAAATTACAATCAAGGAATAGAAAAAATTACTACTAGTATATGTATACAATTGAAACCATTGAGCTAACTGCAGACGGTTGCTTATAATTTGCATAGATGACGCTGTGTGGATTGCTCAGCATTGCTTACATTCATAAGCTTGGAGCTTATGAATTGACGTTATTACCTATCCGTTAATTAAACAATGCTGAGCAATCCACACAGCGTCATTTAACCCTAAAAGCTTGTGTTATGATTATAAGTTTTTGTACTTTTTGATGCATTTTGTGATGCGACGCGTGACCCGAGAGCTGGTGAATATCTGGCTCAGCGCATCAGCATAATAAATATTCTTATTATTATGGCATTGCCATACAGCGTGGTAATGCAGCCAGTGTCTTGGGGACGCTTCCGACTGGTATTGACATGGATCAATTGAGCTACCTTTAGACTGTTTGCAACCGTCTGCAGTTAGCTCAATGGTTTCAATTGTAAATACTAGTTGTAATTTTTCTATCACTTGATTGTAATTTTCGTTGTTAATATGTGATGGTTAACAACTAAAAAATAAAATTATACGTAGAAGCTGACAGAAAAAGTCGAATCTATTCCTCAAATTTATAAATAGATACCGCAATAAAAAAAAAGAAGAGAAAGGATGCAGATATTACAGTTTAAGAGTTATCAACGTTTTTATTTCAGAAACCTATTTCAGCATGCTGTGACATACCAGAGTTGGGTAACTCGAAGCCACTTCTAGAATGTTCCACGCCCAAATTACCTGGTCCTGTGAGTTCTAGCATCCTTGAAAGATTATGTGCATTCGAAATGAGGAATTTTTTTAGTGGTGGATCCAACTTCATGGTGAAAGTGGGCATGCACACATCGTCATTTGGGATCGACAATACAAAAATACAAAGCATAGCGAGCGAGGCTCTTGAGGTGCTTGATCTTGTCTTGGGAGGCAATTGCGAAGGCTTCTGAATAATATTATGGGTGTTGATTTTAGTTAATAATCGTTCTATTTTCAAAAATCTATGGAAGTTGCACCGCTTGCTAGGCCTTAGTTTTCTAAAAATTTTGCCCGCAACATTACAACTTATTATAGAATCTTGAGAATAGTTAAATTTATTTACCAAAAGGGCACTACTGATAGTAACTAAAATAATAATTATGTTAGTAATTGTTACATAAGAAGTAACTAGTAATTTCTGAGGGCAAAAGAATCCTGCATACGGCCCTGTCGATTGTGATCCAGATTTAAACTTGCTTATTTTGGGTAGCGAATAATAATATGCACGATAGCCGTGCCCACAACCTAATTGAGTAATCTTTTCATTTCTAAGATCTTCTAATTGCCGTACGAGTATACAAGGTGCACTTGGAAATGTCAATTTACAATAAATAGTGCATTACATAAAAATTCAAAGGGATAAAACGAAAATCCATAAATTCGCTCTATAAATATGTCTTCCTCAGGTTCTTCATATCCATAAGTTATAAATTTTTAATGGTGTGAGTCAATTATGAAATAATATGTAGGTTATTAAAATTTAGTATCCAATCAAATAATATTCGAATACTTATTGCGGTCTTCTTTATTTCGGAACGTGCATTATTGTTTTCCGTGGGTTATTAAATGGTTTACAGTCAAGTTATGATCCGAAATACATTATACGTGCCTCAAATTACTGCCAAGGATATATTAAATTTGCCTTGGGTGAATATTATGCACTAATATCGTGCAAAATATATACCTACATAAAACCTAGTGTTTGATAGTTTCCGCACGCGGCCTCTCTCAGTAATACCTGAATAAAATTTATCCTAGTTTCGTATTATTCAAAGATAGTGTAGCCTTCTGTTACTTTTTGAATTTATTTTATTTGACCTAAATATACTTTTAGTTATGAATTTTTAAATAAAATACTCATTCCAGAGATTTCGTTATCGACATCTATAGATTGCAAACTTTTCAGTGCAACGACGTCCAATGCGTCTTCGAAAAGTCAGGTTTCCTATCAGACAAGAACACCCTGAACAAAGAAGCGTATAGAAACCACCTTCGCCAGTGGTCTGAGACCCACAAGGGCTGGTCCGAAGCTGTGGACAAAGCCATCAAAGACTGCGTCGACAAAGATCTGAGACAGTACCTGAGCTATCCCTGCAGGGCGTATGATGTCTTCACTTGCACAGGCATTGCTATGTTGAAGGTTTGTAAACTTTTAACAGTTGTTCCAGTCTAAATTAGTACGCGAACATACATACTACGTAGACCACGTTACATAAAACCTATTATGAGAAACTAGCTGATTGGTTTTACAGTTTTCTAGCTTTACTTCGTAGATCTGTTACGAATGCAGCAAAACTGCTAGTAAAATTGAAGTAGAGTGGCTATGTGCTCGAATGGAAATAAAAACAAGACCGGCTAATATGAACTCAGAAGAAAAGAAACTGAAACCGCGATCAGTTTGATCGTATTAGCCTTTAAACTGGTTTTTCTTCCTACTTTTGTTTTGATTTCGATAACATTGATCCGTGGTATAGGCGTTGATGCAGTTTCCTGCATTCTGAGAAACATTGCATAAAATTTCGTTAACTCGACGATGTTTATCGAGCGTGCACCACGCGAAGTCAATGTGAAATATGAGAATGTGAACGTCATAATTTACCAAATACAATAATAATTGTCAAATATTAAAAAACTGTTACTTGTGACCTCTTTCAGCAACTCTCTGTGGAAAGCCAATATACTTTCTCAACATATTATATTCTATGTATGTTTTCTATGTATCAGAAAAAAATATTTTTATGTACCATATTTAGTGTATCAGTCATCTAGTAGCCATACCATAAACCAAGCTCTGCTTAGTTTGGGGCTAGATTTAAGTCATAAGAGTTAAAAATTGCATCATTCGAAATTTCAAAGTTTTCAAGATCCTTCCGTTTTTCTCGCCTTTGATATAGTAATATCAAAATGTGCCACGATCTATATCTAACTTCACTAAAAGAATTGGCATTTACGTTAGTCTTTTGATTGTTTCGTAAATAAAAGATTGTTATCCTCCTCACACGAAAAACACTCAGTCTGATCTATTGTCATCAATTCCGATCCCAAACAACTCACGTAGCTTAGGTATTTGTTTATTGCAGTCCCTTTATTTTATTGTTGATCTTGTCGATCGTTTTAGGCCGTTTTTCCACCGCCGCCGTCACCGGACCGTCAACGAGAATGTGATTATTTCGTGAAGAGTTTAAGATGACGTGACAGCGTGCGGTGGACATGCGGCTATAGTAGTCTATGTATCAGTACTTCGGCGCCGTCATCTCATTCTCGTTGACGTCCCGGTGACGGCTGCGGTGGACAAACGGCCTTATTCGTCGATTTTCGATTTGGGAGAAAGAAAGAGAGACTTTAATTCTTCATTAATGTCGAATTTCTTCTTGATAAAGACAATTTTCAACTTCTTTACATACTTGGAGAATCTTTAGCTTATTTTCTATTTTCTCTCGCCAACCTCTCTCGACTGATAAAGATGGCTATTATATTAAAAGTTTAACGCGTGTGAGAGTGTCCACCTGTATCATTGTAACTCTGAAATATAAATTAGTTTTTTTATTTCGTTCACGATATTAGTAGTGTAGGACGCCCTCCGGCCAAGTGGGACGACCATCTACGAAAGACTGCTGGCAGATGCGTTTTAGCTCATTAGGGGAGCCTATGTCCAGCAGTAGACCAATATAGGTTGATAGTGATTATTTTCAAAATATTCAATCTTCATCAATATTTTTAATAAAATTGTCATAATTATGTAATAGTACATTGTTACCCACGGGTTGAAAGTCAGTCAGGTTGGTATTCAGTCCCGAGACGGGGTTTGGCGCCCGAGTGTAACGAGGGCGCCAATAGTTCGAGGGACTTCATAAGTTACTTTCACCCGAGGTAAACACTGTGCTTTTCATTACGAATAAGTACAAGGAAATATAAATAAAAAACATGAGTTAACAAATTAATCAAATTGCCACTAATTAATTTTTTATATTTTAGTCCATCTAGGACAGGCAAAAGCCATAAAGCCATACTGCCTTGCCTTACGTATTTTTTGAATTCAGTAAATTGTCGCTAAGGCGAATTTTTTTAAAATTATTTTTTTGGCTTGAGCATTTATTCTGCCACTATCATGGTTCAATAGTAACGTTTTAGCTGTCAGTTGAAAACGATTCTCCCTAGGGCGGAAAAGTATCACTTTCAACCCGCTCTTCAGGCATGTTCAGACCTACTTTCCGAGTATGAGTAATGAAAAGAGTATACATATATGTATTTACTAAGAAGTTTCGCTCCTCTCAGGTACAAAAGCCATCATGATCAAAGTATAAACAGATTCTGGTTTTTTTTTCAGAAATGCCCTGTTGCTTCCTGGAAATGCTGAAAACATTTAAGAAAGGAGGAAATAAGCTAATTTTAAATATGTAAAGGCATGAGCACACTTTAGAAGTAACCATTGTCTTAAATAAGTAAATATGTTATTTGTGTAGGTTTATGTAAGAACTTAGGTTAAACCCGCCACCACATAACTTCTCGGTGACCACCTATCCGAGGGGAGTAGATTTAAAATCAGCGCCGCATGTTTCCTGCATGCAGCACATAGCTGAATCTACTCCCTTTGCCTATGATTAGTTTTTTTTTTATTTATGTTTTTAATTCTAGTGTAGGTTAAGAAATGTAATAGGCAATAAATGATTTTTCTTTCTTTTTTCTTTCTTTCTTTCTTTCTTTTCAAGTGAACAATTAAAGCTCTCTATATTTTTATAGGTTTGTGAAATTCATCTGTATTCTTTCATGTCCTATACAATAAATAAAATATACCTAAGATTTGTTTCAAGAAAAAAAGAGTTTTATTAAACCCTTGGCAGCTCTTGATGGAATGAAGGGAATCTGGTCCACTGTGCAAAGATAAAAAGTCAGTATTTCGCAATTCTAGAACTTTGAAGCACTATTGACTTTTGTTTCCCTGTAAAATGTCTCATAAGTATAAAAGCAACATCATGTGCTAGTTTATGACAGCGACTTTTCACGAATTTTGATGTGTCAAAAGCATGGTATTATTATTATTTCACATTTGGATCATTATCAAATGTATCATAATACACGGTCTTTGCATATGATATGCAAATGATTATTATGTCCGGCGGTTTGTCGAACTGGTCATTTTAATCTCAAAGATCATGGCTAGGAATTTCAAATTCAACTTTTATTTAAAATTAAAAATGTTGACTTTAGACGAATTTCAAAATTGGAGTTTCCGGGAACCGGGTGGGCCGATGACTTAATGAAGAATTAAGTCATCGGCCCACCCCTATTTACGCCTAACATGAATGAAATGAAAATGGTTTATTAGACGATACGCACTACATACAATAAAAAAAAAAACTAGGTAGAAACTAATTTACAACAAATATACGATATAAAATAGGTTAAGTACAACAGAAACATAGTAACTAAACAGTGGGTACTAGCTATATTCTATAGTATTCTAGCTATCACAACACATGCTGAGTCGGACGCCTTTTTGTAGCTTTAAAGTAGTATATAGGTGGGTATTTAGTTTATAAAGAATAACGTTTGGTTCATATGATGTTGGTTATTACATAAATTTTAATATTTTGTGTATTTTATGTAATGTGTAGCATTACACTAGGCATTATACTAGGTATATTTTCTTATCCAAGCAGCTAATCCGTCAGCTAAGCAGTATATATACTATACCACTATACTGTACTATACTACTATACTGTACTATACTACTGTATATATCTCCTGTTCGTTGAACTACCAGTTTATACTATACTAGCAGCGCCTCGCGGTTTCACCCGCGGTATTTCCCGATCCCGTGAGAATACCAGTATAAAAAATAGCCTATGTGTTATTCCAGATATAATCTACTTTTATGCCAAATTTCATCCATACCCGTTCAGTAGTTTTTGCGTAACAGAGTAACAAACATCCATCCATATTTACAAACTTTCGCGTTTATAATATTAGTAGGATAGTGAGTAGTGTGATTGCATGTCTCCATGTTTACAATGTGCATAACCCGTAGAGTTCTTGACACTGATTGTGTCTCCTTGAGGACATCCGACACACTTCCACGACTCTCATTATGTTTGGTAATTGATGATTAATTGATTATCTGGCGTCGGTCATGCTAATTAGCGTGACCATTGTTTACATTGAAGTGTTCAATAATAATGAGGAGATAAGATATTTACGGTATAGGTAAAGGTTCGTACACTGATAAATTATCAAAATTACTTACCATATCACTATCACTATAGTCAAAGTCCAAAGTCGCTTTTTCTGTCCCTATTTCCCTATGTCCCTTTGACTGCTTAAATCTTTTAAAATACGCAACGGATTTTGATGCGGTTTTTTTTAATAGATAAAGTGATTCAAGAGGAAGGTTTATACGTATAATAACCGTGCGAAGCCGGGGCGGGTTGCTAGTTTAGAATATCAATGAAATGAGTTTGAGAATTTCAAATTATAAGTCCACTGCATAGAAAAGATGATAAAGATTTAAAAAGAGAGTATGGTAATAATAATAGAAATTTATGAATTATGCTGGTCATGCACACAGCATCATCTAGTCCTAAGCTAAGTAGAGCTTGTGTTATGAGTAGGTACTAGATAACTGATATACATAATAGGTACAGTATATTATAAAGATAGAATATTTTATTGTAGAGAGACAACACCCAGAACCCTGAAACAAATATATGCAGATCATACAAACATTTGTCTCAAGGCAGGAATCAAACCCACAAACCCCTGTGTCGGTCGCTGGCAGACCTTCACTGCGCCACATTGGTAGCTCCTTTTTAATTTGGTCGTATAACCAATACAAAAAGTAGGATTGAAATCAGTTTAATATAAAATAAAATCATCATCAACCTATATTAGTCCACTGCTGGACATAGGCCTCCCCCAATGAGCGCCATAGCGCCCTGTCTTCAGCTTGACGCATCCAGCATCTGCCAGCAGCCTTTCGCAGATCGTCATCCCACCTGGCCGGAGGGCGTCCTACGCAACGTTTACCGAGTCGCGGTCTCCACTCAAGAACAAGTTTACCCCAACGGTTGTCGATTCAAAAACAAATAATGCTGGACAAGCCACACACCACCATTTAGCCCCAAAGTAAGCTACTCAAAGCTTGTGTTATGGGTACAAGATAACTGATATATTTAATACATTATAAACATAGATAGAAATTTTTTATACATATTAAACACCCAGACCAACGAAACAAATTTCTGCAGAGCATGCACAAATTTGTTCCGAGGCGGGAATTGAACCCGCAACCTCCTGCGTCGCAGGCGGAACTTCACCCACCGCGCCACATCGGTCGTCAAAAAATATATATATTTACGTACTCAAATCTACACGACAGGCCTTTGCAATTTCAATAACGATGACGACGACTAATGCTTAGTTGAAAAATATATTTTATTTGACTGATATTAAGATTTATAATGAAATAAGAAATATCTTAGATTGAAACATGTTTTTCTTTAAGATGAAGCCTATTATGCAATGGATGTTTTCGTGGTTGTTGGGTAAATTCTTTTGTTTTCAAGAACACAAGAAACTCATCCAACTAATATAGAATGGAAAACCAGCCATGCTAGATCCCAGGTATTGGCTAGTGAAATGACCGTGAAACGAAGCCATGAAGTGATTTCGCAACAAAAGATTATCCAAATCAATAAATTTTAGAGCTTTGGTGAACGTTTCATTGGATAAACGTGGATAAGGCACATGTGACTTAAAATCTGTGCAATTTCACTAATTCTTTAAAAAACTTTTTGGATGTATAAATCAAAATAGTCTCTGCACTCGATTGATTAGGTTACTAGAGTTAATCATTAATTTATTTATCAACTACTTAACTTCAGAAAGCGAAAAAGAAACATTTTATAGGTTTTGATCTTATAAATTTTATAAAAATCTGATCAGTATTTTTTGAGTTATCTTACTATTCAAATAAATGGGAAAGTCTGTGTCAAATATTTGTTACAAGTAATCTCCGTAACTACTTAAGTTACTTTAATGAAATTTGATACGTAGATAGTTTAGGGACTAGAATAAGACATAGGCTATCAAAATTTGGAAATTTTAACTTCTGAGGGTGTTAAATAGGGTGAGGAAAATTATTATTCCTTGGTAAAATTATGATTCACTCGAATCTCAGTATAAATAAACTGCAAAGTAAATATACAGGGTTACAGGAAAAATCGTGCTAGATCCGTTAAGAGCGTGGAGTAACCACCATTCCTGACTTATTTCACTATGAAACCCCCTACCCTAAACTTAACCCATTTCGAGATATTCGACTTTTAATTTTTTTATTGAAAAGTGCCGATTTTTAGGCTACTAAATTTATTTTTGTTTATTTTGTGTATCTTATTATTATTATTATTGCATTTTTACATGTGTAATAAGATGCTTTAGGACGTCAATGATTAAAATAGTGCATAAGTTAATTGAATAGACCGTAGTAGAAAAGTGAAAGTTAGGAAATAAAAAAAAAATTAGAAAGTTTATTTTTCTCTAAGGGATATCTAAAAAAATATTATGGCAATTCTTCGGCAAATGTTTTTAAAAATATCTACGTTTCATCAGCTATCTAACGAGGTATAACAATCTAGGGTTTGTATTACATTTCGTGGAAAAAAAGTAGTTGGGACGCTCCAGGTAGCAGTTCTAACGGTCCCGCGCCTATTGTCCTTCAAGTTCAGACACACCGTGAGAGCGAGACAAGTGACGATTTATGTAGGTATGAATGAAAGAAAAAATGTGTAGAGACCGGTTAGGGCTGGGAATACAACAGGGGGTATTGTTTTGGTTGTCAGTCTGCTTTTGTGCTTCGTACATAGTAGATGTGATATCGTTTTGCTCTTTTTCTCGACTTGGCTGTGATTCTGGACTATTTCTTCTGATTTGTGACTACTATACTTGTTAACCGGACTCTGATTTGTACCTGTGATACGGAAGTGTTGAAGATGACGTCCTACACACCTGAGGAATATGCTGATATGCTTATTTGTTACGGATACTGCGATTGTGTATCTGCGCAAGCTCGCAACGAATACGTAACTCGCTACCCCGGTCGTCGAGTGCCGGATGTGGCCGTTTTTGACAGAGTTTATCGAAGACTTCGAGAATCTGGCTCTGTTTTGAGACGTAATACAGACATGGGTAGACCACGAATTGACGACGAAGAACAGGACAATGAGATAGTGCAACGCTTTCGAGCGGATCCGACTACTTCCACTAATATTGTTGCCCGTGATCTGGGACTTTCGCAATGGAGAGTGTGGTTTACAGTGCATACTGCTGGCCTATACCCATACCATTACACGCCGGTACACGTTATTGAAGAAGGAGACCCCGCGAGAAGATTGGACTTTTGCAGATTTATGCTAAATGCTGACGTAGAAGACCCAGATTTTCTAAGAAATATCTTGTGGACGGATGAGTCCAAATTTGATAAAGATGGCATAACTAACTATCACAACGCCCATTACTGGGCCCCAAAAGCACTAAGGAATCCCAATAAGAAAAGAGTGAAGGGGTCCCAACGAAGATTCAGCGTGAATGTGTGGATGGGCATTATCTCCAATCATTTGATTGGACCTTACTTTCTACCGGATAATTTAAATGGGGAAAGCTACGAAAATTTCCTGAGAGCAGACTTGAGTGATTTGCTGGATGATCTGCCACTCAACCTGATCAGGGACATGTGGTTCCAACACGATGGCTGCCCTGCCCATTTCAGGAGAAGTGTCAGAGACTGGCTGGACACAAATTATCCAAACAAATGGATAGGACGAGGTGGGCCGTTGCCATGGCCAGCAAGAAGTCCGGACCTAACCCCCATGGATTTTCATGTGTGGGGGTGCATGAAAAGTCTTGTGTACAGCGAGCCGAATCCAGTTTCGTCTGTGGAAGACCTAAGAGAAAGGATTGTGGATGCAGCAAATAAAATGAGGACCACGTTGACCACTGGAGTAGTGAAGACTGGTCTCCGTAGAAGGATGCGACAATGTATCAGAAATAGAGGCGGCCATGTTGAACATGAACTGTAGAATAAGAAAAAGTTGTGTGAAAACCTTTAATAAATGACATTTCATGCTTACCTATTGTTTTACTTTTACTTTTTAGGGCTAAGTATAAATTTTCTTCTCCACTGTCGCCTATAAAACTAATTTTTTTTCAATGCAATTGAATAAAACCCTAGATTATTATACCTCGTTAGATAGCTGATGAAACGTAAATATTTTTAAAAACATCTGCCGAAGAATTGCCATAATATTTTTTTTAGATATCCCTTAGAGAAAAATAAACTTTCTAATTTTTTTTTTATTTCTTAACTTTCACTTGTCTACTACGGTCTATTCAATTAACTTATGCACTATTTTAATGATTGACGTCCTAAAGCATCTAATTACACATGTAAAAATGCAATAATAATAATAATAAGATACACAAAACAACCAAAAATAAATTTAATTGCCTAAAAATCGGCAATTTTCAATAAAAAAATTAAAAGTCGAATATCTCGAAAAGGGTTTAGTTTAGGGTAGGGTGTTTCATAGTGAAATATGTCAGGAATGATGGGTACTCCACGCCCTTAACGGATCTAGCACGACTTTTCCTGTAACCCTGTATAATTAAACACGTATTTCTTATTTTTGTGAAAGTACCCCTAGGAGGCGTTATATTTATATAAGATACAAATAAACTAATGCATTTTAAATGGAGCATTAATTGTGACTCTATGCACATCTGTAGTTAGCTCTTTAGTGGCTCCGAGAGTCCTGTGAAGTAGTATTAGTTACGTACCGTTAAATCTTTACTAATATAATAAAAATTTAAATTTATATGGATGTATAAATGTTAGGATGTTTGTACCTCCACTACTGAACGGAGCGGGCTGAAATTTTGAATAGCCGTAGTTCTAGCCCTGGAATAAAACGTAGGTGACTTTTCATAAATTTCTGTGGGATAGAAATAACCTCGTCCTAAAACTTTGCTTTGCACTATTTCAGTAATTTTTGTGGATATCAAGAACTAGTACTCAGCTATCTGTTTGTTTAATCAAGTTAGTTGTTATTATCCTGAATATGAATACAGAAAAGTAAATAACACTATACTCACTATGCAAAGTATTGGGGCATAGTTGGGGACATGTTCTTGAGTGGAGACTGCGACTCGAAAAACGTAGTGTAGGACATCCTCCGGCCAGGTGGAATGACGATCTGCGAAAGATTGCTGGCAGATGCTGTATGCGGCAAGCTGAAGACAGGCCGCTATGGCGCTCATGAGGAGAGGACTATGTTTAGCCGAGGACTGATATAGAATAGAATAGAAATATATATGATATAGGCTGATGATGATGATTATACATAGAATAGAATAGAAATATATATGATATAGGCTGATGATGAAGGATATACAAAGAATTAAGCTTACGGTAAACAACTCCTTTACCCGTTTAGGTACGTAGGCCCGTTTTGATGATTTTCTTACTGATTTAAGTACTTCTTCTATCAACATTGTGATAGAAAGAGTAAACTTCATTTCGGAAGAGTCTAATTACTTATCCAAAATACATACAGCAACGTAAGGTGTCGCAAGCTCAAAATAATACCTACGAACCAGTGCAAACGAGCAACAGCTGAATCCCAGTAATTTGTCAAATCTTTCCACTCTATCCAAACCTCTAGTAGATTGTATAAAGAAATATACGAGTACTAGCAGCGCCTCGCGGTATCACCCGCGGTAATTCCCGTTGCCGTTGGAGTTCCGGAATGAAATATAGCCTATGTGTTATTTGAGACTATAATCTACCTCTATGCCAAATTTCATCCATATCCGTTCTGTAGTTTTTGCGTGAAATACATACTTACAAACATTCGCTTTTATAATATTAGTAGGATAATACAATCAATCCGATAACTCAATTTAACAAGTCTAATTCGTTTCATGACTTCTTACCGACGTTTCTTTTTTTTGCAGTCTTGTATTCATGCCATCATAGCCGTTCAAAAAATGTATTAATTTAGGTACCTTAATAATTCCATAACTCACTAGTATATACAATCATAGCCGTTAGACCTTATTTTCCGCTTCTTCCACTTCCGTGGATAAAAGATTGAATCAAATCAAAATCAAATCAAATCAAAAATAAAAGTGCTTTACTTCTTTTAGACCTTACAGGACTATTGGACACGCACGTCATAAATTCTATTTAAATCGAGAAGAGAAATTAATGAACACCTTAATTTTTAAACTATTTTCAAAAATTACTTGTTAATTCAAAATTTCTTGTGCATGTGCGTCTTTCGTAAGCCTAAAGAAATACCTTAAGTTATTGGTTTCGGATAACCTACGCCTGACCTTTCCCCGGCTGCTTTGTTCTACCGTCAAATCTAGTTATGAGAGTGAGGAAATAGAGTGCACCTGTGGTTCACAATACTAGTTTCAAAATCCCACTCTGGATGTACTACCTTATGCCTAGTTTACACTTTGTTAAGGATCGAGTACGAGTTAAAATTATTCTTGTGCTCGTGCATATTAAATATATGAATTTAACAAATAAACCAAATTAATTATTCTGTATAATTATTTGTTAAATTCGTGAATTTATATCGAAGAGCACAAGCATTTCACACTTAAAGAATGTCCCAACAACTGGAGTTACATACATATTTTATAGAAATAAGCAATTTTTCAATTTAAATTTTTCAATTGATAACCTATGGCTCGTTTGCAGTGTTGATTAACTTCCGCGCTCACAACAAAGTAGCTAGTGGTCACGGCTACCACCGCTACTATAATTGCAAGTGGTGGGTACGTATCGACAGTCCTGCCTAAACCGCCATGTTGCTAAGGTCAGATGTTTTATTTTTACTCGCTGGATGTATTCAGGTAAGGATTTCAACATTCATGTTTGTTTTTGAATAAGTTATTTAGTTTCTAAGTCTAGTATTTTCATAAAAAATTAAAGTGAACAAAAAATCAAAGTGATCTCTTTATTTCCGACTTAAATCTTGTAATGCGTGTTATTTGAAATTGCTGACGTGTCCTTTTTTATGATTAGGTCTAAAGGAAGTAAAGAACTTTGAGTTTTTGTTTTGAAGTGTCTAAGATGATTTTCCTACATTGCTGCTCCTCCATAATCTTTACTTTTATTGTAATTTCTTGTCACTTTCATTGTTTTGTCATTCTAGTCTTGATCACGTTAGAAATAATGTCCAATTTAAATATTTCTGACTACATTTTTTTAAACGCTGCAAAGTTGGGAAGCCTTCTTAAAACCTTTTATTCCAGAATTCTACTTACAGATTTACATTGCGTACCTGGTACTATCACATGTGTGGTCAAGAGTTAAGGTAAGGAGAACAGAAAGTGTCTTGTTCTACGGATACTTAGGTATTGTCAAGGTCTATCATGGCTGGTTTGACGCGATTATGATGGTCAAAAGGACAGCGAGGCTCAGATACACCCAGGCTCTCTACTCCATAGGCCAAAACACGTTCTCGGCGACCCCGTTGACCCAATCACCGCCGCTAGCCCGGAGGTGACGGCAACTCATTCGCTTCCGCACACTAATCAATCTTCCAAAAACCGTCCCCGCCGGATGCGGGGTCGAAGAATTCCCCCCTTCCGCCCATAGGTGCATTGGTGCACCTAGGCGAAACCTTCCTTGCCCTCTTGTAGCATCTGGCAACAGCTCAAGCCGAGGTATGCATCTAAGTCTTATCATAACTTTACCGGTGCGGCGCCCTCTGCGCCCGCCATAGTCCGGTAACGCTGTCATGGCCATTTGAGGTCAACAGCATTATAGTCCATTCGAAAAAAAAAACCATCCAGGCCATCATAGCGTGGTCAGCAACCTTTGATTTAGTTTAGGGTGGTGGCCCGAGGTGGCCCAATGATGACCAAGCCTTGCAAGCTTTGGCATTGCAAGCTTAGCTCGCGCCAATTATTATTAATCAAGAAACTACTATGTACGAATTTTTATTATGTAATTTATTTCTATTTTGAATAGTGTTATTTTTTCATTTTACCTTAAGTTTTTTTTGTAAAATTGGAAATACAGCCTAGTTTAGTTCAGAAGCCTACAGATTGATATATACTGTTTCACTGCAATTAATGCTACTTATAGTAGACACGAGTCAAATAAATGATATTAGGCTTCTTACAACAATTAATCCGGGCTACAGAAGTTCAAACCTCTGGAAAGATGCAATAAAAATTATGTTCGTTTTTGTTTGTTTTAGGTCAACCTAGGTAATCATATACCAGTACTTCCGGCTGAATGTGTAAATACTCCAGATATTGTAAGTGGTCGTTTTTATTCATAATTAACTAGAGACCCGCCCCAGCTTCGCACGGTTTTATTATACTTATACTTTCCTCTTGAATCACTCTATCTACAGTATAAAAAAACTGCATCAAAACCCGTTGCGTAGTTTTAAAGATTTAAGCATTCAAAGAGACATTAGGGATATAGGGACATAGGGACAGAAAAAAGACTTTATTTTATACTATGAAGTGATTAATATCGTTTGCGTTGTGGGTATTATGGGCGCTACACATTCACACGAGAATCTCGCGAGAACGCGAGAAAAAATCGAGAAACGTGAATGTGGAAGCGATTCGCGTATTCTTCTCAAGTTCTCGCGTTGTTCTCCGGCTTTTCTCCACTTTTTGTCGATTTTTTGGCGCGAGCCAAATGGGCGCTCCACATTCACACGAGACATTCACGCGAGAATCTCCGGAGATTCTCGCGTGAATTCTCTTCTCAATTCTCTCAGTAGCGCGCGAGCCGCATAACAATAAACTTGTCGCAGCGGTTACTTCTGCGTCTCGTCGTCATCGAGCGCGAGAACTGAAGTGAGAACTATTTGAGAACTTTGTGAGAGTGTGTACCCAAAGAAGTTATCGCTACAGTTCTCGCTGAGAATCTCCGGAGATTCTCGCGTGAATGTGGAGCGCCCTTTATAAATTGATAGTAGAAAAATACGGAGTATCTAAAGTTGCAATAACATATTGTGTATTGTATGTACCTACGGGGTACCAATAATTTAGCAATAAATAATATAAGTATTGAGAATTAATTTAGCACAAAAGGTTGACCTCGACAACTCTAAAATAAAAAGATAAGGATGTAAGTATTAAGTAACAGTTTCTCGCCAAGACTTGAAATGAAATGATAAAATTTCTATTCTTAAATAAATGTCAATATGTTTTTACAAATATTAAAGTTAATCAAATGTTGGTTAGTAAAAATTACATTTAATACCATTCGTAAAATTGAAATAGGTTAAATTATATTTAGTAAATACTACATGTCAAAGATATTCGTCATCGTTCGATCTAGTAGAAATTATAGATTCCACAAGCGAAAGTGAGGTAGTGTTTCGTAATCCTAATTCATGTGTGTATCTAGAGAATTACATCCATAAATAAATATATTACTTAATAGCTTGATATGTTTTAGACTGAGTCTAGGTAGAATCAAACAATAGATAGAGGACAATAGGAACCTAATTCTTTAACAATGTGATATTATTGTTATCAGTTAGCATCACAATAACAAGTCTTAGTGCAATATAAGGCGTTTTGGTATAAAGCCCGAATTAATGCCCCTTCCGATAAAACCAACAGCCGAAAATCGACCTACATTTTGGATAGGCTCATATTATTATTTTAAGGCGCAAAAAGCAAGTACACTACTTGCTAGTACACCACTTATTTTATCAACTAATTTCGTTAAACAAAGGAATTTCCAAAAATCTAACGTACAGTTTGTTATAACTATCGTAAGTTTTTTTTGAGCATCTAGCAGTAGTTTTATATTCTCTATTTAAGGTAGAGATAAGTAGCTGCTCTTGGTGGCTGCCATACCGGGTATTCATATCTCTTCCTATAAATAGATAGATCAGCACAATTCGTGGCATCATCAGTCGGAGGCCTTTATTTAGCCATGGAATTATGATGATGTAGATAGATAGTCTTTTTATTAGGATCACACACAAACAGTACCTATAGGAAAAGTAAGAAAAGAACAGTAACAATTATATTATTAGTTATCGATTTCCTTAATATTCTCGGCAGTTGCGCCCCACATATCACCATAATCACAATCGTTTATTTGCAAGAAAGTATGTACAAAAGTTCTTATATTTATAAATAGTCCAATTACAATCTACCTGCTGTTAAGGTGTGCAAACTTTATTAAATTTACAAATTACAAATTTCAAAAAAATAGTAAATTAATTGAATAAAATAAAAATGTTTTATGGAAGAAATAAATTGAGCTCTATATGTTCTTATAATTAAGATATGCCCTTACATCGTCAAAACATTGTTCTAACAGCCATTTTTTTATTTTCATTTTGTAAATGTTTAAAGCAAATCTTTAATACGATTGGGTAGTTTATTGTAGATAGTTATGGTATGATGGTAGGAGTTAGGCTTAGTAAGTTCTAACCGACAATTAGGAACGTATAATCGGTTTTGATGTTTTTTATGTCTAGTCATAATGTCAGCGTGCGTTTTAAAATATTGAGGATATTGCTTGACAAAGACACAGACGTCCCTGATAAACATGCATGGCAGCGGAAGGATCTAAACCTTCTAAACAACGGCATGCAACTATCTGTGATGTGTTTATTCGTAGATCCTAATTTGAGTAGATTATGTAAGATTAAGATAAAATTCCACGCGGAGCGTAATTCTATGTTTCAGTAAACAACTAGTAACTAAAGATCACTGTACACCCAACAATGTGTAGATTTGGTGAATGTTAATGACTTGATCAGATGTAATTGTTTATTCAGAAAAATGCTGATGAATGCTGCCAATTGGATCCATTCTACGATTTAAAAGAGTTAGAATCTTGCAAAGATGCCATCCGTGAGAATTCTCCCGATGTGAGTAGAATTGAACTTACCAGAGGATGAGTTTTGCATGTTGTACGATATCTATAAAAAAATCCTTTTCCTTCCAAACATTTAACATTATCATAGTAATAAATTCATAGTAATAATATTCATTTATAGTAATAAGTCCATTCTTTGACTTGACTTGACCTCCTCTATATGGCTTTGCACTTGGTTTGACAAAATTCAGCTTATATCAGTTTTTTGAAGTCCAAACGTTTCATACAAACTCGACTAAAGTTTAAAAGATTTTTAGTGGTTTGTTGCATTTTGGCAGTACAACTTTGAGAATTCAGCGGTAACGAAATCCTAATTTTTTTGATTTGTGTAAACTCATGCTAGCCAATCGCGCTCCAAGTGCTATCTTTTATTTAGCATTTCGTTACTCGCCGATGATTTGGATTGCTTGTCTGTCACAATATAAAAAGAGGCCGGTTTCGACGGCGACGACGGGACTTTCGACACTTTTGTGCTGGTTTTGCGTAGCTCCATCTAGTTACGTGTTAGAACCGTCGCAGTATCGAGAGTATATTGTCGAGTAACTGAACTTGGGGCTCAGCTGCCTTATTGGCTAACTTAAAATAGAATAACAGTAAAATTCAAATGTTGACCAGTGAAATGTGAACCAATCGAAGTCCATACTAGGTTTAAAATGTCAAAAATGAATCGATACCGATTACATATCATTGAATTAAATAATAAGGCCTCAGGTTGTTTCATAAAAATTTCACACTTACTATAAATATACACCTACATAACATTTAATTTTAGTTCTTTTTCTCTAGTTTCTAGTGAAAATAGTTGTTTATTATACAAATATTTGTTTTAATTTTTGTTTCAGCCAGCTGTAAGTATCTACTAGTTCAGAAACGTCGGAATTGAAAAAAATATGTATTTAAAAAAAATCCAAACATAGAATTTGGAGAAGTGTGATTTGGCAAACGTAAAACCAAGCACCTACTTACCTACAGCGCCGCGTATCGTCTCATACCGAAACTAAGTTATCAGCTATGGTTTCTGTTATTTATACTAAGAGCACATAATAAATAGCATCGAGAACCTTCACAAACATTACTCCGCTTACTTACCTAAATAGTTCACTGCGTGGCATCTAGAGGGTGTTGGTTCTTGTATCATTTGTACTTTACAAGAACCAACATTTTACCGAGGTTGATTTTTACGTTTGGGCAAATTGTCAACCGCGTGAAAATCGATGAAAAGTAGTTTGAAGTTTAAATTTCATCTTTATTGTATAATCCATACTTTTTTATCCAGCTGTCTACTAACTTAAAAATATTGTTATTAAGTACATACAAAATAGCTTAACCACCGTCTTTATTGTTCTATTATGTCCAGTCCAACCCAAGATTGCCAGGAAGAGATCGCTTTAAGCGACAAAGCCGCCCTTTATACTAAGTTTTAGTATACACTAGCTGGTGCCCGCGACTTCGTCTGCGCATGATTAGTATTTCGAGTACTCGCTATTTTACTTGCGTAATTCCCTTTCTCGTGGGATTTTCGGGATAAAATAAAACTATGTGTTATTCCAGCTTATAATCTATCTCTGTGCCTAATTTCATCCAGATCCGTTCAGCAGTTTTTGCGTGAAAGAGTAACAAACATCCATCCATCTATCAATCTATCCATCCGTCTATCCATTCATACTTACAAACTTACGCGTTTATCAGTTCAATTCAGTTTGGTTCCCCTGGGCTATACGGGTTTTCAAAAATTTCTCACAGCATCACTGAACGACGCGTGTGTACGCGTCGTTCAAATGCTGTGAGAAATTTTCCCAGGTTCCCCTGGGAGAGAGGGTTCTCTCCCAGAGGAACCTTACCGAATTCCGGGATAAAAAGTATCCCATGTCCTTCCTTGTAGTATGAACTCAAATCGTCCCGAGTTTCATTCCAACTCATTCAGCAGTTTCGGCGTGATGCGCGGTAAAGGACTTTTACTTTCATACCCTCTCCCATGAGAACCTTACTGAATTCCGGGATAAAAAGTATCCTATGTCCTTCCTCGTAGTATGACCTATAATCATGCCGAGGTTCATTTAAATCCATCAAGTAGTTTCGGCGTGATGCGCGTTTACGATACAGACAGACAGACAAACAGACAGACAGACAGACATGAATGAAAAAAATTACGTTTTTGGCTTGAGTATCGATAATAGAGTGCCCTCCAAAAAAAAAATTCAAAATATCATCAATGTACAGAATTGGACCTGTTACAGTTTTATTATAAGTATAGATATTTGTATGTATAATTTTAATTCTTTGTGTGGCAAGAAAGTTCTATTCTACTCTAATAATGTAATGGCAAAAAGGGGTGATGTAGTAATTGTTTGTTTTTATTTTCAGTGTGACATAGTACAATGTCTACTACAGTCTAGAGGGTACTTAGATGATAAACATGAGCTGATAATAGATAAAGTGAGCAAGGCAATGGATAAGTGGGCCATAGGCACGCCTTTCCAACATAAACTGCCCCAAATCAAGGCGTACTGCATTAAGGCAGTGGTAGAAAAGCAACCCCCTCCTGGCTATTCGTGCATACAAGCGCGCCTCTTTCAATGCATGGGAAAACTTTGGATGAGTGTAAGTAGATTCTCAGAAGCTAAAGTAAAGCTAGTTTCATATTGCTGTGTCGGGGTGTGTTGTGGCGCGACATAACGCTATCGCTCTCATACATTTAGTATGACTAGATTCACATTAGTAGCTTGTGTTGGGGTGTGGCGCGATCTGTCGCTAATGTTGTTTGTTAAACCTATCATAAGCTTTTTTTGTTCATCTGTAGTAGTTTCATTTTGTCTATAGTTTAGAGATGTGCTAAGTTTTTGTGGCCATCAAACTCTGTTTTCGCCTTAACTCCAAGTGTCTAATGGTGCTGATACCATTTAAAGAGAAAAAAAAAATCGGCCTATTTTCTAAATTAAAGTTCCAAAATGTTGAGAGGTATAGGATAAAGACTTCAAATTCCCCATTAAGCTATATACCTTGTTTAAAAACAAATATATTATATTATATATATTAAATAACAAAGCCGCTGAACAAATACGACGAAAACAAAGGCAGCACAACCGCTTGTGAAAAAAAAATTACATAAATTTATTACTTACTTAATAATAATTTACTTACTAATTACAAATATTACTTAAATAATTACCAATGAAAGAACTTTTTAGTTACACAAATTTTATTTTAAAATCTTTAACCATTTCTAACTCTTCTGTTAAAATCTAATTTTATTCGTATCTAGGATATAGATTAGAGAACTGTCCGTAATTTTTTGGGTACAGTGAGCTGCATCGATAACTTCATTACATAATAACCCTAATTTGAAACCTGTCAACTCTCAAGGAACCCCTTGACAGGCTAAGGGTTAAGTGATAAAGGAGTTTTTAAATTGAAAAGTTTGGTATCTTCATAATTTACCTTATTTATTCTTGTTTTAAAATTTCTGTAGGTATTTTCTACAAACTTAAAAAGGACCTACCTATGCAGCTCAATGTACAAAGGTAGTAAAAAGGTTTAACTAAGCACTTTAATTTTCAGAATTGCCCTGAAGAGAGATGGATGAAAAATGAAAAATGCGCCGAATTTAAAAAATATTTGCAGTTATGCACCCCCACTCTGTAACACAAATGATTTGGAGGGAAATGGTGATTAAAAAAAAACAAAAGAAATATCGTTTTCCAAAAGTTATTATAAAAAATTAGTGATTCAACAAACAATGTTTTTTCTGTAGTTCATTTGTAAAATAAAATTTTAAACATCGTTTAAGTTTTTTTTTCACAGACGCACAGCGTACGTATGTAGTTTTACAGTTCAAACCGGAAATTTTCCTTTACAGTGCACAAATATTTTATAAGTAGCTATGTTTTTAGAAATCAGATCTTAAGACTAATGTTTTGGAAACATAAGAAGTTCTAATTGCCAATATAAGCATAATCTAATTCATTTGATGGTTTGCATTAATACTGACTACACCTGTCAAATATTTAACAATAGTAACATTATAGTTACAATCGTTATGTACTTCAAAGAGTTTTTATTATGTTTGCTGATATCTTTTGTTAATGTAAGTATATTATTTATGTAAATGTAGGCATTTACCATATTTTTGTTTATTTATTAGAATGGAATTCATCTATCTAAGGCTAAATTTCAGACGAATTCGTTATAAAATATTTATAAATCGCCCATAATTAATCTCAATGATCATTTTGGAGTCAATTTGCTACATAATACGGTGTACATTCACTTAATGACGGCAGCCACAGGCGTGGTGATTAAAGGAATCTATGAGAAGATGGTAGGGCTGGTTCATCAGTTCAAAGTCGCTTAGCGAGCTATGGAAAGAGCTATGCTAGGAGTTTCTATGAAGGATAGGATTCGTAATAAATACATCCGACAGAGAACCAAAGTTATAATACCGTAGCTCAAAGAATTAGCAAGGTGAAGTGGCAGTGGGCCGGCCATATCTCGCGAAGAACCGACAACCGTTGGGTAAAGGTGTTCTTGAGTGGAGACCGCGACTTGGTAAACGTAGTGTAGGACGCCCTTCGGCCAGGTGGGATGACGATCTGAAAAAGACTGCTGGCAGATGCTAGATGCGTCAAGCTGAAGACAGGGCGCTATGGCGCTCATTAGGGAAGGCCTATGTCAGTGCACTAATGTCACTAGCAGTGGACTAATATAGGCTGATGATGATGATGATGAAGAGAAGATGAATAGTGACTTCCATCTGTGTAACAAAACTGTAATAACTAATCCGTCGGTAAAGGAAAACCACCTTTTGATAAATAACACTAGGATGCGGCTTCGATTCCTATCTTACGGCAAATATTGATAATCTGCAAATATCCTGAGGAGTTTAAAGTAAATTAAAAAATTAAATAATCTATTGTAATAAGCATATCGGGCATCTAGTATCTACCAAATAAGCTCTGCTCAGCTTGGGGCTAAATGAAGTTGTGTGCATTGTCCAGCATTATTTTTATGTATTTAATAAACCTAGTGTATTTTTAAATATATTGTATTTAATTATAGTATTTTTGATCCTATAAGATATATTATACATTAATAATATGTATCAGGTTATAAGCCAGGAGGATCAAGAAGTAGATCAACCGCCGCCGTTTTCAGAAACAATGGATGAATATAAAAAAGGAAAATGCTACAGACCAGCAGAAGTTTTTGTAAGTTCCTAAGTAAACTACTTTTATAGTTGTACCTATTCGTTATGCTGGCGAGTGTACTTTTGCTTATTTAGCTTTTTTATGCAGTTTTACGTGCGTTTTTCTGGGATTAAAAGTACGTACCTATATCTACATGGTGCTAACCTAACGTGTGAAAGAAGTCGAAAGGGTGCTAGACCAGGATGGGATCAATTTGTATTCTAGATTTTTTAATTTCAAAAAGTTTTGGATGTTATTTTCAAATTCACACGTGTAAATGCCCTAATTGTATGAACAGCAATATAAGTTTTTATTATTATTATTTTAAAATACTTTATGATTTCAGTACAGGCAGTGTTGTATATTCCCACCTTTTTATTCGAGAGTGGTCGCAGCAGAATGTGGGGCAAAAACCATTATTAATTTTCACGACAAGAAGGATAATATCACTGCGGCTACTAGATTAATGACAGATGATGATGTACGTATACCTAACACGAATGTATTACCTACTAAAATATTATGTAGGTATATATAAATCTTCGACACATCGTCACAGCCCTATGCCACCCCTGGGTATTGCGATCACTAATCCGGTTGCCAAACGTGATGATTATGCCAAAACATTATGGTATATGTACCTACTGATCTAAAATAATCTGATTTGAGTTAGATGAATAAATTTTGTTTTACCATCCACTCATCATCATGAGCGCTATGTAGTTGGTTATAATAACAGCAACTGTACTCGCAGAAAAGGGTAAAATATCTGACAAATATGGTCTATGTTTCGACAGCTAGGCAGTTGTCTCTACTCGGTTCTCGTTCATCGTCGGCGATGTGACAACCACCCTAGGGGTACACCTCCTTTTTGTGAATGTCTTAAATAAAATACCATACATACTTTTCAGTGTGATCATTGGCGATGCGTCTTGAAAAAGTACAAACAAATCGATGGGGACACATTGGACCTCGTCAAGTACTATAGACACCTGGACAAATGGGCTGATCTGAATCCGAAGTTTAAAGGAGTTATTTCACAAGCGCAAGCACGAGCTAAAGAAGTGTTCAGAATGAGATTTCCTTTACACATTTGCGCATTCGCTGATCTAAATAATTACATTAGATTCTTTGTGACATTGGTAAGTGATTCCGCTATCTTCGCTAAAGCCCGCTACTAAAATAGGATGCATGTTTGCTACAAGGTAGCGTGCTCTTTTATGGTATGCTCAGGGTGCGTTTATATTTTTTCGATAAAAGTAGCACATAGCATACTCGCAGAGAACGCGTACCTACATTTAAGACATACTTTCGAGCAACTCCTCACCTACCTCAGCCTCACCCCATGTGTCAATAAGCATGAAAAATACACCGGCTTGCGATTAAGCATGTTTTTTACATAAATATGCTCTTCACTACATAGAAGGTATAAAACAAAGTCGCTCTCTCTGTCCCTATGTCCCCATTTCCCTATGTTCCTTTGTATGTTTAAATCTTTAAAACTTCGCAACGTATTTTGATGCGGTTTTTTTTAATAGATAGAGTGATTCAAGAGGAAGGTTTATACGTATAATAAAACCGTGCGCAACCGGGGCGGGTCGCTAGTTTCTTATAAACGAGACGTGCTTGTCGGATGCTACTAATTAGCATTTGCTCGAAACTATCATGCTTTTTTTCTACTAAGCTGCATGTGTATTTGAGTCTTAATTCTGTAATTATGTATGAAAGAAGAAGAAAAATTAAATATGTTTTTCTTATAGGACTGCCCTGCATTGATTCCATTGCCTGAGTGCTACGACCAGAAACAAGTGTACCATGATTGCAGAGAGTACTTTTTGGTGTGAGAACTAGATGTTATTATATTATATGCAAAAAATCAATACCATATACATAAGTAGTATTTAAAACTAGTAGGCAGAGAAAAGAGAAAATTAAAAGGATTGTCAAAACAAATTGTAATTTTTACATTTATTTTAAAACTATTCTATAAACGACGGAATGATACAACCTAGATACTCCTACGACTATTATAATAATTACCTATTATAACTAAATCATACAGGCATCCGATATCATTTGCATTCTTTGTACACATTGAAACCAGGACTTGGCTTGCATTGTCGGCGAGTCCCCTGTGCTTACTAATACTGTCACGTAAATGCTCATTGAACCTCTTTATCCCCTTTATCACCCGCACGCACCAGTATCCACTATCACTTTCCTTTTAGGAAATTAAACTAAACTAACAGTCTTTCGATTCAGGGCAGGAGTCGAGGGTTGTAACGGCCAACATATAGTATCATGCCTGTAGGGTTGTGCCTCACGAAGAATAGGAATGGTCGGTCGAACTTTAACCTCGCTGGCTGGACACTTCTGGTCGGCACGCGGGCCTGCCTTGGCCGTAGGTGCAGCGGCAAGTGCATAGCCTCTCCAACATCGTGGGGGTCGTGAAAGGCCCTCTGATAGTCGCGGGGCTCGTTCCAGTCGTTGTTGATCCACCTCGACGTCCTGCGACGAGAAAGCTGTACTGTCTCAGGATACTCCTCGATATGATGCTGCTCCCCGATCATCTCTTCACCGCACGTTACAAATGACGTCATTTGAACCATGTCAGACAAATATAACTCTTTAGACGGACCGTTAAGACCTCCTAAGTCAGCATTGTTTTCATCGAACAAATCTTTCAGTCCCATTTGCCTGAGAGTTGAAGAAATGTTGAAAACAGATTTGTGTGAGAATCTAGGTATCTGTAGTTCCAGCCCAGGTCTAGGTAGAAGCGCTCTCAGTACGCGATTCCAAACAGGTTTTGTAGGGCTAGCTTCTAGCAGCCGCTGCTCAAGTTTTTCCAGATCGTCTGCATGAACTACGTTGCCTTGCTGTCCGGGCATAAGAAATATGGTGCTGACGATGGAGTTAGTGTTGCCGAGGGCAGCGGCGGTGGCATCCAGCGAAGGGTCGTAGCCAGCTAGGAAGCCAGTCTTGTAGACCACGGCAGGCACCGGGACGAGGCGGCGTTGGCGCACGTTGGGCGACACCACGAAGTACATCTCTCCATCACGACCGTCGACCGAAGTTCCGGTGCAGTCGGTCTGGAATTGAGAAAGCAATAAAATCGTTAAAAAACTGTATATTAACAGTGTACCTATTAATCCGAAAGCTGGTTTCCCTGAAATGATAGATAAGGATATTTGGAACAATGACTTTAAGCAGACTCTACTCATCATGCATGATATATAAAATGTACAGCTTACCTGATAAATATTTGCCGAAAATGCTGCAAGTGGAGCGTTCATCACAATGCTATTTGATTTCAAGTATTCTGTTATTTTACCCCATGTGTATCTTTTGACCAGTAAATTAGTTCTCCTTCTGATGATATCACCAATCAATTTGAAGTTAACTTCTTCCACGTGTCCGTTATAGAAATGTTGGGCTCTCTCTTTATAGAAAGTTAGAATTTTGGCCTTGTTTCTATCACTAAAAAGTTCTCTAACAAATGCAGAAGCTACTATGCCAGACCCTGGGGTTGAGTCAATAGAGTCCGAAATATTTTTCAATGTAAAGTGAGGATTAAACGTAACCATATCATCTAGCTTTAAAATCTCATTCATCTCCCCTGAGGTGGAGCCTCTAGCACCCATAAACATCATTGTCAACATTGAAGTTACTGAATATGGAGATAACACGAAGCTTCGTTTCTTATCAATGGTTTCAACCATAGCGTGCCAGTATCTAAATGCTAGTTCATTGCACAGCTCGATAAATTGAGCAATATCTTCTCCCAAATCTTTAGTAGTCACTTCCAATCCTTGATTTTCTGTCGAATAATCCAGAATAACATCTTTGTCAACATTTTCAGAATTGTATGGATTTTCAGTTTTTATTTTATCTTTTGGGATCTCATTGACTTTAGGAGGTGAAAGTGTTGGTACAAGTTTCCAAGAGTTATTTCTTTGGTTAGACATTTCTTCATCCGCAATATTAACTTTTTGAATCTTCTTCTTAAAGTCGTCAACTTTGGGAGCGTCTTTTTCATTTTTATTTGTTAATCTATTTACCGAGTTGATCTTATTCAATAGGGACTGAGCATTTGTTTTATTATAGGTGGAAATAAAACCTGGAGACTTAGTTACTACTTCCAATTTGACGGCTGTTGCACTTTGTTCTTTCATGGGAATTTTAACACTATTTTCGGTATGTTTCTCCTCTGCTACTGGCTTAACTATTTCTTTTGTAATTTGTTTATCCTCTTCATTTTTTGAAGGGTTTAGATTGTTGTCTGTTGTTGTGTTTTCAGATATTCCTTTGTGATTTGATTCGGAAATTTTTACAAACTCTTTATTGTTTTCCTTTTTTTCCTCTAAGTTATGAACTTTGTTTTTGTTAGAAACATCTATTTTATTTTCTATAGTTGGTAGTTTTGCTGTATTTGAATCATTTTCAAGGGTTGTGATTATTCCAATAATAGATGCCTTGGTGGTAGTTGTTACTTTTTCTGTAGATGATTCTCTTATTTGGGAAGGAGTAGATACTTTAGCTGTCGTTGGTACATTTTCTGGAACAGAATTTATTTCGGTAGTTTCTTTAGTTCCTGCCATTGGCATTTTGTCTGTTGTGGAAGATTGTTGAACGATAGTTACGTTTTCTAACTTACTTTCGAGCCTTGTCGTGGATGAAAACTCATGTAATGTTGTTGTACTAACTTCAGTAGTAATTTCTACTGGGATATCTGTAGTGGTATCTAAATACTTTTCCGTCGTTATGTCACTCATTTCATCGTTTCCTTTATCTGTTATTGATTGTGGTGCTTCATTTACAACTTGAGACAGTAAATCACCCATGGATTCAGAAAGGATCGGATCGATAGTGGTCTCGAATGAAACCATGTCAATATTTTCAGTTGTTATTGCTTGTGTTGTTACTTCTAGTTCGGTTTGCTGTTCTTGTTCAGTGCTTTTATTTTCGGGATGAGGATCTATAGTAGATATTTTAACAAAGTTATCAACGTTATTCTCTGTGACATTACTATCTTCTTTTTCTGAAGATATATCTAGCTCACTGTTTTCTTTGCTCTCCATATCATTTCCACTCGTCTGGGTAACATCAAGTAGATCACTGGTAGTTGGCACAGGCTGGTAGTTGTTGCCCAAATCGGATGCTATTTGGCTTATACTCAGGGCAACGTCGAAAAGAGGTAATTTGGATTCATTGTCTTTTACAAAGTTTTCCCCGATATCGACTGGTAATTTTTCTGGTGATATAAATTCTGTTGATGAAGCGACTGTTGAAGGCGATACAGATTGAGTTGTGATTGTGGTTATGTTAACCTTTTCAATGGTTTTAGGCGTAGAACTAGCACTAAAATCTTTATTTGTTTTTATCGTTGTCGTGGTTAAGATTGAGGAAATTTTGGGAAGGTGAGTTGTTGAAATTATCTGTGGTGCTTTAGTAGTGGGTGACGGCGATCGTTTCGTTGTACTAGCATAAGCCGTAGGAGCTTTAGTGCTTGGTTCTTCAGTAGTTTGTTTCGTAACATATTGAACCGTGGATACTGGTACAAATGTGATTTTATCATGATCTGAAGGTTTTTCTGTCGTAGCAGCAGTTTCAACAGGGGTTGTGCTAGTTATCACTTTTTTTACTGAAGTTGTTAGTATTTTCTTGGTTGTAAGTTTATTTGTAGTTGATGTTGGTTTTGATGTGGTGGTGATAGTTGTGGTAGTTGTGGTTTTAGGAGTGATTCTCACAACCGGTTTAGTGGGCTTCACAGTTGAAGTTGTTGTTGGTCTACTGGTAGTAGTTGTGGTTGGTTTTTTAGTAGTTGTGGTAGGTCTTCTTGTTGCCACTGGTTTTCTTGTGGTGGTAGTAGAAGTTGTTGGTCTTGAAGTTGTAGTAATTCTGGTTGTTGTCACTTTAGTAATTGGTGTCACTGTCGTGGGTACAGGAATATCTTTATCAACTGCGTTAAACTGGCTTTCGTTTTGTAAAATCGTTTCTGCCGTAGCGGTTGTGTTAGGAACCTGGGAATCTCCTTCTTTACTCAATGTATTGTCTTCATTGTCAGAGTTTTGTTCTTCTAATGTATCTGTTTCAGGCAAATAAGAACTAGTGGGTTTATCTGGGACAATATCTACTCCGGTATTTCCAAAGATAGATGGCAAAATAAGGCTCCAGGAATCAGAGACATCAGGGGTGTCCAATGTGGGCTGAACTGAAGGTTTATTCTTATGCGCTTCCATTTGTGCTTTCAGAACATTCTGTACATTTGTAACTACATTGTGAACTTTCGTATAAGGAGGTTGACTAAAGTTAAAAGCTATGGTTGGCTGGTCATCATTTGCAAAGGTCACAAGACCATCGGAATCTTCTCCGGCGGCGACGATTGCTTGGATCTCTTCGAGAGTCATCAACCTTTTCACTAGTTCGCCGGATTCATCGAAGGTGTAGAATTCATATCGGTCCGGAGAGAGGAGGTTCACTGGGCTTCCGACACTGGCTGCACCGTTCGTGGGTGGAGGTAGAGTATTTCCAACTGCGTCAGCGATGAACGGCTTGGTGTTCCTGAAATACAGAACATTCTTTTAAAAAGTTGAAAGAGTGAGTTGAGTGTGAGTTTTCTCTATGCTCATCGTAGGCAATTAGGCAATACCTAATAAATTATGGGTGGGCTTATAATTATAGCGCTCATTAGGGAAGGCCTATGTCTAGCAGTGGACTAATAAAGGATGATGATGATAATGATAATGTACAATTATTATATGTAGGCATACATTTGAACCAAGAAGAATATTGGGTTAAAGCCACCTGAAATCATTATCGTGTCATGTTTATGATTTCACTAGCATCTGATTTGAAACGAACTAATTTATGGGATGTAAAGTAGCCTATGTGTGATTCCAGGGCTAGACCTACGTCAATTCCAAATTTCAGTCCGATCCATTCAGTGCTTTTTGCGTGAAAGAGGAACTCACCCAAACTTATATATTTAGTAAGGATTGCTGTAGTTAAATATTGAATGATGTTACCTGTTATCTTTCTTCTCTGCAAGCACGCAGAGAGCAGCGAGCAGCACGCATGAGATCGCCCGCATCTTCATCTCCCATACAACGGTGACCTGAAATACAAAAATAAGTTTGATTACTAAATAAATCAATAAAAGCTTTGGTATATTTTAGGGGTAAATTTTATCACTGCAGTATATAAAAAAGTCGTTTCACGCTTTCTGTCTGTCCCATAGAAATCTGAATAAAAAATTTATTTGATTCCTGTGGTTTGTCCCTATGTATGTATGCTTAGATCTTTAAAACTACGCAGTATACATATTTTGATGCGGTGCGGAGACTGTTTTTTTATAATAAGCTTTGTTGATTAGCGACCTTATCGCTCTGAAAAGATAGCAAGACAAATTAACTCATAAATTAAAACGGAATGAATATTATTATAATTTCCTTTTCGGCGAAGCATAGGACTGGTACTTATCTTACTTATATACTTGATACAAACATGCGGTTAACTCGAAGTAAAATATGTTTATCTAAATTTATATTTGAAACTAGCTCGGTTTTGGATTCTACTCATGATGCTGAACCTCTGGTTTCAAGGACAACGGTGTTCACACTAACACCCTGTATACATATATGTATAGATAAAATTTAAAATAAGTGTAGATACTTTACTTATTTCATGGGTCTTGCAAATTAAGGACAAAGACGAAAACAGTAAAAAAATACATAACTATTATTCTTTAAACTCGCAACGAGTGAAAAGACTCAATATCGTTTTGAGTTAACATTATAAAGTATAGGTAGGTTAAAACCTAACCTATAAAATGATACAAAATCACAATATCGTTCAAAAATAAACTGTAAAATTGTGAAAAAACCGGCTAAACAGGTAAAGCCACGGTCATTGTCACCAGAGCCCGCTTTTTCTATCACTATCGGAAGCTACATTTTGTTCCGCTACCATTGCTGCCTCACCATTGACAACATTTCTGACAGACAAGTGGTCACCGCAATGTAAAGTGTTATAAACGATGGAGGCTGTATATTTTGGAGAGTAATTTCTTTGACCTCGTCCCATAAAGTGGTTCCGTTGTGTTTTGACAAGTTGTTTGCCCACAAAAATGTGGGACACCTGTTATTTTTGGAGAGGTCAATGATCGCAGATGATCGATGAGTTGGGTTATGTAAGACGCGGCTTTATATGGTAGTGAAACATCTGTATGAAATATGATTGACTTTATATGATAATATTGCTGGACGTAGAATCTAGCGACAAAATTGTGGATATGATGGCTGAAACTACTAATGAGGAAACACTTAGAATAAAATAAATTGAATCGCTCCAAACAAAGTTGAGTTTTATAATATTATATCTACTATCGGGTGTTTAAATTCCGTATAATCTATATTTTAGTCCAAATTTATCACATCTTCTTTTTATTTTAAACGGTTCAAAAAATGATTGATATTGCAGATTGTTCTCAAAATCTCCTTCATAAAAATGTAGAGCTCATAATTCCCAAGCAGTATTTATCTTTCTTTCAAAAGTGTTGCTCTAAAATAAATACTTGCCACTGTCTACACTGACCTGGTTCCCTAAACTCTTAAAAATATCTTAGATGAAGTAAAATAAGATAAAAAGCAGTGAACTCCAAGTAGCAGTACCAGTCATTTCACGGACGGCTGCCCCTCAACAATCTACAATCACACCGTTAGAGATGCGCCTGCGCCGGTGAGAGACGGCGCGATGACATTGACACGAGTGACGTAACGGTTATGTGGGCCGAAAACAATGGGGTTTCAATATCGTGTTATTGGATTACAGCTATATGGAGATGTCTTCATTGTGTCTGGTTCACGTAAGAAGTTTGTAATTGAATAGTTTAGGCTTACTAGGTAATTGCTCAGACAGTCGTTGTGTTTTTTTAGTATATATATAGTAGTCCAGCACAATGCTGAGGGAAGGCCATGGTTGCCCTGAACTCTGCTGCGCATAAAATATGCTTACTTTGTTTAAATTAGTATTAAGTCATTATAGTGTGCGGTAGTTTTTAGAGTAAATAAAAATATTTCATTTCATTTCTTTAACATAAACAAATGATATAAAACTTATTATGATAAATATTTAGGTACGGGTATTTAACGCGTTTACTTATACAGGGTGTCCCATAATGAGTGGATAACCTGAAAGGTGCTTATGCGGCAAGTCAAGGCCTATCAGAAACCGTTTTTATTTCTTTTCTAATTTGACCCGTTCGGAAAATATTTAATATTTCGTAAATTTGGAAAAAATTGTATCTTTGTTCACATTTTTGGACTTTGTGGCTACAATTTTTATAATTTTTTTTAATTTTATTTTTGGAATATACTAAAGAAAAACAGCTTTTTTGAACACCATTTGAAATATTTTGGTAACTAGGACCAGTAATTTTCAAGGCAGGTTTAAAGTAGAAAATTTTAATATTTCAAATTATTATGCAAAGTTTGAGCTGCTGTCGTTAAAAAAAAAGATAAGGAAACCTAAAATGCCAGCTACTTAAAAACATGTCCATTTCAAGAGCATCCTAAAATGATAATAAACGTTGAAATTTTGTAGGGTAAAAAACTTAGATATTGCTACTTTTGCGCCAAAAGGGGCCAATGCTACTAAAAATAATATTGAACCAACACATCAAAAAAATATCTTTTTCGCCATTCTCGTTCTAAAACGGTTACTTTGCTACTAAAAAAAAGTAAGTGAAATGGACCATCATCCATACAGCAATGTTTGAAAACGTGAGTTTTCAATCAGTGCGTCCTATCCTCCTACCCCTGATGACCTACGGATCTGAGACGTGGACACTCACGGTAGGGTTGCTCCACCAGTTCTAGGTCGCTCAGCGAGCTATGGAAAGGGCTTTGTGAGGAGTTTCTCTGAAGGATAGGATTCGTAATGAATACATCCGACAGAAAACCAAAGTTATCGACATAACTCAAAGAATTAGCAAGCTGAAGTGGCAGTAGGCCGGCCATATCTCATGAAGAACCGACAACCGTTGGGGTAAACGTGTTCTGTGTAGAACGACCTCCAGCCAGGTGGGATGACGATCTGCGAAAGCCTGCTGGCAGATGCTGGATCCGTCAAGCTGAAGACAGGGCGCTCATTAGGGGAGACTTATGTCCAGCAGCTATGTGATATATGGGCTGATGATGGTGATGATGATGACGAAATATTCAAATTGATGTCTTCCAACTCTGATGCAGGCTCTGCATCATTTTAATTAAGGATTTTTAGCTAACTTTGTAATTGCGGTCGTTAATTTTTTCCGCATCGTTTTGGACTTGACGTCGAAGTTATATTAAGTTATAATAAATGAAATGAAATTAAAATCTAAATAACGCCGTTCCTGAACGGCTTAGTGTACTGGACACCCGTCATTCTGTAGTTTGAAATTCCAAATTCATACCACCAAATTCGTACTCATAGCACAAACTCTCTTTACTTTCGGCTAGATTATTGTTTATTATTTAGTTCCTAACATATTTCCTATTTTCCAGCATGAATCAGCAAAAATAGATTTCACTCACTGTTTTTAAGTAGGAAAGTAACCGTTTTAGAACGAGAATTGCAAAAAAGATATTTTTTTGATGTGTTGGTTCAATATTATTTTTAGTAGCATTGGCCCCTTTTGGCACAAAAGTAGCAATATCTAAGTTTTTTACCCTACAAAATTTCAACGTTTATTATCATTTTAGGATGCTCTTGAAATGGACATGTTTTTAAAGTAGCTGGCATCTTAGGTTTCCTTATCTTTTTTTTAACCACAGCAGCTCAAACTTTGAATAATAATTTGAAAAATTAAAATTTCGTACTTTAAACCTGCCTTGAAAATTACTGGTCCTAGTTACCAAAATATTTCAAATGGTGTTCAAAAAAGCTGTTTTTTTTTAGTATTTTCCAAAAATAAAAATAAAAAAATTGTTAAAATTGTAGGCACAAAGTCCAAAAATGTGAACAAAGATACAAATTTTTCCAAATTTACAAAATATTAAATATTTTCCGAACGGGTCAAATTAGAAAAAAAATAAAAACTGTTTCTGATAGGCCTTGACTTGCCGCATAAGCACCTTTCAGGTTATCCACTCATTATGGGACACCCTGTATATGTTCCCGGCATTTCAACAGATTTACACTCTGTCGTGGTCATGGGATTCTAAGTAAGTTTAAAAAACTTTATCTATAAAACTTTTATACAAAATAGAGCTAGAATATTTTGACAATTAATTGAAAAAGTGAATCCCGTGATCTGCAAATTCTACAACCTCTTGTTCTGTGGCAGGAATCGTACACGAAAACTCCTGAGTTGCAAGTGAAACTTCGTCCACTCCGCTATTGAAGTAATTTAAGACTAATAGTCATAAATAACATTGTAACAATAGTAAAATCACAATAAAAAAGATACTACCGTTAAGAATAGTAGTTTAAAATAAATATTGTAGTAAATAAGTAATGCTTGACGCGAAGGTAGAGCCGGCAATTGCTTTCGTTTCGCCTTTAAGGCCCAACAGCACCTAAGGCGCCCCCACTTATTTTATCATATAATTCCGTTAAAACAAAGGAATTTCCAAAATTCACACGTAAAGTTTGTTAAACCTATCATAAGCTTTTTTTTAATGCATCTGTAGTAGTTTTATTTTGTCTAGTTTAGGAAGAGATACGAAGTTGCCTTTGGTGACCACCAAACTATATTTTCCGCGGCGCCACTTTGGATGCTGTTTGCGCCTTAAAAGGCTGTTATAGATTGAAATGGTCTTGTAAATACATTATATTATGTGAGTTAATTCAAAGATAAGCCATTCATTCTGCTTCCGACGCCGTACTCAAGGATAAATCTGGCCGGTGAACATTGAATACAAAATCCCCTGCAAATTTAATTACGGTACTAGCGAGTAAATTCTCGACGATCTTAACTGCGATCGATCTCATGAGTAAACATACAGCCGGCTTACACGGTTACTTTATGATTTTCTAAACCATATTATTAGAAAACTGATGAAAGTCTTTGTATAAAAGAAAGATAAGAAAGTATCGTAGAAGTCTATAAATGAAAGTAAAACGCTGAGAAAATACAACAAATTACATTATATTATCCTCCATACGTTCATAATGCTAATTTCACAAAATGTAACTTTGCTAGTTTATAACTTATTAACGTCACATACCTACATTTTACTGTTCAATAGTTATTAATTTTAAACACTACACACGTATCGCTAAAGAAAAAGCTGACATGTATAAACTATATGCCTGTTTATTTCAAATAGCACCCTTCTTTAAAAGTATAAATATAATATTAACTTCAAAACTTGGTAAGTAAGGATGGTTTCACATCTCATCTAAGAAGTTTATGAAACTTTATAAGCTGGTGTTTTTATTCATCTACCCAAGCCTATTATGGAGATTGCTCAAAGTATAAAGTTATGCATTATCTTTTATGAAATACGTTTGTTCTAGAGTTACAGGATAAGATATTTATGTACTCTTCGAAAAACAATCTATTAGGGTGCATTGTCTATGATTTCTGGCATTTTTGAGTTTTTTCTCAAAACAGTTTTTATCTGTAGGAGGCGTACAACGCGTTCAAAGTTATGGAATGATTATTTTTCAGCTCATTTTGTGTTTAACTCTAGTTTAGGTTTTGGTCCTGAACCTATGTTAGCTCTGAATATTATTTTATTCAACTTTCAAATGCACGAATAAGTTAACGAGTTTGTACGTAGTTTTTTTAGGACTTAATTTAAATAAATTCCTGGAATAACACTAAAAGTTTTTTTATTTCAAACCCCTTTTTTGCGTCTGAAATAAAAGATATCATTTGTTGGAAAAAAAAAATTACAGGGACATACGTGTGCATTCACATTACGATTCAAGACAAGACCAAGTTCGTACATTTGAAACGATCTAAGTAATGCCAGTAAGTAATAGCTTTGTTAGAATATCCGAAGAATAGGGAACTTTTTCAAATAATTCTTCTGTAAGTTTTGATCATACATTACGCGTAAATAGCGAAAGTTTTACTCATTTTTCTGAAGTCGCAGGTGAAATTGTTTTCATGCGGATGTAGCAATAAAAACAGCTAAATTTTTTTTACTAATGTGTTCTTCTAGGCATAGCTATTGTTGGCTCGGGTAAAATATAATAAACATCATCGTAGTCGGATGCATATAGTAATATTTGATATTAATTACTTCATCCTTACTTCCTAATCCTAGTAATATTATAAACGCGAAAGTTTGTATAGATGGATGGATATTTGTTACTCTTTCACGCAAAAACTACTGAACGGATCTGGACGAAATTTGGCTCAGATATAGATTATAGTCTGGAATAACACAAATGCTATATTTTATCCCGGAATTCCCTCAAGAACGGGAATTACGCGAGTGAAACCGCGAGGCGCTACTAGCAATGCGAAAGTTTGCATGAGTTTATGGATGTTTGTTCCTCTTTCACACAAAAACTACTAAACGGATCGGGCTGAAATTTTGAATAGACGTAGTTCTAGCCCTGCAATAACACAAGCTTTTCATCCCATAAATCAGTTCCCATGGAATAGTAATAGCCTTGAAACGTTTTCATAGAAAAAACGCATGCGAAGCCGCGGGTAGATGCTACATATAATTTTTACACTACAATACAATCCATCTGCTTATTGTACAAAACAAAAGTCTTGACCCAGAACAAGGAAAAAGTACCTACTTATATGGTAAAATAAGACATCGTTATTTGTTTGAAAATGTAGATGCTAGCTAGATAGACCAATTATTTTGACTAGATAGACAATTTTTAACGAAATGTGCATGGAATTTGTATTGTAGCAAAAGCTGCATGAAAGACATTCTTCAAAAATGCCAATCTCGTAACAGATTGTTTGATAAGCCAATCGTGCTCTCATTTGATTGCAATATCAGACGTGAGAAGGAATATTGCAATTTCGAGACCGTCGTGTGCAAATCCACGCCCCAACTCTGCAATCTTCTTTACTAATATTATAATGAGAATGTCACTTTATCTGTCTGTTGATTCCTTTCACGAACAAACGACTAGAAGCAAAAGTCAAGGAGGTTTTCGTTTCATGTAAAATGAGAGGAAATAACAACTACATAAGACTTCTGCTAGGGAATTTAAAATTTAAGTGAAGAGAAAATCAATGAACAGTAAACTTCTATAACAATTTAAAGTGTAAAATTTGAATTGTCTCAGTGGTTACAAAATAATCACTAAAATTTATAACTTAAGTTATTGAGATTGAAGGTTATTAAGATCTAAGAACACTAAAAATGTAGAGTTCTGAGTTCAACCTGAAGATGAGGAAACATTTTACATTAGTGTATTGAAATACATTTTCACAAAAAACCGCGTCAAAATCCGTTGGGTAGTTTTAAAGATTTAAGCATTCAAAGGGACATAAGGCTAAAGGAACAGAAAAAGCGACTTTATTTTATACTATGTAGTGATTTAACTAACAGCGTACTTATGATCTCCGCAGTGCACCAAGGGAACCGAAATGAAATGCTCGAGTCATGATGAGCTACACTCACTCTGATGAGTTATTAGGATGAAAAGTTGGTGCGCTTTATCTAGGGTACATTCCTATCTAGTAGGGTTTGGTTTATGTTGAATTCCTATCTAGTAGGGTATGGTTGATGTTAAATTCCTATCTAGTAGGGTTTGGTTGATGTTAAATTCCTATCTAGTAGGGTTTGGTTGATGTTAAGTTTATATCTAGTTGGATATGGTTGATGTTAAATTCCTATCTAGTAGGGTTTGGTTGATGTTACATTCCTATCTACTAGGGTATAGATGATGTTAAATTCCTATCTAGTAGGGTATGGTTGATGTTAAATTCCTATCTGGTAGGGTTGATTGCATTATCTATATTATTTATTCGTTTTATAAGTACGTATTACAGTAAGTAGTACCTTTTATAAGTAACGTTTTGTAAGTATTGACTCTCATAATCCTCAATCGGTGCGCCGGGCGGTAAACGGAACGAACTCATTAAAATTTTAGTTTTCAGGGGGTAACTTGAAATATTATGCCAATTTTGAATAGTTACAGTTCTCGATCTGAAATAAATTAAGTCTAGTACAGACTTTTAAAAGACGAGAGAAACAACACGCTATGTTTAATTTTGAACATGATATGTTTAATTTTGTAATTGCATTTGTGTGCATTTTAAGTTTGTATTATAGTGAACAATTTGTATAATAGTAACTCTTAAAGTTTCCTTACCATCGCACCACTAACTATTCTTAACACGAATCATTTGTTTAAGAAAACGACATTTTGGAACTAGCATACTCGGTCCTTACATTATTCAGTTCAGCTTGAAGCTTTGCGTAGCAATTTCATCCTATCAGACTTCAAGCAGCCCGCCCATATAATAAGTACCAAGTAGGTACTATTAATGGGTTGTTAATTGAGGCCGGAAGGCTGTAGAAGAGCAAGAATTGGGCGGTCTTGATGGCAGGACTAATTGAGTGATGAGTGCCATGTGTGTGTCATGTTAACAGGGTTATTTCTTTTCATAGATCGCCTGCGACGCAGGAGGTTGCGGGTTCGATTCCCGTCTCGGAACAAATTTGTGTACGATCTGCAGAAATTTGTTCCGTTGATCTGGGTGTTTTCTATGTATAATAAAAATATCTAACTATGTAATGTATTGTATTCAGTATATCAGTCGTACCCATAACACAAGCTCTGCTTAGCTTGGGACTAGATGATGCTGTGTGGACTATTGTGCGACATTGATGTCGTTCTGTTGTTTTAGGAATCCTAACTTAAATTTTACGATTTCTAAGTTAGGTTAACCTAAAAATTATGGTAAGTACTTATTCTATTGCAGATACTAATAATACCTAAATTAGAACGTGTTATAAAATAGCAAAACCTCTCTAAGTTTTGTAGTTGGTGTTGTTGTATGTAAAATAAACATTTTTTCTATAATGTTGCAACCGAGTTATTACAATATTTATGAAATGCATGAATGATTTGACGATTTGACATCGACTTATGTACACAAAAGATACATCGTGGCCAGAAGTCGACAAGAAAATCAGGGCAATTAAAAAACAAATACCCATCTATGTCTGTCCAAGATGTTGTAATTGTAAAGCGTTTGATTATCAATATTCTGACCCTATTTATTTATGTCCAATACGCACATTACAGTGTACCTACCTACTTAAAAGTATTAAAAGCTAGACATTTTCTATCGAGGTTAATGATGATGGACACGGATGGTGAACAATTTATAATGCTGACTGTACTGTACGTTATACTTAATAACTACTATACAGCGTGTCTCAAGAAATGACTGGCGCTATTTTTTATTAGCAACAGCTGTTCGCAAATGTTCCCTACGATTTTAATATAAAATAATTGTTTTTTCTTAATTCTAAAGTGCCCTTTCCGATTTAATCGCATATTTCTAACTTAATACAAGTTTAGAAATAAATGTTAAGGATATTTGTTGTAAAATAAGTGTGTATTGGCCAACGGAAAACCGTAGATTTTTCGGTTATAAGTTTTGCTGGTTTGTGTTTTACTGAGTGTTTTGTGCTTACCTACTAATAAATCCGATTTCACAAGTGAAGGAATACTATTTCCAATAAAGTTTACATCTTTATTTACGTAAGTACATTGGACTTCTTGAAAACATAACCTAGACATTGTGCAATCTGCCTTTTCTTATTTCAAGTTGTTTATTCAAAACTATCAACTAATTCAACATGATGACTCGTAAAGCCGACAAGTTGAACCAGGTTTTACTAGAATTAAAGTCGGCAAAGGGGCAGATTTCACAATTAGAAGCGGAAAGAGCTGAAAATGAAATGATTCTTCTAGAAGCTCTTGGTAATAACAAAAAGCTAAAAACCGAAATGTGTGCGCTGCATTCTGAGAACGCGTCTATTAGTGAGGAACGGGATAGGCTTCAGTTGATTATAGATAGGTTCGATGAAAAATGTGGCATTGAGTTTGACTCCGTCCTGCATAGAACTTCAGTCCTGGAGAAACAACTGTGTGACGCCCACCACCACATCACCCAGCTGGAGGAAGCAGCCGATAGCTCTGCCACCGCGAAAACTCAAAGTTTATTTGATGAGTTGATATCCGCTCAACCATCCCAGGGCCAAGTTTATGCTGCGGGCAGCAACTTACACACTATGCAAACCATTGATCTAACTAAAGATGACTCAGTGTGTAATGTGGAAGCTTGCAGCAAAAACAACACACACAACCTTATTAAAAATAAGTTTAGTAAAAATAAGTTTAAAAAATATATTAAAATAAGTAAGTTTATAGAAAAAACAAGAAAATTATTAAAAAACCAGAAACATGTAGTATCAAAACTCAAATACAAAAGAAAAGTTGTAGACAAATTAGAGCTCTATACAGCACAGCTTAATTACAATAAAACACAATATGAGGTAGAAATGCACGACCTGAGATGTAAACTTGGTCAGGCTGAGCACTCCCTAGGGCAATACATCAGCCTTTATGAGAGAACTACTGAACAAACAAGGGAACTCAATCTGGCCATGGATGCATTACTCAGAAGCCAGGTGAGTCTGGAGGGCAGAGTTCTGGAAGGTTGCGGCTGCTGTGATCCCGGCCCAGTCTGTGACCACTCAGGTACGGACAGCACCGTGTCAGCCGCATCCTATCTAGATCTCAGCACTTCATGCTCAGGTACAAAAACAATCATGTACTGCGATGAAATCGGAAAAAACATGGGCCAGTTCTTAAATAAGAGTATGGAACATCCTGTAATAAATAATTGCTTTCAAAACTCAACTCTGCATAGTATTATGCAGAAAATTGATAATGAAACTTTTGATAAACAATCAAACTTAATAATATGCATTGGTAATAGGGGTAATGTGAACAAATCAGACTTAATTAGATATGTGGACAAATTATGTTCATTAACTTTAAAAGAAATTGTAATGTTCACATTCCCCTACAGCGACAGCCTGCCACAAACTGAAAATAATCTTAGATATAAGCTAAATATGACGTTGCATACTATTTCATGCAACAACAGTAATGTACATGTGATTGATACTAACAGTATTGTTAGTAAGAAATATTTTTTGACTCAAGGTAATTACTACCTTTCTAATATTTATAAAAGACAGATAGCTAATTCGCTATCTTATTATTTTAAAACAACAGCCAAAAATTTGGCTATAAAAAATGCTTCTATTGAGCATAGCAATGATTTAAAAAACAAGACATTGGAAGTTATTCCAATTCATTTAAATTAGAATCAACGACAATAGAGGAAGTCTCTGGCCTTAAACAGTCAAATACTATTATTAACAATCACAAGAAAAAACAAAACTGTAAAATAAATGCAAAGTTTACCAACTTGGTGCACCAAAATATTCAAGGATTAAGAAGTAAGTTATTAGAATTGGAATTATACATGAACTCATTTGATATTGACATCATCTGCTTAACAGAACACTGGCTGAAAAGCTATGAGCTCATGTTTAACTTCTGTAACCACCAGCTTGGTAGTTCCTTTTGCAGAACACATGCTATTCGTGGAGGCTCTTTAATATTACTACATAAACTAATTAAATTCAAAGAACGTAAGGACATAATATGCTTATCCGTTGAAAGCCACATTGAAGTAGCATGTGTTGAGTTGGAGCAAAGTATTGTAGTAAGCGTATACAGTCCACCATCAGCCTCTTTTGAATTATTTGAAAAAAATATGGATGAAATCTTATTTAAAATAACAAAATCAAATAAGAATGTTATGATATGTGGAGACTTTAATAATGATCTTCTAGAAGTGAACTCCCTCAGTACTAGATTAACTAATTTATTTAATTCTTATAATCTAAGGCCACTATTTATGGAACCAACTAGAATCACTGAAACCTCAGCAAAATGTATAGATAATATATTTGTTTGCCAAAATGATAAAATTGTTAGTAAAACTATAATAAGTAATTTAAAATCAGACCACTTAGGTCAACTAATTAAAATTAACTTTAAAATAAATAGTTATAATTGTAAAAAGAAAATAAATTACATACCAGTGACCACACATCGATTTGAAAAGTTAAAATTGGATTGGGAATCTAAACCAGGCCCTAATTACTCGGACAACAACCCAAATGAGTCATATAGTAGTTTTTTTAACAAATTCACATATGCCTTCAATTCAATATTTACACCCAGGTCGATTGTGGTCTCTGAAAAACTTAACTTTAGCGAGTGGGCAACAGTAGGTATACATAAAAGTAGACAAAAGTTGTATGAACTGTATAGTGAAAAACAATTCAATTTTAGCGAGGAGTTCAAAGAAAAAGTTAGAAATTACTCAAAAATGTTTCGTAAAGTTTGTCAAATAGCTAAGTCAAACTACATTAGCTCAAAAATAAGAAATAGTGAAAATGTAATAAAATCAACGTGGAAAATAATAAATAGTGAGACTGGAAAAGTTAGTACCCATATAAATGAATACAATTTAAAAATTAATGATTGCTTAGTCAAAAATGATGTTGAGGTAGCCCAAACATTTGAAAACTTTTTTACTAACATTCCAATCTCTACTACAAAAAGTCTGAACTCCTCTAAAGTAATCGCTGAGTATTTACTCACAGAGAATGTACCTAAATGCAAAAAGAAATTTAAGTTCAATCATGTTGATGAAAAAGATATTGTAAAGGTCTTTAAACTTTTAAACATTAAGAAAACTGCAGATCTCTGGGGCATTTCCATCAAAATTATTAAACCTTTAATTGAAACAGTTGCACCAGATCTAGCTTTCATATTTAATGAATCTATTGATTGTGGCGTATTTCCTGATCTAATGAAATATAGTAAGATAACTCCATTGTTTAAATCGGGTAGTAGGTCTGACCCCACTAACTTTAGACCAACATCAGTACTGCCAACATTCAGCAAAGTTTTTGAAAAACTTATATTACATCAATTGCTTAAACATTTCAATGGCAATGACCTGCTACATTGTAAGCAATTCGGGTTTACACGAGGCAGGTCAACTACTGATGCCGGTGTAGAGTTGGTATCGCATATTTATGATGCTTGGGAGAAGTCGCAAGATGCTTTAGGCATTTTTTGCGACTTATCCAAAGCATTTGATTGTGTACATCATGAGACATTAATCAGGAAACTACATCACTATGGAATAAATGACACCTCTTTGGCTCTTCTTTCTTCTTACTTAAGTGACAGGATACAAAGAGTTGACATTAATGGGAAACGGTCCTCGGGGTCTGTAGTTACTATGGGTGTACCACGGGGGTCTATCCTCGGTCCTTTCCTATTTTTAGTTTATATTAACGACTTGCCTAATCTTGTAAAGAATAATCATGAGATTGTATTGTTTGCTGATGACACTTCCTTAATTTTTAAAATGAAAAGACAAACTACAAATTTCGACGATGTGAATAATGCAATCTCAAAAGTTGTCCACTGGTTTAGCGTCAATAATCTTTTGCTAAACGAAACCAAAACAAAATGTATTAGATTTATTCTACCTAATGTAAAACAAGTTAAGGCTGATATAAACGTGAAAGGAGAAACGTTAGACATTGTAGAAAGTACTGTATTCTTAGGAATCACCCTAGATAGTAAGCTTCAATGGGGCCCACACATAGATAAGCTATCGAAAAGACTCAGTTCTGCAGCATATGCAGTCAAAAAAATCCGTCAACTCACAGACGTTGATACCTCTAGACTTGTTTATTTCAGCTACTTCCATAGTATTATGTCTTATGGTATATTACTGTGGGGGAACGCTGCAGATATTAACACCATATTTGTGCTGCAGAAGAGGGCCGTGCGTGCAATCTACAATATGGGTCCCAGAGAATCCCTTCGTTATAAATTCAAAGAAATAAACATAATGACAGTACCATGTCAATATATTTATGAAAACTTGCTGTACACTCATAAAAATATAAATCGGTTCCCTAAGAACAGCGATATACATAATGTAAATACTAGAAATAAGAATAAACTCGCTTTGCCCACAACTAGACTAAACAAAGTTAAGCTATCTTTCAAAGGGCAATGTATACGCTTCTACAACAAAACTCCAAGTGAGTTGCAAAAATTGTCAGTAAATAAATTCAAACAAATTGTCAAAACTATTCTCTGTAAAAAGGCTTACTATAAAATATCAGATTATTTAGAGGATAAAGATGTTTGGAACGAGTTTTGCTCCAACTCGGAAACTAACAACCTAAGTGAACAAAAATCAAAGTGAGCACTTTATTTTCTAGTTTTAATTAAAATTTGTAACATCAATTTTGTGACGTGTCCAAGAGTCCTGTAAGGTCTAAAGGAAATAAAGCACTTTGACTTTGACTTTGACTTTGACTATTTCCCATCAAGTCCGGCGCGCGTAGGGTTGACACAAAATTATAAATGTCATATACTTAGATAGTGCAATGGCTGTATTAAGAGTAAAATAATCAATAAAATAATAATAATATATTATAGATTCAGATTCTTATTCATAACACTTGTTACATCATAAAAGCGCTTAATAAATTTGGACTAGGTACTGGGTATGTCTTATCTAAAATTAATGCTGGACGTGGTGTTCATAGCCGCAGTCAGAAAGTTAATAAGTATGTTATATTTGCACCCGTTACGAAAAATAATATAGGTATTAAACTAGTTCCAACCCTAGTTATTGTGGCCATAGTTGCCATAGTTAGAGCTGCGAAGTGGGAAATTGGGTCGGGAGCTCTTAGGTAAACGATTTAGAGCTCAACGGACTGATGATAAGGTTCAGGATCATTTTTCCCTGTGAATATAGAAGAGAGGGTATGTAGCCGAGAAGTTACAAGATGTCCTCTTGAATAATAAGGCTTAATTTGCAAGTTCTAACTGTAGCGTAAATAAGTAACGAACATACTGCAATTAAAAATTAAACATCCTGTGTAAGTTTGGTTTTCTTATTCATTTGCTGCGTTATTTTAGTGATTCAAAGTTGTTTTACAAAATATAGGTTGTCCAAAAATATAACAATAACAGACAAAAGGAAATATCAAGTGTTACGAAAGTTCGAAAAAAAAAATTTTTGATAGGCTTCATCGATTTTCTTCAAACATTTAGATCACCTATTAAACCAAGAAAAACAATTCCGTTTCATTTACCAGTTTGGCAGCCACGATGCACACACAACTAGGTAGTACGTTAAAATTGTTCATATTGAACTAAACAATAATATAGATACAACTATTTAAACTTTCGCGATTTGATAATAACGTTTTTATTTATCGGGTATTTACCGCCTTACGCTTCCATCGTATTGTTACGATAGTAGGTATTCACGGTTCGATTCAGGTGCAATGGGAATAAAGGTCAAATTCACTCATTTAAAAAACACTAGGTACAAGATAAATAACCGATAAATAATAATTATTAAAAATATATTTAACTATCTATCCGGTAAAATAACATGGTCAGGCAAACTATCAAAGTAACATAAACACTCATAACGACGATAAAAGCTGCTTTCTACTCATACCATTACTTTTATGTCCTGGCACGGTTTAGGTATATCGCGGTAGTTTATGATGGTAACTGATGAGTTACTGGATGAGTTACATTTACTTAGCTAGATCGAGGCAGCGACCAAAGTAGCTGCACACGAGTTGATTTTTAGTATCTGACCGGTACTTTTTACCATAAGTAGCTAGGTTTCTTGTAGATTATTGATTTTTACGAAAATAATGATTAAATCAAAATATTCTTAGTATCTGTGCAACACTGAACAACATATGCATTAAGATATTTTGGAAAAACGAGTATTGAATTATTTTGTTTAAATAATTTTCAGTGTTCAATAATTTTACCTAGCGTTTTTTGTGTGTGACATAATTCTTTTGATTTTTAGCAAAAACAGGCAATAAGCCACTTTTGTCTGGACACGAAGTTACTACACAAACCTTTTTTGCTCTACCTATTCAATTACTACGTTCCATTACCGAATTGCTCCTTAAATTGGTACAGAATAAATACAAATAAACCTCATTCAGTGTAATTGTGAAAGAGATCTGTGCATTGTTTACTATACGAGTCGTACCGGGGAGATGAACTCCCGAGCGAAGGCAGGGAGGTTTGCGTCTAATAGCTGTACTTAGCAACTCTTTTATATTGAAACAATGAAGTGTCAACTTGAATGATAGTAATTTTCTTGTCTTTTGTTCGTAGTAAATTTTCTTAAACTGTTTTATTCTATGTTATTTCTTTAGAATTGGTAGTCTGGGGGTTTCACTAAATGGTTGAAAAGGTTTGACTAAAAGTTTGATACCTGGGAACATACTTTCTTTGGACATTGCGTTTGGATGAAATTATTATTGTTTTCATAAACGAAACTTAACTGAAAACTTCTGTAAATGGATACTATAGATAGCTATATTATTAAATGACAACCAGCTTATACTTTCTTATCAGAATCAGAGGGTGCTAGATGCACAATGTTATATCCAAGGTAATTAATGAGCGAAGCCGCGGACATAAACTAGCTAGAAGATTATTGAATACCTACGCTGTATAAATTATAATCTATTCCATTTTTCAAACGATGTATGTATATAATTTAATAGATATGAAATAGTTCAGCTCAGTGCCAGTTAATACGATTAAAATTAATTGAATCCAGGTTGTCGTTCCAGGTAAAATCGAGTTTGCGGACCGATTATTACTGTCAACGAAATTTATATCTATACTAGCGACCCGCCACGGCTTCGCAAGGTTTTATTATACGTATAAACTTTCCTCTTGAATCACTTTATCTATTGAAAAAAACCGCATCAAAATCCGTTGCGTAAAGGCCTATTACACTTCACGATTTACCGGAACGGTGCACCGTGACGGCGGAAAGGACGTTCTGATTACACTGCACGGTCGCCGCCTTCCTAACTCAGTTGCCAGTCGAACGTAGTAGGAGAATGGCGCCTGTGCTCTCAAAATTTCAAAAAATTGGAATCGCCCTTGCCGCAACTGCGGCTGTAAATGTGAGAAGAAATAAAAAAAGAAAATGTTGGACCAAGCAATATCTTCTTTTATGAAACAAAATGTGTAATATGAACATCTTGCATTCGTTCCATAAGTTAGGCATGTCTTTATACAGTTCTAGAACATTGGACAATACATCCTTTTCCTTTTGGGAAGTCATTTTTGCACGCAAGGCTCGCTGATGCACGTCCGCTCACAATGAACGCCTCGCGCGACTGAGCGGCCGGTCTCTCTGAGCGCGTTTACATTTGCCGGCGCACGCACCGGCAGTTAGGAAGTTAGGACGGCCGGGAGCGCACGGTCTTCCGGTGTCGGCTTCCTTTCTTTCTAACAGCGATTACACCTTCCGTTTTAAGCTTCCTAACTCTTACCGTCGACGGTGCACCGTAAAGTGTAATCGAGCTTTAGTTTTAAAGATTTAAGCATACATAGCGACATAGGGACACAGGGATATAAGGACAGAGAAAGTGACTTTGTTTTATACTATGTAGTGATGATACAATCGGCGGCGGTATGTGGGTAAGGACCAAAATTTTTGCACTTTTTGCGTGAGTACGATGGCACATTACTTTCAAATCAACATATAAAAAAAAAATTATTTACTTATGTGAATATTAATACTTGATTATTATAGCTGAATTTATTTTGCACCCTGTGCTTTATTCATATCTTAAATTCTTTCACTAGGTTTTTGTAAAATTAATTTTATGTAAATAAGGATACTGAATCCATTTTCGTTTTTCATACAAAATGTGAATGGCACATCTCCGACTCCTCCAGGTTTTTGCAATTTTATTCTAAAACTAAAAAACTTTTCAAAGACTTTTTGATTTATTTATATTCACCATGAATTTATCTTCACGTTTTTATTATTACGGTCTCGTTAAACTTTATAGTTAATTTATAATATTAATCTAAAAGCGTGTCCCAAATTTCGTTCCGTTGTGTCACTCAGTTGTGCGACAGCATAAATCGAGAACATGGCAAGATAGGATAACAAATAATGTTTTGTTGCAAAGGCTACACCGTCATCTAAGTTGTGACTAAATTCAGGCCAATTCCGCCACGTTGTTTTTCGCTCATTTGCAAAAACTTGTTGAAGGTGCATGTGTACCATTATAAATTTGGATTTTCTGTAAGACTTTTAAAGTGTTTTGCGTCAACTTTTCTTACTTTTTACTATTAATTCTAGTAGCTTATTTTGTCTACTATTGAATAGTTCTGATGTGTATTCATAAAGGTGTTTAATTTCTTCAGTATGAATTTTTGAATGCTGTGTCATGTGGTTTTTTTTCCTGTATGCGACGAATGTCACGAGATTGTGTGACGTGTTACAATGGAATTTTGTAAAGATAGGTATACAACATTACTTAACGATTTTAACTCTCAATCAGGTTTAGGTCTTATAATACGTGTTATTAAATTAATGTATAACATATTTGTATTTGCTATATTTTTCTAAACCTTTATGTATTTTTCAATGGTTAAGAAACAATAAGAATGTAAATAATCTATACCAGTGTGATCATTTCTATACTCACCTTAACAAATTCTGTTGTGCTACATTTGCTCCGTTTCCGTTGTGCAAACATGCAAAAATTTTGGTCCTTACCCATGTAACAGATAAAAAAATTGAATTTTGTTTTAGCTAGTCTCTCACATAACAATGTGAAAAGTAAAAATAGTTTGGTGTCAAATTAGCCTGACTATGTATAAAAACAGAATTGTGTCCAAAGAACTTCATACATAGTCAGAAGTATCTTAACGAGTTGGTTTTAAGTAAAATATTGTGGAAATTTGCTTGGGATTTAACGTCACGGTCTTTTTAAAAAAGGAACGGTGGTGCCCATACCGTCAGGCCTTGTCAAATGCTCAAATACTAAGCAAAGTCGGTGAAATGTTTTCCAAATCAAAGCCAAATTCCAGTATCGGAAGGTAAATGTTTAAGGTTCGACGCACATTCCGTTGAACCGGAAACCGCATCATTACCCTCGGGGATATTCTATCGATTATGTAATGGCACTGGCAATCCTGTGTTATTCTCATTAGAGGGAGTATCTGATATGATTTAGAATAGAACAGAAAATTTAAACAATCAGTAATAATTTGACGACCTATGTGGCACTTTGGGCGAAGGTCCGCCTGCGACGCAGAAGGTTGGCCTGGAACAAATTTGTGTACGATCTGCAGAAATTTGTTCCGTTGGTCTGGGTGTTTTCTAAGTATGATAAAAAAACTATCTATGTAATGTATTGTATTAAATATATCAGTCATCTAGTACCCATAACACAAGCTCTGCTTGCTTGGGGCTAGATGACGCTGTATGGACTATCCGGAATTATTTATTTATTTATTTACAAAAATGATAAAATGTGTGACAAATTGTACCTAGTCCCTAAAAATTATTTTTATAGCATATTACCTCCTTTATGTATGTATGCATATAGTTGGATTAATAGATAAGTGATAAAAACAATACTTCTACTAAGGCATCTCCGAATTGGAAAGCGTTATTTCATTTCGTCTCTCCTTTCTGACCAGAGGAGCAAATGAGAGACGAATGGAATTTCGTGGAATTCCCATTATGGGCAAATCACATTATGCCTTCTGGCTATTAGATTTTGGTTTGAGATTTGAATGTGCAAAATTACAATCCACCGAAAATGCTCCCTAGACAAGTGAACAAAAAGCGTTTAGTATTTAGAGCTAAAGTTTCACGTTAGGCCTCGGTTACCAACCTAACAAACTCTAAACCAAGCTTTACAAATCGTATAATGCTTTGAAACTCCTTGGCGTAATTTCGGAACCTTTGTTATGTTTACTTGTAACGTTCACTAGGGACTTTTACTCAACTTTTCGTCAACTTTAGTCGTTGCCAAGGAAAACTAAATAACTTTGTGTAACTTCAGGTCTTTTAGTGTCGATTGGGCAAATACGAATATTTATGGTCTTTCTGGGATTTTTACCACAATTTTCTTAACCGTCGGTAACCATTGCGATTTTTATGAAAAAAAAAACGATTAAATCAAAATATTCTGAGCTTCTTTTCAAATGTTACCTTAAACCACTGTTTGGGCATAGAAATACTGGGCCACGCGACTGAGTTCGTCAAAAAGTTTTCATTGTTTAAAGCAAGAACTTCTACCTGATTCTATTAAAGGCTTTTGTAACAAGTGTTTCCTCTCCTTTTTTGGTAAATGGCCTACCTACCGAAAAAAGGAGAGGAATGGTCATTTACCGAAAAAAGGAGAGGAATGAAAAATCCAACTTGATTTTAAACAGACTAACGTAATTTCACAAACCACAACACCGCTATTTCAGGAAACCCAAGTTAGCTCTGTCGTCTCTGGCCCGCTATTCTAACCACATGGCCACGCTAACAGCTCATAAAATAAACGCAGCTTACTCATTACTGTTCATTATCCCTGAAACCATTCTCATGTTTTCGCTTAAAACATAAAAAAATGAAACAAATATGAATTGATGACGATATAAGGGTAAGGACCAAAATTTTTGCATGTTTGCACAACGGAAACGGAGCAAATGTAGCACAACAGAATTTGTTAAGGTTAGTGTACATGGGTCTAGAAATGATCACACTGGTATAGATTATTTACATTCTTATTGTTTCTTAACCATTGAAAAATATATAAAGGTTTAGAAAAATATAGCAAATACAAATATATTAAACATTAATTTAATAACACATATTATAAGACCTAAACCTGATTGAGAGTTAAAATCGTTAAGTAATGTTGTATACCTATCTTTACAAAATTCCATTGTAATACGTCACACAATTTCGTGACATTCGTCGCATACAGGAAAAAAAAACCACATGACACAGCATTCAAAAATTCATACTGGTGAAATTAAACACCTTTATGAATACACATCAGAACTATTCAATAGTAGACAAAATAAGCTACTAGAATTAATAGTAAAAAGTAAGAAAAGTTGACGCAAAACACTTTAAAAGTCTTACAGAAAATCCAAATTTATAATGGTACACATGCACCTTCAACACGTTTTTGCAAATGAGCGAAAAACAACGTGGCGGAATTGGCCTGAATTTAGTCACAACTCAGATGACGGTGTAGCCTTTGCAACAAAACATTATTTGTTATCCTATCTTGCCATGTTCTCGATTTATGCTGTCGCACAACTGAGTGACACAACGGAACGAAATTTGGGACACGCTTTTAGATTAATATTGTAAATTAACTATAAAGTTTAACGAGACCGTAATAATAAAAACGTGAAGATAAATTCATGGTGAATATAAATAAATCAAAAAGTCTTTGAAAAGATTTTTAGTTTTAGAATAAAATTGCAAAAACCTGGAGGAGTCGGAGATGTGCCATTCACATTTTGTATGAAAAACGAAAATGGATTCAGTATCTTTATTTACATAAAATTAATTTTACAAAAATCTAGTGAAAGAAATATAGATCTGAATAAAGCACAGGGTGCAAAATAAATTCAGCTATAATAATCAAGTATTAATATTCACATAAGTTAACAAATTTTTTTTATATGTTGATTTGAAAGTAATGTGCCATCGTACTCACGCAAAAAGTGCAAAAATTTTGGTCCTTACCCATAAATGATCACAGCTGACAACGCGGAATTGAGGGATGGCAAACTTTTTGGAGCGAAACGTTTATTTGCTCGTTAATTTGTATTTTGCCTGTATAACAAACATTCCTACCAAAATAATATTTTATTCATAAGAATGTTTACTGAACCTACATTGTTTTGTGAAGCGAAATACAATTTCTAAATAATGAATCCAATATTTAAATTATAATTAGTAGGAATGCTGATTCATCTGCAATCCCGGCATCAATCATTCTAAATCCCCGACGGCTTTATTGTATAACTAGCAGCGCCTCGCGGCTTCACCCGCGTAATTCCCGTTCCCGTGGGAATTCCGGGATAAAATATAATAAAATAAAAATTAAAAAAGCATTTTTATTCCGTAACCATGTCACATATTTAGTCTATCAGATCAACCTTAAAAGTTGATAAAATACAACCCATTTGTTATTCCAGACTATAATCTACCTCTGCGCCAAATTTCATCCATATGTGTTCAGTAGTTTTTGCGTGAAAGAGTACCTAACAAACATCCATCCCTCTATCTATACCTACATACAAACATTCGCTTTTATAATATTAGTAGGATAAAAAATAGATACACATCTTAGGTCTTAGTTAGGAATGAGGCTAGCAACCTGTCTGGTACAACTATAGACGTCAATGTACATCCTACTTTCACCCCTTTCAATAAGAATCACTATTAGAATCTCAAGAATCTGGTTCAATCACACAAAAGCGCAGCAAGAAGCACCGTACATAATGGAATAAAGCTCAAAGTGTACCATAAAAAGCTGCACAACGGAGCACGTATAAACAACATTACGTACTTAGGTACTCAGAAGCGCTCAACCTGTCACGGTACAGCTGCCCCACATTCGTGACAAAAGCCTCGTTGGACACAGTCCCGGGCCAAACAGTTAGGTAAATAGGGAAATGGAGGTCTGAAAATCGGTATATATGAAGAAGAATAATTGTTCAGGGCCAACATGTTCCACTGTGGAAAGGTATGTGTGCTTTCTATAAATGTTAAGATTAGAATAAAACGTCTTTAGGTAAAATGTCTCTTCACATAGCATTATCTAGCTAGACCCAAGCTAAGCGAGCTTGTGTCTTGGGTTCTAGATGACTGATATACTTAATACCATACATTACTTATCTAAATATTTTTAGTAAAGGAACACCTAGTATCCACCCTTCAAACATTATTGAGGCCATAATCGAATCTTTACCCGGCGTGCCACTGAAATAAAATTTTATAGGTTTATATGGTATAAATGTGATTTAATGTATTTATATCGTTAAGTGTGCAATGTCTGGGTTACAATAAAATGAAGGTATAAACTACATTGTTAGGAATTAACTCCGTACATTAAGAAAGCTCTAGATTCATACCACATTAATAACTTAAAGTCCCAAGAGGTGCAATTATTTCACTAATTGCTTAAAATATTTCCGTTGTAGGTAACATTTTTTGTATCTTCTATTTGCTTGTTTAGGTTGTCAGGCTGTTTTTGGTACAGCTGTGAACGAGGTTGTGATGAACCCGAGACCAATTTAGTTCTCACATTTTCATCGTGATTCTGAGTCGAGCTTGTACTTTTAATAGCTTTTGAAGTGGCCTTGGATTCAATGTAAAAGAATGCCTTGGATTCAATGTAAAAGGCATGTTAAACCTGAGCTTCACAGTAATGGTGTTTGAATGTAGTATTTAAATTCAATTTTGTAGCCTTGGGAAGCGAAGTTTTCGGTTTATAATGGTAAACAATACTATAACGTATTTTATGGAATATCTGAATATCCAAATGGCTGACCTACTTAACTTAACTAACATGTTATTTCGAATTTAGAATTACATCTCTGCCAAACTTCTAGTTGGTTTATACATACTGCATTGTATAGTTTTGACCCAAAAACGACTGTATAATAATATTATGTATTGTGAAGATGTTTGATAGCTTCAACGTAGGGAAGTTACATGGGTAAAATATTTTTAGTCCGACAGTTTGATTTTTAAGAAATAATGGATAAAGATATTTTTTGTAAATAAAACAGAAAATGATGAACATAAAGCGCATGAAAGTTTAGGAATGGATCTCGTGACGTCACTACCCTCTAAAAACTGTTACATAACGGATCACCTGTTCATTATTTTTGTTTGTGTCTGAAAAAAAAAACAAAATCTTACTGATCCATTGCGAATAAATTCGAATGAGTCCTTACTGTTTTTTTTAGGAACTAGCATATTCACGAATACAATTGAAGATTGTATAAATATTAATAAATTTCATGCTATGATTACGTGTTCTATTCTAAATAATTTAAATAAAGACTTCTTTCTCAAGTTCATTACAATTTCCACAGAATTGCAGCAAACGAGAATACCTAATATACCTAGCACTGAATAATGCTCAAATGAAATGAAATGACGCCATAATTTCGAGAGTAATCTCAAACATCTGTAATCTCATCTCGAGAATTCTCGCAAATTCGAGATTTAAGTTCGAGATTAAAGTCGTTTTAGAATAAGAGCCGGTGATAACTTATTATGGCTGTGTTACATTACAACACAATATTAGATTGCAAAAACTAAGATGGTTTTATAAATTGATGGAAGTTTTATGCACAGAGCTTGTAGGTAGAGTAGCTTAGCTTGGGGCTAAATGATGGTGTTTTGATTGTCTAGCATTATTTATTAATTACATATTCATATTATATAACAACTTTAACTACCCAATAAATACCATAAAAGTCAAAAAATATAATTTCAGTTTAATATCTACTCTACCTTGCCACAGTATCAAATCGGTCAATAAGATAATATGCCCAGTAAAAACGACTCTATCTAGTACTATAACTAGGTTGTTATTATGATGTGTATAAACCAGCATTGTCTCCAGCAATATTATGAAATATTACTGGCAACACACATAAATAACGAGATCCCGATAAAAGCGACGTAACCGATATAAATTGTTGTCCAATATCGCTGTGATAAATAACTTTTGTTATTAAATAACTGCTTGGGTGCTCGATGGGGAGATAACGTTATAACGCCTTGTAGACCAGGAAACAAAGTCTTAAGTACAACTTCGAATCACAAAAGATTTGATACCTAATTTTTGTGAAAAAGTTGTTATTAACTCCAAAGAGTGGCTTTTTCAGGTGGCAATTTATGACCAATTCCCTCCATGGTATTTAGATAAATTACATCATTGTCAAGACGTGGGTCTCTAATTATAAAAACACAAAAACTGCATATGTAGGTAATCTATATAAATCTATACCTACTTGGTACAGATTTTACTAATATCATATCAAATAATGAGATGCGACATGCTGAAGACAGGGCTCTATGGCGCTCATTGGGGGAGGCCTATGTCCGGCAGTGGACTAATATAGGTTGATGATGATGATAACGATGTCAAATATATCTTGTATGGGGATATACACAAACTGTAATTGACATAGTTTCGGGTATGGACATACCTATTCCAATTGTAAAAAGCCATCTCTTAAATAGTAGCTTAGGAATCATGAGAAGAGTTTTGAACTGCCTCAAAGGCTTCCGAGGTATTAACATCAAAACTAAGCTATCATGCAAACATTTTCTTTGTATTTTAGTTGTATTTTAGATAAAATAAGTCCTGCATATCGTCATAATAAAGTGTGAAAATATTGTAGTTTCTAAACCACTGCTCCCTGACTATAAAAGATTGGATTGAAATCTACTTCCTAGTTCCTTTACTAAAGAAAAGCTGTATCATCATTTCAGCTATTTAATATTGATTTCGATTTCTTTTCTTACATAGTATTGATAGGTAATAATTAGTTGAAGAAATGTACTAATGAATATTAAAATTATGAAACCAAAGAAAACGATTTGCACCTAAATGAAAAAAACTAATTTCTATCTAAAATGTTATATAATGCAAATCACAAACAAACATCCATTTGGGGCTGAATTTCAACGGAAATTCAGCTCCAAATTGATGGTAGGTAATGACCTAGGTCAGTGAATTTATTAGGTAATATGCCAACTCGTTTACTGTATACTGTTAAATCGTACCACCTGGAAAGTCATGTCCTACGCCAAGGCGAGCTAAATGAATCACAAAATGTTCAGCACCCGCCCCTGCCACAGCATAACATTTGACTGTGGGCATTAAATCGTGTCGTAAGAGCTCACGATACGATATCGTACGAGCCTTTTTGAAATTGACTCTTTGAGTTCTCTTTGTGACAATTTTTCAACTATTGATTCCGAATTTTGTGACATTTCGATATTCGATATCTACATTTGTGCAAAAGTTTAATTTGATACTTTGAGTGATTTTAACGTGAAAAAGTAACAAACCCGTAGCTAAAACTTCGAATTTATAATATTAGTGTAGGTCTATGTTAAAATTGAGGTCCTATGTCATCTATATACTTGAGTATAAGATGCTTGATAACATCAGTCTGAAAATTGTGTTGCAAACCATGACCTATATCATCTTTATACATGAGTATAAAGATAATTGACAACGACACTGAAAATCGTGTCGCATACATGACCTATATCATATTTATACTTGAGTAGGTAATCTATAAAGATGCTTGACAACGTCACTCTAAAAATCGTGTCGCATTCCATAAATCATAGTGGTCACTGGTGTCCACTATCCTCGGTGGACAGCAAATTGGATCACGCCACCGCAAACTAGTTTTGGTCAGTTCACTCACGTAACCTCTCATTGATTCGCGCCGATAAAATATATAAAGGACTCCTAACCAATAACTCAGAAGGATAGCAGGATCTCAATTTAAAACACAGTTGCTCCGTTGTACTTTGTATATTGAAAATAATTTACAGTTCAGGAGATATTTTCACTTCAATTTCTTAAAGTAGAATGATCGACCATTTTTACCGCGCTTACGAACATTAAGTCTTCCTACCGCTCAACCTCCCCGTCAACGCTCATTGGTCGAAATATAATCCAGCCATTTTAGCCCGCGACAAAATCCGGCCAATCAGCATTAACCGGAAGTTAAGTGAACCAATCAGCGTTAACCGGAAGTTTAATGAAATCCTAATAGTATGTATTTTTAGACGGAAAGTGTAACAAATAAATTAATTAATAATAACATAAATTCTAAAATAATAATAAGTATTTTGTAGCACTATTTCAAAGCTATGACTGCTAGTTAGTTTGAAACACAGGCATTATTTAGAATACTATAACAGCTCGGCCATCCTATTACTAACGAGTCCCTTCGTTACAGATTAAATAAAATATTAATTATATATATATATATATATATTTTCACAACAATTGAAAAAACAATACACATTATTAAATAACTTGGTAATTTTAAATCATTAACTTTAAACATTAATTCATATCGTGAATCATGTAACTTTTCTTTACACTATGTGTACCTTATAAATAATCAGCTAATCAGTACATAACATTAATTTGACTTGACTTGACTTTGTTGCTCGATCCATGAAACTGATCGTTACCAGCAATTGATTAAACTTGAATTTGTTGCTCGATCCATGACACTGATCGTTACCAGCAATTGAATAAACTTAGATTTGATGCTCGATCCATGACACTGATCGTTACCAGCCATTGATTACTTTGAAAATTCATGACAATGAGTGATAGTTATGAGCTTGTCCGAGACATTAATAAAACCTTATATTTAGATATTATTTATCTTAAGCATAGCCTTAACGTTAGTTTCCTCCACATAAGCGTGGACTAACAAAACATAGAACAACGATTCATCTACACAGTCCATAAGTGATAATGATGGAACAAGGTTATCAAGAAGTTAAATTATTGAATTGTTTTTCTAGGAATCACTATCGTTTTGAGACCCCTCGCCATCGTCTGAAGATACAGATTGTGCAACAGTAAGCCACGGAAATATTTTGTCAACTGCGACTACTGCTTCGTAGCGTTTGCCTTTTCGCGTTATTGGAGTGTCTTCAACCACGTACCGGTCGTTGGCAAGAACCTTTTTAATGCGATATGGGCCTTTGCATTTAGGTTCTAATTTCTTAGACTGACCTTCAATCCCAGTAACAGCACGAATGACTCTAACTAAGTCCCCTTCCTTAAAATCAACACCCTTCTTCCGGTGCTTGTCAAAATGTTCCTTATCCCGAGTCTGCTGTTCTCGGATTAAATCGCCAGCTGCTGATCTTATTTCAGGCAATGTCTGTGTAGCAGATGTTGTTTCAGAAATGACCTCATGGAATACACTTTGTGAAGGGTTTGATACCGTTCTACCGAACAATAGTTCAGTCGGAGTCTTTTGCGTTGTGGCGTGAACACTGGTGTTAATACCTAATTGAATATCAGGTAAATGTTCGTCCCATAATCCATTTGGCTTATCATGATTCATGGCACCTAGAGCGGCCAGAATAGTTCTGTTATACCGTTCAACCTGGCCGTTTGCCCTAGGTGTGGCCACCGCATTTAGAACGTGCTTTATACCAGTAGTCTTTATGAAAGTTTTGAAAGCACCACTGGTAAAGCTAGAACCCTGGTCCGTAATCAAACGGTTAGGCGTCCCAAAATAACCAATATGCTCCCGCAAAACCCTTATACTTGTTGCAGATTTTGTGTTACGAACAGCAGTTATATTCACAAATTTTGTGAATGCGTCAACTATAACCAAAATGTACATGTTTCCCCGTTTAGTTTTGATAAACGGGCCCAAATGGTCTGCATGTATTGTGTGAAAGGGAATTTCTACTTTCGGGATTGGGTGTAGTTCTCCGGCTTTTGCACCACTAGGCAGTTTGTGATGAGCACATTCAATACACGCGGCAACGTACTTTTTGACAAAACGTCTCATTTTTGGGAACCAATAGTTGGCTTTTATACGTCCCAAAGTTTTGTCATAACCGAAATGACCAGCATCGTCATGATTGGCTTTCAATATATGCCATCTCGCACCACGAGGTACCAGCCATCGTATGGTAGAATCATCAAGTACACGATAGACGCGACCATTGACTAGCTTATAGTTCTTAAAGACTTCAACAGTTTCTTTTGTTTTAGCATCGTTTAGTATGTTAGTTATACGTTTAATTTCATCATCAGATTGTTGATAAGTTGCTAGCCAATCGTCGCTGCCTACAGTGAGTACATCCAGTAGATGACAACAGTCCGCATTGTCAATGACGGGACTCCTACTAAGAGCGTCAACATGAGCCATTTTTTCTCCCGACCTGTATTCTATTTCGCAGTCATATTCAAGGAACTGTAACCACCAGCGAGCAATACGCGGTATGAGATCACGCTTTGTAAGAGTTGTGCGTAGAGCGTTGCAGTCAGTAATTATCTTAAAACGTATGCCTAGAAGGTATACTCGAAATTTATTTAATGAACAAATTACAGCGAGGGTCTCGAGCTCAAATGAGTGAAGCTTTTGCTCGTCAGACGTTGTTTGCCTGCTGTAATAAGCGACTGGTCTTACAATACCTGAGGAATCAATCTGTACTAAAATACCCGCAACTCCTACTTTACTCGCATCTGTGTGAAGTTGGGTTTCAGCCCCTGGATCATAAAGTGCAAGTACTGGACGGCCTACTAGTGCTTGTTTAAGTTGATTAAAAGCGCTGGACTCTGCCTCACTCCAACGCCATAAAACATCTTTCTTTAGTAAGGCCGTCAGAGGCTGCGCTATCATTGCGAATCCCTTGACAAACCGCCTGAAAAAGCTGGCAAGTCCTATAAACCTCCTAATTTCATGTACATTACGTGGTGGCGCAAATTCTGAAATAGCCCTAGTTTTGGCCGTCCCTGGCCTTATCCCTTCTGCACTGACTTCATACCCAAGGTAATCAATTTTGTCAAAAAAGAAGTTACATTTGCTTAATTTTAAGGTTAATCCGTTTTGCGAAAATTGCTTCAAAACTTCCTCTAAGCGAACTAACCCTTCCTCGAACGATCTGGCCGGTATGAGTATATCATCCATGTAAACAAGAGTATAAGAACTAATAGGCGAGCCTTGTATTACTTTGTTCATTGTTCGCTGAAATACGGATGGCGCGTTCACCAATCCAAAAGGCAATCTATTATACTCATACTGGCCATCTGGAGTTACGAAAGCAGTTTTCTCGCGAGAACTTTCTTCAATAGGGATCTGATAGTAGCCTGACGCCAAGTCAAGAGTGATAAAAAGCGTACTACCAGAGAGCCTGTCAAGCTGATCTTCGATTCTCGGAAGAGGATAGTGCTCCCGTTTTGTCTTGCGATTAAGTGCACGGTAATCGACACATAACCTCTTTTCGCCGGACTTTTTACTGACCAAAACTATCGGACTTGCATATGGAGAACAAGATTCTCTGATTATATTGCTGTCCAACATTTCCTGGACCATTTCTTTAACCATCTGGCGGTCTGTGTAAGCCAACCGGTACGGCCGATATACAACCGGTCGAGAATCGGTCAGTTCAATAACCATCTCTGTTTGAGAAGTAAAACCTAAGTCACTTAAACTAGATGAAAAGCTGTCTTTGAATTTGCTTAGTAATTCAAATAGTTGGTTCTTTTGAGCGGGAGTTAACGTCACTCCATACTTAACGGTAGAATCAAAGTTATCTTCATTTATGTCGACGAAATTTACATTCAATGTTTTGTTAAGAGAATGACTCCTGGTGATTAACTCGCCAGGTTTCATTTTGAACTCCTGAAGTCCCATGTTTTGTATAAAAACAGTGCCTAGTCCTTTTTTTAACATGTATTCGCCAGGTAATAGGTAGTGTTCGCGATTCAAATTATGCCTTACGCTACCATGAACGTAAATAGTACCGGAGTATTCATTGCAGCATTTTACAAAGATTGGTTTCAACTCGTTAACCCCTACAGAAACTTCACGGTCACAAAAAAGCGGAAGTTTAACAGTTTCATATTGTTCAGTATTTTGAAAAATTACATCTTTATCAGTTTTTACTATTCTAATCGTAGGTCTTTCCGTAAACGTGTGTCCCAATAGTAGAGGACATGGAATAACGTTATCATCAACCACTAGGATAGGAACGTTGTGTTCAACTACTCCCTGCACATCAATAGTAGCGTGCATTACCCCAATAGGGAGATACGTTATGTTACCTAATCCCCTCAACCTAGGGCCACATCCTTCATGCCACTGTAGCCTCAATCGTTCTGCTTCACTAACACGAATGAGGGTACCTTCGCTACCTAAGTCAACTATACAATCAATCATCTTGCCGTTAACCTTAATAGGTATTTTATATTTTTGTCCGGTGTTATATTCACTGTCAACTTTAAGGACAGTCTTACTTTTCTCTTCGGTGTTAGGACCTTGCTTTGACTTTGGGCAATCAGCAATTAGATGACCTAGTAGTTTGCAGTTTGAGCACTGCATTTTCGGCTTCGGACAACGATAAAACGTGTGACCTTTTTCATTGCAATTATAGCAAGACGTATTCGAATGCAACTTCTGAGAACTATTAGTTTTGTCAGAGGTTTTATCGTTGCTCGCCGATTGATTGCTATTGCGTTTGTCCCTATTTTTAGCAAAATCAGTGTTGTTTCTTTCTTGACCTACCTTTATTGATTTCAAGAATTTCAACACTTGTTCAGGTTCAGAAAACTCTGAACTCTGGCCTCCTACTCTAACATTCCTATCATCGATACCTGCTAACAGACAATCTACAGCGCGCCTACCCGTAATTTCGCAACGATTCAAGAGATTCATTTTTGTATAATAATACAAATCCAAAGGTTCGCCAAAACGTACTCTCTTATTCAACATTGAAGACAACAATTCAGCATAATTTTCGCGCGTTGGAAACGAATTGCGTAGTTTTATCTTCCATTCCTCCCATGTATGAAGTAGGGAGGGCAAACCCTGGTACCAGGTTTTTGCTATGCCACCGAGTTTAGGTAGCGCATAGTGGACCACCTGCTTATCGCTCCAATTGTAAATTTGGGCACATTCATCTACTTTCTTTAACCACGCATCTACAGACTGTTCTTTATTGAGGGGGTCGAATTCCGGAATAACGTTGATAATAGGGAACCTATCATTATCACCACTGGACTTTACATTTTGCATTAAATCTAAAAATCTTTTGAAAAATCTTGTTTGGACTTCATCATCAGCTTTATTGTTAGTGTTTATATCACATTGTACAGCTGGGCTAGAAACTCTTAATCTAGATCTAGATCTTCCCGGAGTGGATACTCTACGGTCATTAGAGTTATGCCTTAAACGATCACGTGGTTCAGACCGCCTTGAAGCCGATCTTGAATTTCTGCTTCTATGGTTCCTAGAGCGTGACCGCCTAGCCCTAACTCGATGCAAGTACGGGGTGCGAGAGTGTGCTCGCCCCCTGGATTGGCTGCGTCGTACTTTACTGGTTCTAGGTCGCCTACCTTTAGATCTTGAACGCGACCGGCGCTGACCTGCTTGGTGCTGAGAACGGGACCTAATTCGTCCCCTTGAGTGGCTGCGATTGGCCTCGCAGTCAGCAACCTGGCCGCGCGGTGTTGTTGACTTTGAGCGACGTCTTCGGCGGGTTTTGTCCTTACCCATGACACTTTCTTTGAGGGCGTCGCTTTTCGAATCCCACTTCTGAGTTATAAAGGACTCCTAACCAATAACTCAGAAGGATAGCAGGATCTCAATTTAAAACACAGTTGCTCCGTTGTACTTTGTATATTGAAAATAATTTACAGTTCAGGAGATATTTTCACTTCAATTTCTTAAAGTAGAATGATCGACCATTTTTACCGCGCTTACGAACATTAAGTCTTCCTACCGCTCAACCTCCCCGTCAACGCTCATTGGTCGAAATATAATCCAGCCATTTTAGCCCGCGACAAAATCCGGCCAATCAGCATTAACCGGAAGTTAAGTGAACCAATCAGCGTTAACCGGAAGTTTAATGAAATCCTAATAGTATGTATTTTTAGACGGAAAGTGTAACAAATAAATTAATTAATAATAACATAAATTCTAAAATAATAATAAGTATTTTGTAGCACTATTTCAAAGCTATGACTGCTAGTTAGTTTGAAACACAGGCATTATTTAGAATACTATAACAGCTATGACTGCTTTGCGGGTACATTAAGTTTAATACAGACTATTTTGCGAATAGGGTGATTTATTGCGTGACGTAATGTGTTATAAATCGGGAAAACGTTTTGGACTTTTATAAGGAAGTTGGGTCGTGCGTGATAAACGGCGCACGCACTTGAAAATAATATAGTATAATTTATTGATGGGTTTATCAATATCATGGGGGCTTCATGGGGGTATATCATCCACGAAAATGATCTAACTATAGAGTAGATAGTAAATTTGATTAACAAACAATTGTCATAATAGTTTTTTCCGATGAGTTTTGCTTATTTCAGAATAGGTGTTTTTCACTGATTTCACTGATCATTTATTAGACCTACAGATATAAACGAGATATTTAATTATTATTTATAGAAAAGTTTGCTGCGGTTTATTTTCGCAAGCTAGTTTATTATTGCCTTTAGCGCGTATGGAATTTATGTTGATTCTAATGAGTGAAAAAAACCCAGAATTCTATTACCTTACCAAATACTAGCGAATTTTGCTTTTTTTTCAATCTTCTAGTCTAAGATTAATAATGTAGATTAGAACTTTAACGTTGTGAACGCACGATAATCTTTATTTTTTAATTGACAACCACGTCCGTCTTAATCTCTGTATTCAAAATCTATTACTTTTATCTCTCTATCAGGAATATACCTGTCCAATCAACAGCTTTAAGTTCCATGCAGCAGTTAAACTGAAAAACTCGTAACACACTTCAGTTATCTAAATACAGACTCGCTGAGTGCGACATAAATATTTTACAGCTTAAATGCCATGTTTCATGTTAAAAGCTATTTACTGAGAGAGTCTCGCAAAGAAGCTAAGTGAAATCAGTTAAGCCAACCCAAAAATTCTGTTGCACTTAGGTATTTTCCTACATAACATGTCCTTTTAAGTTCTCTTTGAGCATTTTACTGCTGCAATGCACTTATGTTTGAAAGTAAGGTTGACTAACAGTATTTTTAGTTTTGTAACGGGATGGAATTTTAATGAGCAACTGTAAGCATTGATTTTTCATACAGAAAATGTGAAAATATTCAGCATCAATAACACAATTAAACTTTTTGCGATTGCATATATTTGAAACTAGAAAAACATCACGAATATATTATTAAATCATGATATATCGTAACTACCAATCAATCACTACAAAAAATGCCTGGATTTCCGTCTAAAACCCAGCCGGAAACTCTGCATGGGTTCAAAAAGTGGACCAAAACCAATAAACAACGCGCGGGTGGGTATTTGCATCACAACCAAGTGAAATATTTGACGGGTCCTAAAAAAGCGAGACAAGGCTAGGGTTGCCATTTACATACATTTGTACAATGTAACAATGTATCTAACGACCACATTGAGACTTGAAATGTGTTTGCTAAATTTATGAGCCATTTCATTTAATTTTCATCGAAGTAAGTATACCTTTCTTAAAATGAAAGGGTGTTTACGAAACTTCGGTCTTTGGTCGTTTGAAGCTTCATGATGAAGAAGTTTTAAGTACCTAATCCCACGCTGTATAGCAATGGCGACGACGCTCTGATGAACCACGGACCTAGGGTCTTGACTCCAAAGGGAGCAAATGCGTATTATTCTCCCGACCTGCATATTGTATTGATTGGTATTGAAATGGATCACTTGAGTTACCTCTTGACTATTTGCAACCGTTTGCAGTTAGCAGTCAATTTCTTCAATTGTTTAAACTAGTGTTCATTTAAGTATTTCTATTACTTGATTGTAATTTCCTTTGTTCATAAAGTATACATAAAATAGCTTGTGTTTACTAAGTGATATTTTGTTGGTGTAAAATTTATTTCGATGTGAAAAATATATTAATAAAAGCCAAGTGCCAACCATAACGCAACGGACCAGGAGGCAACCAGATCAAGTAAAGAAGAGATTATAGTTATGGCGGTCTGTGCTCATGTGAATTTGTTACGGTCCCCGTGTACATTCTGCGAATAGCGGATAAAAAGTTTTTTCAAATGTTTTCTGCAATTTTTTGTTTTATATTCATGCTGTTTCTGACTATATACCTATTCCAGACACTGGATTTTTGTCCACTACGAGGAAAATAGATAGGGGGAATGATAAAATAGAACATAATTTTTTTTACTAGTTGTGTCCCACGAGTCTTTACTATAAAAAAGGAGTTTTACAAGGTTCTGCGTCTATTCAAAATTTCACCTCGATCAGTAGTTTTGGCGTAAAGAGGTTATAAACACTCATTGATCCATCGAAACTTGCGCATTTTTAACATCAGTGTTAAAAATTGTGAGTATAATTTGTTAAATGTGTGATATGGGTCTTTTTGTGCCTGTGTCTATTCCTGTAGAACTGAAACTGATGAAAGACTCAAATTAGGGTTAAAAAAGAGTTTCGCATCTAAATAGCTGATATAACAATTTGCCAACAACCGTTGGCAAAAGACGTAGGTATTTTGCGTTAAGTATTTTATATTTGTGAAACTACTACTTAAATTTCAAATTCATAAATAATGGTGTGAGTAGAAATTTAAAAGAAATAAGTGATGTTTCGTAAGGTTCTATCGTAGATCCGTACCACATCTTTACAAATAATTCGCTTAATTATTATGATTATATCTAAAAATAGCTGACAGCTAAACAATATGTTATCGAAATTGGTTTAGTAATCTGCAATTCGATGAGCTCAGGGACTTGTTGCAAAATAGCATCTGATAAAGCTATTTGATTGCGAAATAATATGATTTCGATCACAAATAGAACAATTGTCTTTCATATTACTATAGAGTGAACCGCTGGCCAAAAGAGCATTTTAACATAAAAAGGTTTTATAAAACGAAGGCTGACTCTATAATTTACCTCAAAGATAACGGTAATAGAGTACGTAAAATTGAAAACTTAATTGACATCAGACAAAATAAAAGCAAACATTCAATGTAACGTGAAATGTACTATTAAGGCAACAGTATTTAAGTCAGTTGCTCTTTTATTGTAATTTTTTTTGAATTCCGAACCATTAGTTATTATTGCGCGTATTATTATGTGTTCAACCTATGTTTATAAATTTTTGTGGCCAGTAGGTACCTACTTTTTCGAAAAAGTTTTCATCAAAATATTTGCTGCTTGACTTTGTTGAGTAGGTGCTGTTTTTAGTAAGGTTAACCTTTTGAAAGTTTTTCTCCCCACTGATGGCAAAGTTACTTGCAACGGTAAACCATGTTGGCAATAAATCGTACGATATACTTGTCATACTATTTTTTTTGACGATTTCTGTGGTGCGGCGGGTGAGGTTGCAGATTCGATTTCCACAAGCAAAATATTTGTACGATCTACAAATGTTTGATCCGAGTGATCTAGGTGTTTTCTATGTTAAAGTAAAAAAAAAACAATGTATATTGAAGAATAATGTATTAAGTACACTAGTAATCTAGTATGACACAAGGACACATCCTCTGATTAGCTTGGAGCAAAGTCGCTTTTTCTGTCCCTCCCTCCCATCCCTATGTTCCTTTGAATGCTTAAATCTATAAAACTACGCAACGGATTTTGAAGCGGCTTTTTTTTAATAGATAGAGTGATTCAACAGGAAGATTTATACGTATAATAAAACCGTGCGAAGCCTGGGTCCCTAGTGATTTCTAATTTTATTAATAACGTCTTATGTACTTTTGGCGGTTACCCCAGGGGGAAGTAAATCAGTTTCCATGGCAAAACTGCTTTAAGGGATAAAAAGTAGTCTGTTTTATTCCAGGCCTAGAACTACGTTTATACAATAAAAAAACAGCTCGATCCGTTTAGTAGTTTAAAGCGGTATTTCACTACACGGTATTAGGGGCCCGATAGGGCGATTAGGGAGCAAGGCTTGCCGGGTCGCCCTAATTAGGGACCCTTACGCTCTAAATCTTATTACACCACTCTTAGTTAGGGTAAGAGTCCCTTAATATTGGGTAGACCTTTTAAGCGTGAAGAGATGACAAACATCCATCTATCTATTCATCTATCCATCCAAACATTCGCATTTATAATATTGTTAAGGACTATAATTGACACTGTGGTGGACGTGAAAGATGACCGCACTCATGCATGAGATGATGCAAATCAGTGAACCAACAAAAAGCTCCGGGTTACACGGTATCGCGTAACAACTAACTGTATTGTGGCTACACAGTACGGTGCACGTTGTTATAATACAGTGTTACCGTGTTATCTGTAAAAAGCGTTATTTTTTTATTTCTAAGAACCGTACGCGCTTTTAGAAGATGTTGAAGTTATCTTTGGATTGTGGGTAAGAACGATAATAGTATTTTTTTACGATTCGCCAACTCACACCATTAAGAATTGACATTAAGACAATGTTGCAGTTATTTTAAAAATTATTTATGTACCTCTTTTTTTTTAAATCATTATTCGGGAACTGACATAGTAAGTTCCAACTTCATAATATATGTATGAAATAAGGAATATTCATATTTAAATAAATTTGAAAAAAATATATAAAATAAGTATACATTAGCCTATTCAGCTTGAAGCAGTTAACGTGAGTTTGTTTCATACTATATGAAGCTACCTGATAGTCCAATTTAAACTGAAAACTATCACTTGTCCTAACTATATTTTATCAAGTTACCTAACATGTTGCTGCACAAACTACGAGTCGGTTCGTTGTGAACCCGCTTAGATTTTTAATGAATATGGCTTCAGGTAAAATTTTGTGTCGCTAAAAGGTTATATGTAAAATAATAATTCCGGACAATCCACACAGCATCATCTAGCCCCAAGCTAAGCAGAGCTTGTGTTATGGGTACTAGATGACTGATATACTTAATATAATACATTACATAGATAGATATTTTTTTATTATACATAGAAAACACCCAGACCAACGGAACAAATTTCTGCAGATCGTACACAAATTTGTTCCGAGGCGGGAATCGAACCCGCAACCTCCTGCGTCGCAGGCGGACCTTCGCCCACCGCGCCACATCGGTCGTCAAATATGTAAAAGGAGCTTGTAGGTATATCTGAGAATAAAAAGGGAAATAACTTAAGACCTTTATACTTCAAACCATATGATAGATCACAGGCAGGGGGTAAAAGTGTGACTCATGTTATTTTTAGGATACTCGTTAAAACATAATGGAAATGGACACTACATATTCAATGTAGTGTCCATTAACTGGGATCTTTGTGTCTGGATTCCTGTATTAAAAAGGACTTATTCTGAGATATTAATTTTTTCCCTAAGTTAGTTTTTTCCTCTAATAATGCCAAGATGTATAAAGAGATATAATGTGTTATTCAGATTCTGCGTGCGATGGCAGGAATACTTAACCTCTTCCGTCTTTATAGCTTAGTTGTCTACGAGATTTTAATATCAACTAAATTTTTATCGTCCACATTATGTCTTCACTAGTATCTACCAGCGGCTTTCCACGCGTTGTTTCTATGGAAACGTTGAGACGTTATTTATATCTCAAGGGAAGGGAACTGATTTATGGGATGACATGTAAAAAGCCTATAATGTTATTCCAGGACTAGGACTACATATATTGAAAACTTCAGCCCTATCCGTTCAGTACTTTTTGCCTGAAATAGGAACAAACATCCATACAAACTTTTGCGTTTATAATATTATTAAGGAAGGTAAAGATAAAGCCATATTTTACACTGAGTGTGACTTTTGCTTGCGGATGGTGTCCTAGATTAAAGCAATCTTAGTAGCTACAACTCGAGGCCAAGAACGCTCGGTGTAACCGAAGCAATCTCCATACTAAAGCAGGAGGATGAGAAATGAAGGAGGTTGTGTTCCTGGCGAATTAAAATGCAGTATCTTATGAGAACTCATACGAAAAAGGTCGCAAACTCAAACTATAGAATACTCAAGGGTGCAATGCGAAATCTACTTTTACAAAGGTTCTATGTCAAATTCGAAAAATTCAGAACCTTCGGGTTTTCTTACCAGCTTTTTATGTTCGTTTATTTTTATTTATTTCTATAATTAAGTATTTGAGTAAGTTTCCTCATTCCTTCAGAATCCTAATATTATGACGTTCAATAAAATGCTGTCACTGAAGACCCTCCAGTTTCCCTTTTTCAATAAAGTAGACTTTTCATATAATTTGTAGTATTTTAATTATGTAATAGTATGTTCAAATAGGTAGGTATTTATTCATCATAATGCACAAGAATTCCCATGTACATGATTTATCTATCTATTCACGGTTGTCTGATAGAGATCGCTCTTGAGCGTTTGTAGCGCTAATAGTCACATATTCTGTAATTTGTTTTTTTTCTGTGTGTCTTATGATGCTAGCTACTAGCAAGATGTTACTGGGACGCATATCAGAGTCCGTGGCTGTCTTGATTTGAGCTCCGCAACGTTTTGGAACTTAATTATTAGTCAAGTGGTAATTTGTTTTCCGTTAAAGGCATTTCATAAGTTTATTTAAGGGAGAGCGACTTATTGTTGGCTGAAAACAACTTAAAATTGAACAAACTAAATTTGATATATAACTTGTACACATTGTTCGGACACTGACTAAACTTAGATCTTAGATTTTACGAGGATATATCCTACAAATATTATAAACGCGAAAGTTTGTAAGTATATGGATGGATAGATAGATGGATGGATGTTTGTTACTCTTTCACACAAAAACTACTGAATGGATCACGCTGAAATTTGGCGAGATAGATTGTAGTCTGGAATAGCTCATAGGCTATATTTTATCCCGGAATTCCTACGGGAACAGGAATTACGCGGGTGAAACCGCGAGACGCTGCTAGTTATTAATATTCATTAAGATTATAGGTTTTTATTGAGTATAGGTCCTTAAGTACTTACCCTGGCGTCTTTTATAAGCCTGCGCAGCCTGGTGAATAGGATAAAATAAAACGTAAATATCCATATGGAAATGTAGAAATATTTTTTCTCGTCATACGCCTGGTTTTATAGCCGTGTTTGAATAAAATATGAGCAAGGAATAATCTAAACGTATGCAAAGAGCAGGCTTTTAAACTAAGTAATCATAATTCTCAACGGTACCAGGGTCCCATAACCGAGTAGAAGTTGTTTGACACCGCAGTTAGCGTATGAAACCGTTTCTAACCGCAAGCATAGTGCAAAAGTTTTTGTAAGGGTCCAGTAAAAGTATTCCTTGGGGTAGTTAAGTTATTCACAACGTCTTACGAAGTTACGAAAAGTGAGAGACCTACCTACAACATCCATTGATGATATTTTTCAATGATGTTCATCACTACATAGTCACTAGTCACTACATAGTATAAAACAAAGTCTCTTTTTCTGTCCCTATTTCCCTATGTCCCTTTGACTGCTTAAATCTTTAAAACTACGCAACGGATCTTAATGCGGTTTTTTTAATAGATAGCGTGATTCAAGAGGAAGGTTTATACGTATAATAAGACCGTGCAAAGCCGAGTCGGGTCGCTAGTTATCAGTTGAGTTTTTTAGATTATTCGCAACAATTGTGTATAACACAAGCTCTGCTTATGTCCAGCATAATTTATATTTATTATTGTAAAATTACTTTTTCTAAGTTTTAATTTTTAGTTATTTTTTTGCAGTTTTTTATTTGTGCTAAAATAATCAAGTATAATTCAATCAATTATAACAATCATTAGTTCGTCTACGATGCAAAAAAAAATCTTCTCGGTCATATACCAAACGAGCTAATAGCTCTTTTTCTGAGCCAATACAAAAATCATAAAAGCCAACTCTTTCTATGCAAATTTAGCGACTAAAACTCAGCTAGCTAACACGCTTACCGCAACAACAACTAAAAGGCTTGAGTAGAAAATCGCAGTTCTACTACTGCCTAATACTGTATGCCAGTTGGCAGTGCCAACAGTTTACAAGTTCACAGTATGGATACTTTGGAACTGAGGGAGCTTTGGCGACTTGCCGTACTAATGAGCAAAAGTCAGCCTAGCATACTCGTATACTGAGCGTGTCTAGAATGCCGCGTACAAATTACAAGCGATGTGGGTACTTTTCTAACTGAAATGGAGATTTGAAACAGCTGGAGACAAAGACGTGAATGAAGCTTTCATTTATTCAAAGAAAATGAAATGAATGGAGCACAGTACTTTGTGCCTTTATACTTTTATACAGTTTGCACGCGGATTTTAATAGATTTAACAATCCTTAGACCTTCGGTACTGGGAATCCTGGGTTTCTCATTTATTTTCAAGTATTATATTTCTATATTTTATAACATAAAAGTTTATTTACATAGTCCTAAATATCCACAAAGAGCAAGAAACTGGCCTGCTCAAAGTTATAACAAAAACAAAGAAGGTCATCAATATACCAGAAACGTAAAAAAACTAATAAAAACAGAAATATCTTCCATTCATCTTTACAAATGCCTGATATAAAAATCTTTATGAAAAATCCTACCAACTAAACTTCACTCGCGGCCTATACACGGAATAGCACTGTGTCTTAAGAGGGCGGTGGAGCCATTTTAGCGAATAGGATAGGAATCGAATTACGCTTTCATAGAAGCTGAATAAGCGACTTAAGCGAAAAATTAAAATTATTGCTTGCTAGCTGAGACCCACCTATGATAGCTATGAATGGATGAGAAGTAACCTATGTTTTATTCCTGGCCTAGGATTAAGGTCCATTCAAAATTTCAGCCCGATTCGTTCAGTAGTTTTGGCGTGAACAAGTAACAAACATCCATCCATCCAAACTTTCGTATCACTACATAGTATAAAACAAAGTCGATTTCTCTGTCCCTATGTCCCTATATTCCAATGTCCCTTTGTATGCTTAAATCATTAAAACTACGCGACGGATTTTGATGCGGTTTTTTTAATAGATAGAGTGATTCAAGAGGTACGTTTATACGTATAATAAAACCGTGCGAAGCAGGGGCGGGTAGCTAGTTGTAATATAAGTGTGACGATAAGTACATATCTAATTAAAAAACTGACATAGAGGAACCATCGAATCAGTGATTACCTAGCAATCAATTAATGCAACCTAGTCCTTTCAAAAGACTGAGAGAGGAGGATTCCTGAGAACTCACGATTTCGCTATCGTAATTTTTTTACCTCTATTTTATTTTCACCCTATTTTACCAAAGAAATAATCTAGAACATAATGCAAGTTATGTACCCCGGGGGTCCCATGAGTACTAAGATCTAAGTCAAGTTTGATTAAAAAATCGGCTAGGGCGCCCTCTTAAGCGTTTCGTTATCCTCAAAGTTATTCCCGCTTATTCGCGTCGCAAATCAGATTTCACCAAGCAAATCGGTTTATGCTTAGTGTTGTGGGACTTTGGTCCCTTTTGGGAACGATCTGTTTTTGTGCTGTATCACCGTCGCGTGTGAATATAACTTGGTCTTATGGTATTAGGACCAATGAAGCAGTGATTTTGGTAGAAACTGTTTCATGGGCTTTTCGTATTTGAATTTTTTTAACAACGATTGTGAAACTTCATATAAAACACGTAAAAGGTTTCTTTTTTTAATGATCTTTTTGAAAAAAACCTATTTTATGGTATAGTTCAGTTGAGCTATCTCTAGCCTGTTTAATCCATCTTTAATTACCTCGATTGTTTCAACTGTATATGCTAGTTTTAATTCATAAAATTTACATGTAGGTATTCTATAAAAAGTTTACTGAATGTGCGAGCAAAAGACCAGCCAAAACTTAGCTCCAAACAAAGTTTTAAAACTTTTATTCCCAAAGTCAAATAGAGAAGACAAGTTTTCAAACGAAGACCAAGACCGCAAGTCCATGACAGTTTCACGTACTTGTCTCCTCCCTATTATTTACACAGCTTGTACAACTCTGCTGCAGGAAATGAACGAGTAGAAAATAAAGGTCTATTGGGGTGGAAGGGGGTGCTCGAGCCCACCTGATTTAACTAGGTAGGGATTGCAAGGAAAAATGATTTTGTAGTGGATGGATTGGAAAGTATTCACAGTGAATTGATTTCTTAGTGAATTAAAAGATAATATCTTGTACGAGAAGTTCGATTTAGCATTCATTATTATTTTTGCTTTTCGAAAATAGATTGAATGAAAATAGAGTGAATTGTTATGGGAAATCTGGGGACAGATAAAAAAATCTTAATTTTACCACACAAAAACCGGACACAAAAATATCTTAGAATAAAGAAAGTCAGGACGCCCTTCAAGGCGCCCTGATTTTTCTGGAGTTGAATATAAAGCAATTTATCCGCCTGAAATAATTATACCCTGGACGTGGGCCTACCCTAATGAGCACCATTGCACCCTGTGATTAGTTTACTGCATCCAGCATCTGCGCATCTGCTTATATCCAGCTGTGGGCTAAAACAGGGTGATGAGGATGATGCTGATGTATCCCAATGTTAGGGAAAATCAGTTGGCTGAATTGGGGAGTCACCTACCTCACGAAGACAAGTCGGCAGCTTCCAACTCAGATGGATCCACTGATGGTTTGCCTAGACACTGGAGCTTCCACGGGTGCTGGTTTGGCCTGATTCTCCGATTGGTGTATGTAGGGACACAAGGGTTGAAACGAAGGACCGTAATTCACACCGCGACTCGACAGTAATATCGGTAGGGCGCGAGCAAAGTCAGAAGCGGACGGCAATGTCGGGTGCATGCGTCTACGCGTCTCTGTGTATCTCCGAGGACTCCGAGGTAGCCCGCTCGACGACCGAGGGTCACGTGAGGGGCTTGTCCACCAATTAGCCAATTAGAGAGCAGTAAAGAAATGTCAAGATCCTACCCTCAAAATTGTGCATACTTTGAAAATAACAAACTACCCTAAAGTGAAAGAAATAAATATCGACCACTCATCATCATCATCATGGTCAGAAACAAAACATTGATTTATATATTAAAATTAAAGAACCTATTCCGTCACGGAACATGCCGCTCACCTTAAAAGAACGCAGTTGTTTTAACAAAAACAAACTTATTTACAATATGAAACAAAAAACAAATGCTAACCTAACAATTTACCTACGTACTAAATGCTCAATACAAAGCGAACTTTTATTCTAGAGGAAGCGGACAAATTTTAACTACAGGTCTCTTTGTAAAAGAGTTACCCATTTGAAGAGTGACTACACGAGTAACGTTGTCAGTACCCGGATGCAAGGTGTGAACGCGGGCTAACTTCCATTGCAAGGGAGGTAAGTTATCATCGCGAACCACAACAATCATGCCTTCACGAATTGGAGCGCCGCGATTATGAAACCATTTATTAGCTTGCTGCAGCTCATGTAAATATTCCTTACTCCAGCGCTTCCAAAAGTGTTGAGTACACTGTTGTACCCATTGCCAACGAGTAAGTCGATTCGGGTTAACATCCGTAAACGAGACGTCAGGTAGCGCCGCAAGCGGTCCGCCTATCAAGAAATGTGCTGGAGTCAGCGGTAGCGGATCTTGAGAATCCGTACTTAATACGCAAAGCGGTCTTGAATTTAAGACTGCCTCGACCTGACACAGAAGGGTGTGCATTTCATCGTAAGTCTGAGTACGTGTGCCGATGACGCGATACAAATGATGTTTGAAGCTTTTAACACCCGCTTCTACTAAACCACAGAAATGTGACCCGGTCACAGGTTGAAAATGAAAAGTCAGGCCTTGACTTAATGTTTTTTCATGTAATACCTTTTGGAAAGGATCTGAATTTAAAAATGCAAATAACTCTTGGAGGTAATTATTACATCCAACAAAGTTTCTGCCGTTGTCTGAGTATATGTCGGTACATATACCTCGGCGGGACGTGAAACGTCGCAAGGCTGCGAGAAATGATTCGGTCGTTAGATCCGAAACTAATTCGAGATGGACTGCCTTAACACTCATGCATACGAAAACTGCTACGTAAGATTTTATTATCTTTGCATTACGAATATTATTAGCGCGCACCATGAAGGGACCACAGTAGTCAACAGCTGTTCGAACGAACACACGCGCTTTAGATTGCAAACGCTGACTCGGCATAGGAGCTAGGCGTGGCTGTGTGTGTGTCGGTCGTGCACGAAAACATGAAACACCTGTGAATACGCTGTCTTATCGCATTGCGACCAGCCAATATCCAGTACTTTTGCAATAATAAGTACTGCGTTGTCTGTGGACCAGCGTGCAGATGAATGACATGAGCGTTATCTATTATTAACGTAGTTAAGTAATGTTTACCCGGAAGGATCAATTGATGTTTTGATTCGAAAGAAAGTTGCGACTTATGCAATCGCCCACCTACTCGTAACAAATTATCCTTATCTAAAAACGGAGATAGGCGTTTAAGTTGGTTGGTAGGTAAGCTACCTTTCGATATATTTTTTATATCTTCTGCGAAAACAGAGTGTTGGATTCTACCTATTATTCTATTTAGGCTAAAATTGTATTCGGGCACAGTAATATGCGCCGGAAATGAACTTTGCACTTGTTTACATTTATGATAAAAACGAAAAATGTATGAAGCAACACGAACTAATTTTCCTAGCGAGGAGAACTTGGAGAAAACATCGAGCTCGTCGATGTCAGTACTAACCGACGACGAGGGGTTCGCCAGAAGAGGAAGGTTACGTTTTTCTTCCTGTGTAACGGGATTTTGGCTCAATGAAGGCCATTTATTCGCCTCCGAAGTTAACCAACATGGGCCATGAAACCACAGAGAGTGGTTTAGAAATACCGAGGGCAGCATACCTCGGGAAGCCGAATCGGCGGGATTGTCGTTCGACGGCACATGTCGCCAACAACTAGCGGGAACTCGCGACAATATGTCGCTTGTCCGATTGGACACAAAGGTTTTCCATTCGTGGGTGATTCTCCCGGGCTTCAAAAATACATGTCCGGCTCGAAAAATCATACAAAAAGTATCCCTAGCCCTTTGATTTTTTTTTATGATAGTAGATTAGACAAAAATAATAGGGGAGGCCTTTTTTAGTTCTTTAATATTCTTATTTTAAATAAGTAAAAATAAATAAAATCCTTGGAAATTATGACTTCCGTGGTGCGTCCGGACCTCATGTTCCGGTGTTAATAAATTTTTATATCATTTCCTAAAAACTCTAGTACTAATTTACATAGGTTCACAATAACCCAGATAGTTACTTGCTTATTTGACGCTATTACTACGCAAAACTAAGCTTTAGTTGACAAGTTACAACGAGATAACTTCGCGTCCGTCGTTTAGCTCTGATTTCCCTGGTGCGCACTAAATTATTCATAAATACTGTACTTTAATATCTGCGTAAATAGTTGTTAGATTGAGAGAAACTATCAGTCACGCCCCATCAGTGGTGTGTACAACAAGTGTGTATGTCTCCACGTCACTCTGTTATTTCAGTACGTAATCACTTTCCGTGGCTTGGTATCTAGAAATTCTGATTACCATGTTGACTATAAATTTGTTTATGCTAATCCTATTGTTTTATTAATTATGATAATTCATGTCTTTTGTGTTCCTAATTTCGACTGCATATTTCAATGTAAAATAAACCAGCAAATTAAGAAAATTTCTAAGATGTTGTTAATTTTTTTGATTTCCGTGGTGTGATTTCCGTGGATTTTGCGGGTTCATTAACATCTCAATAATATTTTTTTACAGTTTTTATGATGTTTTTTAGGATAAAAGTTTATAATAAATACAAAATGAATAATTATAATATTTTTAATACAAAGATAAACATTGTTAGTGTGATTTTTGTAAAAAGTTACTTGTATTTACAGTAATGATTTAAAGGTGTTTTTGTAAAAACTGATTAAAACTACAAACGTCAAATAATTGGTATTTAGCTTAATAATCTACTTACTACCGAAAACACATATTTTTATCGATAAACCAACCCATATTTGATTTTGGTGATATAAATTCTGATTTCCGTGGACACCATATTTTTAAAATTGAATAACTCCGTAACCATAAAGCCAATAAAGTTCCCTTCACTACCAAAAAATTCAAAATTAAATCTTTATTTAGAATATACTATCATGATGTGCAATTTCAACAAAAAAAAATGTGCCACAGAAGTCAGACAAAAAACGATTTTTCGTAGAATCACCCTCGTGCGGTGGCGAACGCAGCCACGCTAACACAATGGTGGAATCGGACCATGCATAAATATGGTCGAAATTAATACGGTCGCCGTAGGCGAGCATCACTTTGCTAATTAGTTTAGATAACAGCTAAGAAGCCATCAGTTCGAGACGTGGGATAGAAAAACGTTTTAGGGGAGAGACGCGCGTTTTAGCTAACACGAGAAAAACGCGTATCTTGTTATCGCTGCACTTACACCGAACATAAACACATCCAGCATATGCGCGTTCGCTTGCGTCAGCGAATCCATGCAGCTCAATGCTATCTGCTTTGTCAAAAATATGTCGCGGAAAGAAGCACTCCGATACGAGAGGAAGTTCATTAGTGAAGTGTGACCAAGCGTTTACTATATCTATAGGAGGTGACTCATCCCACCCCGTCCCAGCTATCCACAATAATTGCATCAAATGTTTTGCGTACAAAATCACAGGCGATAAGAAACCGAGGGGATCGTATATTTTAGCGATTTCCGATAAGATTGACCTTTTCGTGCATAACGAGTTGGAAATATGAACCTCGAACGAAAAACCATCTGCATTTGGGTTCCATTGGAGTCCTAGAACCTTCACCGAGGTATCATTGTCCACAGATGCGAACGAAACGTTGTCGGGCCGCTCACCGTGAGGTGAGGCCGCCGCAGCGAGTATCGCTTGCCAGTTACTTACTATGCCATTTCCTAAGCTCGAATCCTGCACTAGCGCAAATACCTATCAATTGTTCTTGAAGAACGAGTGCCTTGGCCTCAGAGGCCTCTCCGGTAATAATGTCGTCGACGAAAACCGAATCCATCAAGGTAGCTGCAGCGAGTGGGTACTTATTCGCCTCGTCGTGGGCGAGTTGGCGTATCACACGTAAAGCAACGTAAGGAGACGAGTTAACACCGAAAACAACAACTCGTATTCTATAATCGCGAATAGGCGCGGTAGGTTCAGATCGCCACACTATTCGTTGATAATCCCAATCTGAATCTCGTACCGCTATATTACGGTACATAGCCTTGATATCGGCTGTAAAAACAATTTTATGAATACGAAATTTCAGCAAAATATCAACAATATCCGAATGAAGCTTCGGACCCGTGAGCAATTGGTCGTTCAACGAAGAACCATTCGTGGTTTTACAACCAGCATCAAATACTACCCTAACTTTGGTAGTTTCACTAGCCTCCTTGACCACGCAGTGGTGCGGAATGTAGTAGTGAGAAGTTTCCTCTTGGGAAGGAGGATCACAGATTTCCATTTGGTTTAAATCCAAATACTCTTGAAGACAAGCGTGGTACTCCTTTTTCAAAGTAGGGTTACGTTCTAAACGAAATTCTAATTTTCGAAAACGCGAGAGAGCGATGTCGCGGGATTGACCTAGTATAGGTGCATCTTTGAACGGCAAGGCAACAACATAGCGCCCGGTATCGTCGCGCGTATGAGTCCTTTCAAAAATCGCTTCGCTCAATCGTTCGTCTGCGGTGAGAGTTTTTTCTTCTGGTACTGCCTCCAGCTCCCAGAAACGTTGGAGGTCGCTGTCCTCGAAAAAGGAGCTATGACACACCTGGAGTGGCGGCGGGTTACCTACATCGAAAGAAACCTTTCCCATCAACAAATAACCAAATACACTATTCATTGCAATCGGTGCGTCGGGGTGACCTCTTACAATGTTACCTAACAGAATGTACGGAAGTGTATCCGCACCGAGAAGCATTTCGATGGGTTGGGCACTATGTGCGTTGAAATCAGGATCGGCTAAATACAAGTTTTTAATGTGTGGCCACGCGTCGGTAGGTACCGGAATTCTAGGTAGGCACGAAACTAGTTTCGGCAAAATTAACGCCTCAACTGAAATAGCCGGAAGATCCTGTTTACGAGGAGAAATAACGCAAGTAGTCATCCCTTTTGGATAAATCGGTTTTCCTTCACCGATCCCATAAATCGGTGAATTAACACTTTTGTAACTCAAACCTATACGTCTGGCGCATGATTCTGTCATGAAACTAGCTTGACTACCTGAATCAATCAAACAGCGCACTAAGTGTTTAGCGGAGCCATATTGAACGAGCGCGGTCGATAACATGATCATACATTTCTTTGTAGAAGATGGAACGGATGACTCACAGCTGGCACTGATCACGTGGTTTGCGCCTGGCGGCGGCGGCGCGGACGCCTGGTGAACCGCGGGTTCGAACTGGACGGCATTACCATGTTCCTCCGTAGGAGGGAAAGAGGTGGCCTGATTTGAGTGCATAGGCTGATTTGCTTGTGTTTCGAAGTGCAATAAAGAATGGTGCTTCTTTTTGCACGATTGGCATGTATATTGAGACTTGCACGATCGAAGATCGTGACCGACATTTAAACAATTATAACAAACATTTTTGTTTTTAACAAAGTGGTACCTATCGCTGGGAGTCATATTCTGAAACTTTGAACATTTAGGTAGAACATGTTGCGAATCACACAAAAAGCATTGTTTATCATTACTGTAGGTAGATTCCGTGACAGCCATTGAACGGCGCGGGCCCGGCCCTGAATGGGGCAAAACACGATTAGGTCCTACGCTGTTCGAGCGGTAGCGGGAACTAGCATTATCTCCCTTCTTCGCCTCACTTCCAGACATAATTTCGAACGTGGAGATTTCTTGTTCTAAGAACCGTATAAGTACGTCGACAGTAGGTATGTCGGAAGGTTTAGCCAGTGATAATTCAAAGCGCTTACGAACGGAGTTCGGAATTTTACGCAACAAAACATTCAATAATATAAAACTCCATGCATTAACGGGAAAACGCATTGTTTCAAGTGCTTTTATATTTTCCATGTAAACATTTACTAATTTACGCAAGCTAGCATTCGACTCATTTGTACAAGCTTCACAATCGAGAATTCGATCCAAGTGTTTAGAGGCAATCATTCTACGATTTTCATATCGATTTTTCAATATGTCTAATGCAACTGAATAATTATCATCAGTAATGGGAATTGACTTAATCAAATTATGAGGCTCGTTTTTTAATGTTAGCAACAGATAACGAAATTTCTCCGCAGGCGAGTAGGCATCGTTGTTGTGGATCAACGCTTGATACAAATCGAAATAAGAAGGCCAATCAGTGGGCTCACCACTAAACGATGGCAGGGGTAGCGTGGGTATTTTATTAAAACTATGATTTTGAGGCATCGATTGAATGGTAGAACGACTCATGCGTCTGCCCTCCTGCTCGGCTTCTTTCAATTTATTTACGTGAACCAAAATAGCATAATAACAATCATTAAAATCGTTACGAATTTTTAATTGTTCATCTTTATTGAACAACTTCGCTTTCATCAAAGATTTTTCAATTTTAGACTGAAGTTTACTAAACTTCCTTTGTTGAGCATTTAGATCGGTAGATCGTGTTTTAAGTTGAACCGGGTCGGTTGTAGCAAACAATAATGTTCTCTTAATTTCTTCTAAGATAATATCTCTTTCGAAAAGATCTTGTTCCGTAGCAGCGTCGTCCGCCATTTTGTGTTACAAATATGGCTTCGTACGAACAATGACAAACGGAAATTGAAATGAAATGTACACGTAGTGTAGCAACACAACTAATGAAATACGACGAGATTTTAACGAACAAAAATGAATCAAATGTAATGATTATGTACACGTAGTGTAGCAACTAAATTATACGTATGAGATAAATATGTACACGCGGTGTAGCAACAAAAAACAATTCTGAGAATGCACAATCTGGAGGAATCAAGACAATAATCCGGATCGAACGGATCAAAAATATGTTAGGGAAAATCAGTTGGCTGAATTGGGGAGTCACCTACCTCACGAAGACAAGTCGGCAGCTTCCAACTCAGATGGATCCACTGATGGTTTGCCTAGACACTGGAGCTTCCACGGGTGCTGGTTTGGCCTGATTCTCCGATTGGTGTATGTAGGGACACAAGGGTTGAAACGAAGGACCGTAATTCACACCGCGACTCGACAGTAATATCGGTAGGGCACGAGCAAAGTCAGAAGCGGACGGCAATGTCGGGTGCATGCGTCTACGCGTCTCTGTGTATCTCCGAGGACTCCGAGGTAGCCCGCTCGACGACCGAGGGTCACGTGAGGGGCTTGTCCACCAATTAGCCAATTAGAGAGCAGTAAAGAAATGTCAAGATCCTACCCTCAAAATTGTGCATACTTTGAAAATAACAAACTACCCTAAAGTGAAAGAAATAAATATCGACCACTCATCATCATCATCATGGTCAGAAACAAAACAACGATTTATATATTAAAATTAAAGAACCTATTCCGTCACGGAACACCCAATCTTATTTTAAGTTCACATATAGCATTTAATTTTCCTCTAGACCAGATAATACGGCCTCTTACTTCAACTTTACACTTGTAGAAGTTGGTAATAAGTACCAACAAAGTTACAGAAAGTTATCATTGCCGTAGGACTCAGAAAAACGGGAAACTTTACAGAGGCACACTTCACGGGAAATAAATGGGTCAAGTTAATTGGCAGCGATGGTGGCGATTACACGCGAGCTCTGGCTTCTTTGAGCCTGAGCTTTAAAGCTAAGCTGAGCTTTGAAGCTGTACATGGCTATACTAAGTTTTGAAGCTATACAACATACATGGCTATACTAAACTTTAAACCTAGGCCGAGCTTTCTAGGTCTTTTTCCCCTCTCTATTTAAAGTTGAGTCAACCAAACCAATAATAATTTACGAACGTATCGCTGCATCAGGCGACTAACTTAAGCTAACTAGCAGTGTGGTCATAGCATAATTTCATTAATTATTTTATTTGCGCAAGGCTTCGTATCATTGCGGGCCATGAGAGGCCTATTATTGCGATTGCCGCTTAGTGTATTCACCCCTGAAGACGCGGCGTGGGTAGGCGTCAGAGCCTAAAAGCTTATTTGTATAATGAGCAAAAAAGTTTGTGTGTAATATTCTAAATTCGAACTTATAATGGCCCACAATCAAATACCAATTTTATATTTCTTCGTATTGTTACCAACTTCACAATAAAATTGCTTTTGTGACCTGAAAGATCAGGCAGTTTCCACCCCAGTCACGAGAGCCTTGTTGACTCTTGACCCGCTCTCGCCTATTTCGACAGATATTTCAAGAGTTCTTTCAATCGTCCATCTCACAACACGGAAGCAGGGAATATGGGCTAAAGAAAATGAGAGCATCGAATAATGGGCTCAACACACTATTGAATCGAAACGCGACCCGACGAAATGCTGTAGGAAGAATTACATTGACCGACGCAACAAAACGTAATCGGGTGTTTACAATGCAGTTTCGGCCTTAGAATATTGTTAAGACTAGATTCAACTAAATACGCACGGATCGCGCAGTGTGTTTCCGGCTTTACTCGTGAGCCTCAAGTCTTGAGTTATTGGAATTCTATTTGAGTTACAACAGCAAATGTCTCTTCTCTATGACGCAAACATTTCCAAAGAGCAAGTGAATTTTATCGAATAGACGTGAAGAAAATTGAATAAATACGAACATGTTCGACTGTATTCCAGTAAATATTTTATTAAAGCTTGCGTATAGTTCCAAAGAGTACTTTGACATATCAAATAATAATATGACTTTCTCAAAAACGTTAATTAAAATGTCACAGGCTCATTATCTTTTTAAAGAGCACGTGCCTTTTTTTATCGTAAGTTTGTTTTCTTTTTCTTGCAAGTGCCATCGCTGCACTATCTTGCTTCATATTGTTTTTTCATGTCCAATGTCCAGACCTCCATAAGGTTGCCTGGAAGAGATCGCTCATCAGGATAAGAATGCCTCTTGTATATCATCTATTCTAAGCATTGTTGTCTTTCCTTTAGTTCAGGTTTTTCTTTAATTGTAATTTTCTTTACTCCACAATCAAGTGCTTGATTAAATATGATTTAATCACCGGGATTTAAATGGATTACTTTTTTCTAGCTATCCCATGAATACAGCGGTTATTTACAATCTCAATATTTATCTACGGGACTTATATCATCAAATGTAAGCAAAAACCATAAATTTTATTTTAGCAGTTATTTTACGCCGCTGAAAGAATGTCACATATTCAGTTCAGTTCATTTCAGTTATACAGAGTTAAAACTATAATGGGTTCATTTGTAAGGTTTAACAAAAGCAGCTTTTTAAAACTTTCAGTCGATAATTTTTAACGGGTAACGGTTAACGTGGTATTAAAATATTACTTTAGTTTGCCCGCTAAATGAGAATTTGTTAGGTATTTTTGTAGAACCGTTGCAAAATTACAAGAATGTTTTAATAGATAATATTCTAATTCACATGTACTCTGTCTTATATTCTCCATCTCACACCAAATTGTACTAAAAACAAACGACATAAGTACGTTAAAAAGTTAGCCTTTCTGTGTTTTCAACGCAATAAAGGTTTTTTTGCTGCGCTCATGAATAAGACTTAATTATGAATTGGACGATATCCAAGTCGAATACAACTTGATGCAGATAAAGAAGCGCATTTACCTGAATATTTGAACCCGACAAGGTAAAGGTTTCTTGGTTCACTTCTTTACTTTAAAAATATGGTCAATAGGAAATAAAGCACTTCGAGTTTAAATTATTTTGTTTTTACATCACTGACCAGTAAACCTAAGTATGGATAAACTATCGATATGAAACAGGAATTTAAAGGAATTAAGGCATTTAACATTTTTAAAGTGATGGTTGATTAAAATTATATTTTGAACATAATATGAAGAATAGAATAGAAGAATAGAAAATCGTTTATTGCCTATAAATTTCTTAAACTAAACTAGAATTAAAAACAAATAAAAACACTAATCATAGGCAAAGTAAGTAGATTCAGCTATGTGCTGCATGCAGAAAACATGCGGCGCTGATTTTCAATCTACTCCCCTCGGGTAGGTGGTCACCGAGAATTTATGTGATAATATACGTTAGTAAGCGTATCTATTAAAGTTCCGAAAACATTGCAGTCCTTTTTATCGTGTAGAAATGAAGTGAGTACAACCTTCTGTTTGATTTAAAACAGTGGAACTACAAATTAAACATATTGGGCAATATTATAAACAGTTTACAGTGTCATTTTTTAGGTCCTTTTTACCCGTTCTTGAAAGTCAACTCATGTTGATGATGATGATGATGCTCTAAAAAGCGAACAGCGCAATTCCTAAATGTACCTTTAACTCTTGGACTTACGTGGGTCTAACCCAATTTATTATTAACACCCGCACTGCGTATTCACAGCGAATGTATTGTGTGAATATCGCCCGGTTAATTATTAACGAACAGTTAGCTAACGGTTACCGAGATAATGGTCTTGTTAGTGAATTCTCACGATAATCCAGTGTCAAAGATTTTGTGGAAATTGTTTTGCTATGGACGCTCCAGGTATTTCATTGTTCTCTTTAAAATAAGTTCTTTGAGCAGCTAAGATAGGCTAACTAGAATAACATATGCAAAAGGAACTGTCAGTATTTCTGTCACGATTCAACGGCTGAAAGGATCTTAGTGACGTTTAGCTCAGATATAGAACTGTAAACTGAAAAAACCCTATCGGGATAAAAGTATTCTGTATCCTATTTTAATACCGCTAATGAGCAAACCCGTGTGCTAAAGCTAGAGTCCAACGAGCTAACCTACTGTTTCCAACTGTGTCCAACAAACTGTGCCACCTACTTTTAATCTATGGCTTTGCGGAGTTTTTGCTCCAGAAACTCGTTATAGGGCTGTACGTGTTTTCATTATATCGATGTCGATGCTCGGTCGAGTTTATCGATGTCATTGGCTAGACGTGAGCGGATAGCACTGGATTGAAACTAAACTTTATTATTCTTTTATCTTATTTTGTTTTATTGTTCATTCGGTTCTCTCTGTAAAAGATGAAATTGATTTAAAGGTTCGGATGATCATTATGAATACATAGTATGTTTCATGATGCACGTTCAGATAAATACTACTAATACCTGCTTTGAATGCTCACAAGACTTTTTTATTTGTTTAAATGGGAACTTAAATATAATTTCAAAGGAACATTTTAAAGAACAGTTTGTTTGTCTAAAGTTTGTCGAAACGATGCACCAAACACCCTGTATAAGACTCCTCAGCCATCATCTCGAGTTTTTCTTGCGACAGGGAATTAAATGATAAGAACCTCTATTTCCCTGTTCTCATAGGCTACTTTTTATCAATTTCCACGCAGGTGGGCGGGAAACATATAGTATACAAATAAAATACATTATTTTAAAAACACTCATGGTTTAGGATGTTGACTTTGTTACCATGTCGTCATTCAAATGAACACAAATACTCCTGAATCGGACATATACCTAAATCAGAATCCATTACCCTCGATTTGCGCAGTCAAAGCCACGTTTTCGGTTTGTTTGCAGAACTAAAAGCAAAGGGAATGGCGCATTCCACCAAATTAAAATTCGGAGTGGATAGCAATACAGATTGTACAGTCGCAATGAAACCACAATCAAAAGACCCATCTCGTTCGTGACTTGTACAAAATGTCAAAGTTTAATTAAGTTGCCGGAATTTCGCACGACTGTACCTACAAAATACTTTTACACCTTAGTCGCAGTTATAACTTACTTGCTGCGCCCCACAGTCTCACCCGCGTGAAAAATTATGAAATGGCTGTATTTTATTCCAGGCCTAAAACTACGTGTATTAAAAAATTCTACCGCATCCATTAAGCAGTTTTGACGTGAAGAGGCGAAAAACATCTATCCATCCACCCAAACTTTCGCATTCGCGTTGGTTTAACTCTAACCCCACTTTGTTCTAATATATTCGTCGCAACATGTACTATATAGTAAGGTCGAAACGTGTACTCTGTAGTATCTATAATACGGGATTCTTTTTATCCAAAATTAACCTCAAATAATACAGAGAAAGTCATACGAAATAACCTACATTCAACATTTGCTTCCACATTATACCTACTCCGAATATCGAACAACAGCGCGAACCTAAGGGATTGAGCTATCCGTAGAAACCCTCTTTTCATAGGATAGGTAAATATTTCTAAAGAAAACATGCTTCTACTTATAAATAACCTATGCGCGTTCTTATTACGTTATTATAAATGAGGTTAAACAATCTACATTATGATTGAAAAAGCTATTCAATCGCCAGCATAGCCAATTAGAACCGATTTTAGTGTCTTTTTATAAAGTTTTACAAGATGTATAGACGAAATCGCATGATCAAAATTAACGATTTTGACTTTTTATCACTATATTGTACAATAAAAAACTAAGGTATACGATACTTTGTAAGGGTTAATTTCTTATGAAGAAAATTACAATACAAAACTATTAGAAATAGCATTTTCAATTTTACATTTATTAGAAACAGTACTATGCAGCTAGAGTCTTGGGACGCTTCTGATTGGTATTGGATTGATCAGTTGATCTACCTATAATGATCATTATTGGATAAAATATGAGTAGGTAAGGTACGGATATTATATCGTCAAATGTAAAGGCGCTTGTCTGAGTGAGTTGGAAAGGCACAAAGCGACACGGTCCAGCGATCAAAGGGACAAACTGGCACATTCCGATTGAAAGATCAAAGGTTCTGACGACCTTACAGATTCATTTCAACTTCGATTCAGTACCTAAGTAACTTCCCGTGGGTTATTTTACCCAAATTACGCATATTTACCTTTCTTTGACTTCGATTCGGAAGGTTCAGACCTATGATATATTCACTTATTTAATTTTAGCAAATATTTTCCTATTCCGGTTCTCGGTTCCGGTTCGGATTATCTGGTAGATATATTTCTCATTTGGTAGTTTAGCAGAATCCAACATTATTTATGAATACGCACTATAGGTAACAATTAATTACAATTACAATTTATACGTTATAATTTTATATACAATTTATTTTTATATACAACTAGATGCGCCCCGCGGCTTCGCCCGCGAATATGAACTTTATACCATGTTTTAGTTACAAATCATTTGTATGGGAAAAAGAAAAGGGCTATTTTTAGGTTTTTCCAGCAATAATTCTAATTTTTCTCGCCGTAAAAACCATCCTTGAACTTCAACGAACATTTTAAAAAAAGATTTGGCCAAATTGGTCCAGGCGTTGTTGAGTTATGCGCTTACCAACACATTTTGCGATTCATTTTTATATTATAGATTTTATATACAAACAGAAAACTCATTTTAGCATACCTCCAAATCTTTTCGTAGTAAAAAAAAAACAAATTCAAGCGAATGTCTAGAACCGTACTTATCCTGAAGCAATATGAGCAGGGTTTCCAAGTGGAGTGGTAATATGGCTCAATTCATCACAAACCTTATATTAGTCCACATCTGAACATAGTCTCCTTCCAATGAGCGCCATAGCGACATTTCTTCATCTTGCCACATCCAGCAACTGCCTGTTTTTCGTATCGTCATCGCATCTGGTCCGAGGGCATCCTACACTACGTTTGCCGAGCCTCGGTCTCCGCTAAATAACACATTTACTCCAGTCTGTTCCACACAAGCTATGGCCGGCCTACTGTCACTTTAGCTTACTAATTCTTTGAGCTATGTCGATAACTTTGGCTCTCTGTCGGATATACTTCCCATTCGTTATGAATCCTATCCAAACTCCGAGTAACTATAGCTTTTTCCATAGCTTGCTGCATGTGTCTCGTTTATACCGACTTTATTCCTGCGGTTCTCTTCGTCACGAGAAATAGGGCAGCAATTTCTTTCCGCTCTTCGGACACTGACAAATACAGGTCGTAACGAGAGCCTACGGGCATAGCCTTTAAGAGGCGGTTCACAAATCTACGTTATGCTGATTTAGGTATTTCGACACCGAGTGGGCGGGGCATCGTGCTACACAAGCGAATATTGCTATAAAATCTTGATCCACCAGTAATTTTTACAAAGTTTTCTTAGGATTGATTTCGGTAGATGATTTTTTTATGTGATCAAATATCGCTTCCATAGATTTAAAAATAATTTAATAGTATCTGTTTGTCTCATCGTTTTTATGTAGGTAATTTTATTTATACTTACTATGTTACTATTACATTTAAAGTGAAAGTCTGTGTGAATGTTTGTTATAATTATTGCAGTAACTACTAATTTATTTTACCTAGAATAACACATATGAAGTATTATTTTGAAAATTAACCTTTGAAGGGGTTAAATAGGGTGGTAAATTTTGTATGGGAAATTATTATTCCTTGGTTTGAAACAATCAAAACTCAGTGCAAATAAATTTTGAAGTGAATAATTAAATACGTATTTTTATGTTTTACTAGGGCTTTTGCAATAAATTTTTAGGGAAAGAAAAATAACTTTTCCTTTTTCCTTTTACCATTACCTGAAAACCATTACGTATGTAAATAATAGATAAGCGCATCCGCTCTCCGCGTCGGCTCTAAATTCCAAAACGTGGCCTACCCACCAAAAAATCAAACGTAGTGATTATTCTCAGCCTTGGACATCGATATAGTTCTCAATTTGACAAATAAATTTACAAGCGGGCGAAGCCGTGGGGCGCAACTAGTAATATTATAATGTGAAAGATCTGTATGTATGTAACGAATAAACTCACAAAGTGACCGATTTCGAAGACTCTTTCACCATTAGAATGCTACTTATCCTTCAGCAACATGAGTATATTTATAAGTAAAAAAAGGATCCCTACTAAAACTTAAATTATCTAAAACAAGGTTTAAAAAAGTAAGTCACAAAATGTCTTTCGGCGCGTGCGCTACGAAAACTATTGATGATAGAACAAAACAATGTACTACGACTTTGCAGAACACATTATTATCTACAAAAAATATCGCTACAATATATGTCTAACTATTACAGTGACGTCATAATAAATATTCATTTAAAAAACGCCGTCATTAACGCCGTCGTCGCAAGAAAAGGCTCTTTATTTGTACCCTGGTATAATAATAATAAAATAATAATAATAATGCAGGACAATCCACACAGCACCATCTAGTCCCAAAATTAGCTAGTCAAAGCTTGTGTTATGGGAACTAGAAAACTATTATGATTATATAGGTAATACAATATGTATATGGATAGATTTTTTTTTATTACAATAAAAAAAAGTATGCGACTAATTATTATTTTTTTAAAACCGTATTGAAATACATGTTGAATTGATTAATTGATTCCAAACAATAAACTTGTTTTAATTTAAATATCGTTATTAATAAAATTTAGGGACATAAATAAGGCGTACTGATATAAATTTTTTCTGAAATTCGTAATTTATATCCTCAGTTTATACGAAAATAAAAAAAATCGCCTTTAAAGAAAAATAAACTTATAAAAATTAAAAACACACCTCAAATTCGTAGCAACATACCCTGGGTTTAGTCGAAAACGATCACGTGATCGAAATTTGTCTGGGTGTTTTTATAATAAGAAACTAGTTTTTAGCTGCAAGCAGCTCGCGTCGGTTGTGTAGGCTGTTTTTTTTTATTTAGAACCCTTTTTCGTAACCTACACTCCTGAATTGGTGCGTTACCCACACCCCCCTACACGTTTCCGTAAAAAGACATACCTTCCCCTCCACCATCAAGGAGAACAATTATGTCAATCAGTGAGTCAGTGAGTGAGTGGTAATCGAATTTTATATAAAGGGTAATTTTCCATCGCGAGCCGTTCGGGAGATATGAAAGGGGGTTCTAAAAAGGGGTCATGGGGAGGTGTTCGATTTTTTTTCTTCCTATTAAAGATCTCCCTCTAAACGATCCCGCCATCCGCAATTATCTATCGGTACGCTATCCGGTAGCAATTCAAAAGCGGGAGGTCTTTGGGGGTCAAAAAAATTTCATCCCCCACAACGATTTGGAACCTTCCACACGACCCCACAAAAATTTGACCCACCCCCCTACACGGCCGAAGAACCCCAGGGGGGGGTTCGAGGGGGTTTTCCTGGGGGTCGTGGGGGGAACGCAGCATGGCGAGCGAAGCGAGCCGTACTCGTCCCGTTGTCGCATCTCGGCTCGCTTCGCTCGCCTCGATGCTCCACCTTAAAAAACCTCAAAAATGGGGCAAAAAATAGTTTTTTTTTAAAAAGGGGGTCTGGGGGTGCATATGGGAAATTTTTTTTTTGTTTCCGCAACTATTCGTCCTCCTCTACGTGACTGCGAAAAGATTTTTTTTTCCATCGCGAGCCCTTCGGGAGATATGAAAGGGGGTTCTGAAAAGAGGTCATGGGGGTGGTCGATTTTTTTTCTTCCTATTAAAGATTATACCTTCTATACGATCCCACCATCCGAAATTATCTATCGGTACGCTATCCGGTAGCAATTCAAAAGTGGGGGTCTTGGGGGGTCTTGGGGGTAAAAAAAATGTAACCCCCCAAAACGATTTTGAACCCTCCACACGATCCCACCAAAAAATCTGACCCACCCCCTACACGGCCGAAGAATACCAGGGGGGGGTCGAGGGGGTTGTCCTGGGGGTCGTGGGGGGAATGCAGCACGGCTCGCTTCGCTCGCCGTGCTGGTTCCCAGTGTCGCATCTCGGCTCGCTTCGCTCGCCTCGATGCTCCACCCTATAAAAAACCCTTAAAATTGGCCAAAAAACGGTTTTTTTAAAAAAAAGAGGGTCTGGGGGTGCAAAGGGGTCAAACTTTTTTTGGTTTCCGCAACTATTTGACCTCCTCTACGCGACTGCGAAAAGACTTTTTTTCCATCGCGAGCCGTTCGGGAGATACGAAGGGGGGTTCTAAAAAGGGGTCATGAGGGGGGGTCGATTTTTTTTTCTTTTCTATTAAGGACTTAACCTTCTATACGATCCCGCCATCCAAAATCCTCTATCGGTACGTTATTCGGTAGCAAGTCAAAAGCGGGGGGTGTTGGGGGTCTTGGGGTTCAAAAAAATGTCAACCCCCAAAACGAATTCTAACCCTCCATACGACCCCACAAAAAAATCTGACCCACCCCACCACACGGCCGAAGAACCCCCGGGGGGTCCTAGAGGGGGTTCGAAATTTAAAAAAGTCGAAATTTTCCCAAACTTACACCCCAACCCCCCTACACATTTCCGAAAAAAAAACCATACCTCCCCCTCCACCAACAGGGAGAACAATCATGTCAGTCAGTGAGTGAGTGAGTCAGTGAGTGGTAAACCAATTTTATATAAAGGGTAAAATTAAATAATACCATACCTTGCTTTCTTCAACGATAGAATATTAATTTTTTTTTTGTTTAGTAACTCATTTCTATTTATTTTTCCCATTTCGGCTTGTGATAAACCTCAGTTATAATAAAAATAACTATCTGGTATAATATGTAATAATAATGTACGAATTTAAAAATTATTGAAATATACTATGCAAATGTAAATATTTACAACGATCAAAACGTTCCAACTCGCTCATAAACGCAGCATTTTTTGGGCGTTTCGTCCGACGGAGAGTGCGAGCAAAAGTGACATAGGTCCACCTTCGACAAGCGCTCGCGCGGTACTGAGGGCAGATTGCCGGCACAATGAAATATATACCTTTTTTAATAAATTCATTAAAAAAAATTAGTTGGGATTTAAAACGTAAAATTAATATTGTAGTTTGAGAAAACAATGAAGATTATTTTGGTATAAAATTTATGTCAAAATGATGTAGAACTTTGGAGATATTAGGGTTTGTTTCGAAGCCTTTTCGATCGATAGTTAACCTCGGTTCAGATTTTTTTCCCTTCATATAAAGGCATATAACGAAAATGTATTTAATTATTATTGAAGAATGGGATATTTGTTATCTTAAAAAAAATAGTTTTATGGTCTATATTCAATGGAATCTTCAAATTAGAGCTCCCAAAACAGGTCTCCGAGCGTTTTTGCCTAAACTTGCATCGGGAGAATGATTATAACTAAATAACCAAATAAGTTATCTAAAATCTGTTTAATTATTACTGAAGTTGAGGAAACAATCTACTATTAACAAGGAATTGTTATTTCAAGCAGCGAACGTAAGCTATAGAATTTGGACGACGAATAAGTGCATTTTCGCGGTTTTTCGTAATAGGGGCCTTAATCCACATACTAAGCTTTATTGCCAGGCGATAAGGTCTAATTTAAAAGATATCATCTTAAAGTAGGTACTATTTCAGCATGACGACCATTTTTTTGTATGCGGGTGAATAAAAAAGTTCTGTCTGAAACGTATGTACCTACTTATCTGATATATTTTTAAAGGTTGGAAAAGTCAGATGCGAAATTACCCTACCTTACACTAGGTACCTACCTAATTTTGAATTTATTTTTATAAAAAATAAAATGGTACCTATCGTTTTAACACAAATAATTTTTTGCAATACGATAAATGAAACTTCTGAATACAATTTCTGTACACAATTAAAGTGTCCACACACTGAAGCCGGAGGCGGAGTGGAGGCGAAGGCGTGCGGGGAGGGGAGTTGTAGGTATTCTATTGAATCATATGAAAGCCTACACACACCGCAGGCAGTGGCGGCGCGGTGCCGCCATAGGAAAAACCGGCACGCCTTTGCCTCCGCTCCGCCTCTCCGGCGGCGCGGCGCGGCGCGGCGGCGCGTGCCGTGCGTGGCCAGTGTGTGGAGACTTTTAAAGCGACCACTAGGTACCTAAGTACAACACAAAGAAACGACAATTACGTTTCTTTAAACACCTTTGAGTTAGATAATCTTATTTTCCTTGAAGTTTTACCTTTTTTTTTCACAGCATAGATCCGTGAATAAGTGAGTGCGGCCATGTCAGTTTTCTCTCTGACAGTGACATTTTTGACAGTTTCTAAACAAAACATCAAAGGTGGAATACAGGTGGAACAGGTATTCTACCTTTACAAGATTAATGAGTACATAATAATAAGATAAAGGTAGAGAGAGATATAGCTTTTTTTCTGAATGTGTAAGTTGTTATTATTGTGAACTGAAGAGGAGTACCACTAACTTTTAACTGGGTGTAATAATTTAAATTATCTTTTTATTTGAAAGCTGGTGCTTCTCATGTAGCATATAAATAAAGATCAAGATCTCACCAGTAGTTTTTGAGTATATGAGTTTATCTTTAATAATAAGTGAAATTTGAAGTCGGTTTTTGTAAGCTATCTATTCTAGGTCTGTGTATAGTCTAGGACTGTGTCGTTAATATTTTATCGATGAAATTGAAGAAACTCTATTTATCTTTTTTTAAGGTGTCAGTAAAAGCTGGTGGCATAATTTTGGATTTAGTGGGGATTTAGTCGATAAATACGATAAATGATTGCAGGCACGCTAATCCTGAGGTTACTAAATTCGATTAATTGCAAAATATCGATAAATTAGCTAGCTTAACAATCGATAAACGTCCGGTTTATATAACTTGACGTTTATCGATGTTGTTGTACTATCGATAAATTAGCTTTCGTTTACTTACAACATTTGTTGTTTTTTGTTGAATATAAAAGCTCGCTCCGAATTTGGACGACATTGTAAATATTCAGTGTTTATTCATTAATAAAAAGTTACACTGACGGATTTTTATGAAAAACTAGCTGCGTGAGCTTCACCCATGTGGAAATTGATGATTGTGTTTTATTCCATGCCAACAACTACGACTATTAAAAATTCAGCATGATCCGTTTAGTAGTTTTGGAGTGCAGAGGTAACAAAAAACTATTCATCCAAACTTTCGCATTTACATACACTAGCGACCCGCCCCGGCTTCGCGCGGTTTTATTATACGTTTAAACTTTCCTCTTGAATCACTCTATCTATTAAAAAACCGCATCAAAATCCGTTGCGTAGTTTTAAAGATTTAAGCAGTCAAAGGGACATAGGGAAACAGGGACAGAAAAAGCGACTGTTTTATACTATGTAGTGATGACGAAGCTGCGCCAAGCTGAAACCCCATGTTTTGTTCCAGGCTTAGGTTTGGCTTAGGCTTTAGGCTTTTTTAAACTCCGTTTATTCAATATTTCAGCCCCATCCGTTTAGTGGTTTTTGCGTAAAGCGTTTTCAAATATCCATCCAAACTTTTGCAATTATAATATTTATTAGTGTGATAAGCTCGTTTGCTTCTGAGTCGCTACAAACCCTGTGTAGCTTGCCTAAGGATTAGTTTCGTAAATAAAACAGGGCAACTAATTGTGTCGCCGCCCTTGTACCGACCTGCCTGACCGCTTTTACGGCAGTTTTACTGTTTGCAATCCAACTTGAAGTGCTAAACTCAGCAAACAACAATAATGATCACGTTCGGAACATTGCGGCGCGTTTATGTTTATGGCTTCATCCTATTCGTTTGCACCTGTTTTGAATAGACGAGTGAATGGAGTGGATTGTAAGTGAAACTAGTTTCAGGGTTTAGTGATGATACCACGCCAATGACACATACATTCTGAAGTGCAGCTTAGTTCTCTAGGTTGCGTTGCACTAATAAGACTGGGCAGTGCATGCCTTATTAAAAAATCTTGCAGTTCCTAGCAGCTGGGGTAAATGGCGTACACATAAACATGAACGCTGCATATTCAAGGGTTAAGATTTAGCGATCGACAGAGACCTACAATGGGTGGTACTCTTTTAATCGCTTAGAAGATGTTTCTGGCAGACATTTGGATGCAACTAAAGATGTCATTGGGGTTCCAATCTCATATCATTGGCGCCCGTATCCATGTAGCATTTCTACTACTGTAATACTGTAATACTGTAATATTTTAGAATTTATTTCAACTTTTCATCTTTCCCCATTTACATTTAACGGGGTAAGACAAACATATCAAAGTCTTAATCTTGACCCTTTTTCAGATTTCATACTAAAAGCCAGATATCCTCAAACTGTATCTTTGTGTAAGTTTCAACAAGAAAAATAAGAAACAAAAAAAATATTGCTGAAAGTAGTAAAACAAAGTATAACAAGAATAGGGTATGCTAAGAAATGTGAAATAAAAAAAGAAATCCAATAGAAAAAGAAAATACTTTAAAAATTACAAAAGAAAAAAAAATAAAGAATTATTAATGGTGAAAAAAAAAAAATTCATATAGGTTTCATGTGAAATAAAAAAAGTTTTCAGTTTTTATATAATTTTTCATTAATAGAAAATATTTTTTTTTCTTCAGTCAAAACTTATTTAAAAACTTTATTAACAACGAAAATTACAAGCAAAGGAATAGAAAAATTACAACTAGTATTTACAATTGAAACCATTGAGCTAACTGCAGACGGTTGCAAACAGTCTAAAGGTAGCTCAATTGATCCATGTCAATATCAGTCGGAAGCGTCCCCAAGACACTGGCTGCGCAAATTGGCTGCAAAGTTTGAGAATCTCTTCTTCAATCTTCCCCCAGTGGGGTTAGTTCGGAATATATTATATTTTTAAATTTGTTATATCTTTGTTAAAAATAGCTATTTTGGCACTACAGTCAGTTACAACTTTTTAAATTACTTAACACTATAGACTTAGGACCATAAACTTTGCCTAGGACCTGCCTAAGACACGTTTTAACGATTTTTTGAGATTTTGAGATTTTTATTCGATCTTACCCCGTCACCTTTTCATCTTCCCCCTGTTTCAATTAAGTAAAAATAATATTTTTAATTACAGTTTTCTACTTTTTGGACAGCTTTATCAGGCTGTTATTGACATATTATAAAAATCTAGTCTTTACCCTCTAATTATGTCTAATTAACTTTTAGCTAAAGTTAATATCTATTCTTCTACATGGATTCAAAAACAACACTGACCATCTCATCAAAAAACCGTTCGATCTTGCCCCCACTCACTCTAATAAAGTTTTCCAGGGAAAAAAACTATTTATGGAACTATTTAGTTATGAATAAATAAATAAGAATATCCATTAAACTTTACAATAAGTATCTGTGTCTTTTTCATTGAAGTTTTAGTAAGTATTATTAACTTTATTTAACTTTTGGAAAGAGTTGTACGCTTTTCAATAACTCGGATTATGACATCACTTATTTCGAAATACATTTTTTTTTTTTAAACCGGAATAATTAGGAGTGATGGTTGACGATGATTGAAAATAAAAGTTAACGTCCTACGATCCTATCTCGTTAAATTTTCACTTCTATATCTATCCTATCGATAAATTGGTACAGACAGAGCTTTTGGTTCTTTTGTTAAGATCTAGCCTACGACAACTAGGGTAATTGTCACATCAAATAATAACGAGTCAACATTTGGCACCATTTCGTGACTTTTACTGGCATTGTACGCGAAACACAAACGCGCTTCAAAAACGGTATTTCGTATTGGCGTCACCAATTTCTAATTTATTCACCTTAAAAATTCATAAACGCATTATATTGGCGTTGTAAAGGAACGATGTCTATTTATGAGATCTACGTATCGGTTAAATGCCTAACTGGAAACCTGTATAAAATATTGGAAAAATGAAAAAGAATTAAAATTTTATTTAAAATATCGTGCCTATTTAGCTGTGCCATCCGCAGAATAATAATTATAGTAATATTGAAATCTAAAAAGTTTATCTGTACCTATGGATATTTATTACTCTGTCAAATAATAACTACTGAACGAATTGGGGTGAAATTTCAAACTAAGTAATAACTAAGTAATAATCGTCCCAAAACAGGGTAAGGGGGAAAATATATTATTGCATGGCAATCTCAATATTATAAGTAGGTAGGTAGATATTATCATAAATTGGGAAGACGTAAATTTGAAAACTAAGGTTCGTTACGAGACAATAGGAACCGTATAGGTAGTACGTATAGATTGTGATTAGTTTACGATGGCGAAAAAAGATATCGTTTCTTTCAACGTAATTGAATATTTTCATGGTCGTACGCTATGTACTTGAATCTTTGTTTCATTTGAACTCAATTTTAGTTTTCGAATGGTTCTAGAGATTTGACGGTGACTTTTTAAAAACGGAATTTCTTTAATTTTTTTTTTTAATGTGTAAGCGAGGTTGAAGTTCAAGTCTGAAACTTTTTTCGTAATTAAACTGTGTAACTTGTACTAAGCATACTAAATGGATTAAGCTGGAAATTGCACACATACAGTTCTAAGCCTGGATGAAGAACTGCATGTAAGCCGCGGATAGAACCTATTATTGAAGGGTTATGTTTAGTAACAAAGAAAATTACAATTAATGAATTGCAACAAGTAAGAAGTGGTATTTACAATTAAGCTAACTGCTGTTGCAAATAATCTAAGAGTAATTCAACTGATCCATATCAACACCAGTAGGAAGCTTCCCCAAGACACTGGCTGCATTACCACGCTGTATGGTAATGCTGATGCGCTGAGCCAGATACTCACCAGCTCTCGAGTCACACGTCGCTTCTACCAGAATTTCAGATATCTGTATTTTTTTTACCCGGAGTGCCTCGTTACCTAACAGACCATCTGTCATGTTGTTTTAATTTAACACAAACCCATGGAGCACTAGAAAATATTACTTCAACAGTCTCAAAGTACAAAACTAAGTTTGGTTTGGAGTTGCGTTGCGGATGACCTCAAAGTTGGTGGGTAAGTTGGTAAGTAGATACTTGAGATAGTCGTGGCATGTCAGGAAACAAGTAAACTTAATACTTAGCTTCACGACTTAACATTTCTAGAATTTGTGAAACGCCTTTAACTAAGTACTCACTTTGTTTTATAATTCTAGATATTTTTGTAAATAAAAGTTTTATATGAGACTACGCCGCAGTTTTAACTTTTGTGGTCTCCTCGTTCAACATGTAACATATCAAACCTTTTATTTGTCCCAATAAACGATTTTGTATTTGTGTTTTTTGTATTTTTGTTTTATATAAACCAATTATGTAATTTATATCCAACTAGCGACCCGCCCCGGCTTCGCACGATTTTATTTTATACGTAGGTATAAACCTTCCTCTTGAATCACTCCATCTATTAAAAAAACCGCATCAAAGATTTATGCATTCAAAGGGACATAGGGAAATAGGGACAGAAAAAGCGACTTTGTTTGATACTATGTAGCGATAATTTGATGATGCTTTGATTATTGGAGCAAATCACAAAAGTCGAAATAAACTTTTGTTTTTGTAATCTTCTACCTATTCTTGATCTGATTATTGAAGCTAGTGTTATTTTAGACCACAGAAGGAAAAATTCATAAAATAAATAAAATATTTAGTTAAGTATTTATAAAAATAATTGCAACATGTCAGTTTTATGTGCAGTATTTTACGTGCGTAAATGTGTGTTTTTCTTTTGATCTAAAACAGTGTAACATCTAATTAGTTCTAATGTTTCCTTCCTTGGAAACAAAAATAAAGCTTGTTATAACAAAAACTAACAGCAATATTTTTTCGTGCTTGGAAAGGATAATTTCATTTCCAGAAGCATTAAGTACCTTACATAAGAAGAAATAACTTGGCGACTTTTAAGGCTGTAAAGGAGTATTTGGAATATCGCGAATATCCTATTGGATGTATTAAATATAACAATAAAACAAATTCGGATTCGTTACACTACTATTTACAAATCAAGAACGGCTCAAAATCATCAACAAAAGTTCGGGTTCCGCACAAAATCATAAAATTTTACGTGGGCGAAGCCGTTGGTAGTTTTGAATAAAATAGGATATAATTAACGTTTGCATCAACATTTCTTGTGCAAAATGAATTCCAGTCTCTCATTAAACATCGCAACATCTTATTAAATAAATCCCTATTTTAATTTGTCGTTTTCGTAATCGTCGTTTTCCTTATCGACTACCACCTAAAACGAATGTCAAAACCACAACACCTCGCCACAGTATAATGAGTGCTTTTCCATTCTCTTTAGGTGTATTTCTGTTCCATTACCACCTCTGAAACTAGCTCTGAAAGGTATTTCGTCCGTCGATTCTAACCCAATAAAGCCCGCACTCTAGAGTCAGTAACGTCAAACATTGGAACCGTTGGAATTTTCCTTTTAGAATGAAATTGTTTCGATAACATTTTCAATGCGACTTCTAGGAGCTACTTGCAATGCTTATAGTGTATTTGAAAGTTACTGATCAGATTTTGAACAACATGCTTTTTTTATTTTTTGTAAAAGAATAAAGATAAACAACGACAACAAACACTCTGTCCTACTAAAATTTAAATAAGTACCTAGTCTAATCTGAATTTAGGCTTGCTACAAAATATGAGATTCTGTAGAGGATAAAAAAACATCATATATAATAGTTAATAGATATAATAGATAATAGATCAATCAAACTTTAAGGGCTCAAACACAAAACTGCGAGCTCGCATCGCATCGCAAATATCTCCGAGCTCGCACGATAACGTCAGATCTCATTTGCATCGCGCATTCCTGTCATATTACGTCATACTTGGTGACCCCCATTTTAGTCCGCTCTGAGACAACTTTAGCGAAAGATGCGCGGCGCCTGAGCCGCCTTCTTTGTGTTGTAAAAAAAAACTGCTTCAGTTCTCAACTCATAGTAATTTCGAGTAAAATAGTTCCCTTCAGTGTTCATAATCGTATTAAATGGATGAATCCAGAATCTTCTTTTTCTTTTATATCTATTTAACAATAACAGCAGTGCAATTGGACCGATTTATGCAAAAATGATCCAACCCACAACCTAGTCAATTTCGAGTTTTTTTAACCTATGTAATCAGTATAAGGTATATTTTAACATATCAAAGACTCACACCTCTATGTTCACAATTGTTATTTATTTATTTATTTATTCATGCCACTTGAATCATTTTTGTGTTGCTTTGGTTACCCTAACATATAACCGTTCTATTTTGCTACAATGATTCAAACTATAATATTAAGCTGGTCCATCAGTTCAAAGAGCTCAGAAAGCTATAGAAAGAGCTATGCTCGGAGTTTCTCTGAAGGATAGAATTCGTAAAGAATACATCCGAAAGAGAACCAAAGTTATCGACATAGCTCAAATAATTAGCAAGCTGAAGTGGTGGCAGTGGGCCAGCTATATCTCGCGAAGAACCGACAACCGTTGGGGTAAACGTGTTCTTGAGTGGAGACCGAGACTTGGCAAACGTAGTATAGGACGCCCTCCGGCCAGGTGGGATGACGATCTGCGAAAGACTGCTGGCAGATGCTGGATGCGTCAAGCTGAAGACAGGGAGCTATGGCGCTCATTAAGGGAGGCCTATGTCCAGCAGTGGACTAATATAGGTTGATTATGATGATGATGATATAAAACAAGTTAAGCTTTGACAAGTTAATATTTGAAATTGCTATTCCATCTAAGTACGTAAACGAAATAAACCATAAAGTTCAAAACACACAGAAGCCGGAGGCGTGGCGGAGGCGAATGAGTGCCGGTTTTTCCTATGGCACCGCGTTCGCCACGGCCTGCGGTGTGTGTGTAGGCTTTCATAGGATTCCATAGAATACAACTCGCACGCCTTCGCCTCCGCCACGCCTCCGGCTTCTGTGTGTTTCGTACTTTAACGAAAAATAAATAAATAAAATAAAATAAGTACAGGGCCAGCAGATTTAATATTAGATACCAGATGATTGCATTGATTAATTTAAGAAACCGAAGGGAAGCTGCAATAATAGACGATGTAGATGGTTTATGTGATGAACCTTATTCTGATTTGGACGAGGAGTAGAGTAGGGCCAATTTTGTTTGTTTTGTCTTTTAAAACACAAAAATGATTACTAATTTTTATCACACTTTGAATCATTTTTGCATTTTAATTTTTGCACCCTACATAGCTCTTTCCATACAAAATTAATTTTGTAATAATGATCCAGGCGCAAGTTTTCCCAATTTTCTACTAAACTATTACAATTTATTCTTTATATTATTTATAGCAAAAAAGTTGAGTTTACATAGCATTAAATTAAATTAAAATAACAACATTTTGTATTACAAAGCTAGAGAAATACCGCCACAAACTTAAATATCGATTATCTCGAAATGAGGTTTGTGTGGGTTGGATCATTTTTTCTTAAATCGGTTCAATTATGTTTTTGGGATCCATCTTACGCTTCCTAAAAACACGTCCAATACGGCTGACTAAACTTGAAGGTATGGTTACCCTACAAAACGGTTCGCCGCACAAATTCGCATCGCAGAAATTCGCAAATCAAGTTCGTGTGACATCGCATCACATCGCATCGCATCGCACCAAATCGCACCAAATCGCAGTTTTGTGTGGGAGCCCTAAATACGAATAAATGATGTGGTAGTAAAACCGCAGAGCTGAAATAATTAACAACACCCAACAACTAGAAAACAAAACAATAACATAACTTAAGAACTAAAGCTTACCGGTAAAAGTAAAACTGGAAACTTTATAGCTGCAAATTCATTAGAACATCTTCAATCTTCAAACATGGAACACGAGAGAGCGTTGCAAATATTTATCGATGAGAAAAGTATTATTTTTTACTGATGAATGTGCTAAGAGACGAGATTCTCCACGTCGGGCAAGCGCGCGCGAGCTTCGGCCACTAAAGCCAGCAATACACTGAGAGACAGAATAGACCGCACGCTGTGAACCCCTCCGACAATGACTTTCGGAACTCTCCTCCCTCAACACTTAGCCGATTTATCACGCTTGTGCGGCTAGACTATCCGACCACAACTAAACTTAGCTCATAGACCTTACAATCATTCTTATACAACAATTCCACTAAAGAATGTAGAACTGATCGCGTTCACAGAACCGCCACTGACCGCAAAATGTTGCAGCTAATGACTTTAGAAGAACAAGAGCTTTGTAAAATTGGTCTCTCCAAAAAAGGTGATTTGATGCAACCGTTGCGGTTATTTTATAAGATTTTTAGCTTGAATGGGAGTTCGATGAACTCTAGGTGGGTCCAGTTACAACGGTCCGTGTTTATTTGTAAAAAAGTTAGCGAGTAAACAGGTGCTAGGGCTATTTGTATACTCCGTCGATCTCTGACTGCCTTTGCTTATATCTAATTGAAACTGTTAGCGTCTTACTTTTTAAAAACAAAGAAGAATCAACAATTTATTTTAATTTTTTATGTACGGAGAATTCTTCTATATTCTAGATATATTTTCTAATAATCCAAGCCCCCACGATACATATTATTTTTAATAAGTATCTAGGTAGGTAAGTACGGTATATCAATCAATCCTCTTCGTATTCAAAAATGATCATAAAATTACAAATTTACAATTGACTACCTACTTTATTTTTTTCATCACTTTGCAAAATTAAAAACGAGTTCTCAAAACGAACGTCTGCATTTTTTAACAAGGTATTAAATACGTTTGTATTTATTTTCTACGTGCCGTTAACCTATATAAATTTTATCAAGATCTGAATGATTTTTAGTATCGTGAATAATGCGTATTTATTTATTATTATATTGACTTTGATTATTAATGAATTCTCATTTTACGGCTTATAGTTTTTTAAAAAGCCATACTATTTTTATCCCTAGATCGGTTAAGGTCGTGAAATATTTCTTTATTTTTATTAGTTTACCATATATCCAATTGGTTACGGACTTATGTAGTGCTTTTATTGCTTTACAGTTCTAAGGTTTTACAACCACGAAATGTCACATTTGTAATTTTTTATTACTAAATTATTGAGAAACCTAACGATTTTTCATTGCTAGTGTATGTTATTAAATTAAGAAGTTATCATATCGCAATACGTCAAAACTGACAGTTAATTTACAGAGAATACTAAAGTTTGCGAAATAATTATTTTCTATTGTAACATTTCCTATTGTTAAAAGTTCAAAGTGAACGTCAAAATCTTTATTCTTTCATAAGCAGCATCTTAATTAATGTACTCATGGACCGAAATGAATTAGGTGTATTGTGATGTGTAATGGAATCAATTATAGGCTTCGTTAAAAATAAGTATTTTTTTCAGAAAAAAACGTGCGTGCAAGCGTGGAGTTTCATTATTCGTGCCGCTATATTGACCCTATTTCACGACCAAGTCCTATTGTTTTATTACAAACAGACGGACCAAAGTAAATTTCTAATGAAAGTGAATATTGAAGTGAACACATAAAGCGACAGAGCAGCTGACTGCTGGTTCTTGAACTTCTTTGTTTTTATCCAAAAGTATTTTCTAAACTTACTTTTCAGATGATTTGATGAAAAAAATACAACAATTTTACCAAAAAAAAAATCGCACAATTCGACGCAAAAAAATAAATTCTTACAAATCTACTGAAAATAAATAAGTTTATGCATAGTTAGTTAAAATTTATTAATTGGACGTGTAATATTTTTCTATTACCAATAAATGAACTATGAACTATACAAATAATAATTCTGGACAACACAGCTTCATGTAGCTCCAAGCTAAGCAAGAGCTTGTGTTATGAGTTCTATATGACTGATAAACTCAATACAATCTATCAATTGTTTATCCTAGGTACCTACCACCCAGAATTTTGAAACAAATATTGTAGATTGTATAAAAATTATATCATACAAATACTTGCATCGAAACCGCTACCTCATGAGTCCAAGGCAGACCTTCGCCCACCGCGCCACTGAGGTCGTCAAACTCAGTCACGTCAGGATTTCTTGCTGTGTTTTCTACAAACCCTAGTAATAGACTTGCTCATTATTCACCTAAATTATTGATGTAGAAAAACTATAAGCAGCATCATTACAAATTATGTCTCGTCGTCCAAATATACTGCAGGTACAGAATAGGTTAAATAAAACTGGCAAATAATAAGTGGCCTAAATAGTCGGGCAGAATGGTCAGGGAATTTACGAAATTACTATTTTCAGCTTTATTTAGTAGAAAATCTGTTAAATTCAGTACGGCAGCCTCATAAATTAGGGCACGACCTAATTAATACTGCTTAGTGCCTTCGTCCCGGGACCATAAATATCTAGGCTCGATTCCCATAAGGCAAAAATAAATATTACAAAGCTAGCATAACTGTTTTGTTTTCTTTTGTGCTTTATTTTCAGATTTGATGGTCCATTTGATGCAGTTTGCGATAAGTTTTTTTATAGACCTATTAACTTATAACAGAAACATATTGATCGTCATTTTCGTAGTTGGCTGCAGAATGAAATGTTTATTCTGTACCAACAGTGCCAGCTAAGATATTATCATTCACGATTAAGGCGCAAACAGTAGCTGAATGGTCATTTTTGGAGGCTATCTACTCATAGAGGAGTCAACTTTATGAGCTGAAAAAAATATATGACTTTAATTGACATTTTATCTATAAATGGAACGTACAAAAATGTTCTACGTGTTCATTTTCCCTGTGAAAAAAATTCACAAAGTTCAGCTGTTTCGGACTTTAAATTTGTATCTACTTCTAAACGACTTAGAATTTTGTACTTTTTTTTTCACCTAAATGTCGGCAAGAACTTTGTCTTCAATTGGTACGTACGATTTTGCGATGCGACGGTTTTTCACCTTGTAAATATTATTTTTCTAGTTTTCCGTAGGATTAGTGGGCGTAAGTGGTCGCGCGGGCGACGGGCGGCAGTGCCTCGCTGGCTGTTGTACGGGGAGGTTGTGCTTGTCTGCCTAGTGCTCGCACACCTTACTCGTCGAATTTATGTTTTTAATAATTGATTTTATTTGTTCTAAGTTGTGCGCGCATGGACGCTTTAGACGACCCATGTGGCGCGGTGGGCGAAGGTCCGCCTGCGACGCAGGAGGTTGCGGGTTCGATTCCCGCCTCGGAATAAATTTGTGCACGATCTGTAGGAATTTGTTTCGTTGGTCTGGGTGTTTAATATGTATACTAAAAAAATATATCTATCTATGTATATATTGTATTAAAAATATATTAGTTATCTAGTACCCATAACACAAGCTTTGAGTAGCTTACTTTGGGGCTAGATGGTGCTGTGTGGATTGTCCAGCATTATATTTATTTATTTATTTAGTTTAAATAGTTTGTAAAAATATAAGAAAACCGACTGTACATAAGCTGTACATCACCTGTACATAAATATTTATTTTTATCGCGCAAGGACGCTTTTAGTGCTAAGTTACTTTTATAATACCCTCGCCCTAAATATACTTTGACTGCTCAGTGTTGTTGTGTGTACGTGTAGGTGAATTATAAAGAAAATCAGTAAGCTCAAGAAGACCAGAGCTCTGAAAGCCCAAAAGTTGGTGGAAATAATGTAAGTATACCTAACTACTTCCTTCCTACCTACGTTTATTTTATTTCCCTAATTTTGTGCAATTGCTACTATTAGCAATATTAGATTTATCATGTATTTTTATAGGAGATCGAAGAAAAGGCTAATCCATCAGAAAGAAAATATTCAGACAATGGACGGTGAAAATGATGTCAAGTAAGGAACTACAAAGTTTATAATAGTATATTGGAAGTCTATGGTGTCCGCTTTCCATCGTCCAGCGTAGTACCAGGTAAAAATAAATGAACGAAGATGTAAGTAGGTATCTACCTAAATACCTACTTCTTATTTATCTACTACTCATTTATTACATATCTTATACTATTATTCATTTACAGATGTACAGTGACTGAGCAACTTGAAACTGAAGAGGAAATGCCAAGTATGCTAGAGGTAAAATATCCAGTACTTAGGACCTAGCTAATATTAGTAGTATGCTGTGATGTAATAAAATATGTAAGTATGACAATTATGTTCATGAATTTCATCAGAATTCTAGTATGGTACCTACACTTCGTGAAAAGGCAGCCGAGCAGACTGAAAGCTAATAAGTAAATACCTGTAGATACTTAGTCACAACGATTTATGTCTCTCCGAAGTGAGACACTAGTAGAGGATTCGATCCCGGTCTTTATTTTCAATCCCGGGATTTGGGGATTTGTGAAAGGCGATCCCGGGATCCGTAGACAGGTAAATAAAATCGAAGTAATATATGAAAATCAACTTTTATTTACTTTCAAAAACAAAGTAAAAATCAATTAAAACCACAATTACTTCTTTTTTCAAATAATTAATAATATAATATAAATTTTTTTTATTCTACTTTTTTACGGTAGATGATATAAAATACAAATTTAAATAACCACATAATGGTAACGTCATCAGCAGTGATCGGATATTCAGGCGTTTATTTACCTAAACTTTGAGTGACGACAGAAATCAGAAATCAATATCTTTATTTCTTTAGGCTTACAAAATAAGCACTTAGACAAGTCAAATTTAATACTATAGGTACATAATTATCAAAATAATATAAAAAATAATGTGATAATTGATTTTCAGTTCGCCTCACTTTTTTGTCCACTAGTGGAGGAGGCGAAATAGAAACCACTAGCATGTGTATAACTTATGTGTCTAATACATGTTTGCCTTATAAATAATTCAATACTATTGTCGACGTGGAACTGAGCGACATCTGGCCAAGCACTAACGTCATTGATGTAATCATTTATGGAGTAAAGCCTTCTTGATAAGATTTAGTTTTATGTACTGTTTAAACCTACGAATAGAAAGTTCAGTTGCTTCAGATGGATGATTTGAGTTGGGATTTCTCTAACATTTGGTAACATGAATTTTATACATTTTGTTTTTTTAGCATTAAGTAAGAGGTTATTAGCGGTAAACCAATTTAGTATTTGTGAAAGCGAATTATTTACATCGTCATAATTATATTTATTTCTGTCTACTCTAAAAATTAGTGATGTATCATCAGCAAATAAGACTATATCACAAAGATCTTTTGCTAGAAAGGGGAGATCATATACGTTTACTAAAAATAAAAAGGGACCTAATATTGAACCTTGGGGTACGCCTAATTCAATATTTGAGCCCGTAGATCTTTCTTTACCAACATCTACTTTATGAACTCTATCAGATAAATATGATTTCATAAGATCCAGAGCCTTTTTCTTAATTTCTTTATGTTTTAATTTCTCAATTAATGTACTATGATCAACACAGTCAAAAGCCTTAGAAAGGTCACAGAATACACCAATAGCGTTTTTGGCTTTATCCCAGGCCTTCAATATATGCCTTAATAGAACTGTACCAGCATCCGTTGCCGATCTACCCTTGGAGAAGCCAAATTGGTTTTCATGAAATAACCTATTAAGATTGAAGTGAGAGGTTAACTGGGTAAGAATATTTTTTTCAAAAACTTTACTCATTGCTGGAAGTATTGAAATCGGTCTGTAATTGGCCGGATCGGTGTGGCTACCAGATTTATAAAGAGGAACTAACTTACTATATTTCATGAGATCAGGAAAAATTCCTGCGTCGACACAGTTATTGAAAATATAGGCCAAACAAGGAGCCATTTCCTTAATAATTGAACTTAATACTTAGGTGGATAAACCCCAGAGATCCTCAGTATTTTTAATGTTAATTGATTTAAAGGTTTTCACTACATAATCAGCATTTACATAACTAAAGTTAAAGCTCTCATTACATTTAGCAACTGAAGGTTCTAAAAATTTAACAGCCATTGATGCTGATGATTTTAGAGACTGGGTAACAACTTTAGGAATAGTAGAAAAGAATGCATCAAAAGCATTGGCAATATCTTTATCATGTATAAGACTTGAATTATTAATTTTTAACCTTACAAATACAAAATACAAATACAAAAACCTTTATTGGAAACAGAACTTATGTCTACGGTACAATTGAGGGCTGACTACCGCAAAAGTTTAAAAAACTGTGTAGCGGAGTCAGCGCCCCCCTTCGTTGGTACAATATTTGTTTGTGTTCCAGCTTAAGGGTAATAAGCCTAAATAAAATTAAGTTAAGTTAAGTTACATTATATAGTACATATTTAATAACAGTTATTTCCTTTGTGTATAGGGTTTGTGAATTTGTGTGTGTGTGTGTGGTGAGTGATAGTGTATGTGAGAGTGGGGTGCTCCTGAGGACACCGGGCTCATAAGAGTCCGGGCAACAGGAGTTACCCATGTATGCATGTGTAATGTGTGTGTGTGTGAAAGTGAGTGTGTGTGGTGAGTGATAGTTTATTTGAGAGTGGGGTGCTCCTGAGGACACCGGGCTCATAAGAGTTCGGGCAACAGGAGTTACCCATGTGTGCATGTGTGATGTGTGTAAGTGTTTGAGAGAGTAACTTTGTAGGATAGAGTTCATTTTTGATATTTTAAAATTTCCTCAGCATCCTCATAGGAGATATATAAAAGCCAATCAGTACAAATACATTTACATTTATAGATTGTGAGTGGGTAAATGTTGATAATCTTGTTTACCTTATTGTATAAACGACTACCAACGAAATGATAATGACGACCTGCCACTGCAGTTCTGTGAGACACAGTTTTGCAGACAATGTCAGATCGCCGTTTCACCGTCGTCAGATTAGGGTCAAATGCAGTTTGGGAGTGTTTACGCAAGATACTAAATAATATATATAATTTGCGAACGGAGAGGACTTTGCAGATCAGATATAGATTTGAGGTAGAAAAATCTCTTGGCTTAGAAGTCATGACTTTTAGAACTGCTCTCTGCGCTCTCTCAACTCGGAGCATGAGGGCATGAACCTTATTTCCTTATAACGTGGCTTTGATTTACCTGTTTCGTTATTTATTAGTCTCCATGTTGCTTTTACTTTATTAGATGATTTTATTATAATATTCTTTAAAAACAGGCATTTTGCTGTGTTGCAGACTTTCTTAAATGTTTTAGAATAGTTGGTTACATACAATACAATAGAAACGCAGGATCAAGTAACATAGTTTCTCGAGAAGCATAAAGGTCATATAGTATATTCCTACTTCTATAAATACCCGGAATGGCCCAATCAATAAACTCGACCCTTTCTCTCACTGTGCATGTTTTAAGTTTGAATACTTCACTGTGTTCCTTGTGTATTACATTCAAAAGTTTGGAAAATAATTCATTGGGGTCATCAGAACAAGGTATATTTGATACTGTTAGTTCCACTCTACTTTGAAAATTCTTGATACGGTTCTCTGTTATTGGCCTGCAGGTATATTTTTCTACAATATTTTTATCATCATAGCTAAAATTAACACTTTGACCATAAGGGTCTGATTGGAAATGCCTAATTACTGCTTTGCTGGTTGGAGTTTGACTGCAGTTAATATTGTCTAAACAGGTGGCAGATGTTTGGGTTACCCTAGTGGGATCATTAAAAAGATTTTGTAAACTAAAGCACTTGAATAAGTTAAGCAATCTGTCGGCGAGGGGATTTGCTAAAATATCTATATTAAAGTCGCCACAAACAATAAGATCCTTCCTACAAGTAAATACTTCAGCAAAACTTCTTCCATAGTACATTCAAAAGCAACCTGATCTGCGTCAGGAGGGCGGTATACACACACAATGATATGTCGCTCCAGTTCCTCACAAGAAAGTTCAATAGTCCTCTCAATAGTGAGTTTTACAATATCTTTTCTTTCTTTACATTTAAGACTATTTTTTACTAAAATCAAAGAGCCACCACGTATTGCAGCTTTTCTTTTATATGAACTTACAACGACACGTTCTTTTATACGACACAACATGAATATTCGGGAATTCATATAAATTCCGAAGAATTCCAAAATGTTCTAGAATGTTATTTATTTCGTTGTAATCTTATTTATACATCAAATATAAAACACATTTATTCCGACTCGTTTTTCACTAAAATCGATATTTCCACAAAAAAAAATTACTAACAAAATACACAACAGATTAAAGTGACATATATTTTTTTTTATAGAAATTGCTTGAATTTTATAATTCGTGCTCCTTCGGATTCCTGTAAAAGTTGGTTTTAAAAGCTCCTACATGTCTTCGCCGCAACTTTGGGATTTGAAAAATATCCGATCACTAATTTATCAGTCAATAAAAACAAAATTAAATGACGGTTAAACGTATTATTTCAATAAAAAAGGCATGTCATGATTGTTGAAAAAAAATAATTTTACGTAAATTTTACCACGACGTGACAGTAGAGGCGGTTGAGTACCTATTAAAAGAGTGCTTTTTTGTAAACTGGTACATGGTTTTATAAATTGTATTATTTGGTAATAAAAAGAGCTTTTACTGATAAAAAAAATCTAGGAATAATCATTACAGTTACAATCATTACAATCATAATTTAAAAAGAAAACTAAACCGATGTTTACCAAAATGATCAGATGTTCCTTTTTGTTATTTTTAAAGAACTTGGTATAATTTTAATTTTATAATTTATGATCATTACATTTACACGCCTATTTTTTTGTTATTTTAAAAAAAAAATCTCAATCCCGAAAATCCCGGGATTTGTAAAAAATAATCCAAACAATCCCGGGATTTGAAAATTAATCCCGAAATTTTTGGGATCGAAAATCTACCAAGATCCCGGGATCTCGTGATTCAGGATCGAATCCTTTAGACAGTAGGTACACCACTCATTTTACTCCGATCCGATCCAAGAATATTTAGGAACTGCGCTGCCTGCAGCTAAGTTCAAAAAAAGTTCACACTCAATCTCACATCGATAGAGTATGGATATGTGAATTCTGTAATAGTTTCTTACGTGAACGTGTACTTTCTGAAATGAAATGGGAATGGGGTTCGAAATGTAAAGGAAACTGGGTAACGGTACATCGCCTTATTTGTCATCTTGTAGATATCGAGTTAGGTACTTGGTAAAAACAGATAGGATTACGATCCAAATTTACAATGCGATGCAAAATGTGCAGGTCAAAATTTTATGTCGATAACGATCCTCCATATATTGACTTGTAAATTTGTAATGTAATGTAAATAAATGAAATGTAGTAGGTAAATAGAGAATATAAAGACTTGTCTTAGTGCTTATTTTGTAAACCTAAACAAATAAAGATATTATTTACTAATTTTCGTAATTTTTTTGTCTTGTTCCATTATGCCCTTTCTCCTGTAGATCAGAAATTTATTGGATCAAATCATTCTACCCGAATTATGAGTACCTACCTATTCGTTGATATCCTACTAACATTCATTTTAGATAAGAGAAGTTTGTGTGAATGTTTGTTACCTTTACCCTGGCTTTACCACGTAGGTAGGTCTATCTATCATTATCTTCGTAACTACTAAATAGATTTGAACAAACTATTGAATGATTGGAATATTCCACTTATTATTAATGATCAAACGAACTTACCCTTACGTGAAGTTCGATCATAATTATGTGAACAGCTTCATTCGATGCGATTTAGAGATTTACATGTTGTAGTAGCGTTTCCTAGTACTAGCCTTACACACGATATTTTAAAGTTATTTTTTATAAAAATGAAGTTGCTAATTTGACTTGACAAGCCCTGTATTGACTCTACGGTACCATGCTGCCCTGTTATTGGCTCTACCGATCGTGGCGTTGTTGGGTCTTTATGGCTCTACCTGCGCTGCGACCTCTCGTCATTTGTTTAAAGTTATATCTGGTTATATCTTTGATCAAGTGCCTTGATCGATGATGTTATTACCTGTAATGTAAAAATTTCACAGGGGGATTGGGGTTAAATAAGGGAGGGTGTATATAAATCGCATCGAATGAAGCTGTTCACATAATTATGATCGAACTTCACGTAAGGGTAAGTTCGTTTGATCATTAATTATGTATCACAGCTTCATTCTTAGCGATTTAGAGATTTACATGTTGTAGGATGTTCAGAGATTAACAAATGTGAAATTTTTTAAAGTAAATAATGAGCTTAGTAAATACATTTCTTTATGTTTTAAGAAATATCTTAAAATAATTTCTAAGTTCAAATCACTTTTAGCTTTAAGACTTTTAAGACACTGAATTGATCTCGCGAACTGATTGGTATCATGAAAATTCAAAGTGCTTTATTCCTTAAGACCTTACAGGACACTTGGACACGTCATAAAATTCATATTATTAATAATTAAAACCAGAAAACAAAGTGCTCACTTTGACCCTTGTTCACTTCAATCTTTTTAAGGCAAAGAAGCGAACAGAAACCTTTACCTTGTTAGCCTGTTATTTTTCGAATTAGTCGAGTTAGAGTTTGTCGAGTTAGAGCAGTATTCCTAATTACATCAGGATTTATACCTGCTCTGTGGGCTCTCGATGTAGTAGCATGTCGCGTGTTGTGAGCACTAAACATGCTGGTGACAATGCCACTGTTCTGTTGGGTATCTTTAATCCAGTGGCTTAACCACTGGGAGCTTAATTTTGAGCGAGGTCTACGGTAACTGATAAAAAGAAATTCATTACTAGCAGATCTGAACGAATGAGTTTTATTAAAATATGACTCTAGGCACGTTAATGGGCATATTTCTGGTCTTTCAGTAAACTAAGGTATTTTTAAAATTGGTCTGAAGTTTTTATTAAAGCAGGAATTACTATTATTGTTATACGTTACCGTTGACAACCCAATTAATTATGCCAGCAGAGTAATTATCTGTTTGGAAAGAGTTTCTAGACCAAAATTTTCATGAGGCCATTTTCGGGTTAAAAAATTCAAGAGCTGCATGCCAAGTACCAGAATACCGACGCAAGGAAGGTCACAATCTAAACATCCCTTTCTTAAAGCGTTTTATCCTATCATCTATTTAATTACAATATTGCTTCCTAAAATAAGTGACAGAGCAAATTTGTTAGCATTTACTGTTCCATATTTTAGTACCTTTACGAAATATTTCATTTGAGAAATCAAGAACCCTTGGAACAAAATGTTGTAAATGATGAAAAATTTTTCGTTATATATTACCCTAAACCCTATAATAACCCTAATATTACTAATAAAAACATCGTACTGTTTGTATTTATTTTCGAAAAGAGACGAAAATATTATTTTTATTGCGGAAGGTTCAGCACGCTGTGATGGTTGTGGGTTGATCAGAAAGGGTAAAAATATAATATAATATCAGAAATAACAAGTTGTTGAAATAAAGAAAACCAAGGCTCCGATGCCCAGTTTGGAACAAATACGATGCCCTCTACTCGGTCAGTAACGATCTTCTGGAACATATTGAGATTAAGTGAGAATGGGGGAAATGCGTAAAATGACTATTTTGACCATGATCTAGTAAAAGCATCTACTGCCCATGCTTCTGGGTCAATCTTCGATAAAACGTAAGATGAAAGGTAACGTTCGATGAACATTTACTGTTACTATGACCAGTTTGTTGGAACTTCTAATTGTTTTTATTTTATCAAAAGCAGTCTCCTATTTCCCATTCGGTATCGTGTTTTTTTTTTTTTTTATCTGGTTCAAAATTATCTTTAGTGTCTAAGTATGATCCAAAAATATTTTTTATACCGATTCTATTTATATTCCGATTCTACTCATTTCACACCATTGCCAAATAGCTCTCGCTAAGTAATTTAAGTGTGGGTATTGCAAACTGCCCATTAAATTTATACACGAGATTGCTGTCGTGTCATCAATCAATACGTAAAAGTATTTCACAAACAAAATAATCTTACTTTAAGTGCGAAAAAAGCTGCTTTTAACTCCAAGATGTGTAGATACTTTTCGGTGTATTTCCAATAACCATAAGACCGATTATTATTGCTATAAACCCCCCAGCCTTTACCTGATGCGTCTGAAAATATTTCAGCGTGAAATAATTGAAAATAAATGAGCTACGACCTGTTTTAAGATTTTCAATGCACCAACCAAAATCTATTTTTATATGATATTCTGATTATAGCTTGGATTTTTCAACAAAGAAAGGTATTTGTCGACGCTCTAATAGAAAGTAAGTAAGTAAAATATTTATCAAAGTAACAAAACCTAGTTTTGTATACTACCAAGATTTCATGAACTTATCGTAGTTTACAACGAAGCCTAGACTTTCTAGTAATGATCGAATAATAGGAAGCTGCAAATGAGTTTCCTGTTACAATATGTATTTCATGACCGGCTTTAAAGCCTTCGTAAATACATAAGGTCCAGTGTACAAGAAAAATAGCCAATTAATTGATATAAAATATGTTCATATTCGAAATTTAAGTAGCTATTTTTTTTTTTTTTTATGCGATTCATGAATTGGTATCGAAAAATAGGCATCCTTTATACCTATGTTGCCATTTAAAAATTTTGTGTTATTAGTTTCGACGTTGTACAATTATAGTCTTCCATTTTAAAATGATAATTTTGAATGATTTATTTATACACTTTAGATTTAAAATAAACCGTCACCATTTGGCTTCGGCACTAAGAAAATACCGTATAAAAATTGCTCTGTTTCTTATTACATCTATAAATTGCTCCAATAGACAAGAGCAAGTCAATGGACTTTTAGAAATCAGTTTCTTCTTCTTTAGATCTTTGTTATTACTAAGATAATCATTTCTAGATGGAATCGAAGAAAACGGTATAACATAGCCTTTTATCAAAGATAAAAACGTTGAGTTTGATGTTATGTCGCCCATTTATGAGCAAACCACTGAAGTCGACCAGCGTGACTTACCCCATGTTCGTATATTCCTCTACGCCGTCTTCCGTGCTGGTGAGTGGTTCCGTCCCTGGTACTATCCCTGGTAGGTAGGCGCTGGGTTGACTGATTTATTTCTTCTCTCGGCGCCTATCGATGGAGAACTTTGTAGTTTAATCCCTCGCCGGACCTCTGTATGGTCTGCGCCGCTTTAACTTGCTCTAACAGTTTGTCTCGAAAAAGAAACTTATCCCTAGCGGTGTTAACCAAAGTTTCTTTCAGATCTGGTTTTACCGACGACGATACGTCGAATGTTGAATGTGTAATGCTGAAGTGGCAATGAGCCAGCCATATCTCGCGGAGAACCGACAACCGTTGGGGTAAACATGATCTTGAGTGGAGACCGCGACTCGGTAAATGTAGTGTAGGACGCCCTCCAGCCAGGTGGGATGACGATCTGCGAAAGACTGCTGGAAGATGCTGGATGCGTCAAGCTGAAGACAGGGCGCTATGGCGCTCATTGGTGAAGGTCTATGTCCAGCAGTGGACTAGTATAGGTTGATGATGATGATGATGACGTCGAATGTTCGTCGAGCTGTAGAGTCTTGAAAATGGATATCGCATAATAGGCGGCAGGCATCCCTTAGAGCCTTCAAGGCTTTTTCAGGTGCTTCTTTCGCAATCAACTACTCAGTGGCCTGGGTAAGAGCAGCAAGAGCGTTTCCAATTAGTCTTAACCATAAAATTAGTGAGCGCTACCTTAGCCTCGGGGTTGAGAACTAGTGCTATTAAGTAGTTCACATTTTCGAGAAACTAGATATTCCTGATCAATTTTGTCCTTTGAATCTTTCGCTTATCCCTTAGATTGCACTTCCTGCCAACGCGATGCGAATCTTTTCCGAGGGAAGTTTGCGGTTATGGGGCCTCGCCCAGTAAATTCAGTATTTCCTCACCTGTGAGGGTTCCAGATGGCCAGGCTCAATAATATCGGCTATTGTTTGCTTCACGTCTACGATCGACGAAGTGGATGGACCTTTCAGCGGCTCGTCCTGGCATGGTTGGCCTAGAAACGGCTCGTCTCGAGGCTGTGCCCGCGGTGATTGTGAGCGCGATGTGCTGCCATCGCTCTGGCCAGTGCGTGGAAAATACCAGTTCATGATTAGAATTTCTGGTTTACAGAAATAGATCTGACGGAGAAAACTCTCATCACTAATCATACAACAATGGAGAGATTCGATTAGAATTCCTGGTTAACAAGAATAGATCTGAAGGAGAACCAAAATGGAAGCTCGCATCACTAATCGATATGGTATTTTATACGGATTATGTGTCTGATTAGAATTTCCAGTAAACAGAAATAGATCTGAAGGAGCTAAAGGACAGCTCTCATCACTAATCGGTCACAACAACTTATTTTGCCATTAGGATGAAATAAGATTGCGGAATAGGTGAGAAAAAACTGTTGAGTTACTAAAAATAAAATTTTAAAACTCACGTGGCATTTCATCTTCGGAAAACGAAGTTAAAATCATTATTCTTCGACGACGGGGTGGCTGCAAGCGCTCCTCTAACTTCCTTATTTTTCATCGTATTTCTTCATCCTTGTCTTTTTTCTTCCTTTTGTGGCTTCCTATAACCTCGCTTTTTATTTCACTTTAATAATAATTTAATAATTTTAACATAGATTGAACTAGCTAGCGCAGAAACGTGCGAAGGCTTGAGCACGAAAACACGTAATGTCGAGAGGTCGCAGCGCAGGTAGAGCCATAAAGACCCAACAACGCCACGATCGGTAGAGCCAATAACAGGGCAGCATGGTACCGTAGAGTCAATACAGGGCTTGTCAAGTCAAATTAGCAACTTCATTTTTATAAAAAATAACTTTAAAATATCGTGTGTAAGGCTAGTACTAGGAAACGCTACTACAACATGTAAATCTCTAAATCGCTAAGAATGAAGCTGTGATACATAATTTATATTATCCACATCAACTAATTTTAGTGGTGAATGAAAATTTCAAGTAGTTAGGTAGTCTACAGACTACTTTTGATGGAGGTATATCTAGCTACAACGCGGATAGCAGCTACTAACACCATCAACCCAAGAGTCACATTACATAACTATACCTAAGTATAGCGAGTTCTGTTCCCAGATTAGGTTACTTACCATCGTGGTTCGTGATACCAATAAACCCGAAGACTAGGACAAGACAAGACTAGACTAGAAGACTAGAAACAAATATTTGCAGATATTGTAAAAAAAATATCTAGGAGTGGGAATCGAATACGCATTTCTTGCGTCCTGCCATTCGTTTACCACGCCGCCCGCCGCACCCGCGCTGTCACGAATATTTTCCTTTTTTCGGTTTATGCTCGAAGACTATTTCTCAGCGCGACGACAGCGGGTCTGGCGCTGCCCGGAATGTGGGGAAGGTGCGGGGCGAAATGATAGCCGCGCCCATTCTCTCAAGGGCATCGGCTCTAGTTTGCGCCTTAAGGCATTGTTGAGTTATTTTACTTTATGGCGAAGCGAAGATAAGTCCCGATTGAAGTATGACACATATTTTCTTCATATTACGTTTTTTCTAACCACCTGGATGTATCAAGCTTAAAAACTATTAGGGAACTTCCGTGTGTAATATCACTTCATGAATAAAACGTTGCTAGAACATTAGATTTTTATAATAGATTTTTCTGACTGTTTTAAAGTGGACCAAATATGTAAAGCAAAATATTAATAAGGTACTTATACTAGTTAAACAAAGTTAGTACTATACTTAATCTATTTTAAAGTATGCCCTGTTGTAACAATACGTGTACACGGCACTTTATTGTTTCATTTTGTCGCTGGCACTTTTATATGGCTGAAAAACAGATTCTTAACTACTCGCACTAATTATAACCACAAAATGATTACCTAGATTATGTATTCTTTCGTTATCTTTTAAGTCTTTCATAAATTATCCTTATTATATTTCCCCTACAAAAACTAATGATATCGCGGTCACTGGTGGGGCATATTGCTAAGTTCCAGCAAGAGAATATTGTTCGTTGGCAACATTTACAAGTTTAAGCAGTGGTTTGCACCAATTAACGAAGCTATTTTAAATTTCAGATGAAAGACTTTCTGTAGCTTTACGCGCACTTTTAAACCCTCCCAAGGGTTTTACAACTGGCAATTTTTTGTGCGAAGCGAACCATGAATCTTTTTATTCAGCCTCTGTTTTACTTCTGCATAAGGATTGTTCAAACCGTAAGCAGTAACTACTTGAATAATTTAACGTGTTTTAAAAAATTATCTAACGACTCCAAATTCTCTAAAGCAAAAATGAGAACAGCACAATATATGTGACAGAAGTTAATAAAGTTCGCATTATTAAATAACGCATAACTAAAACTACTTTTCAGTACTTGATCAAATTTATATGGGACCACATGAAAAGTACTAGCTTTCAAACAAAAGAGTTATCAAAATTGGTTCACCCAGAAAACGGTCTAAAAGACATTAAAATCTTCATTTTTGATGTCAGTTGAAAAAATGTTTGAAAAATTAGATCTCCTTTATACGAATTATATGAAATGTATTAATAAAAAATATAAAATTAACAAAATGACAAAGCTTGTGTTATGGGTAGGTACTAGATAACTGATATAATACATTATAAACATAGATAGATATTATATATTTTACATAGAAAACACCCAGCCCAACGTGGAAATCGAACCCCCTTCAACAACCTCCTTCGTCACAGGCGGAATTTCGCCCACCGCGCCACATCAGTGGTTATAACATAAGTGAGTAAGTGACACAAAAGGGTGGTAAATATAATTTACTTTAAATGGAGGCTTTACCGCCATGCTCCGAAATAGGGGTCGGCTCAGGGTGTGCAGAATATTTCATGTTCAGAACTGTTTTTCCGCCAAATACCTACCGTCACGGACGGCAATTCGTTACAAAAAAATGGAATGGATGACTCACTATTTTGTCTGCACTGACTAAATTCGCTATAGTTGTAATAAGACGACCGATGTGGCGCGGTGGGCGAAGGTCCGCCTGCAACGCAGGAGGTTGTGGGTTCGCTTCCCGCCTCGGAACAAATTACGATCTGTAGAAATTTGTTCCGTTGGTCGGAGTGTTTTCTATGTTTAAAAATAAATATCTATCTATGTATACAATGTGTAAATATATCAGCTATCTGGTACCCATAACACAAAACTTGAGTAGCTTAGTTTGGGGCTAGATGGTGCTGTGTGCATTTTCCAGCATTATTAGTCACTTAATACTTCTGTGTTATACCACTGTGTTATATTCTGTGTTATATATAGTACTCAGCTTGTAGCTTTTTAGCAACCAGAATATTGAAAAAATCGGTGCTTCATTCTAATACTAGCTTTTAGGCTTGAATGCAGTGACTCTACGAATAAAATAAAAAGTAGACAGATACTGCAAATTGTGGTTTTCTAAAATATCTGCAAGTCAGCTAATTTTTGTGAAATTCAAAATTTTTCAAAGAGGACAAATAGTTGTTTCGGTTTTTGGATGTTTATGGATCATAAGAGCTTAATTACATTTAAGTCTTTCATCTAAAAAGACATAAATGACTAAAATTTTACCAAATCCAGCTGACAAATATTCTCGTCGACGTAAAACATGATAAATACTCTCCCAAACTATGCAAGACACGTTCTTTCAAATATATGTAAATGAGAGCTTGGTTCAAAGCCTCGGTAACGTCGGTAATTCACTGATTTATTTGTTCCTCTGTAGGAACTAGAACCTTGTACTTGATTAGATCGTGATTGGGGAACTTGGAAATGTCTCTGTGGTATTGGTATTTACTTCGGTATTACCTGCCTAATCAAGGGCTGATATGAAAGGTTACGAAGGGTCCCTTTTGTCTTTCTGAACCTGTAAGTTTCTGATCAGTTATCCTATTATATCATCATCATCATCATCACCAGCCTATAATAGTCCACTGCTGGACATAGGCCTCTCCTAATGAGCGCCATATATGGCATCCTATTATATAATTCGACTGTATTTTTCTATGTTTGCTATCTCATTTTCCTGTAAGTAGGTCAAAAATCAAATAAATTACAGTGAATTTCAGACATAAAAAGGTAAGTTCTTACCAAATTTCGTGAAACGAAAACATTTATTGTAAAGATAAAAATAAAAAACCAAAAACTTGGTTTTTTGAATTTTTCTAATATATTTTGAGGTTTTGTGAAAAAAGTGTTGAGACAAAAATTGTAGATCTTTTTACTACCTACAACTTTGCAATGAATTTTTTTTCCATAGGACTTGTAGTTCTCCCGGAAATCGAGTTTAACCGTTTTTTACCCTAAAACACTCACCCCTACCCCTTCCCGACCTCAGATCGCCCGTAAATTATTTTTCCTTTAAGTTTTACTACATTCTCCTCATTTTCCAATGTGTTTCATCCTACTATGATTTTATTTCTTTTTTCATCATCATTTTGTAAGGCCTAGTCTATATGGCCGAAACGGTCCAAAATTTCTCATCTCAATTTGTTTCTATAACATAAATCACAAATAATCACAATGTGATTTACGCATAAAATTTAAACTACGCAAAATGTGATTTACAAGACAATGTTTTTTAGAGACACAGAACTGTAATTAAGTTATAGTTTTCTCTACTTGCTTTAATTAAATTGACAAAGAACCGAGCTTGTTTCCCGTGCTCGTACGTGACCGCAAAATGAACGGATTACAATTAATAATACACTGCAGGAATATGCAAGAATTTACGGACTAACTAGCCTGAACAAGATAGCGCTGTATGATGTAATAATTTGATAACCTTATGAGAAAGCATAATACTGGTACTAAAGATCCGACAGCGCTATGATAAGTAGTGATTCGGTCCGAACTAAGATATCGTTATCTTTTCTATTTCGCAATTCGACAATTTTAAAAGGTTGAATTGTCCATTTCATTTAAGAACCGTTCTTGAAAAAATGTACCTACTTTTATGAAAATCACTTCCTATACCATAGTAAATGCTCATTTTTATTTTACCCAAATAATTTGAGAAATCTTTATCAACATCACCTTATCACATCCTTATTAGGGTGAAACAAAAAACACATTTGGTGTGAAAGAAACATTTCTTGTAGGGTACCCCTACCTATCATATTCCCTCACGGAACAAACCTAAAAATTAATACCAAAAACTTCACTCTGTAACTTCTCATCGCTTGCTAAATTAATATTTAAACACCGAGACCGGGGTACACTCGATCGATAAAGTGTATAATTTGTGATTCTCTTAGGTCAGTAGTCTCGGAAGATTCTCGCTGGCTGAGCTAGACTAGACCGAGATATTGAACCTATAACTGCCCAAGGGAAATCTACACAGGACCTGGCTATAAATGGTATAAATGGTAGGGGTTTGTAGTTTCGTGAGCGGTGCGATACAAAGTTGGACTTTGTTAAGTTTCCTTATTTTCACACGACTCGAAAAAGGAGGTTTTAATTTGGCTGTATGTTTAACTTTTTTCTTCGAGAACCGATTTTGAATGATTCTCTTTTTATTGGAAAGCGGCTCTCTTCTATCCAAAAAGTGACCAGCACTTTTTAAATTTTCCTGATTTTCTTACTAATATTTTAAGCGCGAAAGTTTTTACCTATGGATATTTATTACTCTTTCACGCAAAAACTACTGAAAGAATCGGGCTGAAAATTTTAATTGGGGTTGTTTAGCCCTGGAATAACACTTAGGCTAGTAGTAGTGCGAATCCAGGGGCAGATACTAGTCTAATAATGTTGAATTCGACCACATTGATGTTTTTTCTCTTCGTTATTTTGCTTACAATATGTGAAGTTTTTTTGTATAGTTTTTAAAACTAGTAACAAACAGTCTAGAACTAACTAACCACTACTGCTGGGTTTATAACTACTCTTCGAAGAAACAAGCGAAACTCCTTTAAGTTTAATTAACGATAAAGTTTAAATTACGTTCAAAACATAATTTCATAGTCGATAAAGTTATATAAGATTTCATTTAAAATGAGTTTTCTAAACCTATGGAATTTGAATAATTTATTAAAGGTTTCGGTTAGCTTATGCCGTAGGTAAGTAGTATTAGGTAAATAGGTAAGTAAGTAGCGGTATATACTCTGCATACAAAGCTTTCTACGTTACTTCCTACATCATTACAATAACTTTATTTATGAGTCAAATCCAGAAGAGAAAGTAACATAGCTATCCCCAAAAAGGTTAATCGGTTAATTTGTAAAACAAACTTTTACTTCGATAAAAAGTTCGAGAAAAACACTTTTAGCACAAATTACTATAAAATAGATATTTCCAAAAATAAAATATTATTAAATCGGCATGAATTTATAATGTTTAGTATTTTTACCCATAAACTATACACACTATTAAGAAACTTTTCCTAGCATAATAATATACTTTATTAACAACGAAAGTTACAATCAAGGAATAGAAACAAATAAAACTAGCATATAGAATTGAAAACATGGAAGTAACTCCAGACGTTTGTAAACAGTCTAAAGGTAGCCCAATTGATCCATGTGAATACCAGTCGGAAGCGTCCTTACGACACTGGCTGCATTACCACGCTGTATGCAATTCTGATGCGTTGAGCCTGATACTCACCAGCTCTCGGGTCACGTGTCTAGGAAACTGTATTTAGTATTATGATTGAAGTATCGATAACTAGGTAATACATAACATGTGAATCCGTCAAGTTGTCACCCAGAGTCGTTTCTATCACAGAATGTTTGAAAATAAATTCTCCGACTTGAAACGCCAACTTTTCAAAAGTTACCGCAACTTACATTTTCCTAGAACTTTTGCAACAATATCTATATCTACTTTGCTATTACCAAAGTATTGTGAGTTTTCCTATTTTCTTTTCAGTTATCCGGAGAAGTTTATTCCCTGAGAAAAGATCCGTGTTCAGTAACTATGAATTCATGGGGGAAATGTAGCTTTTACCAACGTAGGTACTTTCGTTACGTTCGTATTGGTAACTTCCTGTATATTAAATTGTATCTACTTACCTCCTTATTACGGTGTATTTTGTGAATTTTATTACGATTAGGTATCTATACATAGTATAAAATAAAGTCCCTTTTTCTGTCCCTATGTCCCTTTGCATGCTTAAATCTTTAAAACTACGCAATGGATTTTGATGCGGTTTTTTTAATAGATAGAGTGATTCAAGAGGAAGGTTTATACGTATAATAAAACCGTGCAAAGCCGGGGCGGATCGGTAGTAATGTGTATGTTAATCATAATCTTTATTGCATTTATGATATGATAGAACCTTTCGCATTTTTGATACGATAGTCCTATCATAAGGGTCGTGTGTGAAAGTATGCGTCTTTTGGTGCAAGGTCAAAGTATCCAAAACTACTGAATAGATCAAGATAGTCGTGGACGTGTAATACCTCAACTACTGAACATAGGTCTCCGGGTACATAGAAAACACTAATCATTGGTACCCATGAATGTTTGTTTGTTTCCACTTTTCCAAAGTTGTATAGTGTATAATACTAGAATTTCGGGTGCATATTTTAGTTTTTTCGATGTTCGCTTGCCTGTAAACCTGTTTTTTTTTCGTGTTTAGAATTTTAAATACAACCTCAACCGATGGTTACATGGTTGGTGAGATGTAGCTGACTATATAACTATCACAAAGTTCTGAAGACTCATTCAGTATTGAAAGGAACCCATGGTTGAGTAACAGAAGCAGGCAGCGAGTTACAAACCTTATCGGTACCTACAAATACAATACAAAGATTTTATTTCTTTAACTTAATCTAATACATTTCAGTGGGATGGGTGGGACCCTCTTTTAAGTATTATAATACCTGTGCTAGAGGGTCTCGCTCTGCAGAGCAGCTATCATGAAAACAAACTAATATCTACTCTACCAAAACTAATCTAACGAACCTAAAAGTAATAAAGTGAGAGGGGACCGCTTAGTACCAATGAGTGGAAGAAATATCCACTAGATAATGGTGGTGATGCGGTCTGCTGGTCCTGGAGTGGAAGGGATACAAAATGACCTCTTCAATTGCACTTTTAAGATCCAAATGGCAGATTGCTCCTCGCAGGAGGTATGTTGTGTTTATTCGCTTCCTCATGCCTGCCTAATTAATTTCTATTTCTTTAATTATTAATTTCTGGCTTCTTCCAGTGAACATACAACTTTTATGAAGCCTTCATCGTAAGCAGATGCTTGTTCGCGGTAGATATATCCACATGTGTCGGGTATGCTGATTTATGTAATCATGTTACTGGGTTCATTATCATTTCTAATGATGTCTACCGAATAATTGATTCGCAATACGATCAGAGGAGTATTGAGTTGGTTTCGTAATGAATTTGATTCTAGTTTAAATTCGATGTGTAAATCGTGGCTTGTGCGGTCCAAATAGGAATAACTAGCTTCTGCCCACAGCTTCGCACGCGTTTTTCCGAGGTAAAAAGTTATATGTTAATCCATGTCTAAAACTGCATCTAAGGCTTTTAATTTATTAAATTTCAGACTGATCCAGGTATAGCAATTTTCGTATTAAGGTCATAAACAGCCAAACAGAATAATAACAAATTACAACAAGTATTAACAACTAAAACAACTGACCGCAGACTGTTGCAAACAATCTGGAGATGGCTCAATCGAAAGCATTCCCGAGACTCTAGCATTGTTTCTCTGAATGGGACGCTGATGCGCTGCGCCAGACAACCAAACATCTTAACATCTAAATCGCATCGCATTTATAATATATTATAAATGCATATCTATAATATAAAAATGAATCGCAAAATGTGTTGGTAAGCGCATAACTCAACAACGCCTGGACCAATTTGGCCAAATCTTTTTTTAAAATGTTCGTTGAAGTTCAAGGATGGTTTTTACGGCGAGAAAAATTAGAATTATTGCTGGAAAAAGGTTATATTTTGTCCCGAAATTCGAACGGGAACGGGAATTACCGCGGGTGAAACCGCGAGGCGCTGCTAGTTATATATATAAATACCTAAGTTATGACACTGATTTTTTCATCATGTTGTCAAATGTGTGATGCAAAAACCTCCACCGTCGTTATGACAAAAACAGCTATTGATCTTTTTAGCAATATTTTTAAAAAGCTTTGTATGCTGTTTGATTTATCAGCTTTTAACCAATATCACTCCCGATATTCCCAAAACAAATTCCTTCGTACGTCTACTGTAGAAAGCAGTATCCAGATTGCTTCGACTCTGAGCCTTAGCTCTCAAAACATAAAGCATTCACCTGCATTGTGGTATCTCATCCGATAGGCAGATTGAAACAATGAATTAAAGATGGTGATCTCAATCAGGTGTCGAGCGATCCATTGCCATTGCACGATACATTCTTGATGCAGATTCCAATTCCATCGAATCGTTTAGCTAGTTTATATTTTCTCCCACAAAACCTAATGTACCATTTCTGAATTTCATCCTTAAAAAGGCGGTATCTAGTTTTTTTTGTAGGTTCTTGATTGATAAAAACATTTTAAAAACAAGGACGTTTTTAATTGCACGCTATGTGTAGCTAAAAGCCAACATTAAGAAAGTTCTGGAGCGATTTGTAAATAAAAATCTACAAAATTGCAGTGCTGCAGTGAAAAAGAACTGTATTTTTAATGTCAGCAATTTATTTTTCACTTAAGAATAACATTACTTATATGCTTCAATTCACTTTACATTTTTATTTCTCATTTCACTGATTCCATGCATTCACAATTCGGGTCGCAACCACTGCACCCACGCGGTTTTATATAGTTGTTGAATCGTGAATCGTGGCTTAGCGTTAACGTTATCCTGTTCACCGTTTGTTTTTAACTATCTGGTGAAAAATCGACATATCCCTAAATACCAATTGCAAGCATCCCCAAGACGCTGGCTGCATTGCCCCGTTGTATGGCCATGCTGATGCTCTGGCCAGTTACTCACCAGCTCACGGGTCAATATCCAACCAAACTACATAATATGCATGATCGGAATGCTGGCTTCTATTTCTGTAACGAATGAACACTATCATTCAACGTGGCAATACTGCCAGTATTCTGGGCAGCCTTCCGGTGACGTCCTAGAAATTTTGTGTTTATTGTAGCTGTAGTTAGATATATTATTATTGTTTTAATTAATAAAGTGTTTAAAACTATGCATAACTCTCAAAGTGGTAATTTATGTGGAACGATAGCATCGAATCTTAACAACTCTACCTTTACCCAATTAAGCAAAAGTGGCAGGGATTTTCCCACAATTTCGGGAGCCGTATTTAACGGGAAAGGTTCCGATATTAGTTGTTAAGGGATTTGGGTGTCAAACTAGTTGAATTAGATTGGCGAGCAAAACTATCGACAGAAACCTTAATCTTGCACCGAGCTTACTAAATCGGTGACCCCGGTAGTAATTATTTCTATACATTACTACGAGAAAACTTTCAATATTGGATACCTATATCGAATGGAATATGGAACTTGCCCTTAAAGAAATTGTAAAATATGATAAGTGCGTAGAAAATCAAAATAAAACCAATATAAAATAAATCAAAATACAAGGAGAACATGTTGGTGCATCCAGAACCTGGCCATCTTCCAGAAGAGCTACTTCAATAATGCAGCCTTCGTTTCGTTAAATAACCTTACAGACGTTATCAATTTAGCTGGAGATCGCGCAAGTTCAGTACTCAAGCAGCCTTAGTACTGCAAAGTACTAAAGTACTGCAGAGCCATTGCAGAGTTCTAAGTTTCACGAAATGGGATGCGACACATCTTATGCTAGCTTCTAGCTGAAAGTTTGTTGAAATAGCTGCTTACGCAATGGATTGGAACGTTTTAGTTTGGGTAACTAATAATTATGGATCGAAAGCAGATGGAAGGTCAAAGCAGAAATTGACGAAAGCAATGACTTTGTTTGGACAAATATACTAAATATAATAAACGATACTAGTACCCACCCATACATCCTTCTGACGTGAGGGACAGCATAAGGCTGTGTCCCCAGTAGGCAAACTGTGAGCAGCCGACTGAGTTTGCGGCGTATCAGTTCAGTACGCCCTTCCATATAGGTATTTTAAATTGAGTGTCCACAGTTTGCTAGTTTGCGCTCACTGCACGCAGTTTGCAGCGTTACGTGCGCCGACTGTCTCAGTTAGCGGTCAACTCGCAGGTTCCAGTGCTTGCGATACGCACGCAAACTGATCTGAGTTTGTAGCTGTTCGCCACAAATTTGCGGCTCACTCAGTCGGCCGCTCACAGTTTGCCTACTGGGGACACAGCCTTAAGCTCTTTTTTTTTGGACGTGTGTCTGTGCAAAATTTTCTTCACAGGAAATTTATTTATACTTACAATGTAATGAAAGCTGATAAAACTTAATGTAACTTTTGTTCTGTACAATATATGTAAAACATATTTATGTTTTCTTAATCGCTGTCGGGATATGAGCTGTGAACAAAATTCGATTTAGAAAAAGTATTTTTACCTCATGATTTTTGCAGCAAACATTCATCTGAGAAAAAAACCATAAGAAAACGTATTGTAGAGACGCCATTTTTGCAATATGCGTGGCAATTGTAGCAAATAAACACACTTTACATAAAATATTCAATTTTATTTAGTTATTTCTAGTTTTTGAATACGGGCGTGTTTCATTTTTTTTATCATAATATCATAACATATTAAACTTGGTAGGTGCAAAAATTGCTCTTATGTGTATTGCGTATTCTACCACAGTAAAAGAGTAGGTATAAATAAATCACACAATTACACACACTTATGATAATAATACTAAAGTAATTTTTAACGGACAACTTGATCAAGTAGACAGATCTATACTTTTATAAAATTCATGACTTTCCTCATACAAGTTACAGTAGGTACTTACAACTACAAATACTTAGTTGGCAAAGCTGTGCTGAATCTAGAAACAACTCACGACACAAGATAAATAGTGAAGCCAACATCTGATCCTGATTATAATCAAACAGAGTGAAACGTGATATAGCAATGCAAAAATTATGACACGATTATTTAACTAGACCATTTTGAAACGTAAATATTTATTTCACGACAAAAACTTTGTATAAAATAAGTTTGTAATGTAAAACAATGGCGAATTAACATTCATAGGATGCAATATCTTCTCGGACTCATTAAAATTTACATCACATTTCATATGATAACTTTCTGAGAAGATACGCTCGTTCGCGAGTGTTATGCTTGTTATTATAAGTACACATATGTGACTTTGGTGTAGACTTTGGTACACAGATAGCAATAATTCTAGATACTTTTCTTTCGGGAGTTAACACGCTCAGCGTGAAAAGGTTCCTGGGTAGTGGACTTTGCGTTTTTTTTTATTGCAGGGATGAATTCTACTAGTCCTAATATGTACCACTTTTTTTTGAGCGTGTTAATCATATTACACGTCCATGACTAGTGAGTCACCTTGGGACATTTTTATTAAAATCAATTAGATATATATCAGTCATTTAATAAACATAACGCAAGCTCTACATGGCTTGGGGCTAGATAATGCCGTGTGGATTGTCCAGCATTACTAAGTTATTTTTAAGAACAAGTTTCAAACATTTTTTTAGTTAAAATCTATGTATCTGCTCCGTGGTTAAAATCGATTTTGGTAGGTAGATCGTAGCCCTAAAACCAAGCATTCCACCTTTCCAAAGAAACATGTATTGCGCAAAAATTAAGTAATGGGAACACAATAGAAAAGTACCTAATTCTGTGTCACACTTTCTCTGGAACGAATCGCGGAAACATCGGAACTAATAGCTGAAGAGTGTGTGACAATATGTAGACAATCATAGAGAAATAGCTTTATATTTTCTATGGAAACAATACTGTCTGGTTGCTAGGCGACGGACTTCGCTAGACATAATGATAATGAATCAGTAATAATAATTCAGTGTAATGAATAGAATAAAAAAATACAAAATGTTTATTTCATTACACAATGTTTTATGTAATGTGTTATGTAGTCTAAGAAGGGAAATGATGCTAATAACCTATATTTTTAGTGTCATCAGAGGCTTGATACACAACCCTCTGGTTTTGATGAACATAGGACTGCATGTACCTACCTAATAATGTGTACGCGCGCCGAAGACCTAGGGTACTTGCAGCCAAGATTCCGCAGGCAAGAACTAATCTCCTGAGCAAGTCCCCGTTCACACGGGCACTCCGCGCTATAAACGACGTGTGTGCAGATGAGGATGTAGATTTATTTTATACATGTTTTATACGTCCTTGCCAAAATTCAGGGATGCGGTTTTAATATTTTTGGATAGGAAACACAGGGAAATGTAGAGTTATTTAGGTTTAAGATATTATATTATTAAGTTATATTACCTAGCTGCTAATTAGTCGTAGTATTTTATGTTTTTTTGTTATGTTTAGTTAGTAAGTGTATTTTTTTGTAGTATCATTTTATATTTCATTGTCGCCTTGGTCTTTACTGTAATGGCAATGTAAATATGTAACCTTAATAAATAAATAAATAAATAAAAATGTACCTACATAATATGTAATGTGCTCAGAACTCTTTGGTATTTGGTAGGTACTTTTATTAGAAAGCTCTTCCATTTATCATACTTTACTATTACGTAGTAGGTAACTTACGAAGAAACATTTGATAGATAGGTAGGTAATGTAAAACAAACTAATAGTTAACAACTAAGGTTTGCAAATTAAAAAAAATTAAAGTTGGAAAATCGACACAGCATCATCTCGCCCCAAGCTAAGCAGAGCTTGTGTTATGGGTACAAGTCATAATATTGGACAATCCACATAGCGTCTTAATTTATACACGGTGACAACACGTGCGAATCCAGGTAGAATCACACTAGTCAAAAAATATAGAAGCTTTGTCAACAAAAAATGATTTTGAAAATGATGCAAACCTATTCGAGATAACTCTAAAAAAAGGCTTTCAACAAATCCCTTTTCAGTTTTCCTGTATAGTGTAGGCTGAATTCAATGGGACACAGAGCTGTAAAAAACATATATTATTCGGTAGTTTTACAGTGTTTTATAGTTTCGTTTTACGCCAAGAGCCGCATGTTTTTACGGCCTTTGACAATGGGAATGAGTCTTGCTCTGTTGCCTACATTGTTGCAAATGAGTCTATTTTAGCTTGGATGTTGTTAGCTTGGGATGGTTGTTTTTATGGCTAAAGTTAGCGACGCATTTTTGAATAAAGCTTTGAAATTGTTGTAGTCTTAAATTTTTGCATTTGGGCAAACAAGGGAGCTTTTTTGGAGACGTATGAACTTTTACCTTGATTTTTTTATTTCAGGGAAAACATCGGTTCAATATTCTATTTATACACGGTGTTTAGCACTCATGTGGCCATTAGTAGGCGCACAAATATCAATACATAAAACTGTAACTAGAAACAATAGGTACTTGTCTTAGAAATTCGAGTCGGTTTGGCAGATTCAGTCACAGAAATCTAAATGTGCTAGGAGAAATCTATTGTGCCTTATTATTTAGATTTCTGTGGTTTCAGTTACCTAGTACTTTGTATTATTGCGACAGAGTAACAAATTTTGCTTATTTTTTTATACCAATTTTAAGACTAAAGTGGATAGCTTTTATTTAAAGTTCAAATTCTCCGCTTACATTTACTTTAAGAAGAGCCAAGTTACTTGACTTAACTTTCTCTAATGGCTTTGACAAATTCCGTTTGTACCTCCGTAAAACTGAATTTCTTTAAAAGAACTTTATTGTAGATTCACTCGTAGGACAAATAATAGTGCACTAGGTAAACTTTAGGACTAGGCGAAGTAAAAGTACTAACAAAATGTTGACGACCTCACTGACACCAGAGGCGCGGTGGGTGAAGGTCCGCCTGCGACACAGGAGGTTGCGGGGTCAATTCCCAACTTGCGACAAATATTTGTACGATCTGCGAATATTTGTACCAGGGTTCTGTGTTTTCTATCTAAAAATGTCATTTTTATGGATTGTTTTAAGTATATCAGTCATCTAATATCCTTAACACAAGCTCTGCTTAGCTTGGGGCTAGATGATGCTGTGTTCATAGTCTAGTTTTATTACTATTATGAAGATAGGTACAGTTACCATCACCTCCGCTATTACATTAGCAATCAGCTGATTAAGAAACAGAGAATCTGCATAAGCTTATGGCGTTACACAAAAAAGGTTTCCCACGACATTGTGAAGTTCACACACAATGCACACGCGCAGCGGTTCATATTCACAGCTACACGGTTATTGCACTTGGATTACGTTACTGTCTTAGAGTTACTGTCATTGTGGAATGTCTCTAAGAACTAGAACATAATTTTTCATTCCACGAGGGCTGGTGCGGCGGCAGATTTGGCTTAGGATCTCAAGAGGCGCAAATATGCTCGACGGAACCTACGCATTTGCTCTCCTTGGAGTTGAGACCCTAGGTCGGTGGGGGTACCGAGGCTCTCCGAGTATTTAAATAATTATCTGAGCGTCTGTTCGATGCGACGCGTGACCCGAGAGCTGGGCCCAAATTCCACTAAATAAATCGCTTCACCATTTAAATAGTATTGTGTCAAAATGTCAGTGTTAAACTCTTTTTGGTATTCTACTAGCACAAACTTTTTGACGTTCATTCATAGCTGTGACGATTACCTTTATAACTACCAATTTAACATTCTAACTATGAAAGTATCTTCAAGCGCAAAAAATAGTAGAATACCAAATGCACAAACGTTATTTAAATCACCTTGATTGAATGCAGTTTTTCTCGTCACTAAAATCGATGACATGGTTCCTCAGAAGAGATCTTCGTATGTCTATAGTTTCAGACTTTCCCATACTGACCGTTTTAAATGTTACAACCTGTATATGTCAAGGACTGGCCATTTTCATACATTTATAAAACCTTTTCTGAATAAAAATACCAGTACTTCAAAACTTGATAGCTTTCATGGAATGCCTCTGACATTTTCTTATTAGTATTAATTTTTTTTAGCGGTATAGAAATGTTTAGGATTTTTTTCTAATTATTTCACAAGAGATACAAAGGAACTAATTTTAGGACACGTATACTGAGTTTGTTTACTTACATTGAATCTACTACAAGGGATTATAGGGTAAGTAGATACTTAAATACTTAGAACTTAGGTACATATTAACTGTAATCTGGAACTGGTTCCATCATCGTTTTCACTTCAAAAAATGGTCATCATCACCGGTCTATTGTGATCACTGACTCTCTTAAACAATGGAATGTGTTTTACGTTTTTTTGATGATATCAGTCCTTCAAACTTCAAAGACCATATGTACTGGAGTCTCAATCAGGCATTTTACATAAGTAAAAGATAATTTGTAGTATACAAAACCGGCTTCATGTTTATGAATTTTATTTTATTACTAGCTGGTGCCCGCGACTTCGTCTGCGCATGATTAGTATTTGGAGTACTCGCGATTTTACTTGCGTAATTCCCTTTCCCGTGGGATTTTCGGGATAAAATAAAGCCTATTTCTTATTCCAGCTTATAATCTATCTCTATGCCAAATTTCATCCAGATCCGTTCAGCAGTTTTTGCGTGAAAGAGTAACAAACATCCATCCATCTATCAATCTATCCATCCATCTATCCATTCATACTTACAAACTTTCGCGTTTATCAGTTCAATTCAGTTTGGTTCCCCTGGGCTATACGGGTTTTCAAAAATTTCCCACTGCATGAACGACGCTTTACGCGTCGTCGTTCAGATGCTGTGAGAATTTTTTTAATTTCTCACAGCATCTGAACCATTTGAACCATCTCAATTTTTTAATTTCTCACAGCATTGAATTCCGGGATAAAATGTATCCCATGTCGAATCGTCCCGAGTTCCATTCGAATTCATTCACTTCCGTCGTGATGCGTGGTTAAAGAATTTTTCTTTCACCCTCTCTCCCAGGGGAACCTTACCGAATTCCGGGATAAAAAGTATCCCATGTCCTTCCTTGTAGTAAGAACTCAAATCGTCCCGAGTTTCATTCCAACCTATTCAGCAGCTTCGGCGTGATGCGCGGTAAGGAATTTTACTTTCACACCCTCTCCCATGAGAACCTTACTGAATTCCGGGATAAAAAGTATCCTATGTCCTTCCTCGTAGTATGACCTATAATCATGCCGAGTTTCATTTAAATCCATCAAGTAGTTTCGGCGTGATGCGCGTTTACGATACAGACAGACAGACAGACAGACAGACAGACAGACAGACAGACATGAATGAAAAAAATTACAGTTTTGGCTTGAGTATCGATAATAGGGTGCCCTCCAAAAAAAATTTTCAAAATATCTTCAATGTACAGAATTGGACCTGTTACAGTTTTATTATAAGTATAGATAGATATAGATGACTTTTTAAAATATATGTTCCTCATTATTTTTTAAAATTAAAACCACTTATAAATCATTACGATAGCAATATTAGCAATGTCCAACTCCATCATCATTTTTTTTTTCATGATTTTTTTAATAGATTTCACATTGAAAACCCAAAGAAATGAAATCGAAGAGACTAAATAGTTTGTAAAATACTTGAAATGCTGCGTTCAATTTCTACATTTTAGGTAGTTTTTTTTATTACTGGGTGATTCTACGAAAACTCGTTTTTTGTCTGACTTCTGTGGCACATTTTTTTTTGTTGAAATTGCACATTATGATGGTATATTCTAAATGAAGATGTAATTTTAAATTTTTTGGTAGTGAAGGGAACTTTATTGGCTTTATGGTTACGAAGTTATTCAATTTTAAAAATATGGTGTCCACGGAAATCAGCATTTATATCACCAAAATGAAATATGGGTTGGTTTATCAATAAAAATATGTGTTTTCGGTAGTAAGTAGATTATTAAGCTTCTTAAAATAAGGAACAATTATTAGACGTTTGTAGTTTCAATCAGTTTTTACAAAAACACCTTTAAATCATTACTACTACACTAGTTTACATCTAAATCTTAAACATCGAGTTCACACAATTTTATAATCAGTCATGTTGCTAGGTTCTATTCTAAAGATGAATTTATAACTCAACTACTAATCCAAATAAGTTTATCCTATCCCAATCTTTTCTTTTACTTAGAGAAATAGGCGTAGAATATTGAGTTAACCTTGCAGAAGTAATTTTTTAATGCGATTAAATTAACTTTTTAACAAAAATCACACTAATAATTTTTATCTTTGTATTAAAAATATTATCATTATTTATTTTGTATTTATTATAAACTTTTATCTTAAAAACATTATGAAAACATTAAAAATTATTATTGAGATGTTAATCAACCTGCAAAAACTACGGAAATCAGTACCACGGAAATCAAAAATAATTACAAAATCCTAGAAATTTTCTTAATTTTCTGGTTTATTTTAAATTTAAATATGCAGTCGAAATTAGAAACACAAAAGGCATAAATTGTTGCAATTATTATAACAATAGGATAAGTATGAACAAATTTATAGTCAACATGGTAATCAGAATTTCTAGATACCAAGCCACGGAAAGTGATTACGAACCGAAATAACAGAGTGACGTGGAGACATACACCTTTGTTGTACACACCACTGATGGGGCGTGACTGATAGTTTCTCTCGATCTAACAACTATTTACGCAGATATTAAAGTACAGTATTTATGAATGAAATAGTGCGCACCAGGGGAATCAGAGCTAAACGACGGACGCGAAGTTATCTCGTTGTAACTTGTCAACTAAAGCTTAGTTTTGCGCAGTAATAGTGTCAAATAAGCAAGTAACTATCTGGATTATTGTGAACCTATGTAAATTAGTACTAGTGTTTTTAGGAAATGATATAAAAATTTATTAACACAGGAACATGAGGTCCGGACGCACCACGGACGTCAGAATTTCCAAGGATTTTATTTATTTTTACTTATTTAAAATAAGAATATTAAAAAACTAAAAAAGGCCTCCCCTATTATCTTTGTTTAATCTACTATCAAAAAAAAAATCAAAGGGCTAGGGATACTTTTTGTATGATTTTTCGAGCCGGACACGTATTTTTGAACCCCGGGAGAATCACCCTACTATACCTACCAGATTCGAGTACCTACCTGCTAAGTGATTCAAGGTGCACCGTGAGCTTTATATCAAATAAGGTACTTTGCTGGTAACTTTTCCCATTTATGTCCTGGAACTTTGTTATTGATATTGACTGCAGGATTCCTTTTTGCTATTTGCGAAATTATAAAATGCTACACAATTATTATGTGCTTGTGAAAACAAAACTATGAGGTGGAACTTTTTGTTTCTAGATAATTTCTAAATAGAATAGTTTACTAATTACCTAGAAACAAAAAGATTGAAGTTCTCGTAGGTACATCATTAGCACTTCAGTATTAATTTTACAGTGTAGTAGGTACATTTTATTTAGTACACCCCTACATTTCTTGAATTCAAATAATTCGTTCCATCCAAAGGTCTCGCCATATCGCTTAGAAGAGATATTTTTTCTAAGCTAAAGAGCCTCCTATTGTATTTGTACTATTTTTTTTCTAGGTATATTATTTTTCTGGTTGCTCGAGGTTTTTAACTTGTTTTTAACATGATTCGTAAAACTAGACAACAACTCAAAATGTTTCTCAAATAAGAAAATATAATTTCTTTTGAGAAATAAATATTCTTCAAACTCAACTTCTATGGCGCGTCGCTCGTGCTGTGGAAAACCAGAATAGATAGAAAATAGATAGAAAAATGAAATATCTTATATTTTAAATGAATAAATAAATAATTCCAGACAATCCACACAGCATCATCTAGCCCCAAGCTAAGCAGAGCTTGTGTTATGGGTACTAGATGACTGATATACTTAATACAATACATTACATAGATAGATATTTTTTTTATTATACATAGGATACACCCAGACCACGGAACAAATTTCTGCAGATCGTACACAAATTTGTTCCGAGGCGGGAATCGAACCCGCAACCTCCTGCGTCGCAGGCGGACCTTCGCCCACCGCGCCACATCGGTCGTCTTAAGAATAGACTTAAATAAGAGACCTTTCTAGAAATTTCAGAGTCTCCGTACCGGATATCACTTCATTCATGTGCATATCGCCAGACAGTTTCACTTTTTCGATATAAATAATGCAAGAGGCGACATGACCATGACCGCCACACGACTTGCATTCAGAACCGGACAGTCGGTGCATTTCTCCTCAGATTTCCCCCGATCCTTTGTTTTGAGAATGGGTTAACCTCGATCCATGAATTACGGGTCGATGACTCTATGGATTCGTCACGTACTAGGCGCCAAATCTGTATAGGTCGTCTAGTTTTAGTTATAGTTACAGCGTCACTGTAACGAAGTCACTAACTACGGGAATATTGACATAAGTACCTACGTCCGTCATGGCCAAATTAGCACTCTGATTATGGATTCGCTTGGAGATCTAAGTACCTACAACGCAAGCTTCAATGCTACCAAAATAATGTATTTGACTTATGTTGGGGCCACACTAACGGGAAATGCCATTAATTAACGCGATAATGGACGTTTACCATAGGTGTAGCCACAATTTAACGCGATAATTTGACAATGGCATTAACAATGCCGTTTGGCGTTAGGCGATAGCTCAAGTGGCGGTACATCAAAGAGATTAACGCGAGAATCGATGCGATGAAGTGGCCACACTACGTATTGTCAGTGTGCGTCGAGAGCGCAAGGGGAGCGGACGTGTTTACTATGGCGACGGAGTGGAGAAACGAGAAAGTTCTTACTTTTCTAGAGATTCTGATTGATTCGAGATTCTCTTTATTCGGTAATGATTCAATAAAGTCAAATAATATAAATTTACACTCATGAAATATAGAGCTCTGTCGACGTCCATCTTGCTTGAATTGAAGTAAATTCAACGCCGTTTTTATCGCCAATAATGGGCATTCACGTTGACCGTTGAAGTGTAGCCACCCACTTTAATGCGGTAAAAATTGTTGCAATAATTAACACGATAATGGGCATTGACGTTAAACGCTAGTGTGGCCCCAACATTATGGAATGTGACTCGCTAATACTTACACTCTTTCTTTCAGTACTAGCATTAAACATGAAGAGATCGACACGCGTAGTAAAAAAGGCAAAAGTTGTTCCAGCTGAGCTCAAGTAAGTACCTACTTAATTAAATTATTAATATTAATAAATAATGCGGACAATCCACGTCTAATCCCAAAAGTAAGCAAGGGTTATGGCTTGATTACTGGTTAACCCAATAAATCAATATATATATATATTATATTATTTTACTACGGAACAAATATCAAATTTGAAGAACATAGAAACATTGAGAGAACCCACTCGCAATCTTCTGCGGCGCAGACGTATCGTAGATAGTAACAGATAAGCATAATACTAATCACATGTCCCTTTGAATACTTAATTCTTTAAAACTACGCAACGGATTTTGATGCGTTTTTTTTTAATAGATAGAGCCGTGCGAAGCCGCACAGTGGTTCGAATGTATGGGAAGGGTCGGACATAGGATTTTTTTTTTTTTTTGTCAAAATATGAAAATTAAATTATGCTATCGTGTTCCACTAATGATTCTCTATAAATTTCTTTCTTACCATTTTTACTGAAAGTGCCACGGTTATTGAGTAAATTGAGAAAACGTTGTTGTTTTTCATCTTTTTGTATGGAAACGAATATTAGAAATTTCAAATCTCCACATTGCCCTATGTTTTCGGAATGCGGTTTTTTTTATATTAATTTACTTGCACACAGCTTCAATAACTACCTTGACATGTGGCACGCCAAACGCACAACTGAAAAGATATAGGGTGTTACATTTTTAAATAACGAAATCATAATATTTTTAGTACCTACTGATTTCCGTAATCTAACATCTAACTATACACAACTTCGATTACCAACAGATAGATGGCGTGCGCGATGTACAACATAATAAAATACAGGGTGTTTTATTTTTAAGTTACGAAATTATAACATTTTGGTACTGATTTTTGCAATCTAATTATAGACGACTTGAATTACCTACAGACAGATAGCGAGCGAGCGCGATGCATAACAGAACAAGATGTGTTATATTTTTATGGGGACACGAGTTGTTTAGATAGTAACTATTTTATTATTCCTTAAATAAAGTATTCAAGTCCAGGTATCTACCTAAAATCCTTCTCTTTACGACCAATTTATCGAAAAACAATAGCTTATGACTTATTTATTACCTACCGTATGCTTGCCTACCAGGTATTGGTTTTGACTAATAGGCTTCATAAAGCGAGTAGGTACTAAACCTACCTGCACTCAACCCTTTTTAAAAAGATAAGTTGGTAAATGTTATCAGTAATAATTATCTTGAATAATAGATCCGGATAGTAGGGTTTTTTGGAAACACAAATAGGTGGGCACTGCTGCCTCTACTGCCTAACATAAATACGTCACAGTTAGTAAAGTTTCTTCAGTTGACTTACGCATCTACCCCCGAGTACAAATCAAATCAAATCATTTATTTGCAAGAATACAAAATTATTATACATTATGTCAGATCCTATAACTATTATAGGAATTGTATTCAGCCTGCAAGCAGGCGTGCAAATGTCATGCGAGTCATATTATTATTATATTAGTCATATATTATGGTACATATAATTCAAATTTCTAAATATTCTTTTACAGTATAAAACATTTTCCAAGCAGCCATTCTCTTAACTTTTTCTAAATATATTTCCATTCAGTTATTTTAATTCTTCCGGTAGCTTATTGTAAATAGTGATGCACATGTTGTAAACATGCAAATTGTTAAACTTAGGCCTTTTTTGCCGGGTTATTACATCGCCACGTTTTAGAAAGTAGGTCGGATGAGATTTTACAAAAAGACAAATTTCCCTAATGTACATGCAGGCGAGAGGTAGAATCCTACAGTTCTTGAAGAGAGGCTTGCAACTATCAAGGAACCAAGACCTGTTTATCACTCTTAGACATCTTTTTTGAATTTTAAATATTCTTTCCACGTCCACTGAGTTTCCCCACAGTAACAACCCATACCCAAGGACTGAAGAGACATGACCATGGTAAGCAGCTAGAGCGGCATCAAAAGAAACGGTCTGGCGAACCTTCTTAAGAGCGAATACAAATCTGCTCAGTCGTTGGCACACATGATTCACATGGTCTTTGCAATTCAAATGCTTATCAAGAATCACTCCAAGGAATTTAAAGGAAGAAACCTCACCCACCCTTACTCGTTCAGAAGTTCAAAATGGATATTATTATGTTCTTTGGGTACTTTACAAATCTAGATTTATACGTTGTTTTACGCCAACATTAAGACTTCCGCTATTATGATTATCTTTTTAACAAGTTAAAATCCGCAAGCAGTGTACAGTTGAGTGAAAGTACAGAAATTAGTTTTAAAAATTGGTGTCGAAATCTATGCAATCGTATGTATTCGAGATGGGTTGCATCAGGTAGAAGTGAAGGAAAATTTATGAAGAAGAATTAAGCGTGGCTAGAGACAGATAACCAGTGGCCAGATTTCTTAAAAGAGAAGAGAACGTCCAGCCTGCTGAAGTGCTGAACAAGTTATTGACGAGCATGAATCGCATAGTTTTCACAATACATCTGATGCGTCTACTTCTACAAGTATGAGGCCTAGCCCTCGTAAACATTTTGAAGACCTCTGGACTTGATTTTTACAACCTAGTTGAGTCAGAAAATAGCCATTTCGAATTTGTTGATGCTAATGAACTAGCAGAAATAGAATCAGAATCGGCTGATATAGATAGTGACGAAGACTAGGCAGCAGATAACTCTTCAGTCATTTAATTTGAATAAATGACTGAAGTCAATTTAATAAAATTGAATAAATGTCTTCCGGTAGCTATTCCACTTAGAAATAGATTATTTTAATATTAACTAGATGTTTAAGTTCGACAAGTAGATATACGTAATGTACATTATATATTTGTAAATAAATGTATTCTGATAGCTATGCCACTTTTAAATAGATTATAATATATGTTATGCTGTGTTATGTTATGCAATATTATTAATATATATCTTAGATGCGTAGGTATGTTTTTCATAAGTTTATTAATACAGATCTTTGATAAGTTTATTGAACACATAGTGTTTTTTATTTTATTTATAATATGTTTAATTGGTAGATTTTTTTCTATTCCTTGATTGTAGTTTTCGTTTAATGTTAGTACCTATAGATGAATTGGTTTATATTATCATTTTGTAAATATACACAGTCATTTAATCTAACTGTTGTAATCCCTCACAAATAAATATCTAGACAATGAAATACAGATATTTCTTAAAATTATATCAAGTTTAGCGAATAATAATATAAGTATATTCTATTACCTTCAAAATATAACACACTATATCTTGTTCTGTTATGCATCGCGCTCGCTCGCTATCAGTCTGTAGGTAATTCAAGTCGTCTATAATTAGATTGCAAAAATCAGTACCTACCAAAATGTTATAATTTCGTAACTTAAAAATAAAACACCCTGTATTTTATTATGTTGTACATCGCGCACGCCATCTATCTGTTGGTAATCGAAGTTGTGTATAGTTAGATGTTAGATTACGGAAATCAGTACTAAAAATATTATGATTTCGTTATTTAAAAATGTAACACCCTATATCTTTTCAGTTGTGCGTTTGGCGTGCCATATGTCAAGGTAGTTATTGAAGCTGTGTGCGAGTAGATTAATATAAAAAAAACCGCATTCCGAAAACATAGGGCAATGTGGAGATATGAATTTTCTAATATTCGTTTCCATACAAAAAGATGAAAAAAAACAACGTTTTCTCAATTTACTCAATAACCGTGGCACTTTCAGTAAAAATGGTCAGAAAGACATTTATAGAGAATCATTAGTGGAACACACGATAGCATAATTTAATTTTCATATTTTGACAAAAAAAAAAAAAAAATTCCTATGTCCGACCCTTCCCATACATTCGAACCACTGTGAGCCGGGGCGAGTCGCTAGTAATAATATATAGTGTCGTAGTCACCCGCCGCGCCATCGCCACATCGATTGTCAAAATTACTTATAATAATTAAACTAAACCAATATTAATCAGTTAATAACATGTATTTAATTTTGACTTTTTTATCTGTAGAATAGAAGAAGACAGTGTGAGAAATAATAATACTTTAAGTTAGTAGACTATTAAGATTAAGGCTTACCGCCTACTACGTCATACTCATATATTTAGTCATCGTAGGAGCCAAGGCACATTTGGTTAATTTTTATTTCACTTATAATACATCTATACAAAACAAAAATATTAACAGCCAAAAAGGAACACAAAAAAGAAATGAAATTCTAAAACTGCTATTTAATTGGTTTGTGTGACCCAATGGACATTATGTACTAATCATCAGTATCACTACATAGTATAAAACAAAGTCGCTTTTTCCGTCCCTATGTCCCTCTATGTCCCTTTGAATGCTTTAATCTTTAAAACTACGCAACGGATTTTGAAACGGTTTTTTTAATACATAGAGTGATTCAAGAGGAAGGTTTATACGTATAATAAAATCGTGCAAAGCCGGGGCAGTTCGCTAGTAAGGTATAAAAAATATCGAACTTGGCTAAGTAGCTGGTAAGTAAAGTACACTTTGGTTAAGTATTATATTACGTACCATTGTCAAAAATATGTTATAATCATGACCAACTTGAAGTTTAAAAATGCTTGGCCAAAGTGAAGGAAAACTTCAGCTAAGATCTGAGGCTAAGATATAATAATTCGTAGTTACTAGAAGATAATTTTCAACTATAAAACTAATCATAAAACCAACAATGGCTTTCGTAAAGAAAGAAAACCGTTTCAACTTCATCCATAAAATAAGTCGCCAGCTGATGGAGTTGGAACACATGCACGATTTAACTTCCACTTGTTCCATCAGACCTGCGGTGACCGAGAAGCGAGGTTCAGAATGGGAGGCCCTGATGAGGAAGTTCTCTGAGGATCATAAAGAAGAGTGCAGGTAAAGGACCTATAACTTTTTAATCCAATTCAATTTAAAGAAAGAAAATTAATTTTTTTGTAATTTTCTTTTTTAATCACAAAACACAAACAAAATCGATACAATAAAAGAAAAACGCGTTGAAGAAGCGATAAAAGGTGTGAGTTTTTATTTTTGGCTTATACATATGTATACATAACATTATGTAACAGTTACCGGGAAAACAAACGACTCCCTTTGTTTTCCTGGTAAAACAAACGACTCTCTTTTTTTGCTGTTTTAGTTAAGGGAAAGGCCGAACAGTCTCCATAAAGGTCTCCACAAATAGAAGCCAGAGGTGGAGCGGAGGCAAAGCCATGCGAGTTGTATCCTATTGAATCGTATGAAAGACTACACACACACCGGAGGCGGTGGCGGCGCGGTGCCATAGGAAAAACCGGCACGCTTTCGCCTCCGAAGCCGAAGGCGGAGTGCCTTCTGCTTCTATGTGTGGAGTCTTTAATCCATCGTGTATTATTTTCAGAAGACTTCTTTGACAATGTGATTAATTTTCTTTTAACCTACATAGAGAAGCATTGAAAAACAATAGCAAAGCTCAAAAGACACGTGCAACTGTATCATTAAAACGTGCCTGACTGAAGTTTTGAAACGAGGTCGTAAAAACAAGGCGTGTTGTTGAACTTTCAGAGCCGTGTCAGTGGATATCCCTCGGGCAAATCGCGACATGAAAGTCTTTCCCACTGGCTCTATGTACGAAGGCTCTTGGGACGTACTGGGCATGAGTGGCTATGGCACCTATCACTTTCCGAATGGTGCGTATTTCACACTTATATTGAAAAACAAGCATCACAGTTAAATTTTTTTAGTAGTATTTCGCACTTTTTCAAGAACACAACAGACATTTATAGCTAGGTTTTTCTCTCCAAACAGAAATAAGAAATCAGTAATCTGATAACTGCAAACGAATTGGGGCTGATCATTTTATTTGAAGCTGAAGACAGAGCGCTATGGCTAATGAGTGCATTAGGGGAGGCCTTTGTCCAGCAGTGGACTAAGATAAGAGCTGATGATGATGATGATTTTATTTGAAAAGGTTCAGAAAACGCTGAATCATGTGATTGTTTATTTTGTTTCGTGGAGCCTAGTGTATGTAAAATTTGGACAGTCTACTAAGAAGTTAGTTACTGAAAAATAGATAAATAAATATAATGAATATTGCTGGATAATCTACGGCATCATCAACTCCGATAGACGTGTGCGCCGCGCCGACCCGCCGCCGCCGCCGGCAAATTTTCCACGCCGCCGCCGCCGATCAGCAAATCGGCGTGAATTCGGCGTGAAATGTTACCTTTTCGACGCTTTGAAAACTCCCGTCATTTTATTGATTATTATTACATTTATTACTTATTACACTCACCGAAACTTACTACCTACAACCGAGGACGTATTTTGTGTATTGTGTATTATATATGTCAACGAAGGAACCTATCCTTCAGAGAAACCCCGAGCAATAGCTATTTCCATAGCTCGCTGAGCGACTTTGAACTGGTGAACCAGCCCTACGTGAGTGTCCACATCACAGCTCCGTAGGGCATTAAGGATAGGACGCACTCATTGAAAACTTTCGTTTTCAAACATTGCGGTATGGATGACGAGAAGACTCGACGTAGTTTTTCAAATGATGCCCAGACTAGCTGGATCTTCCTTCTCAAAATTGTTTTTACCTAACTGCACAATCAGCCCCAGGTAAGTGTACTCGGAATCAATTTTGAGAATGTGGTCATTGGTCATGACTTTGGTTTTATCCAAATTCATGCCAAGATCGATGCGAGGCTAGGCCGTCCAGCAAGTAGGTCTACTCCTCTTGCGACTCCGCCATTAAGACTATGTCATCCATCAGCGAATCGTAGGGTGAGATGTAATTGCCGTTTATGTTAATGCCCTTCCTTACCTTTCGAGTCCAGCGTCTTAAACATATCTTCCAATGCGCTCGTGAACAGTTTCGGGGATATGACATCCTCCTATCTCACTCCTCTGTGTAATTGGATGGGTTTTGACTACTGGCCCTGTACTTGGACACTCATAGAGGCGGCTTCGTAGAGACATCTTAGCAACTCGATATAACGATAGTCTACTTGGCATCGCTGTCAGGATTCCAGAACAGCCCAAGTTTTGACTGAGTCAAAGGCCTTCTCATAGTCCACAAAAGCAAGACACAGGGGCTGATTATACTCTTCGGACTTCTGTATAATCTGCCGCACTGTATGAATGTGGCCTATGGTGCCATATCCTTCTCGGATCCCAGCATGTTCCGGTGGCTGAAGCTCGTGGAGTCTCCTGGCGAGACGATTCGTGACCACTCGCGAGAACAGCTTATAGACGTGGCTCAGGAGTGTGATGGGTCTATAGTTTTTAAGTAGGGTTTTATCGCCCTCCTTAAAAAAAAGCACCACCAAACACCCGCTCCACGCCTTAAGAGTTCTCCCACTGTGAAGGACGGCATTAAAGAGGTTCTGTAGCTCCTTTATAACAGGGGCTCCCCCTGCCTTCAGAAGAGCTGAAGTAATACCGTCCTTACCGGGGACTTTTCTATTTTAAGCTGCCTCAGTGCTAACACGATTTCGTCTTGACTGATGTCTGGCAGTTCGTCGGTATAGTGGCTCTGGAATCATGGTCGAAATGACCATGATTCCAGAGCCACCCTGACACGGGTCGGGAATGAGGGGCATGTGCAAACAGCCATTTTATCTCGGCTGAGATCTCCGGCTTCGTCAAAACGGTCCTCCCGTCGTGCGTTGTAAGTTTCGTCAGGTGGCTCCTGCCAAGCTGCTGAGTGAATACTTTGGACCCTCAGTTTCGCTCTATCACCTCTTCAATCAGGCGTGTGTTGGGGCTCCGAAGGTAGTGCCGTACCATCATCGCGATTTGCTTGTTGTCTGACGAAGGCACTTGGGTGGTTTCCCGTCTTTTGTCATCAGAAGAAGATTCTCATGCGAGATTTTTGACTTCCTACCAGTACCTTATATTTGTGCATTACAGTTATGCTTTGTGTTAAAGATGTGTTTAATTCTAAGTACTTAGGTAATTTTCTTGTAAGTTGTATTTTTAATAAATGTATAAACATTTAAAGTATTTTAAAATAAATAATAACACATCCTAAACAAATACTATACGCGCCGAGTATACGCCGAAATCACGCCGCCGCCGCCGATTTCAGGCCGGCGTCCGCCGCCGATTATTCAGACGTCGGCGCACATGTCTACTCCGAAGCTAAGCAGAGCTTGTGTTGTGGGTACTAGATGACTGATATACTTAATACAATACATTACATGGATGTACACTTTTATTATAGACTAGCTGGTGCCCGCAACTTCGTCTGCGCATGATTAGTATTTGGAGTTCTGGATTAGTATTTGCGTAATTCCCTTTCCCGTGGGATTTTCGGGATAAAATAAAACCTATTTCTTATTCCAGCTTATAATCTATCTCTGTGCCAAATTTCATCCAGATCCGTTCAGCAGTTTTTGCGTGAAAGAGTAACAAACATCCATCCATCTATCAATTTATCCATCCATCTATCCATTTATACTTACAAACTTACGCGTTTATCAGTTCAATTCAGTTTGGTTCCCCTGGGCTATACGGGTTTTCAAAAATTTCTCACAGCATCTGAACGACGCGTACATACGCGTCGTTCAGATGCTGTGAGAAATTTTAGCCCAGGGGAACCAAACTTAATTCCGGGATAAAATGTATCCCATGTCCATTGTCCAATCGTCCCGAGTTCCATTCGAATAAATGGTTCGGTGGTGCGTGGTTAAAGATTTTTTCTTTCACCCTTTCTCCCAGGGGAACCTTACCGAATTCCGGGATAAAAAGTATCCCATGTCCTTCCTTGTACTATGAACTCAAATCGTCCCGAGTTTCATTCCAACTCATTTAGCAGTTTCGGCGTGATGCGCGGTAAAGGAATTTTACTTTCATACCCTCTCCCATGAGAACCTTACTGAATTCCGGGATAAAAAGTATCATGTGTCCTTACTCGTAGTATGACCTATAATCATGCCGAGTTTCATTGCAATCCATCAAGTAGTTTTGGCGTGATGCGCGTTTACGATACAGACAGACATGAATGAAAAAAATTACAGTTTTGGCTTGATTATCGATAATAGGGTGCTCTCCAAAAAAAATTTACAAAATATCTGCAATGTACAGAATTGGACCTGTTACAGTTTTATTATAAGTATAGAGAGGAAAAACCCAGAACCCCGGAACAAATCTATGTAAATTCATGCTAGAAAAATATTACAAAATGTAATATATTCTGAGACGATAATACTGTTATGATGAACGATCAGAACAGAACGAAAAAGAACATTATCGTAACTAAAATATTTTTACGAACTGTGTAACCAACATTGTGTTCAAGCAAATAAACTATCTTATCTTGATCCTTACTAATCTTATAAACGTGAAAGTTTGTATGAATTATGGATGATTTTTTCTCTTTCACGCAAAAACTACTGAACGGATCTTACTGCAATGGAAGAGACGGAGTTCTAGCCCTGAAATAACACATAGGCTACTCTTTACCGCATAAATCAGTTACCAAAAAGCCTTCTAACGTTTCTATAGAAATAGGGCGTGCTAAGCCGCGGCCTGTTATATACAGGGTTACAGGAAAAGTCGTGCTAGATCCGTTAAGGGCGTGGAGTACCCATCATTCCTGACATATTTCACTATGAAACACCCTACCCTAAACTTCACTCTTTTCGAGATATTCGACTTTGAATTTTTTTATTGAAAATTGCCAATTTTTAGGCAATTAAATTTATTTTTGGTTATTTTGTGTATCTTATTATTATTATTATTGCATTTTTACATGTGTAATGAGATGCTTTAGGACGTCGATTATTAAAAAAGTGCATAAGTTAATTGAATAGACCGTAGTAGACAAATGAAAGTTAAGAAATAAGAATAAATATTAGAAAGTTTCTTTTTCTCTAAGGTATATCTAAAAAAAATATTATGGAAATTGTTCGGCAGATTTTTTTTAAAATATCTACGTTTCATCAGCTATCTAACGAGGTATAATAATCTAGGGTTTTATTCAAATGCATTGAAAAAAAATTAGTTTTATAGCCCACAGGGGAGAAGCAAAATTTATACTTAGCCCTAAAAAGTAAAATAAAACAATAGGTTAGCATGAAATGTCATTTATTCAAGGTTTTCACACAACTTTTTCTTATTCTACAGTTTTTGATGTTCAACATGGCCGCCTCTATTTCTGATACATTGTCGCATCCTTCTACGAAGACCAGTCTTCACTACTCCAGTGGTCAACGTGGTCCTCATTTTATTTGCTGCATCCACAATCCTTTCTCTTAAGTCTTCCACAGACGAAATTGGATTCGGCTCGCTGTACAAAAGACTTTTCATGCACCCCCACACATGAAAATCCATGGGGATTAGGTCCGAACTTCTTGCTGGTCATGGCAACGGCCTCCCCTAATGAGCGCTGAGGCGCTCATTAGGGGAGGCCTATGTCCAAAAGCTGCACACAAGACTTTACATGCACCCCCACACATGAAAATCCATGGGGGTTATCCAAACAAATGGATAGGACGAGGTGGGCCGTTGCCATGACCAGCAAGAAGTTCGGACCTAATCCCCATGGATTTTCATGTGTGGGGGTGCATGAAAAGTCTTTTGTACAGCGAGCCGAATCCAATTTCGTCTGTGGAAGACTTAAGAGAAAGGATTGTGGATGCAGCAAATAAAATGAGGACCACGTTGACCACTGGAGTAGTGAAGACTGGTCTTCGTAGAAGGATGCGACAATGTATCAGAAATAGAGGCGGCCATGTTGAACATCAAAAACTGTAGAATAAGAAAAAGTTGTGTGAAAACCTTGAATAAATGACATTTCATGCTAACCTATTGTTTTATTTTACTTTTTAGGGCTAAGTATAAATTTTGCTTCTCCCCTGTGGGCTATAAAACTAATTTTTTTTCAATGCATTTGAATAAAACCCTAGATTATTATACCTCGTTAGATAGCTGATGAAACGTAGATATTTTAAAAAAAATCTGCCGAACAATTTCCATAATATTTTTTTTAGATATACCTTAGAGAAAAAGAAACTTTCTAATATTTATTCTTATTTCTTAACTTTCATTTGTCTACTACGGTCTATTCAATTAACTTATGCACTTTTTTAATAATCGACGTCCTAAAGCATCTCATTACACATGTAAAAATGCAATAATAATAATAATAAGATACACAAAATAACCAAAAATAAATTTAATTGCCTAAAAATTGGCAATTTTCAATAAAAAAATTCAAAGTCGAATATCTCGAAAAGAGTTAAGTTTAGGGTAGGGTGTTTCATAGTGAAATATGTCAGGAATGATGGGTACTCCACGCCCTTAACGGATCTAGCACGACTTTTCCTGTAACCCTGTATAGAACAAGCGACCCGCCTTCCGCTTGAATCACTATCTATTAAAAAAAACCGCATCAAAATCCGTTGCGTAGTTTTAAAGATTTAAGCATTCAAAAGGACATAGGGATATGGGGACAGAGAAAGCGACTTTATTTTATACTATAAGGGCTCTTTTCTTCGTTTTCCAGGAGTGATATACGAGGGTGACTTCGAAGACGGCATGTTCAACGGTACCGGAGAACTTCGCTACCCATCAGGCATCTCAGTCAAGGGTCTATGGAATAAAGGCACCCTAGACGATCCCACGTTGATATTTGCTGATGGTATTCGATACACTGCTAACAATTGGGACTACTGCAAGATGCCTGATAGGAGGTAAGTTGAAAACAATAATTGTTTTCCATTATATCTGTCATATCTGTCCCAATCCTCGTCTAAAAATATTCTTCTTAATATAAACTAGCGACCCGCCCCGGCTTCGCACGGTTTTATTATACCTACGTATAAACCATCCTCTTGAAAAACTCATCTATTTAAAAAACTGCATTAAAATCCGTTGCGTAGTTTTAAAGATATAAGCCTACAAAGGGACATAGGGATATAGGGACATAGGGAAGAGAAAGCGACTTTCTTTTATACTATGTAGGTATGTATGTAGTGATGAAGACTTTTTTGGAGACATCGCCTAGCCCAAATCGATGAAGTTTGAAAGCTGAAATTTAGAGAGTAGTTAGTTACCTTTTACTACACAAACATCCGATAAGAAAGGATTCTTGGAAATTCCACCCATAAGGAGGTGAAAATCTAAGCATACCTACATATGCTCAGATTTTGAAAACTACGCAACGTATCTCAAAGCGGTTTTTTATAGAGTGATTCTAGAGGAACGTTTATATGTATATACACACCCGTGTGTAACCGGGGCGAGTCGATAGTAAACTATAAAATAATCGTTAGTCAAACATCCGTTTTTCCAAATATAACATGACCTACTCCATTAAGGTAAGTAGTAAGTAGTCCCTACTCTGGCTGCCTGGATGGACCACTACATCTTTACTTACGCATCTTGTTTGATCTCTATCCGGCAATCTTCAGAATAACCAATCTAGCAACAAATGCAATCACAGATTCGATTCCTGACAAGCGAAGGGAATCAATTTCCCGCGGAAAATGTGTTTGCTTCAATTGCTTCGCGAACATCTCTATAGCGATAGATGGATAGCGTTTTACTTTTGCTTTATTGCGTTGATTCTTTCATGATCATTGCTGAACCTAGTGTTTTTCTGGACAGACTAAGAAATATTACGAAACTTGATAACTAATCAAGAATTATCCTTTTAAGTATTATGAAAATACTGGAAGTACTTGCACATTACTTACAAGTACTGGTGTTATGTGGTTTAACTCTTACACGTTTTAATTATGTTTAAGTTTTTGTTGGATTACCTAACATTTTATAGTTGCAGCTATACGAAGCTATGCGTGCAAATTTAAAATCTACACTCGTTTTATTTAACCTATATTTATATACGTAGTGAAAAAATTCTATGTCTATGATTTATATATTATAAAAGTATTTTTTGTGTTTATTTACCTACCTTTCGGATAGAAATGTTGCAACAGGTATAAAAAAACATATACAGTTATACTGTAGATGTCACGGGATGATGACAGTTAGTAGTTTAGTACCTAATCATAATTTTATTATGTGTTATTATCACATTTGTTTTATAATATTAAATCTGCAAATATATAAGCACAGCACATCCAAAAATAAATATTCACAGCACACATTCCACCACTAACTTCGGATAGTTCCTGGTTATTCCACGAAAATACACGAATACAACTTAAATAGCACACGAAATGTAATGAATAATAATAATAATCTACAATGCAGTGGTATCTTCGAAGTCAAAAGCTCCCAAAAGTTCGCAAATACGATCGTATCGAAGAAATTTACCCAAACTGTATGTGAAATCTGATTACAATTTGGAAGTTAGAAGAACCTGTCCAGTACTGTCCACTGTCCTTAGTTACCTTACAAAGCAAACTATACCTGAGATTGCTATTGTGTTTTAGAAGGTAATGTGGGTATTGAAGCGCTTTCCAGTAGAAATGTTACACTTATATTTTAAATAAGAAAGTTTGGATGGATGTTTGCCAAAACTACTGAACCCGTTCAAAACTTTTGCATAATAATATATAAGTAACTATAGGGTATGCCCACTATTTCATTCACTCGCGTAGAATTTCATTGATCAATTGAGCTACTTGTAGACTGTTTGCAACCGTCTGCAGTTAGCTCAATGGTTTCAATTGTAAATACTAGTTGTAATTTTTCTATTCCTTTGCTTGTAATTTTCGTTGTTAATAATATTAAGTTCATTAAGCATAAGCATCGCACGCAATTGGTAATTTTTCTTCCCTTTTTGTACCAAACACCAGGAAAATGCCAGTGGAATGACTCTCATTAACCCTCTATTTCGTTGCTCGATTGTTCTCTCCTAAAAACACGTAATTTTTTGCGTTCCTCAAGGAAATACGAGGGAGTAGTTGTGAGATGATGTATTAGCTTAATGATAAGAGTTTGGATAATTTTTTTGTATTGCGATTACGACTATCATATTTTTTTTTGTTTGTTTTTTTTCCCCTGATAGATAACGGTTACCGCAGCCTGTGGACGCCTGCAACATCAGAGACATTACACGCGCGTTGCCGACCCTTTAAATGTCTTAAAAGACCCTTTTTGAAGAACCCCATGATACCCCAAAATACTTTCGTTTGACCGCAATCTTACCTGATCGTATGTGACAATGTATCACGAAGGTCTAAAAGACTTTTTTATCTTCTACATACGTCTTGTCACGAAAATAGAAGCAGTCAGTGATTTCAAAACCTTAGCCGTACATATTATAAGCGACCCGCCCCGACTTCGCACGGTTTTATTATACGTATAAACGTTCCTCTTGAATCACTCTATCTATTAAAAAAAACGCTTCAAAATCCGTTGTGTAGTTTTAAAGATTTAAGCATACATAAGGACAGAGAAAGTGACTTTGTTTTATACTATGTAGTGATGATCAATAGCACTTCGTGCGAGTAGAACTATAGAGCAAAATAAGGGTGGTTTCGAAGTACGACTGTTGAACACTGCTTATTAAAAAACATAGGTACCTACTTTTGCAATCGGATCACTAAATGGAAATCACGTAACCCACTATTCATCAATCATTTCAATGTAGGTATATCTGTATTTGAATGTAGTTTAAATTGAAATTTATAATTATATGAAGTTTGTGGTGAAATAAGTTGTAGTGAGAGCACAAGTTGAACTCACACTTCGGTGATATTAGAATAATAATAAATATAATTAATGAAAATGTTTTAAAACTAATATAATAATGGCGGACTATCCACACAGCATCATCTAGTCCCAAGTTAAGTAGAGCTTGAGTTATGGATGCTGGATGCACTTAATACAATACTATTACATAGATAGATATTTTTTATTTTACATAAAAACACCTAAAACACTGGAACAACATATTTGTAGATCAGACAAACATTTATCCCAAGGCGGGAATCGAACTCGCAAATAACACAAACAGAGCTTCGCCCACCGTGACGCATCATCGATGTAAACGTACTAAGTATTGAGATAATACTAATGGTATTTATTTTACTGAGAATCTAATATCTTCATTATGCTCGTTCTTCCGATCATGCCAGTGTCATTGTGGAGTTACCGAGATATTTGGGGTGATAAAAATTTGTACCGAGATTTGGCCGGTCATATCTCGCGAAGAACCGACAAACGTTGGGGTAAACGTGGTCTTGAATGGAGACCGCGATTTGGTAAACGTAGTGTAGGACGCCCTCCGGCCAGGTGGGATGACGATCTGCGAAAGACTGCTGGAAGATACTGGATGCGTCAAGTTGAAGACAGGGCGCTATGGCGCTCATTAGGGGAGGCCTATGTCCAGCAGTGGACTAACATTTGCTGATGATGCTGATGATGATGAAAGATTTGTACATGTTTTAATTGTTTCAGGTTTTCAGTTGAGTATGACTACGGTCTTATGCCAGCTGGCAATCCAATCCTAACAGCTGAAGAGCCGCCTAGAGACATACCGCCTGGGCACTACGACACAGGGGACGGCTTCTACGACTCCAAGACTAAGGTAGTCTACAGCGCAACGGACCCTTATACCATTGTCAGGTAAGGGTTGTTAACAAATCGCCAAATATTAGTAATTAAGTAAGTAGTAAAGGTATGTGCGTCCATACCGGATACCGGTAAGGTTTATTAATCAACCTATCACACTAAGGGTGCCTGTCCATTGAAGCGGAGCGAGCTGGCGGAGCGGAGAAACGAGGAAATATTAACCAATAGGATTGCATGAAAAAGCGGAGCGGAGATTTCATGGCAATCCTATTGGTTAATTTTTCCTCGTTTCTCCGCTCCGCTTCCTCTCTCCGCTCAATGGGCAGACAGCCTTACTGAACATACAAAATACAAAAAAATCATTTATTTGCCATAATATTTTTAGTTACACTTTTCTGGTAGCACGAGAGAAGCCTGTGTCGCGTCGACATATTCTTATTATCGCGATATATTATTTATTGATAGAGGTAGGTCTTTATCTAATACATAAAGACTAATTATGATCTCACGTGTGCTGTAAATACCAAAAATAGTTGATATTCTAGTTAAAAATGAAATAGATGATAGGTACTAAAGAATTGTTCGGAACATAAAAATATGCAAGCTATTCACATAGTCGGTATCATCTATCCCCTTAATACATTATACTACATATAAATATATTTTATTATACATATAAAACACTCAGAAAACCCTGACCAAATATCTGCAGATCCTACAAACATTTGTACCGGAGGCGGAAATTGAACCAGCAACCTCCTGCATCGCAGGTGGATATTCACCCGCTGCGCCACAGACGTCAGACCTAATGGAGCTTTTTTTATCCGATCGTCCTTCCTTAGGGCTCCCACACAAAACTGCGATGCGATGTGATGCGATGTCACGCGAACTTGAAATGCGAATTTCTGCGATGCGATTTTGTGCGGCAAACCGTTTGGTAGGGTAACCATACCTTCAAGTTTAGTCAGCCGTATTGGACGTGTTTTTAGGAAGCGTAAAGGTAGCCTTAAATAGCCGTAATGTGGCAGGAATGCGCGATGCAAATGAGATCCGACGTTATCGTGCGAGTTCGCAGATATTTGCGATGCGATGCGAGTTTGCACTTTTGTGTGGGAGCCCTAAGGGACTTTAGGATAATTAAGGTCCACTTGTGCCAAAACTTCGAGTTACTCGTAAATTAATAACTCGAGGTTTGATAACTCAGGGTTAGATTTTAAAATTTTCGTCTCGCAGTTTTTATTGCACCATTATATTTTAGCCCTGAGTTTATTAACCAGAGGCTATTGTCATGTTCATTCATTCTTTTTACATCCGGCCAAATTTAATAGGAGGAATGCTGAATGATTCGAGTGTTCTGCTCTCTTTCGCTCCAACCTACTTGGAATAAGTCTATTTCTTTCTGTCAGATTTGGAATGACACATGGTTCTTGGTCGCATTATAATGTAATGACTCGTGCTTGTTGTGTTGTGGTTAAGTTCTGTTTTGATGGAAGTGTTCTGTCATTGCTTTTCATTGTAATTTTATCTAATATATAGTAAACAGTTTCTTTGTTTAGATAAAATCTTCTATGAAAATCTTTGTCTCTTTGTGAGTAAAAATGATCCGACCGTTCTCCAATTCTTCTATTATAAAAGTCCGAACTAATGTATTCGATAATTTCTTCATCATCATCTGACAACAACCACTCATTTATCATTGTTCAGGACAAAATCAATACAAAATAAAACAGTTACTTACAAATTAATGCAACAAACCCAACCAACATAACATAACCTAAAATGTTTCAATTCTGTCATTTTTGACATTACTGACCCAGAGTTATTTGACTTAACACGCCCACATCAACGGTTAAAAATTTAAAAGTTTAACTCTAGGTTAACTCCTAACTCTTGGTGGTACAAGACATGATTAGATTTTAACTCCAGAGTATCTAACTCTGAGTTATATTTGCTAACCTAGCTTGGCGCAAGTGGGGCTAAGACACCTAGGACATGGTCTAAATTTTGTACTTGATGGTTCGAGAAATTGGTTATGTTGGTAAACTTACGAGTTAGGTAAGTTATAAATTGGTCATGCATTTATTAATAGCCTATCGTAAATACATCGCATGCATAGGTTTGAGATTTAATCAGACCTGCGGGTAATTGGCGAGGCAAATTGACTAATTTTGATTGCACTCCCACGCCTGGCTGGGTTGCACCCCCTCACCCTAATTGCAAACTAGTAGTCATCCTTTCGATTTTCACTTCACTATATTGGAGCTTGATTAATTTTGGAAATTACCTACTTGAAACAATATTTTTCGTCTATTTGAAAAGTTAGGCTTACCTATTTAGAAACAGACGTTATAATACTAAGTTACCATCAGTTACAATCATTATCCTGTTAAGAAAGCACTTGCAGAAAAGTGTTGTTAGTGCCTCTTATATAATTTAAACAGACTACCTAAACTCTAAAGAAACCTAAATGATCAGAACGTTTACTAGAGAATTAAAATTTTATTAGTCTCAAAGTGCTCTACTATAGCCTCGACGAATTTTTCAATGATAAATAGAAGTTCGTCTTGAATGCTGCATTATATGCCATCTCTCACTTATTTTGAATACCTACTTACCGTAACCGGTGAAACATGTACCTCAAATATGATTTTATTTAACATACATGTTTTTTCGCAAATAAATAAATTTGAAAATTAAAAAAAAATGAAAATGAAAGACTTTATTAGCAAACGACACACAGAACACTTAAAATGGAAATACTTATCTATGATAAAAATTAACATTTAAAATAAAAAATAAAAATACTTATTATCAAATCAAATCAAATCAAATGTTTTTATTTCGTTCACAATATTTATGATAGATCTTAAAAAATACATTGAAGCCTCCTTTTAAGCATAAAGAATACTTGTACTAGGACGTTTCGCTCTTCCTTAGTTACATTAACAAGAATTATCAAAATATATTTAACATTCTAACATTTGGTACTAATTATAAGTGATCAGAATTAAAAATAACAAAATGAGGGTAGGAGTAATATTAAAGAAAAGAATGCTCGAGTTGTATTGTTACAATGTACAATGTGGTTTGGTACAAGTTAAAAACTCAGAGCGATTTGATAGAAGATAAAAATTTTGAAATATAAAATTAAACTTATTGTATAAAATGAATCTAATCTAAAGTTATTCTACAATCCTTATGTATCTGCGCGTGAAGGTCAGTTTAGGGTTTGTGTAAGTGGAAAAGTGTGTGAGTGTAGGTGTTGTGAAGTAAGTGCGTGTCCCTGGTGCTCCTGAGAACACCGGTCTCATAAGAGTCCGGGCAACAGGGGTTCCAGGGTGTGTGTTGATGTGTGTGTGGTGTGTGTGTATGAATGTGTGTGTGTGTGTGTGTGTATGAATTTGTGTGTATGCATGAGTGTGGATAATTGTCTAAGTATTGATTTTAATATAGAGAAACTATAAAATTAATTTAAGAAACAACCTTAAAGAGTACCTCTACGTCTTCATAGCTCAAGTGCTTAAGCCATTTTAAAAGCTCATATTTGCAGTCATAGACTTTCTTAGGATAAATGTTTATAATACTATTTATTTTTTTATTATATAAAAATGACGATTGCCTGAGACATTGTCTTGATGCAAAAGAAGATTTTACTGGTATATTTTTAATAATTTTATCTTTTCTTCTATTTTGAAGCTTAGCCGGGTCAAAACTCATGGTTTTATGAGTTTTCAATAGAGAGTTAAGAATATATCGACGGCAGAAAGCGGAAATGTCGTATCTCGAAAATTGGCCTAAATGACTTATAACTTTATTGTTGATAAGTAAAAAAAGCCGCGTCGAATGGTCTATGTCTCGTCCTTCTACGATGAAAAATTTTAATGATACGCCCTCGATTTTTTCCAAGTTTTTACACTACTCACACGACTAATTGCTGTAAATAGAGAAAAAATCGCAACTTTTAAAACTAAAATAGATACGACAATACGTCCGGTATACAAAATAGTTAAGACATTATTTTTCTATTACGGACATTGATTTAAAAGAGATACAGCATTTCAGCCGCCTCAAAATTTTACGTTGCCAAAGATACACTAATATGCTCAGGACTGGTGTATGTTTATCGAACAGTTACTACATTTCAAACATAATCATATAATAGCGAAAATCTTACTTACAACATAGGAATAGAGTATTATTTTGTGTAAAGTTATCATTTACGCTATTCTAGCCAGACACACCCCCTTCTCCCACCCCGACGTGTTCCTTGAGTATGACAATCCAACCGCGCGGCAGTAATGCGTAAGCGCTGAATAATAGAAAACGTGTTTGTTATTGACTATAATATTCTTTGAAAAAGTTTGTTTATGTGCTGGTTTCGTGTTTAAAAATAAAATAAGACCTCAAGACTTTAGGTGAGTACTTATATATTATTAAAATGTAACCTAAGTATTTTTAGTTAAATGAGTCTTCATTGAAAGTTTGTTTATTTTAGCATACTAGGTACCTACTATGGTGTAAATGCTAGGATAGTATCTAGCTAATAAGTAAACAAAGTCAAATTACCTACGGTGACATCTCGGTGACAATGCAATATTATGGTAACAACGGGCTGATCTGATGATGGAATCAGGGTCTGTTCATCGGAACTCCTCAGTAAATAACAGTAGATCATCCGTGTTTGTGCTCATTTAAATAAGTCCAACTTTTCCCCCCTAATATTATGATAACAGCGAGCTGATCTGATGATGGAATCAGGGTCTGTTCATCAGTACTCCTCAGTAAATAACAGTAGATCATCCGTGTTTGTGCTAATTTAAATAAGTCCATCTTTTCCCCCCTAATATTATGATAACAGCGAGCTGATCTGATGATGGAATCAGGGGTCTATTCATCAGAACTCCTCAGCAAATTACAGTAGATCATCCGTGTTCGTGCTCATTTAAATAAGTCCATCTTTACCCGTAATATTATGATAACAGCGAGCTGATCTGATGACGGAATCAGGGGTCCGTTCAGCAGAAATCCTCAGTAAATTACAATAGATCATCCGTGTTTGGGCTCCTCTTCTCGCGGGAGTCGTAAGAGGCGACTAAGGGATATCCACCGGGGAGCGGGCAGCAGCGCATCCCGTAGAACAATTCTACCACTAAACTGCGATCCCAACCCGCATGTCCAGCGTGGGATTAAGGGCATTACCCCCAATGAGATAAAAGCCTTTAAGCGCTTATCAGGGGGAGGCCTGCGTCCAGCAGTGGACCGTTATAGGCTGTTGAGGTGAGGTGAGGTGAGCTGATCTGATGATAAAGTCAGAGTCTGTTGAGCACAACTCCTCAGCAAATTACAGTAGATCATCCGTTTTTGGGCTCATTTGAATTAGCTTATATTTACCCAGAGAAAGCTTGTATTGAAAAATATTTTTCAACACAAAACTTATTAGTATATCTACTATCTGCAAACATTAGGTAAAGAAAGTGAGTGATGTTTTGATAACTTACCATAAGATTAGACTAGTTCTAAAGTAGGTATTTGATAGGTAGACGCTTATTTATTTATTAGTATTAGGTAAATAGGTTATTTATAAATTAATTTAAGTATTCCTTTTTTTCAGATTAGACCGGTACGATGTTGAAAGATTAATTTGCATCAAAAGTGCCTTATACCTAAAGAAATGGTAAATTGCTTCTAGGCGACTCACTAGTCACTTATAAAGGTACGGTAAGTTAACTTACTAATAGATCGATAGTAGATAGTTCAAACTTTATTGCACACCAAAAAGATCTAACTTTACTATGTCTCTACAAATATTATAAATATAAAAGTATGATGTATGTTACGTTTTCATGTCAACACGACTGAACCGATTTTGATGTATTTGAGCATAGAAATAGATCAGATCTTGGAGACGACCAAAGGCTACTTTTTACCATGGGACAATATAATAGAAAAGTCAAGTTTAGGCTGAAGTTAAAATAAAAGCTGATGCTTTTTATGTGAACTTTTGTAGTAACTTATACAATAAGTTATTATTTGTCCATCCATCAAATAATAAGCACAGATTTTAGGTAACTATTATCTGTAATTACCTACTATTCGATTTATAACGAACTCGTAATGACGTAGATAAACTTAGCACTGTTTGAACTCATTGCCCATGACTATTTTACTGTTAATATTGTATTGTATTTATTTTGTATTACTTGGTTTTAGATGGAACGTCAACGATGGAAGGATTTCCTTAAACATTTTAAAGGAACATTTAGCTTTAATCAACTTTTTTGAGTCATTACATTCTGAAAAATACAATAAAAGCATTAAGTAAAAGATAAAGCATTTTATTTTATAACATCTATAATTCAAACTGTACTTAAACCATTTTATTTTTATAAACTAATTTCGTTAAAATCTCATACAGCAAAATGTCCATGCTTCGTATAGTTCATATTTGAGATACAGCAGATCCGTAGCATGAAAATTTGTATCTATTTCAAGTGGTCATATATTTCACCTTGGAGATACATCATTTCCGCTGCTCGATTATGAAACATCAATTGCTGTAACTAGTAAAAAATCAATGAAACAGTAACTCTATGACATTCTCATGCACTGTATCAAATAACGTTTGGATTGATACAAATATGTTCCAAATTTCAACTATCTATCTTTATTAGATTATGAGTTATGATTTTTTGAAATAGTTTTTTGGCTCTGGTGTGAAATTGGATATTTCGAGATACGACAAAATCGCTTTCTTCCGTCGATATAGTTTGCGGATAGATAGTACGTCAGATTCCTGGTACAGGCTTTCTGTAGGATATTTGTAAGTTTTAAATAACATTACCTTAAGAAGAGATCTTTGGGCCCTTTCAAGGTCAATGCTTTGATTATATACTTGTCTAGATAGATAGTTCGAGCGTCAAAACGCCAAAAAATATATCAGCCAACTGTTGGCTCATAAGCTGATCCCGCCTCGTCAGTGGCGACTCTGACTTTGTGCGGCGCACACGCGTTTCGTGACAAATAAAGATGACGATTTGCGCTATAAAAGTGTGCAGGAATTACAAAGGACGATTGAAAACAACTAAAGAAATTACTTATCATCGGTAAGTACACTTTGAATCACTGTAAGTTAACGAAACAATTTAATAATAAAGTTTTAATGTTGTCCTTACATCTTTATTAACAACGAAAATTACAAGCAAAGGAATAGAAAAATTACAACTAGTATTTACAATTGAAACCATTGAGCTAACCGCAGACGGTTGCAAACAGTCTAAAGGTAGCTCAATTGATCCATGTCAATACCAGTCGGAAGCGTCCCCAAGACACTGGCTGCATTACCACGCTGTATGGCAATGCTGATGCGCTGAGCCAGATATTCACCAGCTCTCGGGTCACGCGTCGCATCGACCAGACGCTCAGATAATTTTTTAAAAACCCGGAGAGCCTCGGTACCCCACGGACCTAGGGTCTCGAATCCAAGGGGAGCAAATGTGTAGGTTCTGTCGAGACCTGCATATTTGCGCCTCTTGAGATCCTCGGCCAGATCTGCCGCCGCACCAGCCCTAGTGGATGTCCTTGAAAGATGGGAAGGTGCAAGTGTGTCGACGCATGTAGCGTCCCACACAATGGGCCTCCCCAACTCCCATGGGACTAGTGTCATACCGTCGGGCCTCTTGCCATCGTCACGGAACAGACCATTCGGTTCGAGAATAGCTGGTACGTTAGCGCTGACAAAGGCCCGCCGGATGATGTCATTAAGGCTGGCATGACGAGATATCCGACCAGCGGCCCTAGTACACGATAATCCGTGATGACCAAGCTGTTCGACTGCAGTACCGCACTGGCATTGATGAGGCGCACAACACCTTGCACCCAACCGAATACATGTTGCGATACGGAAAGTAGCGGGATCCAATAAAGTGCCAGTGTTATAAGAAGGAAGTGCTTGCAGCCAATGTCCTGACTCCCATTTAGAAACGGCTAGGAGACGGGCACGATCTGCCGAGCTGGAGCACGTTTGTAACAAACAATTCCGTGTCAACTCACACAAAGGCCCGTCCCATTGCCGTTGGGACGAAAGAGATTTTGGAGGAGCAGCATCGGGGCAAGCACTATGCCAAGCCGTTCTAGCTTCGTCTAAATATGAAATTTTGAAAGAAATTTGTGATCGGACAAATCAGACGTGTTTAAAATTTTTTCAACTAAAGAACTAGTGCTGTAGACGGAAGATAGGAACGCTGGTAGGGCTACACTGGAAATTTTGCGAATACCTAAGCCTCCCAATTTGACAGGTAGGGAGGCCTGCGACCACGCCTTGTCATCCAAATCAATATTCAAAACCGATGATAAAGTATTCTTTATTATGTTGTCTAAGCTATCCAATAGCTCGCTGTGTTTCCACAGGTGACTACATCTTAAAGAATATGTAAATTTAGGTACAAACAGGCAAAACCGAATAATAGTAAAAGCCATATGGCTGTTAATTTTGAGAAGTCTGTCTGAATTTTTGTTGAAATTTTGAATTTTCTCATCTACAAATGGCCGAAAAGACTCATCAAGAATTGGTGAACCTAGGAGTCGAAGTGAACATTTATCTATAACTGTAATGTTAGGGGCCAAACTGTTAAATTTTGCAATGATATTGTTTTTGTCTACACAAGAGTCCGAAATAAAAAGCTCGCACTTTGAAAAATTCAATTCCAAACCTATTTGTCGAAATTCATCTGTGATGATTTTTAAATCACTAAAAACGGTGTCCACTTCTCCACCTAAAGTTCCGTCATCCAAATACCAAACATTGAGCTTGGATTGAAGACGTTGAATTATTGGATGAATGGCAAGGCTAAATATGGCCGGACCAAGAGGGTCGCCCTGCTGACAGCCAACGGCAGACGAAATAATGTTATTCCGGTAAATTAATTTTGAGGGTGAACCATAGCACTGCCAGAGAAAAGGGTAAATTTCAGGAATTTTATTTTTAATTTCGTTTAGCAGGGCGCCCCTATCTACGGAATTGAAGGCATTTTTGACGTCTACCTTCAGAACTACCTCCCCATAATTTTGATCCAAAAATGTACGAAGGGAATGTACTGCGGCCTCACAGCCGCCTCGCGAACCAAAGCCTAGCTGAATTGGTCGGAAATAGTCGCCTAAATAGTCGGCTTTTTTCCGACAGCAGACTTTAGCCGCAAGGCGGCGGTAGGTAGTGCCCACGGCTATGGGTCTTATACCGCCATCCTTCTTTTTGAGTGCACAAAGGTTTGCACCATACAAGAGTTCCGTGATCTCGCTGTTGACTCGGCCTGACAACATCAGGTTGATCAAAGACGTCAAGTCTTCCAGAAGGACTTCACCTGCATGGCCAGACCCACCAGATAGTAGATCTTTTAGATGCTGTGGAGACACAGCATCTAGGCCGCCGGCAGAGCCACTCTGGAAAGAGAAGACGGCTTTGAGCACATCCTGGCTGGTCGTGCCTACAGCGTCATCACTCTCTTGTGGTGGATCGGGGAGTTGGATATCGGGCCCTGCGGGTGGATGCTTACTCTCAAGAGAAATGAGAGTCTCATCATTATTTGGCGCCATCGTGTCATTTGAAAACATTAAACGTGAGGCTCCTTTAATATCACCATCATTGAGTTTACTTTCTACAAGTCTGTAGATAGTAGACTCTGCCAGTGATGTATATGATTTTGAATTTTTGTGTGAGTCCTGATCATCAAAATCAATAGGATGCCCTGCACGTGCAGTGTACCTAACACAATTTTCTTTTATCCTAACAGTGATTGAACTTTTGTTGGAAATATCTTTCTTTACATGTAATATTTTGTAAGGAAAAATTAAAAGATGCTCCCAAGCTTGCTTTGTGTTTTTTAAAACAGCGTTCCTAATAGCCTCCGAGAGAGAGGAAGCGACAGAGATGCGGGCACCTCGAGGAATGCGTTTAAAAATAGGGGTAGTAGCTTTGTACTCACTCAGAACTTTCCAAAACGGTGGGGAATCACTCGTGTGATCCGAATTTCGAATAGAAATATCTACCGCTCCTGCAACCGGAGCAGACAGCGGGATTATTGGATCCTTATGGACTCGTTTTTGGTGAATTTTGAGGCCTCTCTGTCCCTTGAAAAAGCGAGCTTGGGGACATTGCGTGCACTCTACGAGAGGCTGCGTAGACACGATGGAATGGATCGCCGTCACATTCCTAAATGTATTTCTCGGTTGAGTGCATTGTGTCATCACAAAAAATTAAACTTACGGATCTAAATAAAATTCTTACAAATGTAAATAAACTATACAGATGACAGCTCGCGCAAGCGTCGTCGCCCGGCTGCGCCGGGCTCCGCGACAACGAAGCTCCTTACTGTAGACAGAAAAATTGAAAAGGCTTAGCTTCTGTCAAAACCAACGTAAACAAACTACAAAGAGAGAATTCACCTTTTCTGAGCTATCTCCGGCCTGGAAAACAATACCTGACGCGCCCGAGGTGGTGAACCACGGGCCCCAGAGCTCCAAAGCTCCCCAAAGACGGTAGAAAAATTCTTTCTGAAAAAATACAAGAAAATATGAGTTGACAAATTGGCAGTTTTTTTTTTTTTTTGTTGTCCTTAAATACGATGCCATTTGACGCCATGTTAACTGGGTTGCCTGCTCTATGAATACAACATTTCCATAGTGAATAATAGCTAATATGAAAAAAGTATTTAATCACGACCCAACAAATTTTTTTTCGAGATTTTGCCGGCGCCGTAGATTGAGTCGAAACTGCTAAATACCCCCTGCCCCCCATAAGACTGCCCCTATTGAGGTTGCTACTAGGTAAATGCCATAGAGATAGGGCGTTTCTGATTGCGGGATCGCTTTTATACGAACCCGTCTTCTGACCCGACTTCTTATTCATCGTCATCATAATCATGATCAGCCTATATTAGTCCACTGCTGGACATAGGCCTCCCCTAATGAGCGCCATAGCGCCCTGTCTTCAGCTTGCCGCATCCAGCATCTGCCAGCAGTCCTTCGCAGATCGTCATCCCACCTGGCCGGAGGGCGTCCTACTACACTACGTTTGCCGAGTGGCGGTCTCCACTCAAGAACATGTTTACCCCAACGCCCCGCGCCACAACGGTCGTCAAATGTATCTATATGTAAATAATCCAATTGTAAGCATGAATTTATGACTTGTATAAATATAATTAAGAACTACAATATTATAAATAAACTTTAATTTTCAGTAATATTTTTACTTTTCCTTACACATATATTTTACTTAGTAATCCATATGTACAACATTCTAAAAAGTAAATTAAAATTTAAAATCAAATAATTATAGATGATTCAAAATCTAAACATTTTTCCCCTATTATTATGGGAAATATTCAAGAGCTGGTATCACTCAGTACAGCCACATGTGACGTAGCACGCTTGTAGTTACACATACTTGTGTGCGTAATTCGCACACAAGCGCTTCAAGTCTGGCCTATTGTTTTTGTTGCGATTGCAGCGCAACACTCCATCTAGACAAGTATTATATAATCAAAGGGTCAATGATATGGGTCTTTGCAGCTCCACCCCAGATGGGTATGCAGTAAGTAAGAGTAGATTCTACTAGTGATGTATATATTTGCATTAAGAGAGTGGGAGGAGCGACATGTCTCAAATTCTTAAAGATCCACATTAGCTTTCTAGTCCTGTTCATTAGTACTTCTATATGGGAATGCCACGTTAAACGTTGATCTACAGTAATTCCTAGATATTTGGTACGGCCTACTTTGTCTATTTTTGGACAGTCACAGTACTGGCTATCAAGAGCACATCTGTGAATTTTAATATTAAACGTAGTGTCAGGTTGGGTGTTAATATACTTAGTGAAACAAATGTAGTTTGTTTTGTCTATGTTAAGCGTTAGTAAATTACGTCTAAGCCACAAATCTACAAATCTAGATATATATAATAACTTATGTCTACCTACAAACTAACACTTTGCTAATGTTATTACTGTTATTGTTATTATTTAACTTTAAAGAAGATATAATCGATGTCAGTTTTATATCATTTTAGTCTTTTCTACCCTAAACAGCAATCGCTGTTCTTGCCCTAGCTAATAATAACAGTATTCGTAAAAATGTCTACTTGTGTTATTCATAACTTTAATAAAACATCCTAATTTAAATTTCAATCGCTACGGGTATAGTTGGTTAATATGGCCGAAATAAAACAGTGCTACAACTCTGTAGGATAAACAAAAAACAAAAGTTATGGCGACACAAAAATACGGTCCTATTTAGGTCCTGTGCTGAATTTCGTACCATCCAGGGGGCAATAATGTGCCGGCGCAAAAAGTAATCTGCAGGTGTATAACATTAACAAAGGCAAGCCTGGCTTAATAAGTCCCAAGCTCGAATAAAATGTTTGCCTACCCTCGTATAGAGCGCTCAGTTAATTTCACGCGAAATATGTATAAACTGTTGCAAACAGTCTAGAGGTAGCTTAACTGATCCATATCAAGTGGAGGAAAGCATACACTACATGGCTTTAGAAGGTCAAGAGATGGGGTGGATGGCCTTATCCGAAATCATTGACCTCGATTTGTAAGGTAACTACATAGGTACAGAGATTTGTTTACCTTTTACTTTGGATTTATATACGATCTGAGTATCAATATGAATAACTGGTGTACTTGCTGTATAATACCCTAATTCGTACTAATTTTGCAAAAAAACACGAATAGTTCCGTAAAAAAAAATACTAATTAAGGCGTGTGCGAACACCTGAGTCCCATACAAACGTAGGTACTACTTTCGTTAAAATGCAAATGGAATTTTGCATAATTTCCAAAACTGATAAGAAAAGCTGTTTGAATAGTGTGTGTTTTAGTTTTTCAAAATCGTAATCATCATTAAATGGGTAAAACTAATTTGTCATATTTTCACCACCAAATCGAGTAATTTTCTGGCAAGAAATGATCAACACCTTTATTCGAATCTGCTACGCTGCAGACATTGTACCTCTAAATACAGGGATTTTTTATGCATTGTTTGCCAAATTGAAATGGGGGTGACGGGGGGGGGTGTTCCTTCCTTCCTAAAAAATGGCCGCACGGAAGACTTTAAGCCGATTTCAAAAAAAAATATTCAACGAAAGTGTGCATTCAAAGAAATAAAATAATTATACTATGAAATGCATGAAATTTGTTTTATTTACTTTGTATGGTTTAACAGCCTGTCCAGATAGGGCGCTTTACGCGCGAGTGCCCTCGCGCGTTTCAATTTATACGCCGCGCTTTACGCGCGCTCCTACGCGCGATTTGTTTGGGAGGGACCCAGGGACAGTTATGAACATGGAGCCAGACAAAGCAGTCGTGTTGTGGCTTGCATACCAAAATTGACAAAATATGTCAAATTATCAGTCTCTGTTTTTGTTCCAAATACGTCCACTCGCGTCGGAATCGCGCGCACCGCTGGACGCAACAATGGCGCCCGAGTATCTCGACTCGCGCGTGTTGCGCGCGAGCAAGGAATCGCACAGCAGCATCTGGACGGAATATAGTGCTCTAGTATCTGGAGAACGCGCGAGTGCTTAGCTAAGCGCCCTATCTGGACAGGCTATTACGGTTCTATCTATGTCGAAATTACTCGCTAGCAATTACTAGATATTCATGAATCGTATCACATTTTTTTTTAATTCAGAATATAATTTGAAGGACAACTTTGAACGAAATTAAAAAAATATTATATTTAAAATTAAGGTCTAACAAAAATTTGTAAGAAAACAATTGTTTATTCAAAAAAATCTAAAATTACGAAAAAATATCATTATAATTAAAAATACTAGTTATTATTTCTTTGAATTTTAATGAAGAAAATATTTCGTGACACGATCACTTTGTCTCATTTACACGCGCTTTCTCACTCATAACGCGCTCCTTTTTTCGACGTGAAACTGCAATCCATACCATACACATGGACCGGCCTCTGAAATTTGGGAGAGGCTCATAGCCTCCTTACGTTTTTAATTTCTCTTCTGTTCCGGACAGGTCTCCAGGACAGCTTGAACAGGAATGGATAGTCAAAAACTGCCGCTCCAACGTCGACGAACCCTTGGGTACAAGAACTGAACTCTACGAGGAGTGGCCGGAACCTTGCGAAAACCCCGCAGCCCTTGCCAGGAAGGCCTCTATCGCTTCGTCTTTCGCGAGCGGTTGGAAAGACTCGGTTACGGAAAATGAGGTAGGAACCGACTACAATTTGGTTTAGTTAACAATCCTATGGAACACTTTGAAAAACTTTTGCGAAGGGAAACTTAGTACAAGTCTTTGGTCTTGTTATTTGATTTAAAGTCTGTAGTCTATATACCTCTATAACAGCACGCGATGCCGTTTTATTCGAGTTTTGTCAGACTACTTTTTTAGATTGTATATATTTTCTTTTCGTTTTAACTTTATTTCTAGTCGTTTTAGTGTTCCATAATAATTTATCTCTGTGGTTTTAGTGTCTTAAAGATAACTTGACGAACATTATATTTTTTCAATATTGTTACTAATTAAGGAATTAAAAAAGCGTATGTATGGTTAAATAGGTATGAATGTAAGATAGTTGTAAAGTATATCTACATCTACATACCTAGATTATTATAATTAAACATTTAAACGTATATTTTATTATATAATTATGGTTTGTATCACTTAGTTTAGACTGCTTATTATGTTATTTGCTATCATTAACAAATACAGAGATTTGGTTAATCGGCCTTTATAGATTGTAAGACTTAAATTCTACAACCAGAACTCACTATATCAACCATTAAGCTACATTTCAAAAACAATAATGAACTATCCTGTAGTGCGGAAATTACTTGATTCTCTAGCGATAGTATTATAGCCATGTGTAGTGGCAAAAGTGTAACAGTATTCGTAAAAATGGCTTCTGTTCAGGGGGTATGGCGACACTTCAGCTTCTCCGGACAGGCGGTGCCGCCGCCGCGCCTTTCTAACAGCACCAGGTGGAACAGTTTTTTTATTTTATTTAACACTAGAGAACCGCCCCGGCTTTGCACGGTTTATTATACGTATAAACCTTCCTCTTGAATCACTATCTACTAAAAAAAATGCATCAAAATCCGTTGCGTAGTTTTAAAGATTTAAGCATTCAAAGGGACATAGGGATATAGGGACAGAAAAAGCGACTTTGTTTTATACTACGTAGTGATCTCTCTCACTTACCATCATCGCCATCTTTCATACTGCAGGGTAAATGCCTACAAACTTTGCCACTTGCCACGGTCCAGCGCTCTTTTCGATTATCAAATTCCGCTATGCAAATTAAAATTTATTTAACCAACAGAAAAAACACTTGGTTCAATTTACAGTACCTCATATCAACGATCATCATAAATAACGCATTAGATTATCCAATAATTAGGATAGCCTGTTCCTCAAGCACTTTCGTCGAGTAATGATCTTTGTCATTACTATTCGATTGCAGTGTTTGAAACTGCTTTGACTGGGTAAACAACAGTAGGTACTCAAATTTGATATTTGTAATAATTTTTTAGTCCAACATGAAATCATTTAAGTGCCTACCTGTTGCTAATATTGATATAGAGCAAAAAAATCGCGTTTAGTGTATTTGCCCCTCCTTAAATATTTATTTTGTTTTGTTTTAGTATTTTTTGTTATAGCGGCAACAGAAATACATAATTTGAGAAAATTTCAACTGTCTAGCTATCGCTGTTTTTGAGATAAAGCCTGGTGACAGAGAGACGGACTAACAGGCAGTGAAGTTTTAGTAATAGAGTCCCGTTTTTACCCTTACGGAACCCTAAAAATTTAGTTACTAACTTAATGCAAACCAAAATTTGACTGAGTTGTTGTAAGATGTATTATGGTGATATTTAAGAGCTTGTCCAGAAAAGACGAAATCGCCGCGAGTCCACACAGCCTGTCCAGATAGGGCGCTTTACGCGCGAGTTCGTAACACTCTTTTCGCGCGTAACACGCGTAATACGCGCGAATCAATCGCGAGTCGAGAGTCTGGCGAATTGCACGCGATTTAAGCGCATGTTTTCAATTCGCGCGATGCTTGTGGACGCGATGTATGGGCGTCTAGTATCTCGGTTACGCGCGAGTCGAAACGATACGCGGCGAATTCGCCCTTTCTGGACAAGCTCTAAGGGAGTTTGAATATCATCATAACAGTGGAATAGTCTAAAGAATGACACATTTTGGTACCCGCACTACTTTAGATGAAAAAAACTATAGAAGGAAAGACGTTCTGTTTATAGAGGGACACGCGTCTAAATAGATAGAAAATATTTAATTGCACACTTAAAAAGAAGAAACAATTTACATAAATAATTTGTACTATCTTAAGGTACAATTGGCGGTCTTACCGCTCAAGAGCGATGTCTGCCAGGCAACCGGGTATGGATAGGATTTCTAGTGTCACTGTTGAAACCATTCTATCAATATCTCCTAGAAAATCTTGTGTGACCAGCGTAACATTGTTTCTAACTTTACAAGAGCGTTTGAGCAGGTTTTCATACATTAAACATCAAAATTAACAAGCGAAACTGACTAATGGTCCGATTATCTTTTGGTGACCATTATTTCTAACTTTACAGGAGCATTTGACCAGGTTTTCTTACATTAAACCTCAAAATTAACAGGCAAAACTGCTAATGGTCCGATTATCTTTTGGTGACCAGCATAACATTGTTTCTAACTTTACAGGAGCATTTGACCAGGTTTTCTTACATTAAACGTTAAAGTTAACCGACGAAACTGTGTTTGTCCGATTTATGGTTTGGTGACCAGAGCGTAACATTGTTTTTAACTTTACAGGAGCATGGATGATATCTTTGGAGCGCTCCAACACAAATCCCGATTCCAGTGGGATATTGCTGTTGTTGATTAATAAAATTGTTAACCTAGCAAGAAGTCTTTTTTTTTCGAAACGTTTTCCTTCAAAAATAATTACCTAGTTTTACTCTTTCTTTGATACCGTCATCAAACATTTCTCGTTTTGAAATCTCGATTGCGTAAGAATAAGGATGAACCCTCAATCCTTACAATCCATCCTTGCTAATAAAATGCGGAAGTTTGTATGTAGGTATGTTTGTTCCTCTTTTATGCAAAAATTACTGAACGGATTGAGCTGAAATTTTGAAAAGACGTAGTTCTAGCGCTGGAAAAAATTAAGCATCACCATCCCATATTACATAGGCATTTCATAAATGAGCTTCCCATGGGATAGCAATAGTCGTGAAACGATTCCATACAAACGCGTGCGAAGGCGCGGGCAGATATTAGTTGGACCATTGGTAAAACAATACGGCCTATTTTTTTCATTTGGACAGTAGATTTTAGAATTCGATATAAATTCCAGCTTACCTCCACGCTTTCCTGAGAAAAAGGGTCTTGACAGACAAATACAGACATGAAGTAATGTAGGTACCTAAGTATGTACTACATACTTGGGTGTATATCACTGAATATACGATCCCTTTCTTGTGTGTCTGTTTAGTTTTTTCTTTTGAGGTAAGTACAGAAAATACCCGAAAAATGTCATAAGTTAGTCTGCAACCTTCTGCAATTACTTACAAATTGCGGGACTGGAATGTAAATTATTATTTTCCCCTGAAGTCGAGGGTCGCCGCGAGCTGGTTTCCGTAATTATCTTTCGTAAAGCTGTCCGTAATTTAGACAATCACAGTGAACGGTCACGTTTCGTACATGACGAACTCTATGGCACAGCGGGCGGTGGTCCTCCTGCATCGTTGCGGGTTCGATTCCCGCCTCAGGTCCTATCTACGTTCCTGGTGTTGATATGATTAGCTTCATAAATACTAGATGATGCTGTCCAATTTTCATTTTATTTAATCCTATCTATACTTATAATAAAACTGTATCAGGTCCATCCAATTCTGTACATTGAAGATATTTTGAAATTTTTTTTTGGAAGGCACTCTATTATTGATACTCAAGCCAAAACTGTAATTTTTTTCATTCATGTCTGTCTGTCTGTCTGTCTGTCTGTCTGTCTGTATCGTAACCGCGCATCACGCCGAAACTACTTGATGGATTGAAATGAAACTCGGCATGATTATAGGTCATACTACGAGGAAGGACATAGGATACTTTTTATCCCGGAATTCAGTAAGGTTCTCATGGGAGAGGGTATGAAAGTAAAATTCCTTTACCGCGCATCACGCCAAAACTGCTGAATGAGTTGGAATGAAACTCGGGACGATTTGAGTTCATACTACAAGGAAGGACATGGGATACTTTTTATCCCGGAATTCGGTAAGCTTCCCCTGGGAGAGAGGGTGAAAGACGAATTCTTTAGCCACGCATCACGACGGAAGTGAATGAATTCGAATGGAACTCTGGACGATTGGACATGGGATACATTATATCCTGGAATTCAGATTGGTTCCCCTGGGTTACACGGGTTTTCAAAAATTTCTCACAGCATCTGAACGACGCGTGTGTACGCGTCGTTCAGAAGCTGTGAGAAATTTTTGAAAACCCGGTTAGCCCAGGGGGTTAGCGTCAGGACCCCTGGACCAAGTGCGATATTTTATATTTGGAAACTATCAAATTCCAATACCTTTTCAATACTATTTGATACCTCAGTTAAATTATTTAGTACCTCGATGAGCTGTGAAATAATTTGAAAAGAAAGTGGTCAGACATTCTGACGTCAGGTTGTCTGGACCACATCTTTTTCACATAGTTAGAGGCAGTAAAACTTGAAAAATCCTTTGTAAATATTTAATACCTTTTTAATACCTTCCAATACCTCTTTATTTCAAACATTTAAGCGTCGCAGAAAAAAGTTACGGATGAATATTAAATTTTGCAGGAAGGTTGTTCGATACATATCTAATTTACCGCAGACATAACACTAATCTTGTGAATGCGTAAGTTTGAATGTCGAGATGTAAATATGTGTGGATGGATGGATGGATGTTTGTTAACTCTTCATGACTATGGATAGGACTGGATGAAGTAAAAAGTAACTTTTTATGAAATTCTGAATTTCATTGTATCTTACGAATAAGGTTACAAAACAACAACTTTCAAGGAGACGGTTTTTACTTATTATTTGGAAAAGTTGCGGCCAAATTCTGATAGACAACCTGGTACAAATTATCCTTCTTACAAATAATTTGGTTTTAAGCACAAAACTATGCGGCTGTCCCAAACCAAAGCCAGTAAGAGCCATTGTGAAAAAATTACAGGAGAAGCGAACCAAAATTTTTTACCTGCCTCTTCAATAGTAAGAAATTTGATGAACTATTTGTTCGTGATTATTTGGTAATGTTTTTTTTCAAATAGAGAGTATTAAAATCGAAAAACTGTAGCACATACACGTTTTATGAGACTTACTACATAAATATTTTCAGACGATTAATCAAGAAACAAAATCAAAAACCTAGTATAGTCTCTTAATAGGCTTTAAAGTTGGAAGATTGGAATAGTTTATAGTGTTTGTCACTAAAAACCAAGTTTTAAAAGTTTTACTCAAATTTGGCTGACCTGACTTAGCTTGATTTGACATAAAATAATAAGTATCGAATAAGTATCGAGTAAATGGTACAAAAAAATATCAAAAAAGACATTTATTAAAAACTTAGTAATAGCCAATCCCAAATTGAAAAACCTAGTAAGTAGTAATTTCAAACTAAAACACTATGAATGAAATGTTAATGGAAATGTTACATGCTAGGATTTTTATTTTGTTTCGCAATGTAGAAAGTGGAGTTACTAGGATTAGTGGGTCACGTCACTTTGATTCTAAATAAGATGAAATACGGGTGTTTTTTCATAACACGTGGCTCAAAATTCAAGAAACGGATGACGATAAAAGCGTTTACAAAAAAAATGGCTCTTACTAGGTTTTGGTTTGGGAGAGCCGTATGAGCGGGCTAATCTTAGACCAATAGTAACGAAGAGCCGCTATAAACATCTCAAGAGACTCGCTAAATAGAGAGTAAGTTGGGTCAAGGCCCAGATCCAAAAAGGGGTTCTCCTGGACTCGGCGCGTATTGTCAGGAAGTTCCTCTGTCTGCAACCCTAGTCACCAGCTGCTTCAGCCTAGCTTCGCGGCCACCGTTTTGATATTTTTTTTTTCTGTTGAACAGTTTTATAATATAAATAAATAAATAAAAAGCGCTTTATTCCGATATCACATATCACAACAATTTCTCATAACAATTGCAAGACATATAATAAAGAATTCCTTTTACATTGCTTAAACCTACGATTGAATTAATGATAAAAAATTATATTATTACGTCAGTCACAAGAAAATAATTAAATATTAGTTTGTCATGCATTAAATAAAAATATTCATTCGTAGTCATCGTGTTTCTTGCTGTCAGTTTATTTAATTGTGATATGGACCTGGTGTATGCCTCCTCCAAGGATCTCCAATTCTCTCTATCTCTAGCTTTGCGCGTCCATATTTTCCCAGCTATTTAGTTTTATAATATATATATTTTTATAATTACTAGCTGCATCCCGCGACTTTGCCTGCGTGTACGCTTATTTGTGAAATAGAGAACAATATGTGTGTCAAAAACAGAATAAAGAATAAGACATGTTTTATTATTAACATAAAGTTTTACTTTCATCATGTTTTCAGTGAATCTGTAAACAAGGGAATGTTTTTTTCATCAATTTTAATTTTATTGCACAACCCCCAGTTTTTTAAGAAAAAATTTCGTAAGAAAAAATACGTGATATTAAATAAACTATGAAACTTAGAATTTGAAACAATTTCAGAAACCATTAGATGTAGAGTGAATATTGACATAGGTACATGTTCCAGCGATTTCTAAAATTCAATCAACAACGCTGGTCTTCCTGTAGTGCTGTTTTGTGAAGTCAAACATTTTCACATAAAATATTTGATTATCGCTTATATTTTGTACTTTTTTCTTTCTTTTGGCGTTTTTTTTCTTTTTATCGCCTTTTAAATCACTTTTACCGGTTTTCGGTTGTCCCGAAATAGAATCAGAGTGTTTCACAATAAATTTATCTCTTGTCTTCTCCGTCTCCTTGAAAGTTGTTGTTTTGCAACTTTAACCTTATTCGTAGGATACGACAAAATTTCAGTCATCAGTAACTTTTACCTTCATCCAGTCCTATCCATTGTCGTGATGAGTTAACAAACAATAACACAAACTACATTGGGACAGCCGCATAGTTTTGTGCTTAAAACCAAATTTTTATGTTTATTTGTAAGAAAGATAATATGTATCTACCAGGTTGCCTATCAGAATTTGGCCGCAAATAATCCAAATAATAAGAAAAAACCGTCTCCTTGAAAGTTGTTGTTTTGCAACTGTAACCTTATTCGTAAGATCAATGAAATTTCATTCATCAGAATTTCATAAAAAGTTACTTTTTACTTCATCCAGTCCTATCCATAGTCATGAAGAGTTAACAAACATCCATCCATCCATCCACACATATTTACATCTCGACATTCAAACTTACGCATTCACAAGATTAGTGTTATTTCTGCGGTAAATTAGATATGTATCGAACATGAAGAGTTAACAAACATCCATCCATCCATCCACACATATTTACATCTCGACATTCAAACTTACGCATTCACAAGATTAGTGTTATGTCTGCGGTAAATTAGATATGTATCGAACAACCTTCCTGCAAAATTTAATATTCATCCGTAACTTTTTTCTGCGACGCTTAAATGTTTGAAATAAAGAGGTATTGGAAGGTATTAAAAAGGTATTAAATATTTACAAAGGATTTTTCAAGTTTTACTGCCTCTAACTATGTGAAAAAGATGTGGTCCAGACAACCTGACGTCAGAATGTCTGACCACTTTCTTTTCAAATTATTTCACAGCTCATCGAGGTACTAAATAATTTAACTGAGGTATCAAATAGTATTGAAAAGGTATTGGAATTTGATAGTTTCCAAATATAAAATATCGCACTTGGTCCAGGGGTCCTGACGCTAACCCCAGGGGAACCAAACTGAATTGAACTGATAAACGCGAAAGTTTGTAAGTATGAATAAATAGATGGATGGATAGATTGGCAGATGGATGGATGTTTGTTACTCTTTCACGCAAAAACTGCTGAACGGATCTGGATTAAATTTGGCACAGATATAGATTATAAGCTGGAATAACACATAGGCCCTATTTTATTCCGAAAATTAATTACGCAAGTAAAATCGCGAGTAATCGAAATACTAATCACGCGCAGACGAAGTCGCGGGCACCAGCTAGTACCTAATATTATAATAAAAATGATCAACATATCTCATCACTTGTGGGTTGTCACGTTACAGCCCACCCGGCTATCTATGAAAGGGCTGAACGTTGCAGTTAATAATTTAGAGAATTTAGACCTACTGGTTGAGAAGAAAAAGGCTTGAAGTTTTTAACAAGTGTATTTAAATTAATAAAGTTTTGATATAAAAACAAAGTCTTTCCGATCGCGAAGTCTAGTGCACAAGGTTAAAGTCCTTAACTGGCAGCTTGAGAGACGTGTAGATGTAGTGAGAGAACGCAGCAGTCTCGCCTCAGTCTTGAATAGCGACGGTTGAGGTGGTGACCGCCGACCGCTAGGACCCGGAGTCTGGAACGCCGTGAAGTGGTACTGGTGTCGTGAGACCTGGAGCAACGGGAGATGTAAGAAGAGGAGTCACAGAGTAGAGTCTCCCGCAGAGGAACAAAGGGATAATCCCCGTAGCCCGAGATGAAAGCTTCAGTATCTGATAGAGGACAGGCTAGCCTCTGGCGGCGGTAGAGTGGCCAGCCAGGGTCGCCGACCTCCAGGAAGTCAGACACGAAGTCGTCGAAGCAGCCTCGGGATCGTCTATTAGGGATGTCTTCTCCAGGCCCAGGATTCCAAGGTGGAGATATTCTTCACCAAGCTTCGGGCTTCTAGGGATTGGGGTAGACCAGTCTTCAGGCTTCCAGGTAGAGCAGAAGGTTTTACATTACTTGATGTTTCTTCGTTGGCGTTTCAAATTGAACTCCCCGACTGTAGCGATGTTCGCCTATTTATATGAAATTTCATCGAACAGTCGGCAATTTTAAAAGTGGTCATAACGGCCAGGCTCAGCTAAGATTTTAGCAAGAGGTTTGAACTAAAATCTATGCAAACTATAGCTAGTTTTACAAATATGAAGAAAATTTGACATGTCAAACGTATAAAAATGACAAGACTGTCATAACAATAACATGAATTTTTATGTGAAGCAGCTACATTACAAATAAAATAAAATAAGGATTTAGATCAGAAAAATCTGCTGTAACAAGTGAGGTGAAAATGTATTTTTAGGTAAAAATGCCGAAATTCTGATTTTATGGCATAAATATCTAAGGCGAAGCCCTAAAATAGTGTTCAAAGAGTATACTAGAGCAGGATCCTCTGTTATACGTAAGTTTTTGTTATGAATACATGGATAGATTCTCAAATTTAGATAGGAAGAATAAGACGAGTTGAACTAAGGTTCAGAACTTCTCCTCAACACATTATGAGAGCTTTAAAAGTGGCCTAAGCTAAAGAAATAAGCTGTTCCTAACATATCTTACAAGTACTTGCAAGCAAGTAAGTATTAATTTGTATAAAACAAGTAATAAACATTACAGGGTAGAGTAAGGAAATTAGTGGCCGTGTTCAGGAACATCCGCCATATCACTGATAAAAACACCATTCGCACTATTTATTTTTCCCTTTGCCAAAGCTTAATTGCATATTGTATTGAGTCATGGGGTGGAGCCCCTAAAACCCTACTGCTCCCACTGGAAAGGGCACAGCGCGCGGTGCTTTAAGTTAGTAACTTCCTGCCCTATACATTCCCTACTGCTGCACTATACAAGGAGGCTAATGTTCTAACAGTGCGTCAATTATTTATGTTAAGAATTCTAATAAGACTGCACAGACTGTGCCCACCAGAGCGGGGTGGACGACGACGTGCCTACAAAGTTTTTGACGGCCTTCAATCGAATACTACTTTTCTTCATCGTTTTCCATGTTTCCTAGGTGGTTATTTATACAATAAGCTATCTAGGGAGGAATGTTTACGTAACCTTAGCTACTTCCAACTAAAGGCTAGAATCTCTAAAATTCTCAAAAACCATACGTATGACAGTACTGAGGACTTGCTGATTGTTATGAAATAATCAATATTCTTACCTTACCAGAAGATTAAATTGTAATATGCATTATGTATTTCTATTTATTAGACTTGTGTTAAGTTATTATAAGATGAACTTCATATTCATATTAATTTTGACTAAATTATTGAACTATTTTCAATTAAATTCATTTATTTCTAATTAACCATTCATTGATTCAATTTTAGTTTATAAATTCATTTCTATAGACCATTATGTATGTATAAATGTTTCAGAGTTTATCTACCTACACATAAAGATAATTATTCCAATTAAATTTGTTAATCTTTGTTTATTTTTAAGATTAAATAAATACCTAAATAATTTCTTTATTGCACAATCAAAATATGTAATAAACATAGCATCATGAGATTTGTATAACAATTTTATTCTAAGATGTTTTAAATTTCAACTACTATTTTGTACAATTGTAGGGGAGCACAGCTGCCTATATTACAGACTTTTTTAGTCTAGTTTAGGCAACTGGGGGTTAGCGTCAGGACCCCTGGACCAAGTGCGATATTTTATATTTGGAAACTATAAAATTTTAATACCTTTTCAATACTATTTGATACCTCAGTTAAATTATTTGGTACCTCGATGAGCTGTGAAATAATTTGAAAAGAAAGTGGTCAGACATTCTGACGTCAGGTTGTCTGGACCACATCTTTTTCACATAGTTAGAGACAGTAAAACTTAAAAAATCCTTTGTAAATATTTAATACCTTTTTAATACCTTCCAATACCTCTTTATTTCAAACATTTAGGCGTCGCAGAAAAAAGTTACGGATGAATTAAATTTTGAAGGAAGCAAAGGTTGTTAGATACATATCTAATTTGCCGCAGACAAAACACTAATCTTATGAATGCGTAAGTTTTAATGTTGAGTTGTAAGTAAGTAGGTATATGTGGATGGGTGTATGGATGTTTGTTAACTCTTCACGACAATGGATAGGACTGGATGAAGGAAAAAGTTACTGATGAATGAAATTTCGTCGTAGGTATCCTACGAATAAGGTTACAGTTGTAAAACAACAACTTTCAAGGAGACCGTTTTTCCATATATGTTTTGAAAAAGTTTATAATTATTTTGCTCAACGTTTTAGCATATTTTAGCTTAAATATCATGTAGGTCTCCTAAATAAATGAGATGAGATGTTTCAGCTTTGGATGCATAGCTGTAATATACATAATTATATACCTAACTATATAATCTTATTAGGTACTTATATGTGTTTATATATCACTGGATGGAACTGGATGAAGATGGCTTATGATAGTCCTGGTGGGCGAGTTTTGGGGGATTCTATGTCCAGCAGTGGACTGATAAAGGTTGATGATAACGATACATCTCCATATTATGTAATTTGGATATTTTCTATTAGTAGATCACTATCACTACATAGTATAAAACAAAGTCGCCTTTTCTGTCCCTATATCCCTATGTGCCTTTGAATGCTTAAATCTTTAAAACTACGCAACGGATTGTGACGCGGTTTTTTTAATAGATAGAGGGATTCAAAAGGAAGGTTTTTATACGTATAATAAAACCGTGCGAAGCCGGGGGGATCGCTAATTAGAAATAAATACAACATTTTAAAGAACGACTTTCTTTTTGAATTCAATAATTACAATGTCTATAAACAAGTTTAACTTAAACTTAGAGCGAGGTGTCATTATCTTTGACTCTGATAGGTTTAATACAAGTTTGTAATACTAAAAAAAACAGCAATCATTAGATTAAGCTTTACTATTCTATAAAACTTTGTAATCCTATATTTTGTGAATATTTTTATTATTATTATTATAATAAAGACAGGGAAACTTGTTTAATTTAACACATTCGACGCCAGTGACCCACGTCGTGGGCACAACTTAGTCAAAATCGCGGAGCCGAGAGCCCACGATGCGGGCTCATATTGTAGGGCTTCCACACAAAACTGCGATGCGATGCCGCATCGCAGGAACTATTTTACTCGAAAGTACTACGGTTTGAGAACTGAAGAAGAAATTTTTTTTTACAACACAAAGAAAGAGGCGCATGCGCCGCTCGTCGTTTTCCAAAGCTGTCTCGAGCGGACTAAAAGGGGGGTCACCAAGTACGACGTAATATCGCAGGAATGCGCGAAGCGAATGAGATCGGATGTTCTTGGGATGTATCGTGCGAGTTAGCAGTTTTGTGTGGGAGACCGTAACCAGTTATTTCTTTCCCAATACGTCATAGTTTAACATGAAAAAAATGAGCCATTTCAATGAGCCTCTCCCTTGTACGAGTGTTGGTTTCTAGGTTTAGAATGGTCATATTTTAATTGAATTTTAACTTCTTCTTCCGTATCATGGATCCACGTCGTCTTTCGGTCATCTTTCAGAAGTACAAACATTTTTATGATGATAAGTTATTAATTTCATTGTACCTATGGGCTCCCACACAAAACTGCGAACTCGCATCGCATCGCAAATATCTGCGAGCTCGCACGATAACGTCCGATCTCATTTGCATCGCGCATTCCTGCCATATTACGTCATACTTGGTGAACCCCCTTTTAGTCCGCTCTGAGACAACTTTATAGAAAGACGAGCGGCGCCAGAGCCGCCTTCTTTGTGTTGTAAAAAAAAATATCTGCTCCAGTTCTCAACCCATAGTAATTTCGAGTAAAATAGTTCCCTTCAGAGTTCATAATCGTAATAAATGTATGAACCAAGAATCTTCTTTTTCTTTTATATCTATTTAACAATAACAGCAGTGCAATTATCTTTTTGCGATCATCTTACGCTACCTAAAAACACGTCCAATACGGCTGACTAAACTTGAAGGTATGGTTACCCTACCAAACGGTTCGCCGCACAAAATCGCATCGCAGAAATTCGCATCTCAAGTTCGTGTGACATCGCATCACATCGCATCGCATCGCATCAAATCGCAGTTTCGTGTGGGAGCCCTATGTTAGTTTTTTCTGTTATACCAAGAAACCACAATGTACCGTGGTTCAACGTATATTAAAAATTACAAATAGTTGAAGGTAGTTTACAAACAAAATTAGATCTGTTGGATCAAGTTGGTAGTGAGTTGCAAACTAGGTACAATAAGTGTGGATTTTTTTGTCTTGCTGCCAATTCAATTATAGTCATAATATTATAATTGAATTGTATATAATATTGTCCTTTTACGGTAGGAAAGTAGAGTGATCGTAAAACTTGATTAACTTATATGAACTTAGGCACGGAAACTAAAATGTGCAAGTGCAATCAAATAGTAAACTGATATTTACCAAGTAGCGATCCAACCGATGGCCATAAATGAGAAAGTTTTAATGTGTGTTTGTGATCTCTACGCCAAAACTACTGAATGAGATAAATAGCTAAGATTTTTGAATGTCACACTTTAAATCGATGTAAATAATTATTCAAAGAATATTATAATAAAACTTTTCTTACAAATTAATAATAACCTTTACAAATTATTAAATAATGTTAACAAATTAACGAAATTAAAAAAGCATCAATTCCTTTGCTTACTAGAAACCATTAATTCGACAGTATTTCCCACTGGATTATTATAAATTTAATAGGTACATTGTAAATAATTGGGTATTTTCAAATTTGGATAATTGCGTTAGATATAAAGTTTAATTTTATAGAGTTTGAGGAGGTATAAAACATTTTAATATATTCTTTAAATATTGTTTGAAAAATAAATTGAACAAGTACAAAATGTGCGAGATAAAATAAATCTCTTGCTGGCAGTCCTGGATTGATAAAAAGACCCCCTCTCTCACCCAGTTTGTCGTACAATTCCCCTCAATGCCATCATTATGGTGAATATTTATGAACTTTGGTTCAACGGCTGTGCACTGGCACAGCCGAGCCAACTTCACAGAGTTCATAAAAAATTGCGCTACCAAACAAACAAGCAGTAACAAAAAGATTCGTATAGTATTTTATAAAATTCACAATTATCAACATAAATTTAACACTTTATCAACATGTATAAATAGATGTAGCATCTATTTTTTCTACATTTCAGAGGATCTATCCTATGAATACCCTATGAAATCAACAAAAAAATATTTTATTAAGTAAATTGAAATACATCCCATATATTTTATTACAAACATTTTCAAAAGGGTGATATAACTTAAAAATGTTGGTACCAATGTCTTAGATTTATCTATTTTTCTAAACTACTCAGTTTTCCAGGATAAAATGCACAAGGAGCAATAATATTTCAGTCATATATCACAAAAACTAAACAGGAACTCCTGAAAGTGTCTTATTGTGGAGAAAAATTATATTATATGTCATAACTACACTCCATATGCCGAAAACCCGCTACGTGGGTCTACCTATGGCGCACGTGAAACACCGATGACCCTCATGGTGGGTTCTAGTCCACAGCTGGACATACCCCTAATGAGCGCAATAGCGCTCATTAGGGAATAATAATGAATCAATAATGAAAAGTCAAGGGTAGAAAACAAGTTTCGCCATGGATCACATAAAGAGGTAATGATGCGTGGTTTTGCTTATGCAACAGATACCTACCAAAATATTAAATACCTACCTAAACTTTGAAAGCAAAACGCAATAACTCTGTGTAACAAAACTGTTATTTTTGAAGTATAAATAAGCAATTAGACAAGTCAAACTTTAATCTATTAATAATTATCAAAAGATGGACTGATTTTCAAAGTAAATGTGGATAATTTATAAATAAATAAATAAATAAATAATTCTGGACAGTCCACACAGCATTTGAAAGCGTTGTTCAAGAGTCATGATTATTTTGCAGAGCATCATCAACATCATCAACCTATATTAGTTCACTGCTGGACATAGATCCTAAGTCTCCCCTAATGAGCGCCATAGTGCCAATTTTACCAAGCATATTAATCAAACATCAAAATAATCAAAATGTGAGCGCGATATTGGAGCGTCAATGTATGAACAATAAGTAACGTTACGTATAGGTACGGAATCAATTTCGAATACCTGCTCAAAGTTGCATTAGTTCAAGACTCTAAATAATAAGTGCATTTTTTTTTTATTTTTTAAACACATTTTTTGGCCATCTACGTCGGTTGAAATTCAATGTTTTTCTTTTTACGTAATTTTTAAAATCTGTCTTCTACTAAAACTAACAATAAATTGGTAACGTTTTATTTTAGAGGCGTACAACGTCAAAAAAAATATGTGTTATGATAACAAAATTTTTATTTAAAATCTCTCTGCTTCGAACAATCAAAAAATAATTAAAAATTAATAATAATTATAAAACTTATATTTTAATTGTGCTTTGAATTTTTTCAGCTTTAACGCATGCGATGGTATTTTACCATGAATCCATCTTCTGCCTTCTTACCACGAACAGTCATCAATGCCTCAGTTACCATTTTCACACATTCTCTACAGCTTGTGACAAGGAAAATCCAAAACTCAAAAATAATAATGTGATTTAGCTTGAAGTAAATCTTCCAACTCTTACATTTCGTCACTCAATCAATTATTATTTACCACTTATTTTATATTTAGACATACGAAACTATGACATCATCACTACATAGTATAAAACAAAGTCGCTTTCTCTGTCCCTATGTCCCTTTGTATGCTTAAATCTTAACCATTTAAGACTGGTATACCTATTGCGTAGAGGGACTAAGTCGCTATATGACTAAATGTCATATTATGTTAGCTTTATGTCTATGACGGCCTTCGTCTAGATTGCAGATTGCTTACTTCGTTTAAAGACTAATCTTTATTAGACCTTAATATTCATAAGCCTAAATCGCATTTTGCCTAAAATTAAACAAAGTTTATTTGAAGGGAACACAAGAAGGAAAATTGACATTTTTTCAACCCAAAGTAAAAAAACAAAGTCAATGCATAATACTTCTTAAAAAAACATGCAAAAAATTGAAAAGGATCTTCTTAATATTCACAAAAGCTTAGATTTATCTTACTTCTTACTATTACAATAAATGGGTAAGTCTGTGTGAATGTTTATTATAGATAATCTCTGTAACCACTTAAGTTATTTAGATGAAATTTAAGTATGTAGATAGTTTAAGATAGTTTATGTAGATAATAAGACATATTAAAGTAAAATTTTGAATTGGGGTTAGTAAAGTTTGTATGGAAAATTATTAGGTATTCCTTGGTTCGATTCACTTAAAAATCGGTATAATTAAACAAGAAAGTGAAACATTAAACTGGTATTTTTATTTTTTACAAAATTACAAAACTACCCGCGCAATAAATTTTTAAAATTAATACGAAAAAAAACTGATATTTGGCGAAGCCGCCGCGGAGTGCGTCTAGTAATGAATGTATGACTAGGACTTATAAAATACCCTGAAATAGGCATTTTTTGTTGATTTATTTACCTTCCTCTCTTCTGACCTATATCGCAGTTTGACTAATATTTTGTAGCTGTTGAACTATAATTCAGTATGTCTATAGATCTATTGATCTTCCTCTCTTCTAACCTATATCGCAGTAAGTCTAACTATGGTTATACCTACTTCGCACTATGACTAGTCATAACGCGACTTAGTCCCTCTACGCATTAGGTATACCAGTCTTAAATGATCTTAACTACGCAACCGATTTTGAAGCGATTTTTTATAAAACCGCATCAAAATACGAGCTGAAAAAGAGTTGCAATATTTTTATTTTATATTTTCACCGTTTTCACAAAATGCAACTTTTGTGAGGTAGGTATTCAGAAGTGCAAATGTAAAAACAAGATTCTAGCTTCAATCTAGACCCTTTAGTAAGTTACCTGTTTGTAGGTAGGTAGTTGAAAAAAAGATAAAGACGCTTAGAACTAAGTTTTGTTAGTTACTAGCGACCCGCCCCGGTTTCGCACGGATTTATTATACATATTAAGCTTCCTCTTGAATCACTCTAGCTATTAAAAGAACTGCATCAAAATCCGTTGCGTAGTTTTAAAGATTTAAGCATTCAAAGGGACATAGGGACAGAAAAAACGACTTTGTTTAATATTATGTAGTGACAAGTGATATCACTAAAATCATAAGAACGGTTTAACGGATCAGGCTGAAATTTTGAATAGATGTAGGTACCGACCTAGGTATAGGCCTACCAAGCTTAGTAATTATGATATAGTCCTTCTCGTTTGAGGGAGGCATGTGCAGCAGTGAACAAAATGAGTGATGAATAGGATAGGTGTATAAAACCCATCGCACTGTTTTTGTCTATTCTTATGCCCATTTCTACGTTAGCGTCAGGACCCCTGGACCAAGTGCGATATTTTATATTTGGAAACTATCAAATTTCAATACCTTTTCAATACTATTTGATACCTCAGTTAAATTATTTAGTACCTCGATGAGCAGTGAAATAATCTGAAAAGAAAGTGGTCAGACATTCTGACGTCAGGTTGTCTGGACCACATCTTTTTCACATAGTTAGAGACAGTAAAACTTAAAAAATCCTTTGTAAATATTTAATACCTTTTTAATACCTTCCAATACCTCTTTATTTCAAACATTTAAGCGTCGCAGAAAAAAGTTGTCGGATGAATTAAATTTTGGAGGAAGGTTGTTCGATACATATCTAATTTGCCGCAGACATCAAACTAATCTTGTGAATGCGTAAGTTTGAATGTCGAGCTGTAAATATGTGTGGATGGATGAATGGATGTTTGTTAACTCTCCACGACAATGGATAGGACTGGATGAAGTAAAAAGTTACTTATGAATGAAATTTCGTTGTATCCTACGAATAAGGTTACAGTTGCAAAACAACAACTTTCAAGGAGACGGTTTTTTCTTATTATTTGGAAAAGTTTCTATAATACGATAATGTTTATATCCTGCAAAAAACATAAATATATGAATTCTACGACATTATTCTATAAGTAGGAATGTAGTAGGTAAATTCAGGTGTACTTGAACGTGCACCTAATCCTCATTGATAAAGCTGGCGCTCTACCCATGTCCAAATGCTTCGGCACATCTCAAGAGACTAGCTAAATAGAGAGTAAGTTGGATCAAGGGCCTCCCAAAAAGCGGTTCTCCTGGACTCTGCGCGTATCGTCAGGAAGTTCCTCTCTCTGCAACCTAGTCACCGGCTGCTTGAGCCTAGCTTCGCGGTCGGTGATCAACCGTTTTGGTATATTTTTTACTATACTTAGTGCCTTTTTGTGAAGTCAAACATAGATATTCATCAAATAAGATATTTAATTAGAAAAGGTAGGTAATAATACCCCCCTATTCATTTTCAATACTTTATTATGATCACGGGCTGGCGGAAGCTATAAATTGTCCGGGACATGGTAAGTTTCAATCTGGCAACCCTAATATAGGTATCTACTTAATAAAACTTGTTTTCTAATCAAAATCCGAAGAATGAAAAAAGGCAATGGTTTTGCGCTATTAATTTTATTTTATAATTTCCAAGTAGATATAACAAATTAAAAAAAAATAAGAATTAAACTAATAACAGAGAATATTTCACGACACCTGGTATCATCGAAGAAAAATTGTAGTAAATCACAGAAGTTCGAAACAATTTTGACAGTAAATGCCATTTAATATTGATTTATTTTTATTTCCATGGATACTGGGAAAAGAGGCCGCAGCATCCGCAACAGATTCGCATTCACCCTAGCGTATAGCTGCTTTATCTTAATTTTAAGTTGAAGTAAGTTTGTGACAGTGTAGGTGTTTGCATCGAATGAATATTAGGTAGGAATGGGCATAAGAATAGACAAATACAGTGGGATGGGTTTTATACACCTTTCCTATTCATCACTCATTTTGTTCACTGCTGCACATGCCTCCCTCAAACGAGAAGGACTATATCATAATTACTAAGCTTGGTAGGCCTATACCTAGGTCGGTACCTACATCTATTCAAAATTTCAGCCTGATCCGTTAAACCGTTCTTAAGATTTTAGTGATATCACTTGTCACTACATAGTATATACAAAGTCGTTTTTTCTGTCCCTTTGTCCCTTTGAATACTTAAATCTTTAAAACTACGCAACGGATTTTGATGCAGTTTTTTTAATAGATAGAGTGATTCAAGAGGAAGGTTTATATGTATAATAAATCCGTGTGAAACCGGGGCGGGTCGTAACGTTAAGTAACTAACAAAACTTAGTTCTAAGCGTCTTTGTTTTTTTTCAACTACCTACATACAGGTAACTTACTAAAGGGTCTAGATTGAAGAGAGAATCTTGTTTTTACATTTGCACTTCCGAATACCTACCTCACAAAAGTTGCATCTTGTTGCAAAGGACGGTAAAAATATAAAATAAAAATATTGCAACTCATTTTTGGCACGTATTTTGATGCGGTTTTATAAAAAATCGCTTCCGAGTTATTGCTTTCTGCTTTCAAAGTTTAGGTAGGTATTAAATATTTTGGTAGTTATCTGTTGCATAAGCAAAACCACGCACCATTAGTACCACTTTATGTGATCCATGGTAAAACTTGTTTTCTATCCCTGACTTTTCATTATGAATAATCATCATGACGTATGTCTATATCATCATGTATATATTACATGAGTATAGTCAGTTGATCTCTCATTCAGCTACAAATAGCAAATAGTAATAATTATTTATAATATTCCATTGCCCTTTCCTAAGGCAGATTTCCTCAAACCTATCAGAGTCAAAGATAATGACACCTCGCTCTAAGTTTAAGTTAAACTTGTATAAAGACATTGTATCATTGTAATTATTGAATTAAAAAAGAAAGTAGTTCTTTATAATGTTGTATTTATTTCTAACTAGCGAACCCCCGGCTTCGCACCGTTTTATTATACGTATAAAAACCTTCCTCTTGAATCCCTCTATCTATTAAAAAAAACCGCGTCAAAATCCGTTGCGTAGTTTTAAAGATAAGCATTCAAAGGCACATATAAACTTTATACCGAAGTGGTAATCGAATCCAGGACTTGCTTCGCCGGCTAACCTTTAAATTGTTTATTGTCCCTCATATTTCGTCGGATAAATTTACAAAGACGATTGTTACCATCTTAGCTGACATCGTGAAGAAAACATCTTCGTGGAAAAAGGCCACAAAGGCGCTTATAGGTAACAGCGTCGATTTAATATTTGCACGCCGAAAAAGGTGTAGGCCAATAAAAAGGGAAATATAATTTTTATTTAGGAGACCTACATGATACTTAAGCTAAAATATGCTCAAACGTTGAGCAAAATAATTATAAACTTTTTCAAAACATATAGGAAACGTATGGAAAAACCGTCTGCTTGAGAGTTGTTGTTTTACAACTGTAACCTTATTCGTAGGATACCTACGACGAAATTTCATTCATCAGTAACTTTTTCCTTCATCCAGTCCTATCCATTGTCGTGGAGAGTTGACAAACATCCATACATCCATCCACACACACTTACTGACAACTCAACATTAAAACTTACGCATTCATAAGATTAGTGTTTTGTCTGCGGCAAATTAGATATGTATCGAACAACCTTTGCTTCCTACAAAATTTAATTCATCCGTAACTTTTTTCTGCGACGCTTAAATGTTTGAAATAAAGAGGTATTGGAAGGTATTAAAAAGGTATTAAATATTTACAAAGGATTTTTTAAGTTTTACTGTCTCTAACTATGTGAAAAAGATGTGGTCCAGACAACCTGACGTCAGAATGTCTGACCACTTTCTTTTCAAATTATTTCACTGCTCATCGAGGTACTAAATAATTTAACTGAGGTATCAAATAGTATTGAAAAGGTATTGAAATTTGATAGTTTCCAAATATAAAATATCGCACTTGGTCCAGGGGTCCTGACGCTAACCATTTCTACCTAATATTCATTCGATGCAAACACCTACACTGTCACAAACTTACTTCAAGTTAAAAGCAAAGATAAAGCAGCTATACGATAGGGTGAATGCGAATTTGTTGCGGATGCTGCGGCCTCTTTTCCCAGTATCCATGGAAATAGAAATAAATCAATATTAAATGGCGTTTATTGTCAAAATTGTGTCGAACTTCTGTGATTTACTACAATTATTCTTCGATGATACCAGGTGTCGTGAAATATTCTCTGTCATTTGTTTTATTCATATTTTTTTATAAATTTGTTATAAGTACTTGGAAATAAAATAAAATTAATAGCGCAAAACCATTGCCTTTTTCCATTCTTCGGATTTTGATTAGAAAACAAGTTTTATTAAGTAGATACCTATATTAGGGTTGCCAGATCGAAACTTATCATGTCCGGGACAATTTATAGCTTTGGCCAGCCCGTGACCATAATAAAGTATTGAAAATGAATAGGGGGGTATTATTACCTACCTTTTCTAATTAAATATTTTATTTCATGAATACCTATGTTTGACTTCACAAAAAGGCACTAAGTATAGTATAAGTATATATATATATATATATATATATATCAAAACGGTTGATCACCGACCGCGAAGCTAAGCTCAAGCAGCCGGTGACTAGGTTGCAGAGAGAGGAACTTCCTGACGATACGCGTAGAGTCCAGGAGAACCGCTTTTTGGGTGGCCCTTGATCCAACTTACTCTCTATTTAGCTAGTCTCTTGAGATGTTTATCGAGGCTCGTTATCGCTGAATCAACATCCCACATGCTGACAACCTCGTTGGCCAAGTCAAAATATTTGCTGAGTTTATCTTTCTCATCTTGTACGATGTTAACATCATGTGAATGTGACATCAGCAAGCACTGCCCATCTTTCTAACCGACCTATCTGTAGGTACAATAGCAGGCTTATTCACAAGAATAGTCTTATCGGTAATGATACCTACGTGAAAATCAGCGCCGCATCCGGTCTAGCCGAACGCTACACAATGCTGAGGCAGGGACCCTTTTTTACCCTTTACAATGTCGACTTTTATTACCATTTATTTCATTTTATTTATAATGTATAATTTTTAGTGTAAGTTACGTAGGTACTTAGTCTGTAAGTTTTAAATGGGTAAAAATAAAAAAAATCTTTCTTTCTTTCTAGATCGCTTCCAATAGAGCGTGGCACGGCTGCTTTATTATAATTAAAATATAAGGAAATATTTAAAAGTATCTTCTTATTTGTGTATGTAATTAAAGTTCAAATATTTGGACATGGGTAGGGCGCCAACTTTATCAATTAGGATTAGGTGCACGTTCAAGTGCACTTGAATTTACCTACTACATACCTACTTAAAGAATAATGTCGTAGAATTCGTATATTTATGTTTTTGCAAATATAGTATAACCTTTTCGAAATAATAAGAAAAAACCGTGAAAGTTGTTGTTTTGCAACTGTAACCTTATTCGTAGGATACAACGAAATGTCATTCATCAGTAACTTTTTCCTTCATCCAGTCCTATCCATTGTCGTGGAGAGTTAACAAACATCCATCCATTCATCCACACATATTTACATCTCGACATTCAAACTTACGCATTCACAAGATTAGTTTGATGTCTGCGGCAAATTAGATAGGTATCGAACAACCTTCCTACAAAATTTAATTCTTCCGTAACTATTTTCTGCGACGCTTAAATGTTTGGAATAAAGAGGTATTGGAAGGTATTAAAAAGGTATTAAATATTTACAAAGGATTTTTTAAGTTTTACTGTCTCTAACTATGTGAAAAAGATGTGGTCCAGACAACCTGACGTCAGAATGTCTGACCACTTTCTTTTCAAATTATTTCACAGCTCATCGAGGTACCAAATAATTTAACTGAGGTATCAAATAGTATTGAAAGGTATTAAAATTTTATAGTTTCCAAATATAAAATATCGCACTTGGTCCAGGGGTCCTGACGCTAACAACTGGGGCTAACACATAATTATTTTGAATGCTCTTCATAATGTCAGATAAATTGTTATGTATTATATTTGTAATGATTCTTTTTGCAATAAACTATTATTATTATTATTATTAAAAAAAAAGTTGCCTTGAGGTGTGAATTTTCCATTATTATTTAAAAAAAAAACAAGATTTTTTAAACATAATGGCCTTAAATTATTTTAATGGTTAGTACATTTCAGCTTACTTTCCCTTAAAATAGGTACCTTCTGCAACTCTTATTAATATCGAGAACCTACCGCAACAATACTATAATACAATACAATAAAACTTTATTGCACCCCAAAAGAAACAGAAAAAAGAAAAACATTTCATTTACCCAAAAGTTTTCATCGTTTTCTAGTGTTGTGATAAAGCGATGACAACGTAGGGGAAATAAAAACACAATTTACCCGATAAATACCTGAAAGAAAAATCTTCTATGCGATAGTTGGAAAGTTTGTAGGTGAAGTTAGCACAACAGTTTTTTAAACATTTTTTTGGCTTTGAACGTTCACTTGTAGAAACAATAGAAAATAAATAATAGGCGGTTTAGGTAAGTAAGTCTTTATTTACTTAAAACAGAAAAATAACTTATTATTAACGCAAACTAAAAACAAATAAGACCACATGCGAAATAACGAAACAAAAAAATACTTAACATAATCACTCTACATTGTTTTTTAAAGTTCTTTCTAATACCTCTTCATCATCATAAGACTTCCATGTGTTGATGCTTTCCCAAACAAGGGGGGTATTATCGATTCGATAATATCGAAGCCATAATCCCGCTTGATCGCAGATCTTCATAGTACACCGAAGGAAGGTGCTAGTAGTAAGAGGCAGGCTTAATAACCCCGAAATACGCAACTCATTTTCTGCAAACATTTTAAACTGAAAATATGTCGCAAAATCACTTGAGACATACTTGCTTATACCCACAGAATTAGGAATAATATGTTACCATATTATTCCTTCTTCTATGCTTATACCTGATTTGAAATTTCTCTTCTCTTACAACATGCACTGTTCGAAAAGCATTTGTCTATGGAGTCTAATACAGACCAATACAGTGCGCCACAAATAAATTATTTAGATATAAAAAATAAACTTTTTTATTGGAAGTCAAATATACTAAATATATTTGGTATATATAAATATTTAATTACCTCATCAGACTCACAGTTTCCGTATGACGTACGTCGTCAACGACGTTACGACTTCAAATCTACATTATGGAACAACAGAAGTAACTACTTAACAACTATCATCTTCTCACTTCTAAACAAAAACTAAATCGCAAGTTATTTATGATAGGTACCTAAGCATTAAAAGCGTAAAAACGCGGATCTTCGTTAGACCATATCGATTCTACTTCTTGCAGTGCACTCTCTCTCTCCTAACTCACTGACAGGAAGAGTTCTATACCTAGAAGATGGGAGGGGCCTAATTCTACCAACCTATCGTTTTACTATGACAACGGTATCGTCGCAGAATTGTCATGTAGAAACCTCAGATCAAAAAACTCAAGATAGTACGTGCGGTGATTTTTGCATGAATGTATTCTATCAATCCATACGGTTTCATACCATTAAAATTTTTACGAGCTCAAGTGTCACATTCTGTGACGATGCCATAACATATCATGGCGACAAATTTCGCAAAACATATTTTGCATTGTAAAAGTCATAGAATCTGGTAGATTAAGTAACTACAGAATTATGTGAGTTGAGGTTAGGTATGAACTTTCATCACATGCCGCAGAAAAAGAAAAACAACAACGAAGACAAACCCTATAAACGAAGGCGTAAAATATAAAATGTAAGTAAATTAGGTATGTTGTTGCTTTTTAACCCTGCTAGCGTCAGTGTCACTAGTATTTTTTACATTAGTCTACCAATGCAGCGGCGTCTCCCCAGTATTGACGTAATTTTTGTTGGCGTGCTCCAAATTCTGCAACGCTCCTGAAATATAAAATTGTTCATTGCAATTCTATTTGTATTTTTATTATTATATTTTTTTTTGTGTCCTTTGGAGAGGATTTGTTTTAGTGGCAGATCCCCAAACTACAGTAAATTAATAACTTAATTTCTTTAGTCTTAAAAAATAACCACTTAGACAAGTCAAATAGGATATAATTTAAATTCAATAATAAAGTCCAATACTTGGCAATTTTCAACGCTCCGAAGGTGGCTTATAAGCCACCTTCCCCGTCTCGTTGAAAATTGCCAAGCATACAGTGCCTAGCATACTAGGCACTTATTTATACTGATTGATAAGTGAGGCGCGATTATATTTTTAATGTATTTAATAGCTTTCGTACTCAATCCGTCCAATCCTACAAACATATATGTACACTATACACTAAGTACTAGTGTCCGAATCAAGTTTATCAATCAAGTTTATAAATATTTTTTTATAATTCACTGATACATGATCTCAATTCATTTAACTTTGAGTTATGGTGGTAGTATTCATCATACATTAGTATATTACAAGTTTTGTTTCATTACTAGTTTCTTATTACTTAGTAGGTATGTAGTATACGTAGTACCACAGCTGAAAGTAAGTACCATCCCCAAACAAAAGAGGTTTTGCCATAATCTCCACAATCAGGTGAATTGGTGACTACAATCACCAATTAACAGGAAAAAGTATCTCGAAGAATTCGTTTCGTCAGTCGACAATGTACCGTTGCTTACCTTGTAGCCACTAATGACATATGAGCCTTCGACAGCGAATACTTGAGTGTCCATTCATCATCCTGAAAAAAGCAAATAGGTTCGTCTGACCTTCTGAGATACTAGAACGGAAGGTATGTACCTACACTAGCGCCACCACTTATATCTTAAAAGTGGTGGCGCTAGTGTACCTCCTGTTTGCGCCTTAATTACTCGTATGAATAAAATAGCGTGAATTAGGAATCTACCGTTAGCTTGAGCGCGTTCTGTCCGAAAGAAGTATTCTTATTTATTATGGTTACTTGCGACCCGCCCCGGCTTCGCACGGTTTTATTATACGTATAAACCTTCCTCTTGAATCACTATCTATTAAAAAACCGCATCAAAATCCGTTGCCTAGTTTTAAAGATTTAAGCGTTCAAAGGGACATAGGGAAATAGGGACACAAAAAGCGACTTTGTTTTATACTATGTAGTGATACCATACGAGTAATTATTACCCTTTCATCGTGTACGAAATTCGACATGAATGTTTCGGATCGATTCATCAGATCTATATGCCTAGTTGTGGTACCTCGTTTTCGACGTCCTCAAAGCCCCAGCTTTTTGACGCACTACAGGCCATTTCGGCCTCTTTCTTCTGCACTTCTGCATAACTCAACATGGGGTCCGCCCACTCTTCATAGAGATCAACTCTTGGACCTACAGGACCATCTTCATGCGAGCGACAGTTTTCAATGATCCATTTGCATTCCGATGGCACCGGGCACCTGAGGAACTCAAATAATTACAGGTATCAAAGAAAATCAATCGTTGGTGGTGTCTTTATTTAAAAAATTAAAGTGTATTTTTTTTAATATCAACTGAATTCAAAAAAGAAGGATGTTCATACGGCTACATTTTTTGTGTTACATCATGTTGGGATAAAACGCCTGGGTCTTTATGGAACTGTTTGGACTATTAATTAATTTAAAACAAAGAATAATTGCACACGCTTTAGACGATGGTGGACTGAATAAATTAGAATGGTAGACTTGAAATAAAAGGCTACCAGCAGACGATATGCATTGATTATCACGAAATATATGCTCCAGTAGATCGCTACACTTCAATGAGATTTATGATTGGCTTGGCAGTGACATATGACTTGAATATTCACTAGGTGCATGCAATAAGTAATAGCCTATCTACAAGGCGATATTATATTTGTATATATATTTTATATTATAAGGATAAATAAATGACCTTATTATCTGCAAAAATATGCACATGTACCCACTACTCTAAGGTTTGCTGGAAGAGAACTCTTTTTAGGGTTAAGCTCGCCTGTGCCATAATTTATCTAGTTTTAAGATTTTCTTCTATGTATTTTTTATTTGTGCATTAAAGAATTAAGAACTATACATGTTAGAACCACCACGTTTGAAAGTGCAGCAAAGAGTATGCCTCCGAAACAAAGCGATTTATGGTCTCAAACCTCGACTATGAGAAGTTTGGTAAGATCTTTTTAAATTGATAGTGCCCCAGGACCCCAATGATCAAGGGTTTCTACCCCAAACGGCTCAAATAGAGAACCTCAAGATACGAAACCCCAAACGGCTCAAATAGAGAACCTCAAGATACGAAACCCCAAACGGCTCAAATAGAGAACCTCAAGATACGAAACCCCAAACGGCTCAAATAGAGAACCTCAAGATACGAAACCCCAAACGGCTCAAATAGAGAACCTCAAGATACGAAACCCCAAACGGCTCAAATAGAGAACCTCAAGATACGATTGCACGCTCTTGAGTTATAAATGGTAACCATAGAAGTAGGATTATTCCTACTTCTGTGGATGTAACTAATCAGAGTATGTTTAACTTATAAAAAGATAAGGTTATACATAAACAGCCACTTAAATTTTGTGAGCCATTACCTGACTACAGCAGTAGGATCTTCAGCCTTGTACACAGCCTTAGTTTCTTTGTCAAAGAACCCGTCTATGGTATCGTAACGCTCTGGATGTATGTCCCTTGTCGGTTGATCAGCGGTCAGCAAGGAGTTGGCAGCCGGATGCAACCCTTGGCTATACTCGACTGAGAATCTGAAAACATTGAACTCAAAATAAAGATACCTAAAAAACATCTTAATTTTTTTTCTCGTTCGTATAAGAACAAAAACATCATCACGTATATAGGGGTATTGGCGAATTCTTGTTTTCATATACATAATTAAAGTGTTTTGATGAAACTCACTATCTGGATTTCATATAATGTCCTGTGTAATCCTTCTATATCTTTATAAATCGTTAATTTAATGTTCTTCTTATTCGTTCGTTAGTCTCTCCTTATTTTATTTTATAAGAAAGTTGTGTATTGTTTTTTTTTTCTTACTATCTGTTCACTAGGTACCTTTCCGATTCATCTTAAATCTCTGTATTACTATAAGGTTGCCTGGTAGAAATAACTCTCAGCGATTAGGCCGCCTTTTGTACTAGTTATGTGTATTTTTTAATTAAAGCTTTTTTTTAATGTATAATATAGTCTTTTTTATTAGAATAGTTTTCACTCATTCATTCATTCAATGAATTATGGCCACGTTTACTTTGGAAAATAGTTTCTTGGTGCTTAAACGTACGATCACTGTTCGTACGAATTGGGTGCGCATGCTCGCTCACACACTCAATTAGTAAATGAATGAATATATTTCTCTGTGTCCGAGACACTCGAATAAATTCTCTATTGATATTTATTTATATTATTATTTATTTTTTAAGGAAAACCAGCAGCACATACAAAAAAATTAAAATAAGTAGGTAAAATAGACTTTTTAAAAGTTTTCACGAATAGAATGAATAGTAGAAACATAAAATGTGTGAACAAGCAAAGTAGGTAATAGTGTAGCTTAAATACATACAAGATTATAATAATAATATTCAACTTTTGTTTGTTTGTAAGCCTTAACAACTTTATAGTAGCAGTTTCGATTTGTTTAGTTGTCTCATTATCCAACTGTGTACTAATCTATTTTATTTTTCTCAATTCTCACTAACAGTAATAATAATATTCAACTTTTGTTCTGTTTGTCCATAAGCTTTAGCGGAACTTTTTAACACTACCTCATAGGTATAGCAATCTGGGAATTGCGTTGTGGGCTACATTTTTATCTAGGTTTATCTTGTAATCTAGTTATTTACAGCTATATATTTCGTAGGTTTTCCTGAATAAATAAATAAATAAAGATTACGGATACGGATACTTTATACTCTCTTCTTTTTTTTGTAAGTTTTAGTTGTATAATGAAGTTAGTTAATAGTTTTTTTAAACAAAGTATATAATATATGTTCTTATGTACTTACAAATGTGCAAGAAAAAGGTTAAGTTTTTATACAGACGTCTTCAAAAGGAAACGCACGTATACGACTAATCGCACGCAGACTGAGCGCTTTTATTGTCCTTGAAAGGTTGAGATCATTCGTGCGAATCAATAGATTTACGACTATTACCTAAACGACGAGACGATGTACCTATCCAAAGTGAGCACGACTTTTAGAGATACAAACTAGTACACGTATGCGCAATAGCGCATATCGCCAATGGAATATGTAGAGCAGAGTAAGTTAAGATCAATAATGAAAAGACAAATTATACAACACGTTTCTAGCATCATCGGCACCAGGCAGATATTATACAATTATCAAAGTTCTTTTGCAGAACCCATTGCCTTAAGGCTTATAGACCGCGCTAGACTATAGTCTAGCGCGTACTATAAGCCCTCAGCGCGTTTCATAAGTTTCGCCCTAACTACCAGTTATGTTATTTCTATTAAAACACAACAATTTGCCTATAAAGCTAGTTACCTTCTATCAGGCATCGTGCAATATTTCCAATCATATTCACTGTATTTCAAACCGTCGGCAAAGCACAGCGAACGATCTATGATGACGCCCTTCTTCCATATGCCTTTTATGACGATGCCTGAAGGGTAGGTGAGTGTCCCTTCACCTTCGAACATGCCATCTTCGAAGTAACCTTCGTATATCACTCCTAAAAATATCTAGGGATGTTAAATTTTAATAGTGGTTAAGTGTAACTACTTAAAAATTAAATGAATGACCTAACAGGGTTGCTAGGTCGAAACTTACCATGTCAGGGACAACTACTTGGAAGACCAGCGTTTAATTTTAGGGGGAACCCCTTAAAAAATAGTAGGACTTGGAAATCCGGGACAATTAGGCCTGCGGTATTAATGGACACGGAACAAGACACAAAATTCCGAGACACTTCCTGAAATCCCGGTCATCTGGCATCCCTAAACCCCGGTATACCAACTCATTTGATTAGCAAAAGCCCTAACAGCAGTATCTGTCAATTTAATAATCGACGAACAACTATTAGGGCTCCCACACAAAACTGCGAACTCGCACGATGCACCGCAAGAACGTCCGATCTCATTCGATTAGATATTACGTCATACTTGGTGATCCCCCTTTGAGTCCGCTCTGAGACAGCTTTAGAGAAAGACGCGAGGCTTAGAGGAATAAGGCAGGCGTAATTATTCTAAGACGCGAGGCCCCTGCGCCGCCTTCTTTGTGTTGTAAAAAAAAATATCTTCTACAGTTCTCAACCCATAGAACTTTCGAGTAAAATAGTTTCCATCAGAATTCATAATCTTTAACAATAACAGCAGTGCAATAATCTTTTTGCGATCCATCTTAAGCTTCCTAAAAACACGTCCAATACGGCTGACTACACTTATATATGGTTGCCCTACCAAACGGTTTGCCGTACAAAATCGTATCGCAGAAATTCGCATCGCAAGTTCCTGCGATGTGGCATCGCATCGCAGTTTTGTGTGGGAGCCCTTAGAAACCATCAATAAAACGGGACATTCCTTGGTGACAGAAATAGGCGGTCTGCTTGCTACGCAGGAGGCTACTAGTTCGATTCCTGCCTTGAGACAAATGTTATTACGATCCACAAATATTGTTCCATGGTTCTGGGTGTGTCCATGGTTTCTATTCTTACTAATAATATTAAAGTGAAAGTTTGCATGAACCTTTGTTCCTTTTTCACGCAAAGACTACTGAACGACTAAACACTACTGCTGTGCAATTACGCTAAAACCACCCATCCAAAATTGACACATGAAACCCCTTTTAATGGCCTTCGTAATTTGAAATTGTATGGAAAAAACGCGCGCGATGGCCATTGAAATGGCTCAAGAATGACAATTTGGATAGGCGGTTTTAGCGTAATAGCACAGCTGATCAGGCTGAAAATTTGACTTCGTTCTAGTCCTGGTTACACATAGGCTAGTTTTCATCCCGTAAATCAGTTTCCATTGGATACAAATAATCTTGAAAAGATTTCATAGAAACAACGCATGCGAAGCCGCAGGCAGATACTAGTTTATAATTAAAATATCTATACTTATGTGTGCGTTACTTTATTTTATGTTTTTGGTTGCTGTATGAATTCAATTTCAAACGATCTAAATCGACATATCTACCCTTATGTTTTGGTTAAGCTTTTTGTATGTATTTTGTTTTTGCTGCTAAATAAAAAAAAAATATATATTTTTATTTTTTATTTTATTTTTTTATAACTATTAAGTACAATACAATACAAAAACGCTTTACTTTACACCAGAAAAAAGAACATTTCAAAAAAAAAGTAAATAGGTAGGTATATCAGTCATTCTCTCATTCGTTATCGAACTCGAACTTGCAAGATGCAAGTTTACTTTTTTACTTAGATGTTTTTATTTTAATTTTTAGTTGTAACCTTGCTTACCTTACTGTTGTCTATTATTTTTATTAGTTTTAGTTTAGTTTTCATTCATGTCTTTGCTTACCAAAAATAACGTTGATTCTAAATCAGATTAAAAGTAAGACCCTGTTTTTCTACGAAAATTACTTGCCATTCGAAAAGGTGTATGTCCCATATCCGGCCAAGCCCAGTACGTCTTCAGAACCTTCGTACTTAGAGCCAGTTAGTACATAAGTTTTTTCGGTTTCATGTGTTGAGCGATCCACCGTAAACGATCTGAAAAAAACATAGGCAGATCAAACGCATGTCGTCGGCTTATTGCCAGAAGTCATTAGTCGCAAGAAGTCACTAACTGCGTTAAATACACCAATGAGTTCGTCTCGACGAGCTCTACATTTGGGTAAAACTCACTAATTTGTAGCTTTTCAAACTTAGAAGTTATGGCTTGGTAATCAAGTCGATAACTTAATTTTTGGTACATCTGGTTTCAAGAAATTCATTAACTTACATTAATAGATTTTAACAGAAGAAAAAAAAACAAAATTGTCATTTTTACTATCATACATAACTTATGTGACTTTATGTGACTTATCAACATTTTAACAATGCCTTTACGTTCACAATCGTTTGAATAGGTTTCGCTTAAATTCATTTAACGGTTTGAAATGACTTCTATCAAAACAAGTAACGTCTCCACTGAGTTTTTTTTATTTTTTTATAGAATTCATTATTTACACTTAACTACAGTTTTAGAAGTAGTATATGCGAATAGTATTTTTTTACCACTAATTATGCTTCTAAAACAGTAGTTAAGCGTAAATAATGAATTCTATATAATATACTATTCGACTTCTTTTCAAAACAAATAACTCCAGTTTAGTTAAAACTTTTTATCACAAGAAGTCATTATCTTTGCATTTTTAGCTTTTAAATAAATTGCAAGTTGTTGAATTTGTCCTGATTTCAATAAATTTGAAAAAAATTACATGTCTCTTTATATTTGAGTTTAAACTATTTTGATAACTGTCGTAGTTTTGAAGATATAGTATCTTAAAGTCATAAAAATTTAAAACTGCTTAACGTTTGGTTTTGTCGGTTAATGATTTCTTGCAGTAAGCCGACGATGTTTAAATTTATTTTATCAGGAACCAATATAACCAACTCCTATCATTTAGTCTGTGAATGCTCAGACTAAATGATAGGAGTTGGTTATATTTTTCATTACAAAAAAAAAAAAAGAATTTTTAAATATTTAATGTTTTCGTCTAAGTTGTCGATGTTAGCTTCTGTTATTTTTCTATAATTTTATAAATTTTTTGTCACTCCAAAATAGATCAACTCAATTTTAGAAACGCCCGCTTTATAAAATATTACTCCAAAATTTGTATGGAATTTGTATACAGAGTAATTTTTTTAAATGGGACAGTATGGGGAAATCCGAATCTAAAGGAGATAGAGGAAAAGTGTCTAAGGAGACATTAGGTGTTTTTTTATGTAAACAAATTTGGCTCGTTCAAGTTTGTGGTCAAGCGTGAGTTGTTCTTAAAAAATGATAAAGTTGGTCAATTTTTTTTTTGACGCGGATCGACTCTGTTTCATGTAAGGATTATTCATTGTTTGGAAAGAAAAAAATCTGAACAGCAGAAGTTGGTCAAATTTAATGAAAACTAATCTTCATACAGTTGCAGTATTCGCCTTTTAATATTGTTACAAGTGCCTAGGCGCGTAAAAAAATATTTAAAATTATTCCATTTTTAAATTTTGATAATCGATAAGAGCTCCTGATGATTCAAGAGAATAACATTTTTTTTAATCTTCGTAAACATCATGGCAACCGATAGTCTTGAAATTATAAAAAAAAGAATTCAAATTTGGAACGTAAGTTATTTCTGCAGCTGTGATTTTGTTTCCAAATCAGTTCATGCTTGTAATTTTATTCATCATGGCGTTAACTAATTCACATAATTCACATCCTTAGACACTTTTCTTCTATCTCCTTTAGATTCGGATTTCCCCATACTGTCCCATTTAAAAAAATCACTCTGTATAATACCATTACGAATCTATACTTATAATAAAACTGTAACAGGTCCAAATCTGTACATTGAAGATATTGAAAATTTTTTTCGGAGGGCTCTCTATTATCGATACTCAAGCCAAAACTGTATTTTTTTTCATTCATGTCTGTCTGTCTGTCTGTCTGTCTGTATCGTAAACATGCATCACGCCGAAACTACTTGATGTATTGAAATGAAACTCGGCATGATTATAGGTCATACTACGAGGAAGGACATAGGACACTTTTTATCCCGGAATTCAGTAAGGTTCCCCTGGGAGAGAGGGTGAAATTAAAAATCTGTTACCGCGCATCACGCCGAAACTGCTGAATGAGTTGGAATGAAACTCGGGACGATTTGAGTTCATACTACAAGGAAAGAAGAATTCTCCATGCATCACGACGGAAGTGAATGAATTCAAATGGAACTTGGGACGATTGGACATGGGATACATTATATCCCGGAATTCAATTTGGTTCTAAAAAAATTCTCACAGCATCTGAACGACGCGTGTGTACGCGTCGTTCAGAAGCTGAGAGAAATTTTTGAAAACCCGTATAGCCCAGGGGAACCAAACTGAATTAAACTGATAAACACGTAAGTTTGTAAGTATGAATGGATAGATTGATAGATGGATGGATGTTTGTTACTCTTTCACGCAAAAACTGCAGAACGGATCTAGATGAAATTTGGCACAGAGATAGATTATAAGCTGGAATAACATATAGGCTTTATTTTATCCCGAAAATCCCACGAGAAAGGGTATTACGCAAGTAAAATAGCGAGTACTCGAAATACTAATCATGCGCAGACGAAGTCGCGGGCACCAGCTAGTTTGTATATAAAACCATACAAACGTTCGCGTTTGCGTACAAACAATATATATCTATACGTTTGTTCCTCTTTCACGCAAAAACTACTGAACGGATTGGGCGCCACACTGTGCACGGAAGGAAGCACACAGGCACTGCAGTCGCGAGAGAAGACGTTTCGCAGTAAGGGCTCCCACACAAAACTGCGATTTGGTGCGATGCGATGCGATGCGATGCGATGTGATGCGATGTCACACGAACTTGATTTGCGAATTTCTGCGATGCGAATTTGTGCGGCTAACCGTTTTGTAGGGTAACCATACCTTCAAGTTTAGTCAGCCGTATTGGACGTGTTTTTAGGAAGCGTAAGATGGATCCTAAAAAGATAATTGAACCGATTTAAGCAAAAATGATCCAACCCACACAAACCTCATTTCGAGATAATCGATATTTAAGTTTGTGGCGGTATTTCTCTAGCTTTGTAATACAAAATGTTGTTATTTTAATTTAATTTAATGCTATGTAAACTCAACTTTTTTGCTATAAATAATATAAAGAATAAATTGTAATAGTTTAGTAGCTAATTGGGAAAACTTGCGCCTGGATCATTATTACAAAATTAATTTTGTATGGAAAGAGCTATGTAGGGTGCAAAAATTAAAATGCAAAAATGATTCAAAGTGTGATAAAAATTAGTAATCATTTTTGTGTTTTAAAAGACAAAACAAACAAAATTGGCCCTACTCCTCGTCCAAATCAGAATAAGGTTCATCACATAAACCATCTCCATCGTCTATTATTGTCGCTAAAGTTGTCTCAGAGCGGACTAAAAGTCAGGTAGGTCAGGTAAGGTCACCAAGTATGACGTAATATGACAGGAATGCGCGATGCAAATGAGATCGGACGTTATCGTGCGAGCTCGCAGATATTTGCGATGCGATGCGAGCTCGCAGTTTTGTGTTTGAGCCCCAACTCACACTACCTCATTAAACCAAATCCAAGTGATGAGTTATGAAATTTTGAATATATGTAGCTCTAGCCCTGGAATAACACAAAAGCTTTTTGGCATCATAAATCAATTCACATGGGATAGGAATAGACTTGAAACGTTTTCACAGAAACTACGTGTCCGAAGCCGTGGTCAAGTATTATACATAAAGGACAAGTAGACATAATACATGAACAGATGAAAAAAAAATCAAACCTGCACTCTAATGCTTTTTTATTTTCTTCGGAGAATTTCTTCATCAGAGGTCCCCAGCCTTGGAACCCTGGTTTCTCAGGTTTTGTTCTGTAAGACGACACTTTGATAAATGATAAATAAAAATATTTATTTTTTTAAATGTTGTGTGAGACTTTTGCGCGTTCATTTGCACAACAGATGATCGTTTATTGATAATTTCGTGCGCGAATTCGGCAAAAAAATATCATTCCCTATGTCTGGAATGAGTCGAAGCTAGGTCGGTAGAGCACAGGTCATTTACGTAACAATTTCGCGATAAATACACACTCCAAATACTTACCTTGCGATTAGTAAAAATTAGAGGCTGAAAATTGTTTTGAATTTCACCATTTTGTATTATGAGTTTGCTCTCTTTCCTCTGATATATCGAACGTTCCATTACTATTTTCTCGCATCATTGATAAACATAATTTATACTACTATTACTATATTAGAAACATAATTTATACTATAACTTTGTTAACTCTGCTGCGATGATATTTTTGCAGAGATATTTTTTGTAAAAAACACATATTTTATGTATTTAAACTTAACAAAACAGGTCAACACCACTAGAGTGCCTTCCAAATCGTAAAAATAGCGCAGTGAAAAAGATGCAAATTCAATTTTGAAAACGAATGAGAGAGTATGGAATGATGAATGAAAGATATCAAAACCGCGAATCGTTTGAAACTTCAGCTAAAATATTTTACACCGATATTTCTTTTGTTTTGTAACCAAATTTTTGACAAAAAATATCCAACAAGATTTTTGAAGACGTATAGATTACAGCCTGTCCAGATAGGGCGCTTTACGCGCGAGTGCCCTCGCGCGTTTCAATTTATATTATGTCCAGAAAGTCCAGATGCCGCGCTTTACGCGCGCTCCTACGCGCGATTTGTTTGGGAGGGACCCAGGGACAGTTATGAACATGGAGCCAGACAAAGAACTCGTGTTGTTTGTGGCTTGCATACCAAAATTGACAAAATATGTCAAAATTATCAGTCTCCGTTTTTGTTCCAAATACGTCCACTCGCGTCGGAATCGCGCCAGTCCTGGATTTGTAAACAGGCCGTATCGCGCGCACCACTGGACGCAGCAATGGCGCCCGAGTATCTCGACTCGCGCGCAACACGCGCGAGTCGAGAGTCCAGCGCGTTGCTCGCGTTTTACGCGCGACCAAGGAATCGTACAGCAGCATCAGGACGGAATGTATAATGTATAGCGCTCTAGTATCTGGAGAACGCGCGAGTGCTTACGCGCGAGTGCCCTCGCGCGTAAGCACTCGCGCGTTCTGCGCCCTATCTGGACAGGTTGTTAGACTATCTTACTTCTTACTAATATAATAAATGGGAAAGTCTGTGTGAATGTTTGTTATAAGTAATCTTTGTAACTACTTAGGTTATTTAAATAAAATTTGGTATGTAGATAGTTTAGGACCTAGAATAGGACATAGGCTATTAAAATTTGGAAATTTTAACCTCTGAGGGGGTTAAATAGGATGGTAAAGTTTGTATGGAAAATAATTTTCCTTGGTTGGATTCACTCAAAACTCGGTATTAAGAAACTATGGAATGAATAATTTAACAAGTATTTTTTATTTTCACACAATAACCCCTAGGGGGTGAATAAATTTCTGAAATTTGTATGAAACAACTCTGGTTCGCGGGTGAAGCCGCGGGGCGAATCTAGTATCTAATATATAGCCAAAGATTTTATATGATTATGTTTTGTCGTAGAACTTCGGAGTACGTGCTACGACGCTACGAAGCAAGGAAAAGATTTCAACGCGCTACTGCAGTGCGCCTAACCAACACAATAACATAATTTAGTACATTCTGAAACTAGTGAAAGCGGGTTTCACTTTTAAATAAAAATTACACCGGCTGCCTTGCTTATTTAACTTGAAATCGATTATCAGTTAAATTCAAATAAATTACCAGTGGTACAATCGAAGTCCAGGCTAAGTTTAAACAATGAATTGATCTCGATTATCAGTTGAGTTAGACAATAAGGCCCTTGGCCGGAGGGCGTCATACGCTACGTTTGCTGAGTCGTCGTCTCCACTCAAGAAATTATACATAATAATATATCATTTACTGTCCAATGTAAGGAGCGACAACAAATATCCCTACAAACTTAAAGGCGCAGCACATTATGAACAATGGAGTTAATAAATGACTTTAAACTTTAGTACTTAAATTAAAACTTAACCCAGTGAATACGGACTATAGTAGGTACCAACCAAAAATCATCACTATTTACTTCGTTCACTGATTCTTAAAATCACTGCTTGACATTGAACTCTTATTTTAAGCGCTCCACTGCGCTCGTTTCTTTTTAGGGTTTTTCTGTTTTAGGGTTGTTACGCACCCAAAGGATAAAAACAGGACCCTACTAAGACTGCGCTGTCTGTTCGTCTGTCTATCTGTCACCGGCTGTATCTCAAGAACCGCGATAGCTAGAAAGTTGAAATTTTCGCAAATGATGTATTTCTTTTGCAACTATAACAACAAATACTAAAAACAAAATAAAATTAATATTAAGGACGTCCCATACAACAAACCGTCAGTCCAACTTGCATTTGGCCGGTTTTCAAACAGTTGCCTTGAGAAGGAAAATAATAAAAAATTATGAGTGAGATACTTACTCTTCTACATTTGTACTCGTTGTTAGTTTTATTGTAGTTCTACTTTTTACTGACTTCACTGAAACCAAGCGCAATGTCAGTACGGCGGTTACTTCTCTGCTATCTACATCATAATCAGCCTATTAGTCAACTGCTGGACATCATCATCATTATCAGCCCATTTTAGTCCACAGCTGGACATAGGCCTCCCCTAATGAGCGCCATAGCGCCCTTTCTTCAAATCCATTCAAATCAAATCATATTTATTTCAGACATGGTACAAGAATTACAAAACACAGTCCATAATTAACATTATTAAAATAAAAACACAAAAACATACACAGAAAACCAAAAATATCAAAACATTAACCCTTGTCCAATGCTGCATAAATGGAGAAGCTGTGTCCAGCCTTCCTGCAATAACCTGCAGGTAGCTGTTGGCGCTGCCGCACACCCTGCGCATCAGCGACGCCGTTCTCTTGCGCAGGATCGCAGTGAACCCGTCGACCCGCGCCTCTGCGAACATGCCTGATGCGCTACAAAAGCGCGGCAGCCCCATCAGCCACCTGAAGGCATTATTATATTGGATGCGAAGGGCGTTCCAGGTCTTCTGCTTATACTTGATCCATAGGCTGCACGTGTAGAAAGACTGACAGTACGCTCTAAACAGTGTCGTCTTTACCTGCGAACTACAACGCGCAAACCTACGGGCCAACAATGCCAACATATTGGCTCGGACCGTTAAGGCCCTCCGCTCCCTCTCCATGTCAACGTCATCCGTGAGTGTCTCGGTGACCCAGTGGCCCAAGTACTTAAACTCCGACACGCGCTTGATCTGACTGCCATTGAGTGAAACTGGTGGCACTGTGGCGTAAGTTTTTGAACCCGCCTTGAAAACCATCAGTTCACTTTTTCCCGCGTTATACTTGAGCCCATGATCCTCCGCATAACACTCACAGCTTCACGCATCAGCTTGACGCATCCAGCATCTGCCAGCAGTCTTACTCAGATCGTCATCCCACCTGGCCGGAAGGCGGAGGGCCTACACTACGTTTGCCAAGTCGCGGTCTCCACTCAAGAACACGTTTAACCCAACGGTTGTCGGTTCTTTGTGAGATATGGCCGGCCCACTGCCACTTCAGCTTGCTAATTATTTGAGCTTTGGTTCTCTGTCGGATGTATTCATTACGAATCCTATCCTTCAGAGACTCCGAGCATAGCTTTTTCTATAGCTCGCTGGGCGACTTTGAACTAGTGTAACAGCCCTTCCCTGAGTCCGTACCGTCCACGTCTCAGCTCCGTAGTTCATCACGGTTAGGACGCACTAATTGAAAACTTACGTTATCAAACAATTCGGTATGGATGACGAGAAGACGTCTTGACGTAGTTTCCCAAATGCTGCCCAGCCTAGCTGGATCCTTCTTAAAATTGTTTTTACGTAGCTGCACAACCTGCCCAAGTTAATTATACTCGGAAACAATTTCAATAAGGTGACAATCTACAAAGATCGATCCCGGAACAATGTGGCCATAGATCATGACTTTGGTTTTATCCAAATTCGTCGTTTATGCCCTAACCTTTCCAGTCCAGCGTCTTAAACATATATCTTCCAATGCGCTCGTGAACAGTTGCGGGGATATGACATCCCCCTGTCTCACTCCTCTGCGCAATCGGATAGGCTTAGCCTGCTGGTCCTGTACTTGGACACTCATAGTGGCAGCTTCGTAGAGACACCTCAGCACTTCGATGTAGGGATAGCCTACTTGGCATCGCTGTAAGGATTCCAGAACAGCCCAAATTTTGACGGACTCAAAGGCTCTCTTATAGTCCACAAAAGCGAGACACAGGAGCTGATTATACTCTTCGGACTTCTGTTTAATCTGCCTCACTGTGTGTATGTGGTCTATGGTGCCATATCCTCCGCGGAACCCGGCCTGTTCTGGTGGCTTGAACTCGTCAAGTCTCCTGGCGAGACGATTGTTGATCACTCGTAAGAACAGCTTATAGATGTGGCTCAGGAGCCCTTCTTAAAAAAGAGTACAAACTCCCGCTAAACGCCTGAGTAGTTCTCCCACTGTGGAGGAGGGTATTGAAGAGGTGTTGTAGGTCCTTTACAACGGAGGCTACTCCTGCCTTCAGAAGATCTCAAGTGATACCTTCCTGACAGGAGGCTTTTCCATTTTTAAGTTGTCTCAAAGCTAACACGATTTCGTCTGGCAGTTCGTCGGTATAGTGGCGAATGGAATCACGGTCGTCTTGTCGGGAACGAGTCGCATGTGCAGTGCAGTGTACCATAAAAATCCTATATCTCGGCTGAGGTTTCGACAGTACCGTACTCCCGTTGTGCGTTTTAAGTTTCGTCAGGGGGCTCCTGCCAAGCTGCTAAGTGAATACTCTAATCTAATGTCGGAACTCCGAAGGTCGCACCGCACCAGTTTTGCACGAGTTTACCAACTTGCAAATACGCAATTTGGTAAATTCTGTTAAAAAGCAGCCAGATGAGATGACGATCTGTGAAAGAATACAGGCAAATGCTGGATGCGGCATGCGAAGACAGGGCGCTATGGCGCTCATTAGAAGAGGCCTAGGTCCAGCATTGGACTAATATAGGTTGATGGTGATGATGACAATACTTAGAAAATTAGAATATTTGACTTTAGCTACTTTAGTCACCCTTAAAGTGTAAACACACTGAAACCGGAGGCGGAGCGGAGGCGAAGGCGTGCGAGTTGTATTCTATTGAATCATTATGAAAGCCTACACGCACACCGCAGCGGGCGGTGGCAGCGCGGTGCCAGAGGAAAAACCGCCACGCCTTCGCCTCCGCTCCGCCTCCGGCTTCTGTGTGTTTTCAACTTTAAGTAGGTAGGTTCATCAGGGTTCATCATATAAAAGTGAAATGATGAGATACATACTGGTTAGAATTAAACACATCCTAGTAGAGACAATAATTCTTACAGGGCAAAGTATGAACTATCACTTCCTAAACTATTGTACTTACTCATTAAACTTAAAATAGATACGTGGATAATTAATTGTGACTTTGGCTTACAAAATTACTAAAGGAAGACTAAAGGTATTTTTGAAATTTTATTGGAAATCTTTAAAAATCATCAACATTCCAATTCGGTGACGTCAATTTGACATCGTAGTATTTATGTTATCTTTGGTTGACATCATGAGTAGAGGGCGATTTTTTTTATTTGACCAATTTGTATGATCAGGAGAAAGTCATTACCTTGTGTTCTTATTGCCCTACGGAACGTAGTAATACTTGATCTTATAGTTATTGCCTTTATTAATCACTAGCAGCGCCTCTCGGTTTCACCCGCGTAGTTCCCCTTCCCGTGGTAATTCCAGGATAATATATAGCTTATGTGTTATTCCCGACTTCTATCTATCTCTCTCTCTCTCTCGATCATCCATATCCGGTCAGTAGAGAGCATGTTTTAAATTTTCGCGCCATCTTGTTAAAATTTTTAAATCATTGCGCAATAAAAGTTACTGTTATTGCACTCAATCATGTACTACACTACAACAATCATTGTAATCAATCATCAAAATTCCTTCTTTACAAACAATTACTTAAGTATTGATATCCTCTCGTTTTTTAAAACAAATTTTATTTTTCATAATAGAACCTCGTGAGTTCAACTAAAATATGTAGGTAACTGTCTTATGGCATGGATTCTGTGTGAATTCTTTACATGGTTACGCATACGCATCCGGTCTGCTGCAGCCTGTCAAGTCCATGTAAAGAATTCTAACCGTACCTAATAAGGTGAGAAGAATAAGAATAAGAATAAGAATCATTTATTGTCAATAGGTATACAAATAACAAATATACAAAATATACTTAATTAAATGCATAGGCTATGACCTGTCACAAAAAAAAACATCATTATAATACAATTAAATTAAGCTGTAAAGGGGCAATAGTCATAAACTTATAAAATAATATAATTTTAAAACATAAATAAATAATCTTTCACTCTAGGTTAGGTGATATTACGAGTGTCAGGTGACTCTATCGTGACATTTGTTTCGAAGTGACTGTAGTCGTTTTCTAAAAACTCTTTGATACTGTACAGCGTTTTATCAATTAAAAGATTTTTTAATTCTGCATTAAACCTATTTTCATTTGTAATCCTCTTCAATCTTAAAGGGAGCTTATTGTAGAGTGTTTGACCCATTATTTTAGGGAGTCTTTTTTGTATACTTAGTCGGTACATGATCGGCTCTAGCATCATTTTGTTTCGTGCCGTGCGTTTATTTTGTCCTCTTATAGAGTAGTCACTTAAATGAACCCTGACAAATTTTATAACCTCTATTATGTACACTGCAACTGAGGTTGGTATGCGGAGATTTTTAAAATGATCCCGACAAGTTTCCCTGAATTTGGCTCTTGTTAAAACCCTTATGGCACGTTTCTGCAATTTAAGCACTCTTTCATAATCTGTTGAGCTACCAAATAATATAATGCCGTATGACATAATAGAGTGTATTTAAGCATAATATATTTCTTTAAGAGATTTTTCTGACGTAATAGGTCTAAGTTGCTTTAGTGCATAAACTCCTCTAGCCAGTTTTTTACATGTTGTGTCAATATGTTGTTTCCAAGACAGAAATGGATCTAATTCAAAGCCTAACATTCTTACCAAATTAGAACTAATCAATGTGTTCCCGTTTTCAAGATTTATTTTTACTCTCTCCACTGTTTGTGTCATCGTCGTAGTGAAAAATATTATGTCCGTTTTATCTTCATTTAGCTTTAAACCATTCATTTCAAACCATTTACCCAATTTAGCTAACGTGTCATTTACTTGACTAATAAGATCATCTTTACTTTCGGCTGCTAAAATTACAGTAGTGTCATCCGCATACTGAATAATGTCACCTTTGAGATCTAAATGGACTATATCATTTAAGAATGCCAAGAAGAGGGTATTTCCCAACGCGGACCCTTGGGGAATGCCTATGGTAGAGCATTTGGGAGCTGATCGGATCCGACTTCCGTTTACTTTAATTTCTACTATTTGTTGTCGATTAGTTAAAAATGATTTAATAAGGTCTAAACTGTTTCCTTCTAAGCCATACACCTTTAGTTTTTCCAACAATAATTCATGATTTATAGAGTCAAAGGCTTTTGATAGGTCTAAGAAAACTCCAGCTACTTTTTTCTTAGATTCAAGATGTTTCATGACTTTTTCTACCAAGCATTGTGTAGCTGATATTGTGGATCTACCAGCTCTGTAAGCATGTTGGCAATCTGACAAAATGTTGTTGTCTATAAAGTGCTTTATAATTGATTCGGACAAAACAGATTCTATTAGTTTTGATATACTTGGGACTATTGTAATAGGTCTATAGTTTTGCACGCTAAACTTTTCTCCTTTTCCTTTAAATAGAGGTGTTATTCTTACTTTTTTCAGAGATTCTGGGTAATAATTCGATGCGAGAACACCATTTATGAGGAACAGTATGTGTTCACTTAGATAGGACAAAGTCTGATAAAGAAAAGTGCCCGATACGTCATACAGATCTTTTGCGTTAGATTTATAAATTTTTTTCTTCGCTAGTTTTAACAATGCATCGTGATTTAAACAATGAAAAGATAAATTATATTTGCTAATAATGTGTTTTCTTAAAAAATTAATTGCATTTAATTTATTAGGATTATTTGATTTTTGAAGTTCTGTACCTACTGAAATAAAAAAGTCATTAAAATAATCTGCAATGTTTTCTGATTTAATTTGTGTATTTGTTAAGTTATCTCTAAGATCCCACTCCCACTCCTTTACATCTTTATTTGTTTCCTGTTTTACAATGTCCCACACTTCTTTTTTAGGGTTCTTTGAGCTCATAATGCGGTTCTCTACATAGTCAGTTTTTTCTTTTTTAATAAGATCGTTTCGATTTTGAATTTTTGTACTAATAAGGCCTTGTTTAGTAATTAAATCTGGATACTGCCTTTGAATTAAATATAAGTCATTGATGTCATTTTGTAATTTAATAATTTTATCAGTTATCCAAGGACATTTTGGTTGATTTTTAATTCGTTTAATTTTTAATGGAAAATAAATATTCAAATTCCATATCATCTTATTCATAAACTTTGTAAAACTATTACTTTCATAACTATCGAATATTTTATCCCATTCGTAAGCAAGCATTGCGCTGCCGAATTCCTCTATTTTTTGGATATTGAAAGAACGCGTTTCGATTAATCTATATTTTTCTGTTCGTTGTTTTAAGAGCTGTACTCTCGCCAATTGAGCGTCATGGTCCGACAAAGCAGTTGCCAAAGGCGTTACATGAATGGCATGACGTTGAATATTTGTCACTACACAGTCAATAGAGGTAGCAGAATCATCTTTAATTCTAGTAGCAAAATTTACAACATTTCTGAAGCCATTAATTAACATTAAGTCTATTAAAACTTTTTTCTTTGGTGTGTTTATTAGAAAGTCTGTATTCCAGTCTCCCATAATGATAATTTTCATTTTCGAAAAGCTACTTAGTAATTCAAAGAGTTTTTTAAGCACCTCGATCATAATTGTAAAATCACCTAACCCTGTTCTATACATACCTATAATCCATATTGAATCAAAAGGAGTGCAGATCTCTAAAGACGCTAATTCACAATTATACTCAACAGTTAACATATCAATACTGGAGATCCTTTTACATTTCAAATGATTTCTTATTAAAATTGATACTCCTCCATGTATCCTATTTTTTCTCACATAGAAATTGGCATGGTTATATCCATTAATTACTAAAGTTGACACATTGTCCGTGGAGAGCCACGTTTCTGTTAGTATTAAAACATGAGGTAAGTACGTCTCTACAATTCCTTCCAATAGTAATATCTTGTTTCCTACACTACAACAGTTTTGGTGCATTATTTTAAATTCATTTAGGTCACAACTAGCATCCCCTGGGGATTGTCTAAAAAAGAATTAGCAGTGGTTATAGTACTGCTAAAGTCAGCTTTTGATGTAATCGTGGTGGCATTATTAATTTCTGTTGAATTATTATTTTTAGTAGAGTATGGAATTACATAATCTTTTATAACAATAACATTTTCATAAGTGTGTGTGTATTCAAAAGATGAATTGTGTACAATAAGTTTGCTTAGGTACTTACAAAATCTCCTTGTAATTAAGTGTTTGGATGCTAAAAACCTATTTTTATATAGATTGATGTCAATGACAGTCATTCCCAGTGAGCGGTTTGCTAGTTTACTGAGTTCAATATTTATCCAGTGAATCAATTCATTACAAGAGTCTTCAAACATATGTTTCACGTAACGATATGGCAACGTTGTTATTTGGAATTTTAATTTTTGAATTGTACATACTTGTTTAATATACTTTACATTCTCTATGTTGTATTGGTGGCATTCCGATGCGATAACGATAACATCATCTCCTTGGGAAAGCTCTTTTGTTAACGTCTGAAAATTATTTACAAGCTCTCCAATAGGGGCACCGGGCTTACAAATGGAGAGAATAGAGTCATATTGGGCATTGGTTCTTCTTATATATTCTGCAATTGATTTACCGTATTCGTCACATAAAATTAACATTTTCTTCGGTCTTTTTTGTATAGCTCTGTTGATAATTCTGGGACTGTGACGTCCGTCCTTAGGTTGCTCACTGTGAGTTTCATTTGGGTTGGATTTTTCTTTTCCAATTGAAATTGCTGATGTTGCTGAAATATTTTCAGGATTTTTGCTAACTATATTTTTCTTGATTGTGTCCTTAAGAACATTAACGTTCCTACACATTTTTGTATTGTTTTTCATGACACGCCTGGTCGTCAGACTGCTCTGTTTTTCTGGTATTTTTAAGGTTTCTTTTGTTTTTAGCTGTTTTAAACAAGTTTTCTTCTTGATACATTTCAAGTCACTATTTTCATTCGGGTGCTTTATATATTCCTTATTTACAACATGTTTAGTTAAGCTTTTAGAGGACTTGGTTTTTAAGTCAATGTTTTCTGTCTGTAGGTCTATTATCTGATTTTTTAAAGATTCTATTTCTGTTTTTAATAACTCTACCACTTCTTGACTTTCTTTCTGAGTTGATTTATGTAATTCTTCGAATAAGGCCGCATTACTTTCATGCATTTTGATAACATTTAAAGCTCCTTCATACTCAGAGATATCTTGCATGCTTTGATATAGCCTTTCTTTTAGTTTATTATTTTGTTGATTTAGGTCTTCTAATTCATTTTCTCTGGATGTTAATGCCGATTTAAGGTCTGCTATTTGACTTAGCAAGTTTTTATAATCATCAGAACACTCTTCTTGTTCTTTTATTAGATTCATGTTTAGTGCCTGTGCTTTTTGCAACTCTGTTGTTAGTTTAATTATTCGGTTTTCTTCATCCTGTTTTGCTATTTGCTTACGAGTTACCGGCATGTTGGATTTTTTGAGTGCAAAAAGTGATCACTGCGTTGGTTTGAAGTAGGAGTGTGGCCTGTAGTCCAGTCATTTTAGTACTTTCACCTCGGAATTCGAGATACCCAGCTGTAAGTCTGTAAATACTTGTATATTGGCACCCTAAAAGTTGTCTCAAAACTTTATTCTACTTTATTAACAACGAAAATTACAAGCAAAGGAATAGAAAAATTACTTGTCTTGGGGACGCTTCCGACTGGTATTGACATGGATCATTTGAGCTACCTTTAGACTGTTTGCAACCGTCTGCAGTTAGCTCAATGGTTACCTAATTTAAGTTTAAATGACAGGACTATGTGAGTTGAGGCGGTGCGAGTCGGGAGCCGGGGTGCCTATTGGCTCTTTTGAGCTGTGACCCAAGTCAAGCCATCATGTACAGCTTGGCAAAAAAGTCTAGAAACGGAACTAATTTTTTTGTTTAATGGCAACATTCTTAAAACAATGACGTTTGATGTAAAATTGTAAACAAAGATTATGAATTCTCGGATTTTTTACTTGGATCGGTCAAGCGGTGGTGATAAAGTGACGAAAAGTGAAAAATAATGAATAAAACAGTTAGAAGTGCTGCCATGGAGGTTATTTATAAGGTATACAGGCGATGTCGGGCAGAATTTGAGGCCAGAACTATTCTTTCAGATCTCAACAATGTTTCTCAAAGAACCGCTGATATGACAGGTTTGTGAGAGTTTGTTTTGTAATTTTAAGTTGAATCAAAGGTAACTTGATGGTCATAAAGCAGGATTAAATTAAAGTTCCACGGAACAAGTGAAATATTCAACAATAAACATCGGGCAGTTAGGTTATGTTTACGTTTGTTCTGCGTACTCTGCTATAGCGCGGGCATAGAATTTGATACTTGAGCTAGACTAGCTAATATGTAAATCTATTTCTACATAATTTAAATGTTGTGTTATTTCTTTGTAATAAAGTAACTATAGCGTTTGTATTTTAAATGGTCTAGAAATTAGGTGCCTAAATAATAAACTGAAAAAGGTAAGATAAAGGTATCATAAAAAGTTTCTTCTTTATAGGAAGCAGCTGAGCGTGCTAAAACGGAACGGTCCCAAGTTATTACGGAGGAGGATTGGAAGAATTCGTGCCAGCACGTATTAAAAATAGAAAAGGAATACTGTGAGAGAGAACTTACAATGTATTAAATTTTAATTAACTTTATATTATTTTCTTTATATACTTACATAACGAGAACCTTGCTCAATTAAACAATATTTACTGATACTAACTAGTATACTATGTGTGGATATAAATGTACGTAAAACAGAAATATACACCTAAGTATCAAGACTATCTTGGTGCGTTATAGGTGTTGCCATAAGGACCTACAGTGGCGCCCCCATTATTTTCTACTCTTTTTTGCCAAGCTATATCTACATCACTAGCGTAAAAAGCATGGCCGGCAGATCTGTCAAACATGAACATACATCTGTCAAAATAATCAAGTTGTCTTGTCTTGCTTGTCTTCTTGGCTGAAAAGCAAATTGTGTTTGGTGAAAATAGATCGATTTTTTAGCATTTTAGCAAATTCATTATTATTTTAAGCTTCTTCTTATAAATAAAATGCTTCTTTGTTAAAAAAATAGTAATACAGAAAATACTTGGTTGAATATTTCATTCACAAAATCGTTGCGTTTCATTGCTCTTTCAAGTAGTAGGTAGGTAATTCAGGTTACCTGTTCATTTTATTTCGAAAGGCAGTGAAATCTAAGAAACATTTCAATTAGAATGAATATAAAATGAAGTGCCATTACGAAGTTCTGTGTGTTGAAAAGGACGCGAGTGCTTCGGATATCAAAAAAGCGTATCGACGACTTGCGTTGCAATGGCACCCAGATAAAAACCTAGAAAATCTTGTGGAAGCAAAGGAACAGTTCCAGTTGGTGCAGAATGCATACGAAGTACTCTCTGATCCTCAAGAAAGAGCCTGGTATGTTTCCAAGTCATTCAATTTTTATGAGACATGGTTTACGCGATATAACGCATCTGCACTGCATCATTCAGAATAAATAAAATTACTGCTGATATTTTCGAGCGAATCATTTGTGAACTAAACGTCTAATCATTATTTACTTACACAGTCACACAATTACATTATATTACCTATTGCATAATTTTCTAGATAGAAAGGTCAAAATTTCATTGAATAACATTTTGTAAAAGCAAATATTTTTAATTCCAGGTATGACAACCATAGAGAACAATTGCTGAAAGGGGCTGGCAGTTCCTACAATGATGACAGCCTTGATGTGTATCAGTACTTTAGTCCTTCATGCTACAAAGGCTTTGGAGATGACCCCCAGAGCTTCTACTCTGTTTATGCAGAAGTAAGTATCGGAGGTTAATGAATATAAGTATCAGAAGTTCATATATTTATGCTATTTTCAATGATTTATTTCACTCATCACACTTACTCAAATCTGAAATCTCAAAGATTTGTAACCAGTAGCAACTCTGTTTTTGCAAATGGTGCTCATTAGGGGAGGCCTATGGGCCTAATATGGACTTATAAGGTCTGATGATGTTTAATAAAAACAGAAAACTAAGCCAGATTAAAAAGTCCTTATCAACCAATTCATGAGTAACATTCAATTATTCTGTGTATTGTTAGTAAAAGTCAATGCACCACAAATTGTGGTAAATAATTTAATATAAGAGCTTTGACAATTTTGACATATTCACCTATGAGCTTTAATACATTCACTGCACTATCACCACTATATTGTACTTGTTTCAGTTTTTTCAGCATAAAGTTAACTTTATGGAATACTCGATGTGCCCCGCGGCTTCACCCGCCAACCAAAGTTTTTTTCTCACACAAAATTCAGAAATTTATTGCAAACCCCCTTGGGATTATTGGTTAAAAATAAAAAATACGTATTTAATTATTCATTCCAAAGTTTATTTATACCAAGTTTTAAGTAAATCAAACCAAGGAATAATTATTTTCCATACAAAGTTTACCACTCGATTTAACCCCTACAGAGGTTAATTTTTCAAAATAATATTAGCCTACTCTTATTCTAGGTCCTTAACTATCTACATACCAAATTTCATCTAAATAACTTTAGTACTTACGGAGATTACCTATAACAAAGATTCACACAGACTTTCCCATTTATTATAATTATGGAATATGAATGCTGAAAAAACAACTTTATGAAATATGACAACTGTCCGCCATTAGAAATGAAAGTGAAATGTGAAAAGTTAGATGTCAATAGACGGATTTTTTTTAAATATCTGTTAGCAGTGTAAGTCTTAAGTAAATATCATCTTTTCCAGGTTTTTTCCAAGTTGTCAGCAGAAGAAACAGACTTTTTGGATGACCCCGAGGATGTGGAAAAAATACCCAAGTTTGGAAACTCTGCTACAGTTTATGAAGATGTCCATGAGTTCTATGCTTATTGGATGTCTTTCTCTACGAATAAAAGTGAGTCAAACAATTTTTTAAATTTTTACTAGCTGCGCACTGCTGTTACACCCGCATGAAAATTGACGAAAAGTAGCTTATTTATTCCAGACCTAGAACTATTATTTTATATGTCTATTCCAAATTTCAGCCCAATCTGTTCTGACCCGCCCTGACTTCGCACGGTTTTATTATACGTATAAACCTCCCTCTTGAATCACTCAATCTATTAAAAAAAACGCATCAAAATCCGTTGCGTAGTTTTAAAGGTTTAAGCATACAAAGGGACTTAGGGATATAGGGACAGAGAAAGCGACTTTATTTTATACTATGCAGTGATACAGAAAACCTGTTCCAGGCTATGTATGGCTCGACCAGTATGAAATTCAGCAGAACGACAACCGTCGCGTCATAAAGCTGATGGAAAAGGAAAACAATAAGATACGTCAGAAAGCGCGTAAGGAACGCAACGAGGAGATCAGACGACTCGTGAGCTTCGTGCGACGAAAGGATAAGCGTGTTCAGGAACATACTAAGCTTCTACAGGAGAAAGCTGAGGCCAATAAGATAAAGGTAATTCCTATGATGTTTTTTTTGTGTCTGTACTGACCTGCACATATTTTTAAACTTTCAAAGGCTTTTATGTCTGGACTGTCCCATTCAATATAAATGGACGACAATATCAAAGGGTAAATCCCAATGTTAAATTCCATTTCAATTTACTAAGTACATAATTGTTTATAATTGTGTATATTATCATTATTATATTTAAATCTGATTGTGACATATATTCTATGGATTTAATCTTACTATTTTAATAAGTGGGAAAGTCTGTGGATGTTTTTTATAAGTAATCTTTGTAACTACTTAATTTATTTGAATGAAATTTGATAAATAGTTAGATAGTTTAGAACCTAGAATAGGATATTGATTTGGAAATTTTACCCTCTGAAGGGGTTAAATAGGATGGTGAAGTTTGTATGGAAAATAACTTTTCCTTGATTCAATTCACTCTTAACTAATCACTCATAATAAATAAACTATGGAGTGAATAATTAAACACGTATTTTTAGTTTTTATCCCCTAGAGTGTGCAATAAATTTCTGAAATTTGTACGAAAAAAAAACTATGGTTCGCGGGCGAAGCCGCTGGGCGTGTCTAGTCTGAAATAAATGAGTTAATAACATAAGTCACGTATTTTGTTCTGGCCTAGGCAGAAAAACAGCACATGTTACAAAATTTGGCACTATACTGAGCTTAGATCAATTCGCTACATTACACACCATGCCTACTAACTTATTTTCAAATTTGTTATTTCTGTGTCCTCTTTGTTAAGACGCGTACAGACTGCTGTAACGTAACATGCAATGTAACATGAAAGGAGCATTTCATAAGTGTGGATGCAGCGCGCGCACGAACTGAGCATAACACTGCGCGCCCCTTTGTGTTCGGCGAAAAAACCGACAAATGGCGGATCGCGGCGCGCACGAGTTGAAAGCTCTGTTCGTGCGCGTAGTGTGCGCGGTTCGTGCGCGCTAGGCGTCCACACTATGGGATTTCTGTTACATTGCATGATACATTGCGACAGTGTGGACGGTAAATTCTTTCATTGCGTGTTACATTGCATGTTACGTTACAGCAGTCTGTACGCGGCTTTAGACTGAGAGTTTTCTTTAGAAGTACTTTAAATAATTATTTTGCATAGGTAATTATTTATTACTATTCTAATAAATAGCTTCCAAACTTTCGCATTTATAATATTAGTGTGATGAGCTTGGCACATGCTTTTGCGGCACAAAATGTTGCCCCAGGCGTTTGAGTATAAATCGTGAACTGAATAATAATAATTTTCAATCATTAGAACAACTGATATTGATTTACCGAAATCCACATATGTCCTTTTACAGAAAGCAATAATTTTAAATACATGTAGGATAGTGAGAATGTTTCTGCAAAATGAACTTCCCAATGAAGTTCGTCCTATTGAAGTGCACTTGGCCTAGGCCCGTGTGCTTTAATCATTTCCGGCCTTTCCATAAAGCTGAGAAGATTAAAATCTGAACATCATAATAATAATAACAATTCCGGACTCTCCACACAGCATCGTCTAGCCCCAAGCTAAGCAGAGCTTGTGTTATGGGTGCTAGATGACTGATATACTTAATACAATACATTACATAGATAGATATTTTTTATTATACATAGAAAACACCCAGACCAACGGAACAACTGCAGATAGTCACAAATTTGTTCAGAGGCGGGAATCGAACCCGCAACCTCCTGCGTCGCAGGCGGATCTTCGCCCACCGTGCCACATCGGTCGTCTGGCTTAATAATTGCCTAAATAAATCTTAAAGCTAAGTAACCATTAATTTAATACAAGATTCGTATTCTTCCAGGCAGAACAAGTCCGCAGAGAAAGGATACTGCAGCGACAGAAAGAAATAGAGGAAGCTAAGAAGAAAGAAGGAGAGTCATCTTTCCTTCAAAGCGAGGATTATCAAAAGAAGCTGAGCGAGATTGAATCATTGCTGGCTGAAGAGTTCGGGCTGTCGTCTGATGATGACACTATTAGCGAGGGGGGGATGGAAAGTAGCAATGAAGAGAGCTCTAAGACGGAAGAGGTAAAGGCAACTACTTGAAAATTTATGAAAATAATAAATGTGAAAGTTTGCATAGATAGATGGATGTTTGTAAACACTTCACGCCAAAACAACTGAACTGAAGGGGAACATTTTGAAAAAACGTAGTTCTATGCATAGACTGTTTTTATATATTTTTACGAGGTTGAAGACGCAGGGTGCAGCTAGTCCATAATAAAACTAATAGAAGTTTGTACAGAAGTGGGATAGTAGGTTCGATAAATATTTTACTTTAGTCGCTACGTTCGATCCTAATGATTTCCAATTTGCATTGTCGTTGCACTTTCCACAAACAATACATTTTTTAATTGTTTCTTCCAGGCAAGTGAAGCTTCAAAAGCCACAGCTAAATCGTCAAAAAGTCGATTGCGAAACCTTTACTGCTCAGCTTGCAGCAAACTATTCAAGAACGTGAAATCTTTCGAAAACCACGAGAATAGTAAGAAACATAAGGAAAACGTAGCTAACATGGCTATGGACGACGATATCGCCATATCTGGTGATGAGGAAGAGGATATCAGTGACGAAGAAGCAGAAGCTGAAGAAATAGAGGAGGTGGAACCAACAGCACCTCCAGCCCCTGAGGAGGCGAAAGTTAACGGGACAACGGAGGAGGAACGAGATAATTCCACTTCCGATATAGAAGATAACGATCTTCGGGAAACGCAGAGTGACGATTCTGATAAGATTCAGGTATAAGATTTAAAGATCGATGTGACGCGATGGGCATAGGTTCGCCTGCGATGCAGAAGGTTGCTGGTTCGATTCCCGCCTAATGAAAAATGTTTCTGATCTGCAAATTTGTCCATTAATGTAAACCATTAAAATACATTTTTATTAATTCACATTCAAATAGACAAGGTGTGCGACTTAGTTTCTTAGACAGTAGTGATATACAAAGAAAATACTTGTCTTCTTAACAAACTATAACTGAGCAATGTTACTAAACCCGAAAAAACACGTGATGCATTGATGGTGTAAGTATATCTAAACAAAGTATAATTTTGCTCCTTTCTTTTTCAGGCTTTGCCTAAGAGCCAGAAAAAGAAGAAAAACAAAAAGAAGTTCATTCCAATGCCAGAGAGCGAAGGCAACGACAGTCACGACGAAATGAGCTTCAACGAGATAGAAGGGCCCGCGCGCAGCAGGAAAGCAAAGAAATTCAACATGCTCAAGAGTCAGATACAGGCCAAGAAAGAGCTGAACCTCAAGAAAGGCTCACAATCACAGACTTCCACGGAAAACCTGTACGAAGTGTCAAGCACAACGCCTACAGACGGCGAGGCAGCTCTCCCCAGAGAAAAACTAGCTTTACCCAAAGCGCAAAAACACATTAAACCCAACATTCAACATAAACCAAAAAAGGCTGTCGATAGAAAACCACCGGTAAGAACCAAAACCAGTGAAACTGAAGACTCTAGCACAGCCCCTAATCTTAGGTGCGCAATCTGTCAAACAGACTTTCCATCTAAGAATAAACTGTTTGAGCACCTCAAGAAAACAGGCCACTCAATACCACTACCACAGACTAGTTTCACTCAAACTAAGAAAGGGAAGCGGGCGAATAGGTAAAGTGCAATTTAGATAGGTTGGAATGTTTATGAATTAATCATTGTGAATCAATGTGATTTACTTTAAATCTCTCTACAAGCTGTAAAGTGACTTATCAATCTATTTATTGAAATTATCAACTGATGTTAATAAACTATGCCATAAATATTCGTTTTTCTCATATTCTTATAAGAAAAAGTTTCTGAAAGCCAACATCATAAACTAGGTCAAGAAATTAGCCCCTTGCATGATAATAATAACTAGAGATGGGCCGAAGATGGGTTTTACCGAATACGAACATTCGGCCGAATATTCTTATTTAGGTAAAACTTTTACCGAACCGAATATTCGGTATATTTGATTCCATTCCGTCACACAAATGCAAGACTAAACTTGCTTACGCCAAGCGCGAGGATTGCCGCCACACCCACCCGCCCGCTAATCCCCGCAGGCCCCGCAGAGCTCAAATTCTCATTATTGCGTCTTGCAGTAACATTGAGTACCATCTTGATATACCTTTAATAGACCTGGTAAAATACAGATGTGTGTTGGTACTACCAACACACTCTACCTACACTCTAAAATACTTACTTCATTACACTGTACACTCAAATCATGATAATACACTGGTCTTAACTGTAAAAACTTTGAGTATAACTTTTGCCGAATATTCAGCCGAATATGAATATTCGGTAAAGCTGCCGAATATGCCGAATATAGAACGAATATTCGGCCCATCTCTAATAATAACCCATAATTTTTTCTTAAATCAGCACAGGTTACACTAGTGCGTTAAAAAGTTATTATTAGCATGGTAATCTTTTGAACTCGCGGAAATATACATGCATGCATATATTAAATACCTATTAAATTTATGCGGGAGTGAATGAGACAAGTGATGTATGAAATTCTTCCTTTTGCTGACCAGACTTAAGCAGTTTTTAATAATATATGTGCCACCCCATCATTTTGAGGCTTGCTGTTGTAGTAGGTAATTTTTTTTCATTTTAAAGTATCTAGATATCAAAGGAGTGTGTTCTTCCTAAACATGGGAGAACAGTTCCTAAAATTAATAAAACCCCAGCATAGCTTTTGTTCGGTTCAATTTTATTCACCAAATGATCTCAGTAATATCAATGTTTGGTCAACCTTGGTTTTTTGTTTGTAAGGAAAACCAGTGTGGCTAATGTAAATCCAAGGGTGAGAATGCCAGGCATAAACAGTGTTTTGGAATGGAAATAAGTAGGTACTTACTTACCTAAGTTAGTAGTTTTGCACTGCCTTCTAGTTCTACACATCTATCCATACATGTAAGTGAAACTACATTTTCATTTTTCACACCTAAGCCCTTAGCTTAACAGATTTTAAACTTAAAAGTCTATACACTAGCCAAACTCGATGTAGAATGTTTGTAAACAAACCACGACACAAAAAACTTAAATTTACTTGCTTGCCGTCGAATTTTAGATGAATGTACGAAATATTTAGTGAAGGAAGGATCTTAAATCGACAAGTGATGTAAATTGCGTATAAGAAGGCGCGGCAACAGAGTGTATTTTAGGTTAAGTATGGGCGGTTTGTTTACAAACATTCTACATCGAGTTTGGCTGATGTATAGTGAAGGAGTGAAGCTATTTTCCTTGTAGAAGCTAGTACAAATCAATTGTAGTAGTTTATATTAATTGAACACATTTAATTAGTTATGGTGGAATAATCTCATAGAAATATTTAAAAATTTGTGCCTAAATTAAATTTCTTCTAAAGAAATACAGTGTCATCTTTATCTAAATAAATTAACAATTTAATAATCATTGAATGGAAGTATATCTTAAAGTAGATCTAAAACTTTCCCGTGATATTATTTTAGGAATGTCATTTGAGATCTATAAATAACCTACATATGCGATAAGCTTACATAAATATAAATAACCTATACCTACAAACAACACAGGAAATAGAAAACAAAATGTCATTACATAATTCAGATCTGGAGATAGCCTAGATCATGCTCAAAATTAGTAGTAGACTATAAAATATTAAATCTCACATGGCTCAACCACAATAAATTGCACTCACAAAACTAGGGACTAATTTAGACTTGATCACAAACCTAAAATTTGTACTAAAAGTTAATCTAATTCTGGTATGTCATTAAAACTAAAGCCTGGACACTCTTTGTAGGCATAATAAGCTATCCTAATATGATATGCTCCTGGAAGAAACATGATGCCTCCTAAGACTATCATAGGCCACAAGCGGTCAGAGTACTTAGTATCTATGTGTCCGGTCACTATAAGGCTACCAACTATTAGTAAAATAGTTCCAACAACGAATAAGAATGCAGCCAGCGTGATAGCTTTCCATGGTATCTTTACGGGAGGTTCTTCAAACTGTGAGTCGGAAAATCCACTGTCGTCATTCGAAACCAGGCGGTAGCCGTCGTGTTGACGCCCAAAGCGGAATCTCGACATGCTCAGGGTCTTTAGCTTTTCTGAAAACAAAGGTCCACCTTATGTGTATGATATGGATGCGTATACAAACAATTTGGAGTCTTTGGAAGAAGATATACATACCACTTATGGTGGAAGGTATTGTATTGCTACGATGAATCGAATAAAATAGCTTTTTATCGACCGGCGAGATAGCTAATACAAAGATTACAACAAAACGAACTCAAGTGATCGAAGAAATCCCTCGATCGACTATAGGAACAAATTTCTACACGCCTTAAAGGGATTGATGGCTTTTCAACTTTCACATCACTGAAAACATGCTGAAAGCCTTAGCTGCTGAAAGCCATAGAATAACTAACCTCATATCCTGAAATCATTCTTTAGAACGGATTTTTTTCTTCTTTGACTTTGACATGCTGCCAATGTCAATCAGCTGGAGTAGAATGCATTGCATTGTGTGACCAAAGATCCTATGACTACGTTCCAAGTGTTCCCACCAGACTGGCCCATATCTGGGTTCCATTTTATGACTTGAAATGTACTATTTTATTCCATAAAATGATAATATTATATAATAGTATTGTTTCATGAATGATGAATGACGAAACTTTTATTTTTTCATCGAATGTTGGGCACATTCAGTATTAATTGGTCTACCCCAAACTACCCCTCTAGCTGACTACCTACTACTACCTAACTTCAAACTTCTGGGCTTGCTTTTGGTTACCTATCAATTAGGATCAAATACATTCGATCCACTCTTCTACCAGTTCCCTTTTGAGATCTCCTACACGTTTATTAATGTTGGATACCGCTGTAGCTTATTCCAAACAAACACGTTCGATGGGGTTAAATCTCGCGAGCGTGCTGGCCATGGTAAAACGACCATTTGTCTCCTCTAAGATTTTGTCTCTCTTAGATTGGGTATCTTGCAGCTCGCACGCTCGCCAGATTTACCCTAACCCTATCGAACGTGTTTGATTGAACAGAGCCTTCTCCGCAGAGGCAACATTTCAATCAAATTTTTATTTTTTTGTACGTAATGATGTGTTCTACAAAGTCGTAGTACGCGATGTAAGCAACATAGGTAAATTTTTTTCACCTTGGGTTACATTATTGGAGTTTTAGTATGGATCCCTATTTTTTTCAAAATTTAGTTAATCATATGTTACTCAGGGATAATTCGTTACAAACATCCATACAAACAAATATTTCCTCTTTATTATTACTAGCTGCGCCCCGCAGCGTCGTCGCCCGCGGGGAAATTTATTTATTTGTCAAATATCATATTTTTATACATAATATGCTATTCCCGACGAAGACAAATCCAAAAACACAAAAATCATAAAAATCGGTCCAGCCGTTCTCGAGTTTTAAGTGTTGTAACAAACACGACTTTCTTTTATAAATATAGATTTTATTTATACCTACCTATAACATAGAGTACTAGCGACCAGCCCCGGCTTCGCACGGTTTTATTATATTTACGTATTAATCTTCTTCTTCAATCATTCTATCTTTTAAAAAAACCGCATCAAAATCAGTTGCGTAGTTTTAAAGATTTAGGCATCCAAAGGGACATACGGATATAGGGACATAGAAAGCAACTTTGTTTTATACTATGTATGTCTATAGTGATAAATTTACTTCATAAATTACTTCATCTACCTATTACAAAAACCCCATCCAGCGGACTGACAGATGCGCGAGGCGACTTTGTTTTATAGGTAGGTAGGTAGAACATGTAGTAGTGTAGTTATAAGTAGTGAAGAATGAACTCACATTCTAGACCTACTACTAACCTCCACTAAATGAATCAATCTTGAAATCTTGAAAATATTTACCTGCCTGTAGGTATAGGTACCTATTCTTGGATCTAGGATAGGAACTTTTTGTGGATTTTAAATAAATTATTAAGTAAGAGGTTATTGAACTTAGTTAGCTAGGTAGGTACTTACCTTTGATGTGCTGAGAAAACATTGTCATTAAATGCAGCGACTATGATTGACCTGCAAAAAAAAATCTATAAGATATTGTTTGGGTTTTAGGAGTAGGGTCGTCTGAACCTGGGGATGTATGGGGAGCGGGGCAAACCAATGGTTTGCCATGAAATTTGCTTTGAGATGAAATACTTAAACCGCTCCCTTGGACCCAGCTACCTAAGAGGGAAAAGTTAGAGCTAAGAAAGTAGAAAATCTTAAGCAACAAGCTAAAACTCCTATACCTAGGCACGTAACTACTTATGTAAGATTGGAAACCTATGCAGTAGGTAAGAAGAGGCATGCAGTAAGTACCCGCCTACTTATTCGACCCACACAGACCAGCTAACGTAATGTAGGTACTCTATGCAGCCAACCCTCAGTATGTTAGTAGGTAGCCAGTAGCCAGTTAAGGTCATGTAGAATGCGGGTTGTAATGTCCTTGGCCTGATGCGACGATTCAATGCGAACCTACATGCAGCAAGGCATACCCAACACTATATTCTGTGGCTAGGGGAACCAATTAGCTCGCTATCCATTCTGTTCGAAACGATAAGCTTCTAGCTTTAAGAAATAGGTATGGTCGCTTGCCAACACACGATTAATAACGTCATGCGGACCAATAATTTACTGAGTCGTCCTTGATTTTGGCACAGATTTAGGCGTGTCCATGTGTCTTCTAACTAACCAAAAGGTAGGTAGGTAGGTTACACAAATATAGGTAATTCTACCCACCGCTGCATGCAGCAGATTTTATTTCGCGGTTTTAGGTTGTTTAATTTTGGATTAAATTAATTAGAGGTAGTTACCTACCTGAATCTAAAAAAAGTAACTTTTCTGAACATAGTAGGTAGGTTATTCTATAAAGTCCTAGCGACAGTCCTGGATTTATAAATAGGCCGTATAGGCCGCGGCCTAGGGGCGGCAGCGTCCTAAGGGGCGGCAGATTTCACAGGACGGTCACTAGATTGCAGAAAATAAAAGTAAAACACGTTCACTGGTGATTTTGCAATTTTTATTGCTGTTATTGAATTTTTGGGTTCCTTAAAAGAGATGTTATTGCCAATTGCAGGATTCGAACCTTGTATGTTTACCGGGTTGGGGGGTTAAGCTTATAATGAACAGCTCTGTACTTGGGGCAGCGGAAAAAAGTGGCCTACACTCATAAAAAGTATAAATCCGGCACTGCCTAGCGACCCGCCCCGGCTTCGTGCGGTTTTATTACACGTATAATATAAACCTTCCTCTTGAATCAGTCTATTTATTAACGACAACCGCATCAAAATCCGTTGTGTAGTTTTAAAGATCTATGCATAGGGACATAGAAAGCGACTTTGTTTTATACTATGTCTATGTAGTGATGTTCATTCACTACAAGATTTTGTAAAATTTAGGCGTATGTCCGATGTAGGTAGTAATACTTATTAAGGTCAAAGTTATTGTCAAGTGTTATTGTAATAGAGCTGATTATCCGATTCAGATGATAGTTGGCAAATAACATGACGGTATAGCAGAAACCTACACAAGAACAAGTTACAGGAAATTAGAGAATATCTACGATCTACAAAGTAGCGAACTAATTGTCGAAAAGTAGTTAATTTCATAGTAACTTAATATAAATTACAAACGAACGGAGAATATGGTATGGAGAATATGCTACAACTAGCATCTGCCCGCGGCGTCACATGCGTTGTTTTTAAGGAAATGTCTCAAGGCTATATCTAACTAATTTATGGGATGAAAGTAACATACCTAACTATGTGTTATTCCAGGGCTAGAACTACAAGTACGTCTATTCCAAAATTCAGCCTTATCCGTTCAGTAGTTTTTGCATGAAAGATGAACAAACATCCATAAGTACATATAGATAGGTTCATTATAAAATACTACAATCTTTCGCATTTATAATCTCAGTTTATAATAGGTACATATTATTAAGCGAGTCGGCCGCTAACTGAGAGAGACAGTCGGCGCACGTATCGCTGCAAACTGCGTACAGTGAGCGTAAACTAGCAAACTGTGAACACTCAATTTAAAATACTTATATGGAAGGGCGTACTGAACTGATATGCCGCAAACTCAGTCGGCCGCTCACTGTTTGCCTACTGGGGACACAGCCTTAGTAGGTAGGTAAGGATTAAATACTAGATATATTCATACTTTTAATTCCGTTATGGTTATGATTGCTTTATTATAAATATTTATGTACGGGTATTTATCGCGTTCATTTACCTATTTTTCCCGACGTTTCGACAGGCTTACACACTGCCGTGGTCACGGGATGACTGGAGTAACTGGAGCTACCGCCTCTGCGAAACGGGGTCAGCTGTTCCGTCCGGCGACTCGAGCAAGAATGAATGTTTACTCGGCCGATTATAGCAAAATATCGCCCCGCGTTTGTACCATAGCAAAGGACCAAACTCGTGGCAATATTTTAGAATTTTCAACTACCCGCATTTCTTCTTCATTGAATAGGATGACGACACACAACACTAACAGTGTCCGCGACGCATTGAGAAACCGGCCTACGAGTACACTTAGCTATAACTGGATTCCACGAGGCAGAGAGTCTGAAACCGTCTTCACGATTGAAATTGGGATATTTCTTAATTTCAATCGCTTCCCGAACCATTCTCTTGTAGTAATGCCTTTCATTACAGATCACTTGTGGTTTATGTAGTTCAATCCAGTGGTTGGGTCCTGAGTCTACTATGTGCTCGGCTATTGCAGACTTGTTTACTTGTCGATTTTTGACCGCTGCTATGTGTTCTTTAACACGTTCAGCGACCGTGCGTTTAGTCTGGCCTATGTAGGAACGCCCGCAGCTGCAATCGATTTTGTAAACTCCAGGAACTTGCAATGGTACAACGTCTTTAGGTGTTCATAGACACTTCGCCATCTTCGTGAGAGGATTGTAAATCGACTTGATTGAAAATTTACTAAGAAGATTTCCAATTTTGTCCGTCACTCCTTTCACATAAGGCAAGAACGCCGGCTGTCTTTTCACATCAGTGTGTACCTGTTTGCGCCTACAGTTAGGACGACCTCCGATTCGAGTACTGTAGCCATTCCGTTCCAGAACTTTTTGAACATGATCTAGCTCACCTTGCAGATGTTCAGGGTCGCAGAGGTCATGAGCTCTGTTCACTAGTGAGGAGACTACTGACTGCAGGTGTCTCGGATGGTGGTGCGATGCTGCATTCAGGTATCTGTCAGTGTGTGTAGGTTTTCTATACACCGTGTGTGCTAAGGTCCCGTCGCAATTTACCATCACTTTCACTCGAGAAAAGCTAACATTCTGTTCACCTCCACTTCATGTGTAAACCGAATCTTAGGGTGTATGGAGTTCAGATAATCGGTTAGCTGAACGACTTCCTGGTAATTCCCGTTGAAAATGCAGAACACATCATCGACGTACCTCTTCCGCGATAAATACCCGTACATAAATATTTATAATAATGTGTTCTGATTGCGTAAGTTTAAAAAACTTATGATTGCTTTTTCAAGGTAATTCATAATTTATGTGTCTGCCATTCAAAAAATATGAGTTACCTAACTATTCATATTTTTTGCAGGCCTTACGAATAGCAGACACATAAATTATAAATAGTAACCTTGAAAAAGCAATCATTATTATAAAACCTAAGCTACAAAACTAGGAAAATAAAATCTAAATCTGTATACCTAATTGTATGCATGAATTATGAATTCTCAGTGTTTTGCATAAATATTGAAAATAACATTTAGGTGGATCTATGGTCCTACCTACCGATTCTGTAGGTACTAAAAAGGCGTAAAAACACTTATTCTAAAAAATATCGCAGTTATAGGTAATATTATCACCACTTTTTTACTTGTACGTAGTAGGTACTTAGGTATTACTTCCATGGGTAATCGTCACAGCTATGGATGAACCTTAAAAAGTTAGTGCTAGTAGAATACCAAAAAGAGTTTAACACTCACATTTTGACACGATACTATTTAAATGGAGAGGAGCTGACCCACATGTTGGACGGCCTAGCCTCAGCCTCACGTCGCAGCGGTCTTGGCATGAATTTGGATAAAACCAAAGTCATGACCAATAACCACATTAATCCAGGACCGGTCGTCGTAGAAGGCCACCTTCTCGAAATTGTTTCCGAGTACACTTACCTTGGGCAGATTGTGCAGTTAGGTAAAAACAATTTTGAGAAGGAGGTCAAGAGGAGGATTCAGCTGGGCTGGGCAGCGTTTGGAAAACTACGTCGAGTCTTCTCGTCATCCATACCGCAATGTTTGAAAACGAAAGTTTTCAATCAGTGCGTCCTACCCGTAATGACCTACGGAGCTGAGACGTGGACACTCACGGTAGGGCTGGTCCACCAGTTCAAAGTCGCTCAACGAGCTATGGAAAGAGCAATGCTCGGAGTTTCTCTGAAGGATAGGATTCGTAATGAATACATCCGACAGAGAACCAAAGTTATCGACATAGCTCAAAGAATTAGCAAGTTGAAGTGGCAGTGGGCCGGCCATATCGCGCGAAGAACCGACAACCGTTGGGGTAAACGTGTTCTTGAGTGGAGACCGCGACTCGGCAAACGTAGTGTAGGACGCCCTCCGGCCAGGTGGGATGACGATCTGCGAAGGAATGCTGGCAGATGCTGGATGCGTCAAGCTGAAGACAGGGCGCTATGGCGCTCATTAGGGGAGGCCTATGTCCAGCAGTGGACTAATATACGCTGATGATGATGATTTAAATGGTGAAGCGATTTATTTAGTGGAATTCGAGTGGTGGATAGTGCCTGGTGGATGTTGATCGGAGAACTTATTGTAACTAAGTATCCATATTAACTTCTTATTTAATTAATTTAAATATTTTTGTTTTTAAATTTCGCCAATTAAATTGGTGGATTGAACCCATAACTTAGGTAGGTACCTACATATGTAGTATACCTACTTATGTGCCTAGATCAGTGGTCGTCATTTGCGGCCCGCGGGCCGCTTGCGGCCCGTGGGCTATTTTTGTGCGGCCCGCGGTGATTGACTCAAGAACAGTGCAAATAAAATAAATATTATGTACTTTTCAAGCACTGTGAAAATATTTTCTGTGCGTGGCAGTTCAATTATTACACGGGTCATTTGAGACTACATGCAATGAGAATTGCATGTAGTCCCAAAGACGCGAACGTAAAAGAGCACAAAAGAATAATTGATTAGGTATTGAACTGAAATTTAACTGTTAAATAGTAGGTACAATGTTACCCAATGGTTGAAAGTAACTTATTCAGTCCCGAGACGGGGTTTGGCCAATAGTTCGAGGGACTAAATAAGTTACCTACTTTCACCCGAGGTAAACACTGTGCTTTTCATTACGAATACAAGGAATATAAATAAAAACAACAAGGAAAAACAAAAAATAATAAGGAAATATAAATAAAAACATGAGAAAACAAATGAATCGAATTACCGCAATTTTTTTTTAATTTTATGTTCCATCTAGGACAGGCGAAAGCCATAAAGACACACTGACTTGTCTTTCGTATTTTTTGAATTCAGTGAATTGCCGGCCGCTAACACGATTTTTTTTTTAGTTTCTGCATTTTTTTTTCTTATTCTGCCATTTTCATGGTCCAATAGTATCGTGATAGCTGTCAGTTGAAAACCATTCTCCCTAGGGCTGAAAAGTATCACTTTTAACCCGCTCTTCAGGCAACTTCAGACCTATTTTCCGAGTATGAGTAATGAAAAATATTAAATATAATAATTTGCGTTCTGTAATTGTAGTAACCAACATTTCACTACACCTGTTGCTAGTTTACAATATATATATATATATATATTATATAGGCGCTTATTAGGGGAGGCCTATGTCCAGCAGTGGACTAATATAGGCTGATAATGATGATGATATATATAGTGCGGCCCGAAGTAGTACGTCACATTGTCCTATGTGGCACTTGACCAGAAAATTATGACGACCACTGGCCTAGATGCTTATAATGTTGCTCCGCTCAGTGAATGACCCAAAAAAAGTGAATATACCCTAACTAAATACTATTAAAATTTCTTTTTTTTAAACTAACGTTAAAATCAGTAAATTTAATTCCTTAATACCTACCTATTCAAGCGGGTCCAATAGAGCTATAAAATGCTATTCAAAAGCGCCTTTGTGTGCGAACCTTGGCTTGGGCGCCCTTTGTGCGCAAACGACGCGGAATGCAGGTTCCGAAGATTAAATTTCATTAGACACAAAGAATTTCATTGAATAAAACTTATTGTTGGTCAAAATGTTATTAAAACTTGAGATGAACCTTACCTAAAGTAAGGTTAAGGTAAAACCTTCTTAGAGCAGTATTACACTAAGTACACGTTATTCAGGGCCCGGTAGTTAGGGCTACATTGCCACCCGGACGATATTCAGGGCACTACCGGGCCCTGAATATCGTCCGGGTCCGGGTCCGTCCCTTAGGGACCCTAAATCTTATTACACCATTCTTAATTAGGGTTAGGGTCCCTGAATACCGTGTACTTAGTGTAATACCCCTTTTAAACACGGAGACAAGTCAAACAAAATTTATGATATAATTAGGTAGGTACCTAGTAGGTACTTATGAAGGTAGTATCTAGTTATTTAATGTACTTTTCTGGGTAGTATCACGTAGTAGGAATGTAGTACATACCTACTCATCTCGATTTTTAGGGTCGATCAGATTCGAAACCTAAATCGCTCTTGAATATCTTTAAAGTTAAGATATCGGTTTGTACGTCTGTAGCTTCATTTTAAAATTTTTAACATTTAATAGGTTTCATAGTTTGAAAAGAATCGGAGAATTAACCGTTACAGCTTAATTTTCAGGAGTGATCCATCCATACAAACTTTCGCATTTTGATATTAGTATTCATATTCATTTATTCATTAGATTTCAGGTTATACATTGATCTTAAAATTATTCTTACATTACCACCAAAACCTGTCTTTCCAGACGTATGAATATATAAAATTTAAGTTATTGATTTTGACAAAATTAAATAATCACATACAATATTAACTAAAAAGAAAATCATGTCAATCCAAATCATGCTATGTCTATTGATAAAATAATTACAATTTATATTCAATATTTTATATTCAATTTATTTTATAGTAAGAATAAGGCAGTCTTTCAAATCATAACATAACTTATCTGAGTTATCCATGAAATGCGTGATATTCGAAGTTTGATTTTATTTGAAAATTCTTTAATTTAACTTAAACCTCCATGCTAAGCTATCATATCACTTATCCGACATACCAAGCGTAGTGTCTGGCGAAAACCCCAAAGTCTGCACGAGGCATGTTAAGCAGTCTTCATTATTAGCTGATGAGAAACATGTTAAGTTTAATGAAGTAAAAGACTTGCATTGCCATACAGCGTGGTAATGCAGCCAGTGTCTTGGGGACGTTTCCGACTGGTATTGACATGGATCAATTGAGCTACCTTTAGTCTGCAGTTAGCTCAATGGTTTCAATTGTAAATACTAGTTGTAATTTTTCTATTCCTTTGCTTGTAATTTTCGTTGTTTAATAAAGACTTGTATATCATCTAGTAAATAACTCTGTCTCCTAGATCTACTAGATCTATTTCAGTATTTCATTCAGGATGTAAAGTAGGTGCTTTAGTTTCTTACCTAATGTTTCATGAAAATCTCAGAGTGGGATTATTTCCTACAAGATAAACAGAAGTGAAATTAAACACAATATAATTAAATTTCATCATTTTTACTTACACTTCTTAACTTGTATTCAGCTATTTTACGTTCAGCCCTACGGCAATACAGAAGTTCCTCAGCAGCCTCCCTTTCAGCCTTAGCTTTAAAATAAGTTTCTTCCGCTACCATAACTCTCCACTCCTTTTCTTTTACTATCAATCTATGAAGTTCGTCTTCTCTCATTTCCTTCTTTTCGTGAGCAATCTGTTTCAAGCGAAACTCGTCTCCAATCACTTTAGAATGCATATTTATTGATCCTGAAATTAATAACAAGTTAATAATCCCATTCTTTATTGGTCACTAAATGTTTAATAAAGGTGATTGTAAAAAAATCTTTTTATTCCATTATTTAACTATTTCAAGGAACAAATTAGACTTACCTTGTAATGGGTACCTAGGAGCACAGGTTAGGGCAGCCTGACAAAGTGGGCTCCCCACACTTTGAGATTGTGTTTCCTGATGTAGAGGGGTATCCTGATGCAGTGGTGTATCATGATATGGTGGGTTGTTCTGATGTGGCAAGTGATCTTGGGGCTCAATTAATAACGATTCCCTAACTTCCTCCTTTATAAAACCTAAAGACATGCTATATTTTAATAATAGGTATCATCATCATCATCATCAGCCTATATTAGTCCACAGCTGGACATAGGCCTCCCCTAATGAGCGCCGTAGCGCCCTAGGACGCCCTCCGGCCAGGTGGGATGACGATCTGCGAAGGACTGCTGGCAGATGCTGGATGCGGCAAGCTGAAGACAGGGCGCTATGGCGCTCATTAGGGGAGGCCTATAATAGGTATAAGATATTTATAGTGATTGTTGTTTGCACTTTTACCTTCACTTCTAATTTCTCCATCAGTTTGGTCACATACAAGCTTGGTTTTTAGTGCTTCTGTGCTTGCAGCTTGCTGTGGCTCATTTGGAAAATGCGGTTTCCCAACATTCCTTAGTCTACGACACCTCACTTTGTTCAAGAAGCACATTTTTTGACGAGTTTTTAAATTGTCATAGCATTTTTTGAGCTGGGCTTCAGTTCTCTAGAAAAAATTAAATGAGTATCACTTATGAATATAACTATAAAGACGTCAAACAGTATTTAAAAGCATTATAGCAGTTATGTAAGTATTTGAAGTGTGAATACATAGGCTGGACATAAAAGGCTTTCCATGTTCAAAGAATGGTCGAGGCTATCTTTTATTTTGGTCTTTTCAACTCTTTTTAGCTGCATTTTAAAAGGGCATCAAATTAAGTAGGTTAAATATTAGGTGCCTACACATACTTACTATGGTGGTGGTATGTATAGGCACCTATTGTTAGTAAATTTTAATAATGCACTCTCAGACCTTTGTATTTGTTACGATTGAATTGAAATCCTCAGTGAGATGTTGCCATGAAATTTTTTTAAGACTTTGACTAGCTGAAGCCTGACCCGAAGATTTGTACAGTTTGTATTTCACTACAAGCTCTTTGAGGCATGTTTTCTCGCTTTCACTGAATATCTGCCTTGATGGCATAGTGTAAACTGTGTAGGACCAATAATAGAAGAAAATGTAGTTAGTTGGTTCTTCTAAGCCAAATAGATTGTATTTATAGTCATCTTATTAAATTATTACATGAAAGAAAAATACATGACAGAAATGACAGGGAATCATCTGTTTTTATTTATTGAGTCAATAGGTTCCGCGACCCGCGTGCGGTGCTATTTCCACGGAGCGGCTATAAGCAGTAGATTAGTGTTAAAAACACGGCATGGCATCCGCACCCAGAGAAACATAATTTCGAGTACAACTCGGAGTACATAAGGACTATATAATTCATCGAGTCTCTCTAGATTCAAAATACCCACCACAAAATGCTTTGATAAGTACATAAGTATCCCAAGATACGGGTAAGGGAAATGTCGATTTTCACTGCAGATGTGTGACCGTGGATTGATTCTAACTCTGAGTAAAGGATTTAAGGATTATACCATAGGTATGTTCGCGTCATGTAAGAAGAACGCTGGCGGTAAAGCTGCGCAGAAGGCGATTTATGGGTCTATTTGGAGGTAGGCGGTGGGGCGCGGGGTGGAAGGGTCATGCGCCGCATGCTTGCCGGTGCGCTATTGGTTCGTCAGTTGACATTTGCTGTCACACGTCACGTTTCTTGTCAAAATACCATCGCGCACAAAAGTTTACGAAATGGTTTTACATTTTAATGGTTTTTGGAAATTATGCACAAAGGTAAAGGAAATAGAGGTAGAGACCGATTACTGTAAAAGCGATCATTTGGTAGATATGATTACAGAAACATTTATTATTCGTGTAAGGGATGATGATTCTGACTCAAATAATGATGAAAGCTCAAGTGACGACAGCGACGATGATGAAATAGCCACCTCCAGTATCAATCCCGCGTCCTCATCTGGTTTTCACGTCACCCAAGACGACTTAATGGATGGAGTTGCTACATTACATTATTTTTTTGGAATTAGATTATTCATTCTAAACTGAATCGAACTTGTTTTTAATTTTATCTAATATTATTTTCTAATATCCAACACCAAGCCGCGAGTGAAATATTAGTTAAAAATAGGCACAGCAAATTGGCATAGTACTATCGTACGCGAGTGTACCCATGCGCAAACATACCCCTTCCACTTTCTTCCAGCGCTCTTTTTACGTGACGCGACCTATACAATATATATTATATGTAAGTAGGTAGTTACATTAAAGATCCTATGACTACGTTCCGTGGGATAAGTACCTAGATGGCGCGTAATATATTTTGGAAATTATTCTTAACTAGATGCGCCCCGCGGATTCGCCCGCGAATCAGTTTTTTTTTCGTACAAATTTCAGAAATTTATTGCACTCCCCCTAGAGTTTATTGTGTAAGAAATAATCACTCCATAGTTTATTTATAAGTACAGAGTTTTCGAGTGAATCAAACCAAGGAAAAATTATTTTCCATACAAACTTAACCACCCTATTTCACCCCTCAGAGATTAAAATTTACAAATTTTAATAGCCTATGTCATATTCTGGGTCCTAAACTATCTACATACATTCATTTAAATATCGTAAGTAGTTACAAAGATTACCTATAACAAACATTCACACAGTCTTTCCCATTTATTATAGGTAGGTAAGATTATTCTATCGTTATTATAGTGTGCGGTAGGTAGATTTGAAAAAAATATTTCATTATCATCAATCAAGAAGCTGAAAATTAGTGATGTGCCTTGGCCCTTGGCACAAATGTTTGTACGATCTGCCAATAATTGTTTCGGAGTTGTGGGTGTTTTCTATTTATATTAAAAAATATCTATCTTAGTATGAAAGGTAATGCAACCAGTGTCTTGGGGATTCTTCCGACTGGTATTGACATGGATCCATTGAGCTACCTTTAGACGTTTTGCAACCGTCTGCAGTTAGCATAATGGATTCAATTGCATAGGTATACTAGGTGTAATTTTTTCTATGCCTGATTGTAATTTTCGTTGTAATTAAATTTTCTCTATTAAAAAAAACAATAAGTAGGTATCACTCATCTAGTAACAAAAACACAAGCCTTGATTAGCTTGGGGCTAGGGGATGTCCATAAATTACGTGAGAAATGTCTCACATTTTTCAGGATTTTTTACGTAGATTTCATTAGATTTTCCTAAACTTCCTCCCCCCTTCCCAAATCTCACCTGAGATTTTTTAAAATTTGTGTTTTTGCTGGGATCGCGTTGATTTAAAAATATTTATCTTGTTGTATATTATACAACAAGATAAATTGTTACATTACTTTAGTGGGTATTTGAAATTTTTGTGTATTACCGTAGTTTAAAATACCAAACCTTTAGCAAACCTTTTTAAAACATGCCTAATTATTATTCTTTGGTACCATTTCATTTACACAGATTTTATTACAATTTATTGAAATTACGACCCACAAACCAACCTGTGGAGGAAAAACAGGGTTAAGTAAAAATAGGGGATGAAAGTTTGTAAGTATGGAAATATTTATATAAGAGCTAGTACGCACTTAGCGGCTGCCCGCAATGCGGCACGCCGTCCGGCTGACCGGTAGTTATGCCGGTAGCTCAAAATTGTATGTAACCGTATCATCTATACGCATTAAATTGCGGCTGCCGTCTAACCGGTCCGGTCGCTCGCAGCGCTGCGGCCCCTCGGGCGGGCAGCCGGACGGTCGCTCTACGCACTACGCGTTTTCACTGCGGTTGCCAGTTTACCGATAAATACCGACAGCCTCTTCGACGTCCATCTTGAAAATGGTCGAGTCGACCGCTCGAGTGCAGCGCGGTCGCTGTATGCACTATCCGGCTTGCCGCGCTGCGGCTGGCCGTTCGGTTGCCCGCAAGTGCAACCGTAACCCGCGCTCAGCCGGACTGCCAGCCGCATTGCGGGCAGCCGCTAAGTGCGTACTAGCTCGTTGCGCAGATGTAATTTTTGACTATGGAAGTAACAATAGTCATGTTGACAAAACTCCTTTTAAATAAATTGTGCAGCACACAATTTTTTTAAAAAGGAGTTAACCACTTGGTTGCAGTACTCAGAGTCTGCAACTCTATTTTATAAGTCGCACTGTTTTTTTACATCCTTTGAAATCAGAAATACTCTTTTAAAATACTAGTAACTATGAGCATTTTTTCATCATTTTCATCATTAGTAACAGTATTTCAACTTATATTTCTTAAAATAAAAGTTGGTAACCCTAGTTGAAGAGCCAATCCAGTCGGCAAGAAATGGATATTTATTTTGTTACCACCTTACTTCCCGTCCCGATAGACAGGTAGTTATGTTACCTAGGCTCCCACGTATGTGCCACCTTTGCTTCTATCAAAACAGGATGCCACATTCAACAAACAAGAAGGTATGTACCTACGAACCTAAATCACGGAATAGATAATAGTATAAGTGTGTGATTTAAATAGGTACACCACTACTTTAGAGTACTTATTATATAATAACATTAACAGAAAAAATAAAAATAAATGAATAAACATTAATTTTTCTAGGTACCTACCTACCTATACATGAGCCAAACTCGATGTAGAATGTTTGTAAACAAACCGCCCATACTTAACCTAAAATACACTCTGTTGCCGCGCCTTTTTATACGCAATTTGCATTACTTGTCGATTTAAGATCCTTCCTTCACTAAATATTTCGTACACTCTTATCTAAAATTCGACGCCTAGCAAGTGAATTTTAGTTTTTTGTGTCGTGGTTTGTTTACAAACATTCTACATCGAGTTTGGCTAGTGTATACCTATGTAGGTATAACAGGTACACAGAGCTTATAATATATCTATAATTATCACCTCCATGAGTAGGTATTATTAATAGGGACGTGATTGTAAAAGTGTATTATTAAAATAAAATTAAGTTAAATATGTTGGACAATCCACATTGCACCTAGCCCCAAAGTAAGCTACTAAAAGCTTGCGTTATGAGTACTAGATAATTGATAAGTACCTACATTATATACATAGATAGATATTTATCATACATAGAAAACACCCAGATCATCAGAACAAATTTCTGCAGATCGTGCATAAATTTGTTCCGAAGCGGGAATAGAACCCGCAACCTCCTGTGTCGTCGCAGCGAAGCTTCGCCCACCGCGCCACATCGGTCGTCATTGTTATTAAAAACATTATCTGTAAGTATTCCAGAATAGTACCTACCTTGACTGTCCACATTTTTCATGCAGGATCCATAAGCGAAATAACACAGTCATGTTGGATTTAAAAAAAAAATCAGATTAGATAAAAAATCAAATTCCACGCGGACGAAGTCGCAGAATACTGCTAGTTACTATTTAATGAAAATGAATGAAATTACATAAATAAGATAACTATTATTTAGAAGACAAAAAATTAGGTCATATGGGTACTTCCTTGGAATAAAGGGTAGGTAAGGTAAAATCTCAGGGTAATATAAATTCCTTTTCTCCTTCCTTCCACGGAAGTCCTTATTTGACCTAATTTTTTCTGTGTTAAATGAATCTGGATTCCAAAATTACTAGCAGGTTTTTTTTTACATTGAAAATAAAGAAGTTAGTTAGGTACTTTCGCTTTTTAATTTCAAAATCATCGTTGAATTAAATTTTTTGGATAAAATATAATTTTTTAACAAAAAAAAACTTTTTTTTGACACTCCTTTTTGTTGTTTATATCAGCATTCCACGCAGACCCTATTGCTGACTTGCGTTTTTCGAAAGTGCAGATAAATTGTACGATCTCAGTAGGCGTTCTAGAATGCCATGATCTCAGCAAAAAGTATTGAAGCACGTAGGTGCCTATGTCTTTTTAATTAAAATAATTACCTACTGCCCTATGACCAGGTTCGGCGGTGCGACGAGACGAGGCGCTGCCTGCCAGATATACACCCTGTAATTGGGGAATATATATAGTATATAGTATTATATTTTACTTGTCTAATTTTGTAAGCCTAAAGAAATAAAGATATTGATTTACTGATTAATGAAATTGTTGGCATCGGTATAGGACCTATTGCATTCGTCATTGTCATACGCCTCATACAATGTGCTTGGGCCATGTAATAGCAGGCATAAAGACCTATTGCATTTACAGCCCAGGCTCGCCCGGCAGGTTCATCTTTAATCGACGTAGCTCTTTAATCGTCTACGTCGGTTTTATCCGACAAATATATTTTACATATCTATTTCAGCAGAGGGATAGTTTAATGCACTGTGCCGCCGGCGCGCGGCCTATGGGGGCACGACAACTGATTTCACTTTTTTTTAAAGCTATTTCTTAAACCTACGCTACCTACCTTATTGTTTTATGTATCTACCTAATTACTTACCTATTTACCTAGTTCTACATTGCTACATTCCCAGATACCTGTCTAAACCCCATAAAACTTCAATGAAATACACCAGACCACACACACACACCCCTAACAGCCCGTTCCCGTTCTCATACTTAATTCCACGCGAATAAAAGTAAACGAAGGATGAAAAAATGTGTTTTATTGTAGTCGACTGATGTGACATCTGCTTAAGCGCAGGCAGTGACCGGCATTCGCCAGTTTTCCCTTGCACGTCGCGGGGGAACGTCGTTATAGTAAATCCTACTATTTAAACAAATAGAACTATTTTTATTATTATTTACAATGGCTGTGTACGTAAAATGTCGTTTCGCTCATACAGAGTTAATTGAGAATCATTTGTGTCGCTGTGAACTTCTTATGCACGATGTGGGATCTCCAACAAAGCATGGTAAGTTGTTTTGTTTTTTTTTGAACCTTCAGGTACTTAGTAAGTACTTTATTGGCCCATTTAAAGTTCCCGTAGGTACTTACCTGTTGAGTTCGTTGATAGATTAAAATAGATTTTAATACTTTTTTATAGCGTCGTCGTGTTGGTTTTATCGAGATTTCAGCAAAGCTTCTGTAAATATACCTAACGTTCTTGTGATTTAATTTAAAAGACTTACTTACTTATATAATTTTAAATTTAAAAGGAATAAGCAACGGTTTTTGCATGTACTAGATGTTGACAGGTTCTATTCTATACCCTGATTTAAAAACACACTAACTATTTAATAAAAATAATGACATTTATGAATGAAAACTTTACAAAAACGTAAAATAATAATAGACAACAGCAGGGTAACATCATCATTATCATCACCATCAAAAAATACGTGTTTAATTGAGTAGTCCACTTGCAAACGCTGCTATGTCAATTTTTGACCGGATGTGTGGCAGAAGTCAAAAGATCGTCTTTAAATCTATATGACGGAATGACGGTAAATACTTGATCTTAGGACGGAATTGAAATAAAAAGTGATTAGTTAACGTAGAAAATAAATTAGCATCAAAAACTGAGTCCACCTGTAAAACTTGCTACTTTACCGTGACTGTCACTTGCAAAAGTTGCTAGTTCTGAATACTTTGCAAAAGTTGCTATGTTACTTTCTAACATGTGCATTTGGCGCTTTTTTTGGTTCAATATGGTTGTTGTTCATAACAAATCGATCAAAACATTATTTTGAGTCAATTTTTTTCACTTGCTGGTATTTCAAATTCAGTGTTTGTCTAGATTGAGTCGAGTTCTTCTAAAAAACAATATTTGTGAGATATCTGTGTGATATTCCAGAGTATTATACCCATTAGTAGGTACCAGGTACCTTTCTACTAAGTAGGTACTATACTCAGCAATCTCATCTCCCAATACTTGGTAGATAGGATCTACCTAGTTAGAAAGTAATACTAGGCACTATACTCAGCAATCTCATCTCCCAATACTTGGTAAATAGTATCTACCTAGTAGGAAGCTACTACTAGGCACTATACTCAGCAATCTCATCTCCTAATACTTGGTAGATAGTATCTACCTAGTAGGAGGTACTACTAGGTACTATACTCAGCAACCTCGTCTCCTAATACTTGGTAGATAATGGTGTCAATTCTCTTGTGTTAGACCTAGCTAAAATTAGCTATTTTTAAGATTTAGAAACGTCAAATCCACGAATGCTATTCTGTATTTTAAAAATTAGACTGACAGATATAAAATTAGGATGACAGATGTAAAACAACTCAACTTAGCTAAAATTGCTAAAACCGTATTCTGTGCATCACATTTTTAGCTAAGATTAGACGTTTAACTTAATTTTAGGAGGCACCTAATTTGGTCATGATTAAAATTTACAAGCAGAATGCTCAAAGCTTATACTACGAAAACCTAGAATTTAATGTAATTTGTGAATAAAAACATTCAGGGCAGGTACAGAAAAGTTACATGCAACAATAAAGAAAACATATTTATTATGCTTACAGCAACACCAACTACTAAACTTAGAGAGATTTTACGATTGTCAAACACGTTTTAAATTAGGTATTTTTAAGACATGCAACAGAATACCATAAATTTTAAGTCAATCTAACTAAGAAATTTTAAGATTTTAGTTAGGATTCCTAAAACAACAGAATCGACACCAATATCTACCGGGTACAATACTCAGCAATCTCATCTCCTTATACTTGATAGGTACCTACAAAAGGACTCTACTAACTTAGTGTGTAACAGTTGTATTAAAATGTCATAACAAAGTTGTAACAAGGACCGTTAATTTTAGATTGAAGCATTAAAACGTTGCAAAAGTAGCTATATTTAACAGTTACAGGTGCAAAACTAGCTAGTTTGCAAGTTCACTTGCAAAAGTGGCTATTTAGGTTTTTTTGTGGTTTTTTTTTAATAAAAACATGTAATACGAAAAATCAACCTTTTGGGAGTTGGGGAGGCCCATTGTGTGGGACGCTACATGCGTCGACACACTTGCACCTTCCCATCTTTCAAGGACATCCACTAGGGCTGGTGCGGCGGCAGATCTGGCCGAGGATCTCAAGAGGCGCAAATATGCAGGTCTCGACAGAACCTACGCATTTGCTCCCCTTGGATTCGAGACCCTAGGTCCGTGGGGTACCGACCGAGGCTCTCCGGGTTTTTAAAAAATTATCTGAGCGTCTGGTCGATGCGACGCGTGACCCGAGAGCTGGTGAATATCTGGCTCAGCGCATCAGCATTGCCATACAGCGTGGTAATGCAGCCAGTGTCTTGGGGACGCTTCCGACTGGTATTGACATGGATCAATTGAGCTACCTTTAGACTGTTTGCAACCGTCTGCGGTTAGCTCAATGGTTTCAATTGTAAATACTAGTTCTAATTTTTCTATTCATTTGCTTGTAATTTTCGTTGTTAATAAAAAAAAAAACCTTTTATTATTAAAAACATAATAGGTACCTACATACTATTCTATCCGATTTTATTAATAATGCAACGCTGTAAACCATGAACAAATGGTAATCGTTTTTTGCCTTTTTCTCAGTTTCTAGTTTTAGCTAACTAGCTAGTTTTGCAACAGGGCAACCTACTAAATTATTCAGTCCATAGTTTATTTATACCGAGTTTTGAGTGAATTGAACCAAGGAAAAACATTTTCCATACAAACTTTACCACCCTATTTAACCCCCTCAGATGTTAAAATTTCCAAATTTTAATAGCCTATGTCCTATTCTAGGTCCTAAACTATCTACATACCAAATTTCATTAAAATAACTTAAGTAGGTCATATAGCAAACATTCACACAGACTTTCCCATTTAGATATCACTAGTTGCGCCCCCCGGCTTCGCCCGCATGGAAATTTATATGTAAAATTTCAGAAATTTACTGCACGCCTCCTAGGGGTAGTTTCGTAAAAATAAAAATACGTGTTTAATTATTTACTTTGTAGTGCATTTTATTTATAACCGAGTTTTGAGTAAATTGAACCAAGGAAAAACAATAATAATTCATAACTTTTTTTCTTTTTAAATTAAATAACATCTTTATTAACAACGAAAATTACAAGGAAAGGAATAGAAAAATTACAACTAGTATTTACAATTGAAACCATTGAGCTAACTGCAGACGGTTGCAAACAGTCTAAAGGTAGCTCAATTGATCCATGGCAATACCAGTCGGAAGCGTCCCCAAGACACTGGCTGCATTACCACGCTGTATGGCAATGCTGATGCGCTGAGCCAGATATTGACCAGCTCTCGGGTCACGCGTCGCATCGACCAGACGCTCAGATAATTCATAACTTAATTCCGTTATGATCGCTTTTTCAAGGTTATTTATAATTTATATGTCTGCTATTCGTAAGCGCAGCACAAAATATGTATAACTCATATTTTTACATAGCAGACACATAAAATATAAATGACAATGAAAAAGCAATCATAACGAAAGTTTGAATAAAGTAAGTATCTAATTCTTACTAATAGGTATTATAAATGCGAAAGTTTGAATGTATAATGTATGGATGTTTGTTCCTCTTTCATGCAAAAACTACTGAACGGATAAGGCTGAAATTTGGAATAGACGTACTTGTAGTTCTAGCCCTGGAATAACACATAGGTATGTTACTTTTCATCCCATAAATTAGTTAGATATAGCCTTAAGACATTTCCTTAAAAACAACGCATGTGACGCCGCGGGCAGATGCTAGTTGTATATGTGTTTATTAAAGTTTCGTCAAATTCTCCGTTCGTTTGTAATTTATATTAAGTTATTATGAAATTAATTCGTTTTTTTTTTGCTTTTAGATGCACCTAGCAATATTCGACAATTAGTTCGCTACTTTGTAGATCGTGGATATTATCTAATTTCCTGTAACTTGTTCTTGTGTAGGTTTCTGCTATAACATGTTATTTGCCAACTATCACCTGATTCGGATAATCAGCTCTATTACAATAACACTTGACAATAACTTTGACCTTAATAAGGCTGACCGCTCACTATAGTCAAGACTGTCTTGAGACAGTTTTGTCTCACATAGACAAGTCTGACTTACGACACAAACAAAACTGTTTTGTCTACCACACTGCGCACACCTAAGACAAAACTGTTTTACAACGCGCACCGTCTGCGTCCAGTGATGCCATATTAGGCGAATTGTCGCCACTTAGGCTATTTTAGGGGGTCACATGGATACCAAAAATCGAATAAGCCATTTACAAAAATTAGAACGGCTAGTTAATACTTTAATACTTTAGGCTACTTCAGAATTACTCAAAATAGATATGATTATGCTTGTAACGAAACGTAATATGCACACTGTTCTTTGTTCTGATTCTTTCCACGCCACTTTTTTTCTTTTGAAATAGCTGTAAAGTGAATTTAGATACAATGCTACTTCGTACCTAACTATGTATGATATTCACTTTTGTTACAAACTGTGCATGTTAGACCAGGGCACCTAGATAGGTTTTTGAAAAATAAAAATAGTAGGATGAAACCCATTGGAAAAGGAGAATATAATAAAAATTAAAGGAAAAATAATTTACGGGCGATGCGAAGTCGGGAAGTGGAAGGGGGTGAGTGTTTAAGAGCAAAAACGGTTTATTTCGATTTGGCTAGAAAAATGTAACCTAATGTCTACGTACACACTTTTTTAACATAACCTCGAAATTTAAGTTAAAAATTAAAAAACCAAGTCTTTGTAAAACAAGAACTGTTTTGCATCGCGCATCGTCTGCGTCCAGTGATGCCAGATTAGGCGAATTATCGCCACTTAGGCTACCTTAGGGGTCAAATGGCTACCAAAAGTCTAATCCGGCTACTAGTAGCCATTTAGGGTGTCTAAAAAAATTAGAATGGCTACTTTAGGCTACTTCAGAATTACCCCAAACAGATTTACTCCCCACACTGAAGTACGAAACACACAGAAGCCGGAGGCGAACACCGGCACACCTTCGCCTCCGCTCCGCCTCCGGCTTCTGTGTGTTTCGAACTTAAAGGTCTCCTCACACTGAAGCCGGAGGCGGAGCGGAGGCGAAGGCGTGCCGGGTTTTCCTATGGCACCGCGCCGCCACCATATGATTCAATAGAATACAACTCGCACGCCTTCGCCTTCGCTCCGCCTCCGGCTTCAGTGTGTGGAGACCTTACTATTTATAACAATTTAATTCATTCACTTAAAATAAAAATATATATTGTTTGGATAGGTACCTAATTCCTACGAGTATGTAGGTACAGATCTGTCATTATTCCCTCTTAATAAATTTTTATGGATTTAGTCCAGTCAATATAGTAAGTCCACCTCGGAATTCGAGATACCCAGCTGTAAGTCTGTAAATAATTGTATATTCGCACCCTAGAAGTGGTATCAAAACCTACATATGGTAGGGTGTGCGCAACTATTAAATTTCAAGGTCAAGATAGATACATAGACCGGACGCATCGGTTGACCTGAAGTGATGTGACCGCGCGCTCTCCGCCCTCTATCTCGAAAACAGTTCACCGTATAAAAAAATATTTTACACAATTTGTAGAAAATTTTGTTTTCTACAATATTGAATATAAGTACAAACAGCAAAAAACCCATGGGAGATGAGATATTTACAAAAAAAGCGCAGAAAACTGATTTTTGTAACCTTTGACCTTGAAATTTAATAGTTGCGCACACCCTACTATATGTAGGTTTTGAGACAACTTTTTAGGGTGCCAATATCTTGTATATTATATATGTATATTATATATTATTTACAGACTTACAGCTGGGTATCTTGAATTCCGAGATTCTTACCTAATTTCTTGCACTAATTGAGCTTATTCGTATACATCTGAGTTCTATACTAAGCTAATTAAGTAAGTACCTATAATATTTACCTATCAATATTTAAAAATATAAGTAAACTATTGAAAAAAAAAATTGCTAAGTTTACTGAAGTTCATCATAGATAAAGCAAAATAAAAAACAATAAAAAAGGAAGATTTTCGACGATATCCCCGTTACGACGGATAATTTTTTTCACAAATTTAAAAAACGGACCTTTTGCAATATCGGACCATTTTGGCGTTCGAGTCGGAGCTTTTTCATTTTGACTGCCGGCAACACTACAAGACAAGACTGTTTTGTCTTTGATGTGCGCACCCCCATACATGCAAAGGGGAAGCCGACTGTCGTTAGTCAGTCTTGTCGCAGAGTCTATGAGACAATTTTGTCTAATAGACGTCTTGTCTCAAGTGTGCGCGTCTTCATTACTTTTATAAGGCAATAGTCTGTCTTAAGACAGTCTTGACTATAGTGTGCGGTCAGCCTAATTTATTACCTAGTACCTACATCGGACATACTTAAATTTTATAAAACTTTTAGTGAATGAACATCGCCACATTGTATAAAAAAGTAGCTTCCCGCTACTACCTGTCCCTATGTATGCAATATATTAAATCTTTAAAAATAAGAAACTGTATTTGATTTAATTTTTTATGGATTCAAGAGGATAAAAACCTTATATGTACAACTAGCGACCCGCCCCGGCTTCGGACGGTTTTATTATACATATAAACCTTACTCTTGAATCACTATATATTTAAAAAAAACGCATCAAAATACGTTGCGTAGTTTTAAAGATTTAAGCATTCAAAGGGACATAAGGATATAGGGACATAGGGACAGAAAAAGCGACTTTGTTTTATACTATGTAGTGATAAGTTTTGTGTGTGATAAATAATATGGTTTTTTTTTGGTTTTTTTCTGGTAATGCATCTGCAAGCAAGTTGTTTGGTTGTTATATGCGAGGACATTTAAATGGTTAAGTTAAGAGTTATTTTTTAAGGTTAATTGTTACTGTTTGTACAACTGTTTGTTATCCGAATAAACCAAAAAAAAAAACTTCCAAAAGTCTCCTCAAGCGAAAAAAATAGTAGAATACCTACCCAATGCACAAACGTCATTTTAATCATCTCGATTGAACGGCACTATTGAGACCTTTGTTTTGAATTTAGTGGAATTTGGCCCCTGTAGGCTCAGACTATAGAACTATCGAGCCTGTAGGTATGTATGTGGGAATTAACAAATTTTTTTAGCACGCAATGCTAATAATGACTTTTAAATTAATACACGGAGGTACCTACCTTTTAAGAATTTACATCATTACGTAAATGAATTAAAATATTCCTTTTTTTAAACTTAGCACTACATCAGTAAAACAATAATTACGTTCCGTACTTAGTAACAGGGAGGGTGTAAGGACGCCCATTTTTGGAATAGCGCCAAAACGGCAAAGAGTCGACTGCCTCGCGCCTGGTTGCCAACTCAGTCGAGCGTTGAAGTCTTGATGTGCGACAAATGTGGTAAAATCACGAACCGATCTTGATTAGGTAACCTAACCGTGTACCTACCTATGTACATTCAAAAAATATCAACCAGGCCATTTTTAGATTTTTTAATACAAGGCTTAAGTAGAACTTTTAATTTTCTTGTTGGTTTTAAACTATGTGGATTTATGAACGGATTTAAATAAAAAATATTTCTTCTGCATACCAAATTCATCACCAAAATAGAACTTTTGCGGCCCTATTTCACACATTCGTTTAGGTATTCCCATAATATTATGTAAATGCAAACGGGTAGGTAAACGAATTACCTTGGATTCATCCCCAAGAAGTCTGGTTTCTTAAAACTTTTGCCAAATCTCACGCAAGCGTGTATAGACTGCTAGCCGTGCTTGCCATAGAATCCGCTGTAGTTCTACATTCTGGCAGCGAGCGAGGGGAGAAAGTGGCGTCAAATCAATACCCCTACAGCGATAAACTCACAAACAGCTGATTCAGCAATGCGTACAGCACGAACCATGAAGTGACTCACGCAAAAACCATGAGAGCTTTTAATTTTTTATGTAGTTTTTAGTAATGACTAGAAATATGATCTGTTCCGAGATACATTTAGGCATATAATATTTGCATTGAGGTTCTTATGTTATACAAAGAATAATAAAAATAATTTGTCATCAAAAAAATACTTATAAAATATGTTTTTAATTTTATCAGATGTTTTAAAATTTCCGCTTTCCTATCTTTTTACGTATAATCTGTTGTTTTCATGAAAATAACTTGTAAACATAATACCAAATAAATGAGATATTTGATCTCTCTCCTAGATTCGTATTCCCATGCACTCTATAAAGATTTCGAAATTGAGTTATTGCAACTAACTCATTTCAAGATTACAACTGCTTTAATGAAAAACATTATTTCACTGTTTACCTACGTTTCTAATTATTTCAATGAATTAGTTGGTACCTAACGTTGTAACTTTTCCTAACAATGGTAATTGGAGGTCGTAAAATATTCCACGAATGCCATTAAAGACACTCTCAATGAGACCTTCCTACTCTAAGGTTCATTCATAAAGAACAAACAACTTAAAACAAGTAAAAGTAGAAACGACGGTTTTTAATAAATAAGTAACGCTCACCTTTGTACTTTAAACAAATGCACTGATGTAGACTAGCTGTGGAGCTAGCGTGTCGTATTCAGGATAGTTTGCGGCGCGGCAGGGCGCAGGCGCGGCGTTGCTGCGGCGCGCGCACCCTGCCGGCTGTCAGCGATGCGGCCACTCCGCCGGTAAACCGACTGTGAGCCACCCGCGCGCCCATCGCTCGCCCAGCGCAGCAACGCCGGCCCCTAGCGGCCAGGAGCCCTCCTAGGCGCTTCCAACACCCCCAAGCTACCACCGCCACCACGCGCCACGGAAGCCGGCGTTCGCACACGGGGCCAGCCGGATTAAAGGTACCACACTACATCCGCCCTCGATACCTATTCAATGCCATCTTTTAATTATCCCATCGTTATTTCTAAGTCGGTTTGTAGGGTTGGTTTGATACAGCTTCTCAGGGTCAATACTATTTATATATGGTGGAAAAATTTAACGATATCCTCTTTTGCAGTTTATGCGTCTATTCTATCTACACACTCCATGTATACCAACCAACCGATAATCTCTTGCTATTCTGTTTGACCTTACTTCATTACGGCTTCTATTGCACTCTATCCGTGTCTGATATAGGTGGGTACCTACATGGATATGTATTTCCCACTCATTAACGTGTCAGTAATTTTACTCTTTGTAAGCCCTATGGGAATGGCTTCAGTATTTGGCCTTTCACGAACAATTGTTTCATGTTCCGGGCACAAAGAGTTTTCTGAGGTAGGTAAAATAAATATACGGAGAGAAAATATAGGTACACAGAATAGGCTCGCATGATGGATGGCAATCCGACTGGCGCCGCTCATATCTAGTCAAAATCAGGTAAATGAGCTTATTGGCCCTGTTTTTGGGCTGAATTCTTTTCGCGTGGTGTGGAACTCATGTTATCTATGAAAAAAAACTCTTTAAAGCCCGGTTACCAAGGGACACAAAGGGTCGTCGTTCAGCAATTAGATTTACAAGTTCCAATCGCCTTTTCCATCACAAATCTTTAGTGTTAACTAGATGACGAGTTTATTGACTTGACACTAACGATTTGTGATAATTTCTGAATATCAGCTCTGGGGTCTGAGGGTTTAAGTTGATACTTATTTCTTCAAACGATATGCTTCGTATAAGTGTGATAGATCTTCACTAGACATCATTTAATGAAACGAACACTGATCTGGTTTACAAAAATCTATGATATAATAATCTACAAAAGTGAAATTACATAAAAAGTACAAATACTCAAACATAACTAGATAGTATACACTTTTTTTTAGAGCTTAGGGATATAGAATGTCAATGAAATATGTAGAACTCCACCGCGCCGTGATACAAAATCCCAGCTTATAGCTGAAGCACTACTGCTGATCTCTGCAAGGTCAGTGTTACACGAGACAGCTGATGTGACGTCACGATCAGAATACCTACTGAACCGATGCTCGATTCGTCTGGAGTCGAAGTTCCTTTGTCTTCTATTCGTCTGAGTAGGTCATAGATCATACCAGTTGCGTATAATGCCTTAATAATAATATTAAAAAGATCACTCTCTCCTTATTGATTTTGTTTTCCGACATCAGCATCTTAAGAAACGTTAACATGTAATTATTATTCACACAGAATAGAATAAACATTTATTTGGACACAGTAATCAGTATCGTGCTACTTTATTATGTACTTTATAAGAATTAACTTAATTAAGAGTGAACTCAAACATTTAACCTTATCCGTACTTTCTGTTGTTTTTCTTTTGAACAATAGTCGGTGTTTTAAAAGATACCTAATTTCCTAAAATATTTTTCCATTAGTGTCCGATTTCTGAGCAAAGGGTTCTAACCAAAATAGTAAGATTGTAATTACGTTATGGCACCTCTTCCTGGAAATTGTATGAGTTTATAAAAGTAAAAAAAAAAATTACTGACTTCTGCGCTATCGTCCTTGTTACATCTCTGTCTCCGACCGTGCTTTAACTTCACATCTTTGCATTTTTATTAACTTGAGACTTGAATTCGTTTATAAAAAATAAAATAATTAAATAAAGCGCTCAGTCCCGCTATAAAATAACTCAGTTGTCAGCTTAGCTTATGTGCTAGATTCGCGATCTAGATTAGTTTGGCCTTGAGGGGATGATACGATGACACAAAACTCCGCAAAAAACGAGGCTATCCGCTTTCAGATATCGATCACGGACCACTTAACGTAGACAAGAGATGACTTGTATGTACATAGTGGGAGAAATACAGGGTGGATTCCTTTAACAGGGCAGTAAAAGGAGGAGTGTACCTACCTCCCTTTTAACTGTTGCAATAGCAAGTCAAAGGCTTAAAGAAAAAGCTTTATGTTTAAAGAAAAAGCCCATTTTCATGTTTTATGTAGTACCTACCTATTTACTTCGAATTTTTCAACTATCGACCCGCCCTGCCTTTGCACGGGTGTATTATACATATAAACCTTTCCCTCTTTAATCATTCTATCTATTAAAAAAACCGCATCGAAATCATAGAAACATACCTACATTCAAACTCGTGACAATTTTTTCGTCTACACCAAATATTTTTGAGACAAAAATCTGCTTTTTCTATTTCTGTACCGATCTACTCTTGCGAAAATTACAGCCTATGTAATAAGCCCAATCCAATTCATGTTTGATAGGGCCTCCGCGACTGAAACAATTTTGCTAACTGCAGTGATATTCATGAAAAAATAACACACCAGGCTTTCACATATAAATAACTAGTAACTGCCAGCGGCTTGACACGAGTTGTTTCCATAGAAACGTCTAGCGTCTATATCTCAAGGCTAGGAACTGATTTGAGGGATGAAAAACACAAACACAAAATTTTAGCCCGACCCGTTCATTAGTTTTTGCGTGAAATAGGAACAAACATCCGTACATCCAGACAAACTTTCACGTCTACAATATAAGTGAGGATTTTTACATTGTCGCGCGGTACTGTATTTTGACATCACTCCAAAATTAAAGATATGGATCATACTAAAATAACCTCTCTATAATTAATGTTCGCAACACTGGTATGCTCTTTGTGCAATTAATATTAAAATAGAAATGTCAACGTTAATATTATTTTTGAAAGATTGCGATCAAATTCTTGTTTTGAAATAATTAATTAGCTTATGTTTGTACTTACCAATTTGTGGGGAACAGCGGAAGCGCTCAATATTTTTGAAAATACAGATAAATGAAAAAATACATATCTTCTCATCTATTTTTTTCATTGTAAAGGTCGACTTTCCAATCACTCGGTGCGGTTTTTAGAAACTCTCAAAGGATGGCCTGCTCCAATACGAAATCAACATAATCCATTGGGACCATTATTCTTGTCTCTTTCGGATTAAGCCCCAAGGTTTACGTGTCTACCAACAGTATTTACCCACTTTACTAAGATATTGATACATTTTCAAACTACCCCAAATGTAGGTAGGTATTTAAAAGGTTTAAGTTTTCACTAACTATATTGCGAAAGCCCTAGCACTCTGAGAAATTAAATAATATCCACAAAAATAAGAACCAAGTGGTAAATTTTTGGGATATTATTTAATTTCGAATTAGGTAGGTAGGTATTTCTTTTGTGTGTTACGCGATAACTTTTTTCTATGTTGGCTTTTTTCTGCGTTTTTGAAGATTCCTTATTTGAAAGGTAGTGCTAGTGCCATTTAAATTACAGAAGCATCTACCCACGGCTTCGCCCGCGGCTATTTATATCACATGGGAACTGATTTTCGGGATGAATAGTAACAGTAACCAATGTGTTATTCCAGTGCTAGAACTATTTCAGCCCAATCCGTTCAGTAGTTTTTGCGTGAAAGAGGAACAAACATTCATACGACGTCTAAGATGGCCTCAGTGGCACAGCGGGCGAGAGTCCGCCTGCGACACAAGAGGTTGCGGGTTCGATGGCCGCTTTGGAACAAATTGGTGTACGATTTGTAGAAATTTGTTCAGCTGGTCTGGGAGTTTTCTATGTATAATAAACTAGCGACCCGCCCCGGCTTCGCACGATTTTATTATACGTATAAACCTTCCTCTTGAATCACTCTATCTATTAAAAAAACCGCATCAAAATCCGTTGCGTAGTTTCAAAGATTTAAGCAGTCAAAGAGACATAGGGAAATAGGGACACAAAAAGCGACTTTGTTTTATATATACTATGTACCTAGTGATATATCAGTTATCTAGTACCCATAACACAAGCTTTGAGTAGCTAACTTTGGGGCTAGATGGTGCTGTGTGGATTGTCCAGCATTATTATTATACATTCATACGAACTATCGCATTTATATTTATGGATATCTAGCCGGCCGGTAATTTGTTTGCGTGTGAACATTCTGTCGCCAGCCAGCCAGCCAACTGGCGATGTCCTTGAGTCTCGAGCAATGCAGTGTTCTACACGTCACCGATCGATGTACCAACTGTTTGATCTGCATCTCTTTATCCCGTATATGCCTGCCAGCCAAGGTACTTAGGAATCTTGGGGACGCTTCCGACTGGTATTGACATGGATCAATTGGACCTTTAGACTGTTTGCAACCGTCTGCAGTTAGCTCAATGGTTTCAATTGTATATAAACTAGTTTTAATTTTTTCAATCCTTGATTGTAATTTTCGTTGTTAATAAAGTATTTTTAGGAACTAACCTACTCTGAATACAGTGATCATTTTTTCAGACAGCGAACATTGAAACTTTATTTTTATGGAATAAATAAATTTTATTCAAAATAACTTAGGACTAGGGAGTAAATATAAAATACTAGCTGACCCGACAGACGTTGTCCTGTCTTAAATTATGAATATTGAATTTGAATTCTTCGCACAATTTCCTTATTTTTTTCTTTCATAAGAACCTTCTCCAAATTTTAATATCCTATGTTTTATTAACGGTCCTAAACTATCTATACCAAATTTAATTAACTTATGTAGTTACGTAGTAACATTCACACAGACTTTTACATTTATTATAAAGATAAAGATAGTAAGAATAATAAGAACAATAAGGATACTTATGAATCATACCTTTGCAGATCCACATAGCGAATAGGGATGTAGATAAGCATCTAAGATTTATATTATTGGTCGCATAGTATCTACCTTATCTAGGTGGTAAGGGTAGGGTATTTAGATTAGATATGCTACGGATAAGTTGGGTGCCAGGTAATCTTAGTATATTATAATAAACTAGCAACCCGCCCGGCTTCGCACGGTTGTATTATACATATAAACCTTCCTCTTGAATCACTCTATCTATTTAAAAAAACCGCATCAAAATCCGTTGCGTAGTTTTAAAGATTTAAGAATTCAAAGGGACATAAGGATATAGGGACATAGGGACAGAAAAAGCGACTTTGTTTTATACAATGTAGTGATGAGAAAGTCTGTTTGTTATAAGTAATCTCCGTTATTACTTAAGTTATTAAGATGAAATTTGATACGTAGATAGTTAAAGACCTAGAATAAGACATAGGCTAATAAAATTTTAAAAATTAACCTTTGAGGGCTTAAATAAGCTGGTAAAGTTTATATGGAAAAATATTTTGCCTTGGTTCGATTTACTCAAAACTCGGTAAAAATAAAGTATGAAATAAATAATTAAACACCTATTTTTTATTTTTACAAAATAACCCCTACGGATTGTGTAATCATTTTTATAAATTAGTAATGAAAAAAAACCTCTAGGTTTGCAGGCGAAGCCGCGGGGCGCATCTAGTTTCAAATAAAGCCTTGCCAGAGTTGGCAGATTTATTAATATTCCACGTAATATTATTATAGTATCCAGCTCAAGAGGTTACACGTCAAGATTATGTATTGCTTTATTTTCATGACCTAATTGCTCACCAGAGGGTAGGTGGAATAAAAATAATAGGTTACCTAGTGTATTCAAGCCTTATAGGCGCTCCACATTCACACGAGACATTCACGCGAGAATCTCCGGAGATTCTCAGCGAGAACTGTAGCGAAAACTTCTTTGGGTACACACTCTCACAAAGTTCTCAAATAGTTCTCGCGCTCGATGACGATGACGCGCGCTACTGAGAAACATGCGAGTGTGGAGTCAATACACGTTCTCGCCTGTTCTCACGTTCTCGTGCTCCTTTGTCTCGCGCCAAAAAACCGACAAAAAGTAGAGAAAAGCCCGAGAACAACGCGAGAACTTGAGAAGAATACGCAAATCGCTTTCACATTCACGTTTCTCGCGTTCTCGCGAAGTTCTCGTGTGAACGTGGAGCGCCCATTAGAAAAGCTTTTACACTGAGTATTTTCTCGCATCCCGTTTTCTAAAAAGTCCCTCAACCGAATCGGACTATATTCAAAAGAGTATTAAACTATTAATTGAGAAGTAGGTACCGCTTAATCCTTTTTAGGGTCCCGTACCCAAAAGGTAAAATTACTAAGATCCGCCTCTGTTACCATGCTGTATCTCATTCATGAACCAAGATCGTTTGCTGAAGTTTTCACAGGTGATTGTATGTAGGTTGTAGTTACTTATGTTGGCGCTATTACAAATATTACTAAACATAGAATAAAAGAATATATAAGGGGGCTCCATAAAACAGAAATAATTTTTTTGCCGTTTATTTATAGATAACTAGCGACCCGCCCCGGCTTCGCGCGGTTAGGTATATTATACTTACGTATAAACCTTCCTCTTGAATCACTCTATCTATTTAAAAAACGCATCAAAATCCGTTGCACAGTTTTAGAGGTTTAAGCATTCAAAGGGACAAGGATATAGGGACAGAGAAAGTGACTTTGTTTTATACTATGTAGTGATAATAATAATTCCTAAACCCCTAAAAGTTGTATGGGACAGCTGATTCAATAGGGTTCATAGTAGTTTCAAGTGTCACCCTACTTATTAAGCACCCTAAATTTAATGGGTTTAGTCGAGTTGAAATCAATACCCATTCTTACCTTTAGAAATTGTAACTTTTAAGGTCATCATAATTATTGAAAAGATTTATCTTACCGGAATAGATTTTTATGTTCTTAATATTTTATGCTTTTAGTTTTCCTTAGGTACCTACTAAAATTTTTGTGAAAGTTTGTATACATGTCTGAATGTTTGTTCCTGTTTCACGCAAAAACTAGGTATTTAACGGATCAGACTAAAAATTGTTGAACCTATAGAGACGTTGTTCTAGCCCTGGAATAAAACATAGGCTTTTCATCCCATAAATTAGTTCCCATGGCATAAGAATAAATAATAACTGCGCCCATGGGTTAAAAATAGAGCCTTGAAATAAACCGTGCGAAGCCGCGGGCGGATACTAGTTATCAAATAAAAAGAAAGTGTTAATAATTTTCTTCACTTAAGTTTTTTTGTCAACTGTGGAATATATAAACTAGCTAAAAAGTTAAATACATACTAATAAAAATATGTTACATACATGTAATACGAATTATGGTTACCTACAAGCTAGAGCTATGTAACTAAACGTTATTGTTCTAACCTTGTTTTTAACTTAAAACACATAGGTAATCTAATGCATCCAGATCGAATAAATTGCAAATTATTTTAATTTGAATGGTTTTAAATATAGGTAGGTACCTTATTAAAACCATGCACATGAAAATGAGTTTACCTACACGTGTGCAGGATTGCATGCGGATAACGATGCCATTATGACGTCATAGTCGCCCTTGAACCCTTTAACTGCTCCTTTTAAAAACGAGGGGTGATTTAAATATTTTTTGAATAAAATACTTGAAGTGTTGGATCAGTGCTGGCTTCAGCTAAGTAAAACAGGTAGGTAGTATTTCCAACCTTCTTCATTATAGAGAATAATTATTATAGGTACCTTTTACCTATTTATTCATTTCTCAATGCATAAAAATGATATACATATATAGATAGAGTGATTCAAGTGAAAGGTTTATATGTAAAATACACCCGTGTGAAACCGGGCGGATCGCTAGTAATTATTATTGTTATTATAATTACCCCCCGCAGCCTAACCCTGAGTACGTCCCTGAGATGTGATATATTCACTTGGATTATATGTTGGATAGCGGGCAGCCTTGCGAAACGGTTTAATAAACGAGGTGCAAAAGCAGGGGTTAATGAGTCATATGTACTGTTTTCTAACGTTTTCCCTTACTACCTTAGAGAGTGTTATACTTTTACAAGTTAGATTAAACGCTCAAATAATTCTAAAATACCATCCTTAGGGCATTCGCTATTTTTTAATCTAGTCTAGTCAAATAGTAATTTGAGGATCAGAATTACCACTGCCTAGTTTCGTTTGTTTAGTTAAGTAAGTTCCTAATATAAGAAACTCCGACGGGCGTTCATTCGTAAGCACCAAATTTTCGTCGTGCTTTAGACTAATTAACTCATCTGTAGTATTAATCGTCAGATTGCTATGAATGTGGTCCGCCGATATTATTTGAGTTGATGAAGATTCTGTCTTGATTGGGCACGTCTTCTGGGATAAATTGGAAAAGTACAGGTTGGAAATCGTTCTAGTGTTTCATTCTCTTGAAAAAGCTTTAAATCAATAAATATAGCTAACTAAGTATAACAGTTAGCCTGAATTAGATGACAGTATGTCAAATAAAATCACAAATATGTACAAAATCCATAAATATAAATAAAAAAATCGTTCGAGCACGCCCGCGCGCCGCAAGTGAGTTTAATTTGCTTGAACGCGAAAAGAACTCGCGCCTATGGCAATACATACTAAAATTCTTTCAACTTTCAAGCAAATTTTTATTTTGCCAGCGATATGAACTAGCTTCCCGCAATATTGCCTATCAGCAATTTGATCGCTACGAGCTCTCTATTTATTCTCGCTCAATACGAAGTTGTACAACTAGATTCAAAGCCGAAGTGGCCGAAGCTTTTATTGCAGCTTGAACGTGCCCCACTTCGCTTTGAAGTTATATTCTATATTCTTTATATCAAAGACGGCTATAATACATTCTATCGGCTTTGTCACTTATTACAATCCTGTAGATATCTGTTCTCTTGGAAGATTCCCAAATAAGTTGACAATATTTCATATCCATTGAAGCCTTTATTTATCCGGTTTTTTACCTAAGTATTCTTTTTATCTATAATTACTTATTTATTTTTTATTTATAATTTACTTGTTTTAAACCAAGCAAGTATTTTTATGATTCGCAATCGCAACGTCCAGCGTCGCAGGCGGCCTTTCACCCGCTATGCCACAAAAGCCGTCAATAACCTTTAGTGTATGTACAAATATAAAGCACGAATTTGCAAAGACCTTCAGCGATATTTACTTAACATTTTACAGGGTGTATTTATTTAGGTTTTGCCTAAGGCTTTGCATTTCGTTAGGAATGCGCGCGCACGGGGTTCCGATTCTGCTAATCAATGGCTTTACTATGAAAATTACCTGGATATTCCTCCCTACATATTTCGTAGTGAGTCATAGCTTCGTGTTGCTTGATGCACTGTGCCTGTTGATTTTTAGTTTTATAATAGGTATAAAATAATACTTACCAGGGAACAAACCTTACATAAAAATTAAATAATAGGATATCATGCGCGCAATGGTCTTTGCTCATACAATTGTGAAACATCTTGATACTTATGATGCGCGTCCCTTCATACCGTCCACCTTTGTTTTTTGTCACCTAAATATCTTGGTTGAGATTATACGATTATATGAGATTTTTTACCAACTTTATTTTTATTTTTTCCCAACACGCCTCTTTATCCTAAACACCCACTCCAAGTCGGGATTTTAATGGCCAAGACCTTTACAACGACACCACACTCAAGTTTTTGAATTAAGGTGCCTCAATAAGACCTTTAATCTCTGAAATTCAGAGATTAAAAATGTTTCAAGAGTTGATGTAAAACTTTAACTACATTCAGAGTCTGAATGTAGTTAAAGTTTTACATCGACTCTTTTAAACATTTTTGACGACCGATTAGGCGCGGTGGACGAAGGTCTGGAGGTTGCGGGTTCGATCCCAGCCTCTGGACAAATGTTTGTATGATCTACAAATTTTTGTTCCGGGGTCCCGGGTTTTTTCTATAAAAAATATACTATCTATTTAATGGTGTTGTATAAAGTATATCAGTTATCCAGTACCCATAACACAAGCTCTGCTTACCTTGGGGCTAGATGATGGTGTGTGGATTTTGTCCAGCATTATTTAATTATGTATAAAACCAACTTTTCCTATGAAATCTGGCTTAAAAACTTCATTTATTGATGTCGTGTCTTTTTTCAGTAAAATTTCAGAAACTCTGAAACAGGTATATGTTCCTCAAGGGGAACCAGTATGTACATCTTTAACGGTTTGCTACCAACAACTGTTCCTGAAATAAAAAGAAAAGTTTCGTTTTATATTCAACCCCTTTTTTGGACCTTTTATGGACTTATGGATAATTCTTTACGCTAAAAACTACTGAATGGATTAGGCTGACATTTTGGATAGACGTAGATAAAACACATGGTAAAACAAAGGCTTCATCAATTTTTACTCGGGTAAAGCGGCGGGGCGCAGCTTTGTGTCATTCTGAGACGATACCACTGGCACAGTGATAGGTTTTCTTAGCAGAATATACCCCCTGAACACCGCTACGGGAGGACATAGGTAATAGGTATTCGACGTACCTATTATTATAGGCATTATATTATATTTACTATTGACAATGGCGTTGAATGGTCTATATTTTATAACAGGTTGATGATTTTTCCTAATACTAACAGAACACTTTTAAATGTACTTCGAATACTTTTAAATTTAAGCTGTTTCTTATGCGCTCGGCAAATAGAAATTTGTTAATTTCAGGAAAATAATGTCTAACGAAAAGCTTTTCCTGAAAGAGTCTAGAATTTTCTCTTTCAGCTAAAAAAGCTTTAGAGCTGATAACATACCTACAATAATAAGTAATAAATTATTTACCTTCGCATTCCCTTTCCCAATCCTTACCAGGACTCTTTAGAAAACAACTTATTCTCGTATTGATCGAATCTAAATTTAGGTTTGGGGTTTCGTGACAAAACGCGAAACTGAGTTCAATGGGTTCATTGGATAAGCCAACAACACTTTAACCTTATTTTCAACAGTAGGCATTAGGTATTACCTATAGCCCGTTACTTTTAATTAGTATTGAAATTTATAACAAATTTATAAAAATCTAAGCTGTCACCAGAAGGCAGAGTGCCCAGAATGCTGGCAGCATTGCCACGTTGAAAGGCAATGCTAATTCGTTGAACGAAATAGAAGCCAGCATTCCGATCACCTCTGGACTCTATGAAAAGTTTATAAGTAGTTAGGTATCTAAGTTAGGTAGGTACGTACTTCGATTGTTTGGAACCCAGCTATAAAGCTCAATTGTTTCAGTTGTAAGTAAGTACTGAGTCGTTTTAATTTGTTTCAATTCTTGGATTGTAATTCTCTTTGTTGATAATTATAAAATTGTACCTACTTATTATAATTTTGTGCACAACTTAATGCTTTACAGTTAAGTAAATCGGAAATTAGCACATAATTTAGTTATGATGGACAATCCTCACAGCATCATCTAGCCCCAAACTAAAAAAAGCTTGTGTTATGTTATGGGTACTAGATGACTGAAATACTAAATACAAAACATTAGATAGATAACTTTATTTCTTTAGGCTTACAAGATAAGCACTAACAGAAGTCAAATTTGAACTACAAATTTTAATAAGGTATCTTACTATAATATACTAGAATATCAAAATAATATAAAATCGAAATAAGGGACCTATTAGTTGATTTTTTTTTCACTAGTGGAAGAAACGAAAATAAACGACTAGCGCGTTTATGCAATGTATCTATAACTTATGTGTCTAATACATAGGTATTTTAAATTACACACTATTGTCTGTATGGAACTGGGCGACAACTGACTAAGCATTAACTTCATTGATATAATAATTTATGGAGTAAAACCATTAAAACCTACGTTTTCTTGATACGATTTGGTTTTACATGAGTAAGTACTGTTTAAATCTACGAATAGAAAGCTCAGTTGCTTGAGATGGAAGGTTATACAGAAGCGCGTCCATAAATGATTTTCCTACCGTTCGTAATCTAAATGATGGGATGTGTAACTAATTCTTGTTTTCTGTTCACCTTTTCAAAAAGTTACTCCTGTTTTTGTTTATAGGTACATTAACTGGCGATTACTTAATGACAATAACGAAGCCTGATTTGTTTTTAAAAAAAATTCGTTTTGACTATGAATACTGTGTTAGGTTTTGAGGGATAAATAGGTAATGCGGGAATAGTTTTTTTTAAATTATTTTTGATAATTTATATACCAAACCAAAAATTATCATAATCGAACGACAATAATAATTGGCAAAGATTACCTTCCTAACATAAGTACCTATCTAATCAAACAACAAAAATACAGTCGAACAGAGAACCACCTTCTTTTGTTTTTTCATCACTTATGGAATTACCTACCTAGTTCTTATTAAATTGGTTAGCCGCGTTCTTTTATTTTTTATCAGATAAGTACCTACCTAATTTTTATAAAATTAGTTTAATTAGTTTTACGAAATGGTGTATATTTTATGTAAACTAACTTCTCAATAGGTACCTACACTGAGAAGTTAGTTTACCTACTACTGAACTAGGCGACGATGATGTGTGAGCGTGGTGATTCACTTATCTCGATACATTTCTACAAATTATCATATTCCAAACGGAATAGACATAGGTAATAAAAACTAAAAACCTTCCTCTGTTTTAATCAATAGAAAAAAATGATCAAAAATAAAAAACATATCCTATTTATCCCTAAGATCAGTTCCCGTGGTATAGAAATAGCCTTATAACAATTTCCATAGAAACAACGTATACGAAACCACGGGCATATACTAGTGATTCATGAGTGAGTGTTAAAACGCTGAAATTCGAAGCAGCTTCAAATTTTACTTATTTGAACCTACTTTGTATAACAAAGCTTAGTAGGTATTCTAGGGTGTCCTGTCAAACTAGAAAATAATTGATGAAACTTCCACTGTTGTCAATTGACACACCCGGCTTCGTTGTGAAAAAGGCAAGTTATTTGCCTATTCGTGTAACAGCCTACTCAATGAAATTGTCACTGATTGTACTCGTGCCAGCAATCGGCAGATACGGTTTATTCTGCTCACCTGATGGCTGGCAAATAGACTACTTTGTCAATCCATAGTTTGAAGCGTAGGCTCAATGGAAACTAAATTAAGTCTGATTTTCTCGCGGCTCGTAGGCTCGTATAACTTATACTTACTCATGGAAAGTGAATAGGTCTCGCGTGCTTTTTCAAATGTTTCAAGCACGAATAAAATAAATAGAATGTTCTAGAAGCTTCATATATGATTGTGGCTGAGTGTTTCTACAGCCTACTGAATGAAAACGTCACTAAACGATGTCGTGCCAGCACTTGGCAGGCACCGCTCATTCCGCTCACCTCACTGGCAAATGGAGTACCTTTTCATCACACCGTTTCCACTAGCTGCTAGCTTTTTCAAACGTTTCCAACACGAATGAATGAATTTCTAGAGTCTCTGAATAAATTGGTAGAGCAGGTTAACTTTAAACTTGCGTGTGCCTTTGCTTCTGATAGAGTCGCTAGTAACACGATAACGAATGAAGGTAGTTTTTAACGTAGAAAAACTTCAATAAAATTGAGATTGTGTTGGGTAACATAATTTTATTAGGTAGGTACTTACGCAGCTGTACTTTGTAACAGGTCAACAAGAAGAAAAAAGTTTTGACACAAAGCAAAACCAAAAATCAGTCGAATTGAGAACCAACCTCATCTTAATATCGAATTCAATAGATAATTGAAATGTTTTGTTACAGAAATGGAAATCGTTGCAGAGGGGAAAAACTTTCGATTGGTAACGGAAGACGAGCTCCCGGCGGTGGCGGATGTTTTAGTGCAGTATATGCCTGAATCTCTTAAGGTTTGTTTTTACGGGTACAAAGAATCTCTCAAATATTTGTACATAGGTATGAAAAATGCTGCAGTGTCTGTGTTTTTGTTTATTTTTTGTTATGACAGTGCAGTTCTGCTCAACCTTCATAATAAGCACGGCTAGAGAGTGGAATGAGCTTCCTGCGACCACAATAGACTGTGGAAGATTGTACCAAGCATTATTGTAAAAGGACTATGTATTGCTTTTATATTATTATGATTTAGCCTGTCTATAGCAGTGTACTAATATAGACTGAAGATAATGATTTATTGAAATATTAATTTTACTCTCCGCAGTTTCATCAGACGATTCAAACATATCTAAACAACAAGGTGTGGGACTTCCATTTTTATGTAGCAAAGAATTGGCCCGAAGACCCAATTTGCCTGCATTTCCCTGGGTGTACTAGTACGGTAAGTTTATAATTATGCACCTTTGCCCCGTTCTTATTACATATCTGTATTTTCTCATGCACTTTTTACTCAACATACCTATTAATAACTAAAAATCTTGCGTAATTAAAGTGAAGAAACAGCCTGAGATATTTTGCATAGCATATTGTAGGTACCTACTTTATAGAATCTAATGACAATTAAATTTAAGTTTAGTTAATAAGATTTTAGGTTATAATTAGGATTATTTGGTCATGGATATAGACACAGGCTTGGCTCGATAAAAAGTTAATTGTATCTTAAACTTTCAATAGATATTTTCTTCTCTGCCTCCGAGCTTCACCTGACGTCAGAGATGTGTCAAACACAGCTTGTGTGCTTTGTCTCATTGAATATGTCAAGGCACATTCAAGCTATTTGTTGCACAAAGGTTTGCATATCCCGCTAAAGGCCACAGCTTGACAAGTTAGAACGTTTCTAGCACTGCATAGTTAATGGGTTAGGGTGGAAGGAGGGAGTCTGGCTTAAAAATGTAGATTTTAAATTTCACCAAACGAGGAGATCAAGCACAGAGTTGTCTAGGTAGATTATAGATAGTAAAATTGCAACAAAGCGTCATCGAAATTTTAGATTAATTCCTTTAAGTTTTCTACTAATTTACGCAATGTATTACTGTCTAATTATATCCTACACAATAATTGAAAAAGCATTTTTAGTAGGTACCGGCAATGTACGGGACACCTTTTATTAAATGATACGAAGAGATGATTGATAAAACTCTTATATTGATAAAATTAACAAAATATGATGGTTGAGTACGCGCCTACCGTGATGAGGTGAAAACGTGAACTGATGCAATAAACTAAGTGGTCGGCGCGTGTCACACACAATTGACCTTAATATTATTGATGATAATTATTACAAGAATTGGTGACTTATACCTAAATGCACGGATGCGCTGCACCGTACAGGCAACAATCAGAAAAGATCGGCGAATACTAAATGATTATTTTACTAAGTATCCCTTTAATGTTTGTTTAATTTTATTTTATTTATATACATAATACAATACCTTAAACGTTTCATGAGCTACAGACGGATAACTTATAGCATCTCACATTTAAACTATACAGCCATATACCGCCATATGAGAGTATGCCCCACGTCAATCCTAGCTCCAGCCCTGCGCACTCAAGTTCTCAAGGGAACATCTTCAATGACATCTCCGTTAAGTTGTTTCCGGTTTGTATTCTAAGACGTCACTGGCTAAGAGCGCATAAGAGCTTTAGGTACCTAGGTACACAGAAAAGACGTAATAGGTATAGAGATAGGTTTATTTACATCTAGTTTACGCCCACGGCTTCGCACGCTTTGTTTATATGGAATCATTTAAAGTTTATTTGTATCCCACGGGAACTGATTTATAGGATAAAAAGCCTGTGTTATTTCAGGCCCAGATAAAAACCTACCTAAAACAATTTTTTTGATCCGTTGATGTTGCGTCAATCGTCATCCCAAATACGTGGATTGTCGAGACGGTGTATCCTAAAGGGTTTATCTATAGAATTTTTTGTATAGAGCTACCCACATAAGAAATACAAAAGAGGATACCTACAGTTATCAGTTTAGGTAGGTACATTGCTATGAAGAACTTAGCTTTTGTAGGAACCTACTTATGTATGTAAGGATAATTGGATCATATTTTACTTGAGCCTTACCTTTTTTACTCATTTAAACTTTTAATGACATGAACTTATTTAATACGTTTGTAGATTTAAGATAAGTAATAATATTAGGTATACTATTTGCTTTGAAGAACTGCACTTCAGGTACAGACAGCGCGTTACAAATAAGTAAACTCCTGTGCAATACTCCGCGTTGAACAGGGGTTACTTATTCATAATGCTGTCTGTACCTACCTATTTCCGTATAAGTCTGGTCTAAGTGAGAATTAACCTCGCTAATAACCTGTAGATACAGATAGAATAGATATCATCGACACTATACTATAATATCTCAACACTTTTACAATACCTAACTCACTTATTGGTATTTTGATACATCTTATAGTTTTTTACAATCACTTTCATAAGCTCACGATGAGAAATAATTTTTTTCCGACTTCCAAAGTTTCTACGAGATGCGGAGGAAAGCTCTACATCAACTCCGGTAAGACCTTGAGGATTTCGAGACGCTTCTAAACTTGTGGCATAGTTTTGCAAATTCATGTCGTCAATTTAGTTATTGCACTTTTGGCTGGGTCGGTTCACACCTTAAGTTGGATTTTTTCCTACTTCATTAATGGTCGCTTTGACTGAGTAGGTACTACTTACTGAACTATACTGAAAATATCATTGATTTTTTAATTAATTGTATTGAAAAAAGAAAATGCCTGTTATTGAACGAAATTAAAATTAATGTTCTGATTTCGTTTTTTTACACAACCCTACGTAGGTAATTTCTTTAGGAGCTTTTGTACAAGTCCCTGTGTGTTTGTGTGTGTGTATAGGTTTGTATGCATGTTTGTTGTGTATTTATGTTGTGATTTTTTTGTGTGAGATGAAGTTTTGGTTAAAAACCTTCTTCCTAATTCTTAGGATAGTGTTACCATGAAAATCATGGACTGCCTTAGCCCAGCAATGGGACAGAAACATATAACCAATATACCCTGTGTTTTTTTTCATATGTGTTGGCAAATAAATGATATTGTTATAGCCCAAAACCGAATACTCAAACGTATCGTTGATAGGATTTTCGTAGTTCCTTGTCCCCCGCGATAAAGGAGCTGTACCAAATCCTATAGAAAAAGAAGATGTCTACGATCACGTCTCTATACTATCGTCAACAGGACTCACCCCTCAGATCTAAACACGTCCGAAGTAGTGGTATTTTTTGGCAGATATTCATTAAAAACTCTGCGAATTCAAATGTCTAATATGATTGTACCTCCAAATGCCCATAAATTAAATGATCACTCGAAATTCGATCAGGAAAGCCTACAAACTATTAGTACTATATTCAGGTCCTATGAAATAGTAGGAACCAATTCAGTTACCTACAGATATCTATCAGAAGAAGGATAGTTTCTTTAGATTTTTCAGTCAGTCAGTCAGTGGTCATCAAAATATTGGCTACATTATGGGTGAAACATGCTTACCACGCCTTTCGCCGGCTTTTAGCACACCAGGCATCACTTCACTACCCGAAGTCTAGTCACTAGGCCACTGTTTTAGACCTTGTACCTACCAAAATAAAGGTGCTTACCAAAACCATGAAAGTACCAAAATAAAAATAATAAAATCCTACAGTAATCACTTACAACGGGATACTTGCCATGACTTGCGTTGCTTAGAGTAAGCAATATTTCGGCGCTGTTGCATGCGTATTGCGGAACAAATGAAGTCTATTATTTATTTTATTGGATAGCTCAAAATAACACAAACCAGCATCCCTTTATAAGTGATTTTACTTTAACAACTGTGATATTTCCGAAAGTGAAGTCCACTAACTTCAACTCAATTTCTAGCCTAACAGCGGGATTTACGAAAGCGTAACCGTGTTCTGCCCCTCCGAGAGAGCTGAACTAGTGGATCTCCTGACTTCAGAAGACAGTCTCCTCGACCTGACGCAACCCTTGTACCTGAACTTTACCCACGAGTCGATCATTAACCGCTTCGAGAGGCGGTACGAAGCGCACGACAAGATAACCGGAGATGTGTACGCTTGCGAGAATCCGCCCACTGAAGCGGATACTGACGGGTAAGGAAGGTGTTAAATCTTTCAGATGGTTAGAAAAAATCTAAGATCAGTTTCTGGATAGATGGAGAATGATTGTTCTTGGTAACTCGTTGGCTGCTTACCTACTTAGTATAATCAAAGTACCTAGGTACTTCATCGTAATAGTGGTCAATTCACACAGCATCATCTAGCCCTAAACTAAGCAGAGCTTGTGATATTATAGACATAGAAAAGACTCTGAACTAATGGTCGTACAAACGTTTGTCCCGTGGTGTCACTTCAACCCGCAACCTTCTCAAACATCCAAACTAAGTTCCCGACATGGGAAAAATGTTTGAGCGATGTGCATAGATCGTATAAACTTGAAAGCTTATTATATAGAATAACTAGCAACCCGCCCCGGCTTCGCACGGGTTTATTATACGTATAAACCTTCCTCTTGAATCACTCTATCTATTAAAAAAAACTATCAGGCATTCGCAAATCCATTGCGTAGTTTTAAAGATTTAACGACATTGTCCGGCTTTGACGTGAGAAAGAGGCCATTAAAAACATACCAAGAACAATTTCTGCATTACCTAGACTGCTCACGGACCGTAGAACGACCTTCCATTAGCGTAGAGGTCCTTACTAACTCAATTATAATACGTCGAACGTTCTGAATTAAACCATCACGTGTAAACACACAGAACAATATTAAATTGCTATGTACGTCAAAGAGCTACGATAACGCACGGCTACGAAACCTCTACGAAAATCTCTACGCGGGGCGTAGCAAACTGATTTTCGTAGGTGTTTTGCGTAGCACTGAGACGCGCCATAGACGTGCCGTAGACACCCCGGCGCGGCGTATACGTTATTTTCCCTCTATTTTTACAGTTTAGTTCTCGATGAAATAAGACAAAGATTACAATTGCATATCGAAGTAACTAGATTGAATGTTTTAGATTGCCATCGGACGTGGAGCTAGTTCGCCTACGACCGGAGCACATGAAGGCCGTATACGACCTGTACCCGGCGAGCGACATCGAATGTCGCGAGGTCTTCGAGAAGCTGGTGGCCGAACTACCAGCTTACGGCATCTTCGTCGAAGGCCAGCTCGCCGCCTGGATGGTGCAGTCCTACTACGGAGCCATGTTCTCCATGCAAACTCGCCCCGAGTTCCGCAGAAAGGGGTATGGCATCTACCTCGCAAGGAGACTCACCAAGGAGGTCGCCGCGCGAGGCTACAAGCCTTTCGTCGTCATTCGTCCAGAAAACGACGCCTCGCGCTCTCTCTACTGCAAACTTGGCTTCGAGCGGAAATTCCGAACGGTCAGAGCCGTCCTCCGCCCTCGCTAATCCAAAACTAATAGCAGATTTTATTTTTTTAAACCTTTTGAAATTAGCTTGCGGTCATTGATCGCTTAGTGAATTGTAGTAGCTTTAAGAAGGGCGGCTAGCGCTCTCGATCTGAAAGTGACACCGCTATTGCAGTTAGCGTTTTTAAATATCTTTAGAGTCTGTTTCCGAGTGCTTTCTTGTTGAAATTCTCAATTTTGATACTTGTTAATCGTTAGCTGATTCACTGCTTCGCGTCAGATTCGAGTGCGTTGGCCGTCGCGGCGTTTGGCGCCATTTTTCTGGTCTGGGTACGGAGTTATAAGACATTCTAAAGCATTCTTTATGTGTTACTTATACTACTATCGATCGATCTCAAACACATTGAGATTAAAAGCCGTAGCGAGATCCAAAAGCAACATATAAACAGTGTTAGGCCAATTCCAAAATCTCTCCGTGCCCAGCCTTTAGTTAGTGGATCTTAACGATTCTAGCGACTGGGAACCCTGTCATGTTAAACCGACGTCAATAAACCCCTCGGTCTTCTTATGAATCTAAAATGTAATTGCGATAGGGTTCCATTCTTTTGAGCGTGTCATTTAGGCGAACGCTTCGTGCCACTTGATACATAGTCTCTTGGTGAATGTTTGGGACCTTATGAAACTGTAAAGGCATTGCCATGAGACCTAAGAAAACCTAATCTATCTTATTAAGCACCTAAATATAGTGCAAAGGGTCCCCATAATACTCATACCTACACTACACCGCATTGCACAATTCGATTTTCATGCACTGAACTGGAAGTAATTTGAACATCTGGAAAGACAAAGATTGTAATTTTGTATTACCTTTTATTGAGTATTTTCTTAATTATATTACTGTAATTTGCTAAACGAAAGCCTAGCCATAGATTTTCTTACAGAGTTCTTTGCCGTTTTTACCTAAGAATATAAAGGTTTGGTCAGACAGGGAAAAGCCACGAATCGAACAATGTTTTATTCGACTCCGATATCTGAGGTATAATCTGATTGTGTGACCAAGCCTTTAAAATTGATAGATTGGTAGGTTCCTAGATGACTATGCCTAGATTTCAGCAAAGTATTTCGTTGAGATTTTTCTCGTACCCAGTTTTGTAACACGATAGATTATTGGAAAATAAAAAATGATTATGAATTTGATACGAAATCGTAGATAGGTAGGTATTTTTAATACGGGAAGTATATTTAGCATCAAATAACGACGTGAATCTATTTTATATGTAACGGACATTGCTTAATTCGTAGAATTTATGTAACTATCTAATTAATTTTTATTATAATTGACTTGGTATATTATGTCTTATTGAGATTCAATGTGTGATATGATATTTTATTGCTTAACTATATGTTTAAAATTCGGCCAAACACTGTCTTCCTTCAAGACAAGTGTTTTATGACATACGATGAACGATGTTAAAACCTTTTTAGCAAGCATGTTAGCTTATGAGAGCGCTCATCACAGCAAACAAAAGAACATTTAAATGGACAATTGATCTTAACACACAAAATCTTGCTCAATTTGATGCTTCCATTAAGTTCATTTGAAACGCCAAATTATTGTTTAAATTTAAATGCATTTTATAATACTGTGTTGTCTGTTTAATTTGTGTCCGTGATAATGATAGAATTAAAAGTGATGTAACTTTACAACATAATTTTGCTCATTTCGATATTTTGAAATTAATCAGGAAATTAATGACTATATTCGAAAACGCCACTTTTCTTACCAGAAAATGAAATGAAGTAATGTGTAGTAAAATGACGTTCTTGAATATGGTTGAACTTTGGGTGAACCAAAAAAACTTAAAGACTGATTGATTTGAAAGTTACCACTCATAAAATCATGCTGAAGCTTTCCTAAAAATGGTACATTGTCAAGTAGTTCAAAATTTCTTCGAATTCCTAATTGTAAGAACGATATTTCTGTAAACATTCCTAAAGTTAGAAGGACTCCGTCCTCGAAAACTTTCGAGATAATAGTAAAAGTGAAATGGCATTGGTACAATACAAACAGGAATGTGAATCTAGTGTCCATTCTGTACCGTTATCTAATCAGTTATCACTACTACCTTGCAAAGGTAGTGAGAAACAATAAAATAAATACGAATAAAGTATAATCATGTTTTCTTTTTACCCATTCTTTGTATCCAGTATCCAACCTGTCTCTTATTATTGAAAAACTATTACTTAAATTTACGCTTTACTCAAACTCAGATATCTAATAGGCAAGTGATTTTTTCACACATTTTCACTGAATACTGTAATAGTACGACATGATCGCTTAAATCCGAGTAACGTTAAACGTTAGCAGTAACGTTAGAGTATTCGGGCGTTACACACAATATCTTTACCTAAGTAAATAAACTAACACACCAATATTATAAATGCGATGAGAGCTTGGATAGATGGATGTTTGTTACCTCTTCACGACAAAACTACTGAACAAATCCGGCTGAAATTTTAAATAGACGTAGTTCTAGGCCTGGAATAAAACATAGGCTACTTTTCATCAATTAAGCTGGTCAATCCGTAAACGCAGATAAATACTAGTATTTTTATTTATTAATTTTTTTTTCTATTTTTATCTGCAATCAGTCTCTTGACTATGAGCAAATTTGGTTTATCAATCTGAATAAGTATCGAAAATTAGATACGAGACACAAAACTTTTTTGTTCAATATAAACTATTTATATTTAGAATTCATTATTATTGTAAGCATAAAAACGAACCTAGTTTGTGTCATACATTGTGAACGTTTGTAGAATGTGGTCACTGGCGCTGATTTTCCTTTGATCTTCCTGATATTTCATTACAAGGTTTCCTTATCGCAATCAAAGCATGTACAATGGCTTTTCTTCAATATGTACTTTCATGTGTGTTGATAAATTATTTTTTTTACTAAATAATTTATTACATCGATTACAAGCATATGGCTTTTCTCCTGTATGAATCCTCGTATGTTGTACCAAGTGATCTTTATTTCTGAACTTCTTCTCACATCTATCACAGGGAAATGGCTTTTCACCAGTGTGAATTCTCATGTGCCTCACTAAATTAGGTTTTTTACTGAATTGTTTATCACAGCTTGTGCAAGGAAAGGGTTTTTCTCCAGTGTGAATTCTCATGTGCTCCTCCCTATTCTGTTTATGACTAAACTGTTTTTGACATATGCTGCAAGCAAAGGGCTTTTCTCCAGTGTGAATTCTTCTGTGGGCCACCAAATGAGCTTTCTGGCTGAATCGTTTATCGCATAATGTGCAAACAAATGGCTTTTCTCCAGTGTGGATTCTCAGATGCTCCACCAAAACATGTCTAAGACTAAATTGCTTAGCACAGATATGGCAGACAAATGATTTTTCCTGCTTTTCACCATTGTGAGCTTTTAAGTGTGCTATTAAATAAGATTTATGACTAAATTGTTTATCACACTTATTACAGGCATATGGCCTTTCTCCACTGTGTAGACTCATGTGTCGTAACAAATTACACTTTTCACTGAATTGTTTGTTGCACTGATCACAGACAAATGGCTTTTCTCCAGTGTGAACCCTCATATGTGAAAGCATATGAGGTCTTTGGCTGAATTGTTTATGGCATGTGTCACATGTGTATGGCTTTTCTCCACTGTGAATTCTCATGTGTATTAACATGTTGGCTTTTTGGGCAAATTTTTTGTCACATGTTTTGCATTTGAAAGACTTATCTCCTGAATGGGACAGCATTATGTGTGTGGCCAATTCACTTTTATTCTTAAATACCATGCTACAGGTGTTACAATTAAAGTCATTTGACTCAAAGTCATTTTGCTCAATGTTTTCTAAAGAGTCTTCCTCATCTTTGAAGAATACCTCTTCTTTATGGCATTCAATTGGCTCATCTTTTATTTCTAGTCTCTGAGAGCTTCCACATGTTGAAAATACTGGTTTTACATCTTTCACGAAGTTCTCATTCATCAACTCAATGTGTTTAGTTTCTAAATCCAGTTCTGTGATTACCTCACTTGTTGCCTGAAAAGATTTTTTCATATATTTTAAGAGAACTTTAACAATAGACAATTTCATGAAAAATATTGATGAATAAGCCTACATTACAAAAAAAACATAAATTCTCTTTTCATTGTCCAGTTTGAGAAATTATCTGTGCATCATGCATAATAGGAATATCACAAAATATAAGTTCTTTAAGTAAAAAGAGTTTTTCTCTTTTCAAGCTCAGGAAGAAGATAAGCCTGTGCAATATTAGAATTAATAGTAAAAAAAATATAGAGTATTTGATTATTGATACTATCCAAACAGCACCGTCTAAGCAGAACTTGTGTTATGGGTAAATGACCAATATACATAATACAATATGTTACATAGATAGATATTTTTTATTATACATCAAAAACAATCAAATATGTGCAGATTGTATATACATTTTTACATACATTTTGTACAACGGAGGGAATTAAACCCGCAACCTCCTGTCGCAGGACAATCGCCCGCTGCACCACATTGGTCATCAAAAAATGCTAATTACCTGACGCCCTCCATAAAATAGATCCTGAAGTATTTTCTCAGATCTGCAAGCCATATCACCAAAGCTCTGGCATTTCTGCAGTTTCCTGTGACAATTGCAGCATATCCTTTTAGGCTTTCCATCATCGGAATTAAACTGAAACAAACAAGTAAATATGTGACATTTCAAAATCTGAAGATTTCAAAAGCATTTCAGTTTTATTAAATTCTTTTGAAATCCTTATCCTCTCCTTTCTGCTATTACCTACAGGGGGTTTATTTACTGAGTGATTTGACATGTTAATTTTAAGATTAACAAAATTGCAAAGTTCTCCCATTTTTAATATGTGTGTGCAGAACACTTTTTGTTGACTAATACTGTTTATGAAATATTCATAAAGTTGCTCAAATACATACCTTCGATTGAGTGAGTTTTTCATACATTGCAAGGAGCTCTTCATTTTCAATAGAATAAAGATTCACTTGCCCCGATAGGCACACTCTGCACACTGGAGCCATTTATTATAAACTTAGTTCAAATTTCTTGAAGTAATAATCAGCAATCTCGTTAGAAAAGCTGTGCTACTTGTGCTAGAGTGCGGAATATTTTCAAGATTGAGTAAACAAAATGAGCAACGTAGTAAACAATAAATAAATATATAAATAACAATAACGAGAATTAGATAATTTGTGCAGAAGCACAATCGCCGAGCTTATAGCAAAATCACAAAAAAAAACTCCTGCCTGTCTGAGATTTTTACTAAAACCATAATCATAAGCTAAAACTCTTTTATATTTTAAGTTTAGGTAAATAGACAAAAATCTTTGAAAAACATAGTTGAATTTATGCATTCGCAGAATCTCTAGTTCTGTAATTAGTTCTTCTTGGTTATGGCGGCTCTGCGTCAGGCAGGATTGACGCAATTTTGCCAGTGTCGAGTTTTTTTTTTGAGTAAAAAAGGATTTTGTCTCAATTAAATTCATTAAACAAAAACTATACTATAGTATAACAATAAAACTAACTGAAAAAAATACAAAAAGAATATCTACAGAGTAGGAGTAGCACTAAGATCAAGTATAGTAATACAATACTTGATCTTAGGAGTAGCATGAGTGATGATGTATCAACTTCTTGTTGTGTGCCGCCTCTTGCTTTTCGAAATGACGACGACGACGACGCCACGACGCGACGACGACACGAGACAGTACTCACTCAGAGCGCGACTACGCGATGACGACACAGATCCACGGATCGTACTCGCTATTTTTATTCTGTGCTCGATCGAGAAGGAGCCGTCATTTTTCGTGTCAAATCAAATGTCAAAAAAACAAACAACAAAACAAACATGGCGTGTATTTTTGCAATTATTTCACTGATTAAGAGTTAATTCAACGTTAAAATGGCGAGTCTCATGGATAAAATTGAATTATTGATAAAAAAAGAAAAAACTTCTCCAGAGCGCAAGAAGAGCGAGCCAGTAAAATCATCTAATGAAATCCTATCCGAGCTATTTGGAGCATTCAATGCGGCTCCTCCTACAATTGAAGAAATTACTCAGAAGAAGCCAAAGAAAGAGAAAAAGTCAAAGAAACACAAAAAGGAAAAGAAGAAGCGTAGCCGCAGTAGCAGCAGTGATGACTCTGATGAATCAGACCACTCGCATAAACGTAAGAAGAGAAAAAAAAGTAAGTCTAAAAAGCACAGTCGGGAAAGTCGTTCCCCATCCAGTCACTACTCAAAATCACCCAAAGTAAAAATTGATCCTGTCCTGCTTCTCAATTATAAACCAGATATAAAATCAGAGAAATCAGATGACTATAAAGTCAAACAAGAATGGGTCAAATCAGAGCCTAAAGAGGAGCCCAAGCGTCGAGTATCAATTAAAACTGAAGACAATATACCTGATATTGATGCCAGTCTTATTCCTATGCCGGACTCCCCGAGAGACCTGGACTCAAGTGATCTAAGATTAAAATTGGATGGTAAAAAAGCAGAGGATGATAGAAATAAAGGAAAAATCCAAATAAAGAATTTGAAATTCAGTACAGTGTTTGAAGAGACTGTAAAGCAGGCTGAAGAACAGGCCAGGAAAAAGGCAGAGAAGTATGAAGAGGGAGAGTATACTGACTCTTCCAATGAGTCTGTAAAAGAAGTTGTATCAAACTCACAGTTTCCTAAGTCGGCAGATCCTGGTGGAATTTTGAAAAAAGCAGCTGAGGACACTAAAGTGTAAGTTTTATGCAAATTATAAAAGCACTTCTGTCAGTACATGTTGAGGACTTAAATTGCTTTATTTATACAAATTTTAGGTAGAATAAAATCATATTTTTATCTGGAAATTCATGGAAGTTCTTTGAACCTTTTCAGAACTGAAGATAAATCTCACAGAAAAAGCAGCAGTAGTAGCAAAAGAGAGAGCTCATCACACAAATCTTCTAGAAAGGACAAGGAACGAACACCTAAAAGGTAAATTCAACACGCCTATCCTTTTTAAGGAAGGAATTTTTTTTTTGGAAACCCAAAGGGTGCCAACCTGATACTTACCTTAATATTAAGCATGAATCATGTTGATTCTGAAAAAATGCCCCTGTTTGGGGAGACATGGCATAATCTGAGATATTTGTAGATATAGATATTTATAGATTGATGTGGGTTTTTTTATAAGATGAGTAATTCAAGAGGAAGGTTTATACATATTATAAAACCGTGCGAAGCCGGGGCGGGTCGCTAGTTATAAATATAATAATATATAGGTATAGCGATATATTGAATTCAGTATCGAAAAACTAAAAAATATGGCCAAGTGCGAGTCAGACTCGCGCACAAAGGGTTCCATATCTATAAAAACACCAAAAAAACATGTTGTATAGGAGCCTACTTAAATATTTATTTTATTCTGTTTGATAGTATTTCTTGTAAAACTGTCGTAGTATCATGGTTCATGAGATATATTCAGTCTAGTGACAGACAGATGGACAACAGAGTCTTAGTAATAACGTCCCTTTTAGAAATCAATAACTTTATTGTATTGTATTACCTTGAGTATGGAACCCTAAAAATATCTATTTAATATGTCATCAACATCATCAGCATAATATATTAGTTCACTGCTGGACATAGGCCTTCCCTAAAAAGCGCCATAGCACCCTGTCTTCAGCTTGCCGTATCTAGCATCTGCCAGTAGTCATTCGCAGATCCCACCAAGTCGCGATCGCCACCGGTTCTTCGCGAGATATATGGCTGACCCACTGCAGCTTGCTAATTCTTTGAGCTTTGTCGATAATTTTTGTTCTCTATTGGATGTATTCATTACGAATCCTATCCTTTAGAGAAACTCCGAGCTCTTTCCATAGCTCGCTGAGCGACTTTGAACTGGTGGACCAGCCCTACCGTGAGTGTCCACGTCTCCAAGTCCAAGCTCTGTAGGTCATTACGGGTAGGACGCACTGATTGAAAACTTTCGTTTTTAAACATTGCGGTATGGATGACAGATGAATATGTTATCAGTAAGAATCCTACTAATATTATAAACGCGAAAGTTTGTTAGTATGGATGGATGGATGGATGTTTGTTAGTCTTTCACGCAAAAATTACTGAACGGATATGGATGAAATTTGGCAGACATAGATTGTAGTCTGGAATAACACAGGCTATATTTATCCCGGAATTCCCACGGGAACTGGAATTAATTACGCGTGAAACCGCGAGGCGCAGCTAGTATTTTATACTTAGGCCGCCTATTAAGTTTATCATTTAGATTTTCTCTTTTAAGTTTTAATTAAGTATTTCCTAAATTTAAGCTATGCAATAAAAGTATTATCTATCTATCTACTACCCATAACAGAATCTCTGTTTTGTCTGTCCAGCTAGAAACTGTTTGAGCAGTCCAGTGTATTTTGTTTATAGATCAAGCAGTCGTTCCCGCCGCTCTAGATCGCGCTCCGCGTCCCGCCGGCGCGGCAGGCACCGCTCCTCCTCCCGGCCCCCGCACCGCACCTCCTCGAGGACCCGCCGCCGGTCCCGCTCGCGCTCGCGCGTCTACCCGCCGCGGCATCACTCGCCGCTGCCTAGGTACCGAGGAGGCGCTAGGCGACCAAGGTTCGTTTACCTCCCCCCGGCCTCCGCACCGCACCTCCTCGAGGACCCGCCGCCGGTCCCGCTCGCGCTCGCGCGTCTACCCGCCGCGGCATCACTCGCCGCTGCCTAGGTACCGAGGAGGCGCTAGGCGACCAAGGTTCGTTTACCTCCCCCCGTCCCCCGCACCGCACCTCCTCGAGGACCCGCCGCCGGTCCCGCTCGCGCGTCTACCCGCCGCGGCATCACTCGCCGCTGCCTAGGTACCGAGGAGGCGCTAGGCGACCAAGGTTCGTTTACCTCCCCCCGTCCCCCGCACCGCACCTCCTCGAGGACCCGCCGCCGGTCCCGCTCGCGCTCGCGCGTCTACCCGCCGCGGCATCACTCGCCGCTGCCTAGGTACCGAGGAGGCGCTAGGCGACCAAGGTTCGTTTACCTCCCCCCGTCCCCCGCACCGCACCTCCTCGAGGACCCGCCGCCGGTCCCGCTCGCGCTCGCGCGTCTACCCGCCGCGGCATCACTCGCCGCTGCCTAGGTACCGAGGAGGCGCTAGGCGACCAAGGTTCGTTCACCTCCCCCCGGCCCCCGCACCGCACCTCCTCGAGGACCCGCCGCCGGTCCCGCTCGCGCTCGCGCGTCTACCCGCCGCGGCATCACTCTCCGCTGCCTAGGTACCGAGGAGGCGCTAGGCGACCAAGGTTCGTTTACATCCTCCCGTCCCCCGCACCGCACCTGCTCGAGTTTTTTTTTATCATATTTATTGTACGAACCTTTATAATTAATACATGGCGGTCCTATAATGTAAACACACAACACACACAAAAAAGAAACTAATCATTAACTTACAGCTAAAAAAAAACAAATTAAGTAAAAGAAAATTAAATTAAATATTTACAAAAATATTTACTTATCACTCGAAATGACTCACCGCTGTGAACAACTGTTTCGCTGCATCGGATGTCGATTCTGCTAAAATTTTGTTAAATACTCCCACATCATATTGATTTAGACTCAGGGAGGTAAGTAAAGTTTGTCTTTCATGTTAAAAACGTGAACATTCTATTAATAAGTGGTATACATCCTCCACAACTCCACAAGTGTCACCTTTTTTAATTAAGAAGGCAAATTTTTTCAAAGGCATGTGACCTGTTCTTAGCCTATGTGCTGTTACAATAAGTCTGCGCGATAGATTTGTATAACTAAACCACGGTACGTGAGGAGGCTCACACTGAATGCATTTGTACCAGATGCCCCTTTCTACTGATCTCTGGTCAAAATATTCTTAGATTTCCAATTACTGTAGCATTTAAATCTATATTTTGGTAGTATTGCCGAATAGTTTGGAAAAATTGTGTATTCAATTCCCTCCGTAATCGATTTTTTTTCTAATGTGTCAGCCTCCTCATTACCTTTCAAACCAATGTGTGAAGGAAACCATTGAATTTTAATGACCAATATTTCAAGATTCCTACGCATAACAGTTCCGCTCTGCTAAAACGCACGCATTGAATGTTCCTGTCTATTCACAGTCGGTCACCCTCTGGAGTGAAACTAGCAGACAGCGAGAAGAAGCGTCTTCTAGAAGTAGCCAGGAGGAATGCCATCAACATGCTCAAGAACGGAGAGGTGCCCGGCGGCGCGGCGGCACTTCCTCCGCACACTAGGAACCAAGTTATGGCGGCTATACAATCTGGAGGTACTATACAGTTACTCTTTATTCATCACTAGCGACCCGCCCCGGCTTCGCACGGTTTTATTATACGTATTAACCTTCCGCTTGAATCACTCTATCTATCAAAAAAACCGCATCAAAATCCGTTGTGTAGTTTTAAAGATTTAAGCGTACAAAGGGACATCTATACTTATAATAAAACTGTAACAGGTCCAATTCTGTACATTGAAGATATTTTGAAATTTTTTTTTGTAGGGCTTTCTATTATCGATACTCAAGCCAAAACTGTATTTTTTTTCATTCATGTCTGTCTGTCTGTCTGTCTGTCTGTCTGTCTGTCTGTCTGTCTGTCTGTATCGTAAACGCGCATCACGCCGAAACTACTTGATGGATTTAAATGAAACTCGGCATGATTATAGGTCATACTACGAGGAAGGACATAGGATACTTTTTATCCCGGAATTCAGTAAGGTTCCCATGGGCGAGGGTAAGAAAGTAAAATTACTTTACCGCGCATCACGCCGAAACTGCTGAATGAATTGGAATGAAACTCGGGACGATTTGAGTTCATAGTACAAGGAAGGACATGGGATACTTTTTATCCCGGAATTCGGTAAGGTTCCCCTGGGAGAGAGGGTGAAAGAAAAATTCTTTAACCACGCATCACGACGGAAGTGAATGAATTCGAATGGAACTCGGGACGATTGGACATGGGATACATTTTATCCCGGAATTCAGTTTGGTTCCCCTGGGCTATACGGGTTTTCAAAATTCTCACAGCATCAGAACGACGCGCGCGTCGTTCAGATGCTGTGAGAAATTTTTGAAAACCCGTATAGCCCAGGGGAACCAAACTGAATTGAACTGATAAACGCGAAAGTTTGTAAGTATGAATGGATAGATGGATGGATAGATTGATAGATGGATGGATGTTTGTTACTCTTTCACGCAAAAACTGCTGAACGGATCTGGATGAAATTTGGCACAGAGATAGATTATAAGCTGGAATAACACATAGGCTTTATTTTATCCCGAAAGTCCCACGGAAAAGGGAATTACGCAAGTAAAATCGCGAGTACTCGAAATACTAATCATGCGCAGACGAAGTCGCGGGCACCAGCTAGTAGGGAAATAAGGACAGAGAAAGCGACTTTGTTATATACTATGTAGTGATATTCAGCTTATTTTAGTCCACGGCTGGACATAGGCCTCCCCTAATGAGCGCCATAACGCCCTGTGTTCAGCGCGCGCATCCTACTTAATATTATAAACGTGAAAGTTAGTAAGTATGGATGGATGGATGTTTGTTACTCTTTCACGCAAAAACTACTGAACGTATATAGATGATATTTGGCACAGAGATAGAATATAGTCTGGAATAACACAGGCTATATTTTATCACGGAATTCCCACGAGAATGGGAATTACGCGGGTGAAACCCCGAGGCGCTGCTAGTATATAATATTAGTGCAATAATACAATTTCTTTTCCAAAGGCAAATGGATAAAATCCACTTTGATATTTCGCAGGTAAATCAGTGGATGAGCTTACAGACTTCTGCAAGCATTTATCAAAGAAAGAGGCACTCGGAGAACTTTCCTCTGTGTGTTCCGAGGACGAAGATATGAGCGAGAACGAAGACACCATGGCATTCCACCACCCCTTCCTTGTCAAGGAAAAGGCACCTATTATTATGAACATAAGAGTGAGTTTGCTGATGTCTAAATTTAGTGTTTACTTTTTTATTCATTTTACAAAAAGCACCCCAATAGTTAAACTAACTTAAATGGACATGGATCAATTGAGCTACCTTTAGACCTGTTTGCAACCGTCTGTAGTTAGCTCAATGGTTTCAATTGTATATACTAGTTGTATTTTTTTCTATTCCTTGATAGTAATTTTCTTGTTAATAAAGTAACTTATTACTTAAATTAATTTCTAAACTTAATTACGCTTAGGTACTTACTAAAATCATTTTTTTTTAACTTGTCTGATAATGGGTATGAAAGAATACTGTTACAAACACCAGTGTTCACATTATTACAAAGAGGATTTGTGAACTACATGGATCATTTATTTATTCAAAAACCTTTACACTTTAAACAGTTTGTTCGTAACTAAGTTTTATTCTATAAAAGGTCAGTCTGCCAGTTCTTTTAAACTGACAGATTTATTTCTTCATGCGAATTCTTCCAAACCACCAAAGATTAACAGAGAGGAGCATAAGATACTTAATGAACTATGGATTGGTTTGATGTATCAAAGATAATAAATGTTTCTTTACGTAGGTGATTTGTGTGGTAATATAGGGTATTTTTACAAAAAAATATCCTACAGTCTCGATTGCCACATGTCCTGTAGGTATATATGTGTAAAACTTATCACGCAAGCGAATTTCGGTATGCTTGTTGCGACTTCAAACAAAAAATCCAATATGGCGGCTTACAACTCGCCATATTATGGGATTTTTGTCCAAATTGTTATTTTAGTTTTATAACTCCGGCCCCGGTATAAAACTAATCATGATCTCCGCTCCGTTCCGCTCGCTTATCTAAACACGAAATTGTTATTATATTTGCAGGGAGGAGCACCACTGCCCGTCAAAAGTACAGCTTTAGTAGCGAATAAGGACGAGCTAAGACTTCAGTTCCCCGTCTCGTCGGGCTGTCAGCACAGAGAGAAGGCTTCTGAATGGGTGCCGGTCGAACCTAAGAAGGATTTGGTAAGTCTACGTTATCTCATACTTTTAAAAATAGAACTGAAGTAGGGCCTATTTATAGTTCACATTTGACATCTGTCAGTCTCAACTTCATAGTGTGGTGACCTATTTCAAAACATCATCGATTATGAGATTTACTGTCTCGATTATCGATGTTTTCAAATTTCAGCCCGATTGTTACGTAGTTTTTGCGTGAAACAGGAACAAACATGCATACAGCTACATCCATACAAACTTTTTGCGTGTAATAGAAACAAACATCCATCCATCATCACCTCATATTAGTCCACTGCTGGACATAGGCCTCCCCTAATGAGCGCCATAGCGCCCTGTCTTCAGCTTGCCGCATCCAGCATCTGCCAGCAGTCTTTCGCAGATCGTCATCCCACCTTGCCAAGTCGCGGTCACCACATCCATCCATTCATACAAACTTTCGCGTATATGATATTACTAAGGATTACCTGTCCTTGTTTGTGAAGTAAATAACTTTGAAATTACCTCTTTACAGCCTGTCGCAAAACTGAATTCTAAAGCAGCGCCGCTACCGGTGCCGGCGCCTAAAGCCATCGAGCCGGCGACCCCCGCGCTCGAACCGCCGCCCGCTCTCGCGGCCGTTTCCGCAATCACGGGACGGTAAGAACATCATCATCATCAACCTATATTAGTCCACTGCTGGACATAAGCCCCTAATGAGCGCCACAGGTCCTTCTCTTCAGCTTGCCGCGTCCAGCATCTGCCAGCAGTCTTTCGCAGATTGTTATCGGTAAAGCTAGGCATACACTAGGAAACATTTTGTCCCGCAACATGACACGCAACACTAAATTCACGTGACGCTGCAACGTTGCATATTGTCCCGCAACATTGCACGTGACGCGGGGCATGTTGCTTGCTCCCGCCTCACACATTCAATATTTCGCAACATTCACTTCGGCATGTTCTACGTAGATGTTGAGCAACATGTTGCTCTATTTGCCCCCAAGTGTATCCCTGGCTTAATTCATACATCTTAATAATAAAACCAAGTGCGAGTTGGACTCTGAGGGTTCCGTATCTATAAAAAACGGCAAAAAATGTCTGTTGTTTGGAAGCCCTCCTTGAATATTTATTCTATTATATTTTTTAGTATTTGTTGTTAGAGCGACAACAGAAAAACATTTTCAGTAATCAATAACTTTATTTCTTTAGGCTTACCAGATAAGTACTTAGGCAAGTCAAATTTTAAACTATAGGTACCTAATTATAAAATAAAAAAAAATAATTAAAGTGTTAATTAATAGTCTGTGAAAATTTCAACTGTCTATTAGTAACTATCATGGTTCATAAATACAGCCTGGTGATAGACTTTTAAATAAATCAGTTATCTAGTCCCCATACCACAGCTTTGAGTAGCTTACTTTAAGGCTAGATCGTGCTGTGTGGATTGTGCAGCATTATTTATTTTATTTATTATAATCATAGTCTTATTTGTTGTACAGGCCTGCGCCCTTGGCTTTGCCCCCACCTCCTCCAGAGCCGGTCGTGGAGCCTCCATACATGAAAGGATTCTCCAGCGGTTCTCGTAAGTAAAGAAGAAATTAATAAATAAAAGATTTATGGTCTTGGATACCTACTTATTAACAAAGAAAATAACAATCATAACTATTATATACATTTGGAACTGTTGAGCTAACTGCAGACGGTTGCAAACAGTCTAAAGATAGCTCTATTGATCCATGTCAATACCAGTCTGTGCGTCCCCAAGACACTGGCTGCATTACCACGCTGTATGGCAATGCTGATGCGCTGAGCCAGATACTCACCAGCTCTCGGGTCACGCGTCGCATCGACCAGACGCTCAGATTTTACAGATACCTACTTAATAACACAACGAACATCCTGTAAAGATCCCAGGAAGATTATGCGCTTCTGGACGGAGTTAGACTGTCTATGCTAACAAAACAAACGTATATGGACTAAACTGAGTCTAAATGCGGAAACTAGAGTACCTTATTATACTAACAGATAGACAGCGGGAAGCTACTTCAATGCATTCTTTTGTCATTTTTTTAAATATTTTTTAATGCATGTATGTATATTTTGTTAATATAATTTTACTACCGACCCGCCCCGGCTTCGCAAGGTTTTATTATATGTGTAAACATTCCTCTTAAGGACATAGGGACAGAGAAAGCTACTTTGTTTTATACTATGTAGTGATAGAGTCTGATGCTTTGGAATAATAACTGTAAGTCAGTCAACGATGTACGAATAAAAAAAGAAATAAAAAAAATAGTATAAAACAAACTCGCTTCCCGCTGTCTGTCTGTCCCTCCCTATGTATGCCTGTCCCTCCCTATGTATGCTTTTGTCTTTTACTAGCAGCGCCTCGTAATTTCATCCGCGTAGTTCACATTCCCGTGGGAATTCCGGAATAAAATATAGCATAGGTGTTAACTATATTCTATCTCTGTGCCAAATTTCATCCATCTCCGTTCAGTAGTTTTTGCGTGAAAGAGTAATAAACATCTATCCATCCATACTTACAAACTATCGCGTTTATAATATTAGTAGGATATGATTTTGATGCGGCTTTTTTAATAGAAAGAATGAAAGCAGAGGGTTTATAAGTATAAGACACCGTGTGAAGTCTGTGAAGCTAGTTGTTTTGTACTATGTAGTGATTTTTGTCTACGGTTGCCTTCTATATAGTGATGTTTGTCTACAGATTTGTCTATGGTTGCCTACTATATAGTGATGTTTGTCTACAGATTTGTCTACGGTTGCATACTATATACAGGGTGTTAGTGTAAACAGCGTTATCCTTGAAACCAGAGGTTCAGCATCATGAGTAGAGTCCAAAACCGATGAAAAATAATTATTCTATTTTTAATTTATTTTTGAAACAAAAATATTCGATACACCTTCTAAGTGGTAAAACTACAACACGAGTACATTGGCGGGGCCGCGCAGGTGTCGACCTGTTTTGATCAAACGAGCCGCCATGCTAGTGTTCATTGCCGCGCCCCGCACGCACCTCACCGCGCCGCACGCGCCACCACCCGCCTGCTCGCGCAGGCGCCGTCCCACCCATCGCTCCTCCCTCAGTGACAGACCGCCACGCTTACGGAGAGCACGTCGTCGCGTCGTTGACACAGATTTTCGCGCGTCAATTGTTTTAAGTACGAACGAGTGACGAAGTCTTACAAAAATGTAAATAAAAGTGGATTGAAATGGTGCGGCCCTATGCCATCGCTCTGGTGAACTTGGCTCGTACGATGTACGCAGAGCTCAGCTGTTTCCATCCCAGGATAACGTGTGCTAAGCTAGGAAACTATCCCAAAGACACAAAGGCTACGTACGTACGTACATATGGCCAGTTCACCATGCCCAGTCATGCAAAATGCAAGTGTTCATAAGGTGTTTAATAAGCTGACAAATTAGGTACTAATTTGTGTTTTCTCGAGTGTGTAATAATACCTAATCTACGAATGAGAAAACGTGCGGAGGTTGCGTGATGGTGAAGTGTTATTTTGGTAAGTCAATTTCATTCACTGTACAAAGAACTGAAATTTAGATTGAATAGTAGATAAAATTGATTGATGATAAACTTTAACCCTAGATTCAATAACATTCGTCTCACAGACCGCGCAAAACGTAAAAATGATTCAAAGTTGTAAATCGAATCAGATACACCTTTTAAGCACCTTCATAAGTCATACAACCAAATACATCGCAAGTGTATTTTACTCGCAATGACGTTTCATTCGTCTGAGGGACGAACATTTATGAATAGAATAAGAACTGGCCTAGGGTTAAGTACGACAAAAATACCTGCCTACCAAGGTACTTTGGTCTATTGAATTTTTTGATTATTCTGTGAATTTAGACTTGTTTTAAAACAGTTTATCTTGCCTAGAAACAAACCTGGAAACTTGCCTGGTTCTAGGGTGACCATAATATCGCGTACAATATCTATGACATAAAATATCAAAATACTGCGAAACTAAAACAGGCATTAACCTTATCTCATAGGTTTTGGACTCTACTCATGATACTGAACCTCTGGTTTCAAGGATAACGCTGTTCACACTAACACCCTGTAGTGATTTTTGTCTACAGATTTGTCTACGGTTGCCGCGGCACCAGCCTTACCCGCTCCCGGACCACAAGCCTACCCTCCTGGGATTGTTCCACCTAAAATTGTAAGTGTTATTTGTATCATCATCAACCTATATTAGTCCACTGCTGGACATAGGCCTCCCTTAATGAGTGTCATAGCGCCTTGTCTTCAGCTTGTTATTGGCATTACACACATTAAAGTTGTTTCATACAAAGTAAAATCTGAAGTAGTAGAATAAAAGTTGCCTCGGGGATTCCATAATAATTGATTCCTGAACGGATTTCTAAATAAGCATTTAAATTCAAAAACCGTAGGGCCGGTCCATCAGTTCAAAGTCGCTCAACGAGCTATGGAAAGAGCTATACTCGGAGTTTCTCCGAAGGAATGAATACATCCGACAAAGGACCAAAGTTATCGACATAGCTCAAAGAATTAGCAAGCTGAAGCGGCAGTGGGCCGGCCATATCTCGCGAAGAACTGAAAACCGTTGGGGTAAACGTGTTCTTGAGTGGAGATTGCGACTTTGCAAACAAAGTGTAAGACGCCCTCCGGCCAGGTGGGATGACGATCTGCGAAAGACTGCAGACACATGCTTGCATCTGCTAGATGCGACAAGCAAAAACAGTGCTCTATGGCGCGCATTTGAAGTGACCTATGTCCAGCTGTGGACTAATATAATTCGGCGATGATTCCGTATATGAGTTAGAAATTAGTGTCTGCTTGTTGAATGGGTGGAAGACTCAAATTTGTTTAATTATTCATTTTGATGATGTAGTCTTTAACACGCATATCGTTAAATAAATTAAAAATTAATGCTACCATCATATTGTCACTCTAGTCACAAAACAGCTTAAAGCTAAACTAAAAGTATATTACAATAGGTTATGTTCCTTCGCAGGATATTGCATCGATCGTGAGCCAGAAATTACAGATGATTCGAAGAGAGCAAGAGCAGAAAGAATCACCTTCAAAAGGCGTAAGTTCAGTATAAATACACTATCTTAAAAAAAAGGGAAGAAAAAGGGCCATATAAACGAATTTTCTTTCTTCGTTTCTTAGAAAAAGGTTCTCTCTATGACTATTTTTTTGTGTTTAACATCATAACTTTATTAAACGCGAATTGAATCTTCATTTTTATTTAAGAGCTGGTGCTTTGTGGTCCCTTGTGTGGATTGTTCAGCATTATTTAATTACTAGCACCTGCCCGCGGCTTCGCATGCGTTTTTCTATGGAAACGTTCAAGACTTTCAAGGCAATTACTATCCCCATCAACCGCATCAAAATCCGTTGTGTAGTTTTAAAGATCCAAGCGTAGTACATAGGGACAGATAGACAGCCGAAAGCGACTTTGTTTTATACTATGTAGTGTACTAGCGACCCGCCCCGGCTTCGCACGGTTTTATTATACCTATAAACCTTCCTCTTGAATCACTCTATCTATCAAAAAAAACCGCATCAAAATCCGTTGCGTAGTTTTAAAGATTTAAGCGTTCAAAGGGACATAGGGACAGAGAAAGCGACTTTGTTTTATACCATGTAGTGTATACGTTATACGTTTTATAGACCGGCTAAAGTCAGAGAATGTTGTGATTTCTTGTTGTGTATTATTTTTTAGTTTTTTTTAATACCAATGTTTTTTTTTTCAGTTTGGCTGGTCTAAGGATAGACATCTGGGACAATTCACCGGATCGACCGGTGCCCAAATACTGACACCAAGGGAACTTGCGAGCGGTACCCAAGCTTGGGCTAAGAAGGTATTCTGCACCTACTGCCTTCGATCCCAAGGCTGAGTATGCCTTGTCACACGCTATTTGGAGTGACACACACGTTTTCGTTCTTTTATAATCACTTTTATTTATTTTCCTATGCTTTTTGATTTTAATATTTTATTAAATCAGTTCACTTTGATCTAGCTACATCCAGTTTATTCGCTAGGCTATGCAATTGTGGTTCAAATTATAATGGTTATGGGAGGCAGTAAGACAGTATTCAATGCTAAACCATTTATTTTATAAGGCACAGATCTTTTTATTCCTACATGTTTTGCTTTCAAAGTGATTATTGAAGAATGAAACGGGAAATAAATATGCATTAAAGTATTGAACGAAATCTAAGAAAGCTGTCGTGATTTGTACTTCCGAAATTAAATTGCTTTTTAAAGCACATAACACTACTTCACCAGTTATTTTATTAAGCTTTGACAATAATCTTCAATCAAGGAATAATTTTCGACTTGGTGCCCCGACTTTTGTATCTCGCTTCCAAAAAAAACCCAATCTTCTGAAAAACACTAGATTTAATAGGCTAACTACGTACCCTAGAAAATATGCTTTATTTCGAACGAAATATTTAGCGATTTTTAGAAACTAGAAATTTAGGCACCCCTTTGCCAAAATTCTAAATGTCGTCGTTTTCTTACTTACCACCAATGAGGGGTCTTGTCTATCTGGACAGTAGCAAATTTTTACTCTGAGCACTCTCATGGCACAATCAAAAACGAACTCTAACCTTACCAGAACAAAGTACAAATACAAACAGCAGGTTTTGTTCAATAGTTTAAAATGCCTTCGCAATGTTTTTTCCAGCGATCTTCAATGGCGGTCGGCGGCGCGCGGTCAGAACTCATAATGCATCTGTATTACGCTTTCTGACCATATCTTGTTCGGATGGTTGCAATGACATTTCGTTTTCGTGCTAAAATTGATCTAACAATTCATTCCTGAACAGAACCTTATTCCGACTCCTTTGATTTCTATAAAGTAGTACCGAAACCGATTTCTATAAAATAGTTACGAAACCTATTCAGTTTGAACCTTGAAAATACCTATACGATGGATACGCCTAAAAATAATAATTTATGGCAGAGAGTACTCAAATTTGAGTTTCATGATTTAATTGAAATAATATTTATTTGAATTTTTCAAAGTCTAAAATTTGCGTTTGCAGTCCTTCATAAAAGTAAATCAAGACTATATTGTATAATTACGAAAGCATAACTAGGTATATTTACTAACTACAGACAGATGCCATCAAACTCCAATTCCACAAATTTTAATCCAGTGTCAGAAATGTATAGAATACCAACAGAGTAAGATTCAGATTCTTCAAATCCAGAGTGAATTAGTTCCTTCTGGGAAAACGTGCTCCATAATAGGCCACTTTTTCACTTAGTGAGATAGCCAAACGCTTGATCATTTTAAATAAAAAATTGTGAATCGGATATAGTTCATTCATTGGAACATCACAGCAGGAAACAAATGTTACTGAAACCATCGTACAAAACGCTGAATCAGCCTTGTGTGAGGTGGGAACTCATTTAGTTCGCACTTTACATTATTACTGTGGTAAACACGTGATAATTTTAATGCCATTTACGATGGCATGCCGATTATCATAGTCATGCAGACAAATATTCAGTTTTCCCCTTTTCATTTGACTGGCTCATTTATTTCAATATTTTGCTTGCTTTATAATCCTACGTCATTCAAATTATTCTTTTTAAACTACACTGTTTTGTTAACAAATTAGTAAATTTAAAAGTAACAGTGAGTATTGGCAAAGTTATAACTAAAATACTCGGTAAAATTAAAAAGGTAAAATACCACACATATCTTTTACGGTTATGCTGTATTTTTATTTCAAATCCTGTATTATGCATTTATTTTTCTTATATGCATTTTGTTAGATGGCTTTATTTATGTAATATTAGTTGTCAGTCTACAATAGCCTAGTGATTCTTTGAGCAATTGAGCAGATTCTTACAAAATCTGTCTCATCAAAGAAAAGCATGGCTTAAATTGGGGAATTCATGAATATTTGTTACAGTTTTTAAGTGAAACGGCGACATCGGTACTTCGATGATAAAGTCGTCGATAGGGGCTTACCGTTGAAAGAGGTAAGTATGTTAGGAGTGGTGTATAAGAATGTGATAAATACCAAATGACTGGAATTAAGTGTGAATTTAATCGCAGATTTTATATCGAACTTGATTCTTACAGAATTAGGAAATCTTCAGTTACATAACTATTCTTTCAGCCTCATTTTGATGAGTATGGTATTATGTATGCAATTATGAATATTAAGGTTTTAGGTACTATATAATATAAGGCTCTTTGTATACTCTCTCTCTCTCTGAAAAGTAGTCTCTTATTTGCATATAAAAGCTCACTTAGTTTTGATTTTGAGCTTAGAACAGTAAAGCCCTTTCACTTTTCATATCTCGCCATTTTGGTTCAATAATAACTCGTTGCTTCACAAATCACAATCCTTTCTGTTAACTAAAACTTTCTAATTCAAATCCCTGGACAACTTCAAACTAGCCTTTACAAAACTCCTACAGAGAGACCGAATTATGATTCTAATTATTTACTGAAAAGAGAGCAACATCCGTTGCATTCAAATCTTTTAAAATGTAAGCCTTCTATCTTTTAAAGTTTTCTCCACCACCATATTTAAATATCACTTAAACTTACCCTGTTAAGCTTCAGTGAACTAGCACTTTCTCATTTAAATTCTCAAGGATCAAATACCGATAATCTAGTTCAAGCTACATCTTCACCGATAACTACCACTAATATGGGTATATCTGTCTAGGACCAGTTACAACGGGCCGCACCGGTAGCTGGAGGAATGGGAATGCATCTTCTCCAAAAGATGGGTTGGACTCCAGGACGAGGTCTGGGCAAGGAGGGCACGGGGGCCCTACAGCCTTTACTGCTGGAAGTCAAGCTGGATACTAAGGGGTTGCAGGCTAAGGAGGAAGCCCCGCAGAGATATAATAATAAAGGGGTGAGTTTATTTTATCATTACTAATGTTAGAGGTGTGAACGTGAAAGTATGTATGGATTTTATGTACCTGTCTCTGTCAAGTTTTACCTGTATTGTGAAGACTGGTGCCTGATGTAGTTTCAGAGAACCTGTGTCACAAGTCACCATGTCCTCACTACGGTGTAAAAGGGGTATTACACTACACTTATTCAGGGACCTTGACTATCGGGCCCTGAATATCGTCCGGGTCCGGGTTCGTCCCTTAGGGACCCTAAATCTTATAACACCACTCTTAGTTAGGGTTGGGGTCACTGAATAACGTGTAGTGTAATACCCCTTTTAGATTAAGTTAATATAAATATAAGTTATCCGAATAAAGACTTTATGTATCAGACTTTAATATTACATTCTTTCGCAGGGTAAAGGCTTACGAGGCAGGGGTGCGCCCCGAGCGGCCGCCGCGCCCGTCGTCGCGGGGGGCAAGCACCCCGTGTCTCTACTCGGAGAGTACTGCTCCAAGCAGAAGGTGGGCCCGCCCGAGTACACTCTCTGCTTCGAGTGCGGCCCTGATCATAAGAAGAACTTCCTGTTCAAGGTAAATATAGGCAGCATGGCTTTCGCCTGTCCTAGATGGACTAATATATCTAAAAAAAAAACAAAATCTAAGGGGCGGCCATTCCATGTTAAATTTTTGTATTTAGATTATAAGTCTTCATATTAACTACTGTGGATTGGTTGGAATATAGATGTTGGTTCGATATACTGAGTCTATTTATTCACAGAAACAAGGGTACAAGAAATTACATAAACAACAATCTTAAAACCCTTAATTAGAGTATATGTTTTCTGAGTTGCTGGAGTGACTCAAGTGTGACACTATGAGCTTCGCTTAGCCGATGTAATTGCTGAATTAACGAATTTTTTTGTGTTTGCGCCGCATAGTATAAGCTAAACTGTCACTACACAATCTTCCGTGACGTCACCAAACGGCTCTATCGGAAGACCAGCGTTAGTTTGTACGTAAATATACAACCAGCTCATGCTGAGACAGGGACCATTTTGTGTCTCGATCAAAGTGTTATGTTTTATATTGTATTCTTGTTTTTCTTTCTTTTGCCTTCGAGTTACAAATAAAGCTTTCAGGGACCGAATTCCACTAAATAAATCGCGTCACCATTTAAATAGTATCGTGTCAAAATGACAGTGTTAAACTCTTTTTTGCATTCTACTAGCGCAAACTTTTTGATGTTCATTCATAGCAGTGACGATTACCTTTATAGTTCAACCAATTTGACATTCTAATTATGAAAGTCTCTTCAAGCGCAAAAAATAGTAGAATACCAAATGCACAAACGTCATTTTAATGACTGAATGGCACTATTGAGACCTTTGTGAATTTAGTGGGATTCGGACCCAGAAATACAGCCATAACAATATATAGATAGATTTTTATATAAAACATCCAGAACCCCGAAACAATTATCTTTAGATTGTAGAAACATTTGTCTCCAGGCGGGAATCGAACCCGCAACCACCTAAGTCGCCGGAAGACCTTCGCCCGAAGTACTACATCGCATCGGTTGTCTAGATAACTCGTGTGTTTTTTTGCGCCTAAAGTAACTAAAACCATTATTATAATTAGGTATTTATTGTTTTATGTAATTTGATCGTGAAATTCGATAATTGTGGAACTATATATCGATTTGAAGACTTTTTTACTATTATCTAACTAAAGAATGATCTCATATATACCTACATTTATTCATGGAGATTCGTACTAGTCCCGCTAATTAAAAAAAACATAAATAAATAAATAACTCCGGACAGTCCACACATCATCATCTAGCCACAAGCTAAGCAGAGCTCTTATATTAGGTAAATAGCTATTATACTAGCTATTCTGCATATTAAGGAATATCACGATGGTTTTAGTTTTAAAAACAGTTACAAATATATTTGCATCAAAATAAATCTTTATTTCTTTTTTAGGTTAAAGTGGGTGGCACAGATTACCAGCCAGCGGTAGCGAGCCAAAACAAGAAGCAAGCCAAATTAGATGCAGCTCAACTCGCATTACAGAAATTGGGCATTATTCCAGAGTAGTGAATAAAGCTAGAACCAACTTATGGCAATACTAGTTTCTAAAGGATTCAATGTTAGAGAATTAACGCTTCAGGGGTAGAAAAGAAACCACAACCAGTCCATTATTTACGGGATTGCGTTGGGAATTTCGTTGCTGAATCAACCACCTGACCAGAGTATTTGGGGACCCAACTCAAGGTCATTTTCTCCACCATAAGTGGTGAAATGTTCCCCTTTATCATTTGTAGAAAGGAATGCCCTACAAGCTTCATTTTCCCGGCCAACTACAACCCGACTCACTTCAAGACCGGAGTGAATGACTTGATTTTCGATATACATCTTCGGCCACATCGTCGCTTATCATCCGATGAGATTGTGTTCAAACGAACGTCTATTATTTATACTTACTAGCCACCCGCCCCGGCTTCGCACGGTTTATTATACGTATAAACCTTCCTCTTGAATCACTCTATCTATTTCAAAAAACCGCATCAAAATCCGTTGCGTAGTTTTAAAGATTTAAGCATGCAAAGGGACATAGGTATAAAGGGACATAGGGACAGAGAAAGCGACTTTGTTTTATACTATGTAGTGATCCAATCATAGTCAAAGACTACGGGATTATGAAACTACCCTCTGGCGATAAAAGCGAAACGAATATTAAAGGAGTTCTATGTCTAGCTGTGAACTTGTAAGGCCGATTATGATTATCATGACTAGTTTTTGGTTGCGTATGGCAAAAGTGCGTGTTAGTGTATAATATTTAAATATACTTAATAAACTGTGAATTTTATTTAAAATTGCGTTTTATTTTGTAAAAAAATTGTTAGAAAATATAAAATACAAATCATGGCCAAGAAATATTTCAGAAAAAATTGCCAATAATAGTAAAAACAAATACCTCGGATATCTGTACTTGAATGTCGGTTCTATGCAGTTAGTTTGTATGTTTTGGCAATGATAAAATTGATACTTTGGCACCTCAGTAGGTAGGTAGGTAATCAAAAGTCTAATAATTATTCTCAAACAATATTTAACACACTGAGAATTTACTGTACCTCCTCAACATTCTGAAAACTTGACGTACCAACTTACTTTTTATTTTGCTGTACAATTTATTAGTCAAATTATGACTTCGAAGTACAATTCATTCATGTATAAAAAACCACTTTTACGGTCTTAGGTAAGTAGTGCTATGATGCAAATGCAACACTTAGTTCCTATTATGCTAGTCACCATTATACGTACATTATCAATATTGATTGAATCATTATACAGATCTTATCTAAGCGCTAATAGACCTATTAGGTTCCTAGCTCTTAGGTAAATATGATAAATTTAAGAATCCGAACTTACTTCATTTTGTGCTTTAGCTCTAGCGACCACTGGCGGCAGCAACGCAAAGTAGGCGCATGTCTGCCAAAAAAAAGTTGATCGTCTAACTACAAAGAAGCTGCAAACAGACCTGACGATTACACATTTATTTATTACTAGCGACCCGCCCCGGCTACGCACGGTTTTATTATACGTATAAACCTTCCTCTTGAATCACTATTTAAAAAAAAGCGCATCAAATTCCGTTGCGTAGTTTTAAAGATTTAAGCATACATAGGGACATAAGGACTTTGTTTTATACTATGTAGTGACTAGCTGGTATACGCGACTTCATCAGCGCAGGATTAGTATTTCAAGAAGCTTAAATTAGCGTGGCATAGAATTTCGCGTCGCGGTTTCACCCGCATAATTCCCGTTCCCGTGGGAGATCCGGGATAAAATATAGCCTATGTGTTATTCCAGACTGTAATCTATCTCTGTGCCAAATTTCATCCAGATCCGTACAGTAGTTTTTGCGTGATAGAGTAACAAACATCCATCATCTATTCATCCATATTTACAAACTTTCGCGTTTATAATATTAGTAGGATGTCTGCTACAAACTTACAAAGAAATAACTATAGGTTTAACCTTGATAGTCCAGTCATTATATACATTTGGAAAAGAAAGTGAACCGAGAAAGCCAAATTTTTGATATTACGTGGGGGGTGGCTAGAAAAGCTTAAGTTCAAATTGTCGACCAAAAGCAATTTCCGCCATCTTGAAAAAACCCTTAAATTCAGTTTTTTCATCATAACTCGGTTCCCCGTTGAGATACGAAAATTTTTATAGAATACTTTTTTGTAGCTTTTTTCACGATCTACAATTAAGGTCCTTTACATTTTTCACGTATCGATCGTCGTTTTCGAGATATCGATCAAAAATATCGTCCCATGACTCTGTGGAAATCGTTGGCGAAGATATTGATCTTTTCGTCTTAATTTGCGGACTTGCAATGGACAAAAAAAATATATTTTTTCACAAACCAGCTAAAGGCAAAACACCGGCAAAAGTGTATTCTCCAGATTGTTTCAAGCATGATAAGTCTGTTCTTGAGAACATTCTTTTCATACATGCTTTCAGCGGTTGTGACACCACATCATCGTTTTATAACATCGGAAAATCGAAATTCATCAGCACCCTGGAGAAGAATCCGAACCTTCGGTCATCGGTAGAATTATTCAAGCAGGAAAAGGTCGATCCGGAGATGCTAGCTTGCGCGGGAAGGCTGTTCCTTATCGCTCTTTATGGTGGTCGTAAAGAGGACACGACGATGGATATTTTGCGATTCCATCGATTCGCAAAATCAATGACAACAAACAAAACGAATAATCTTTCACTGCTCCCACCAACGGAAAGTGCAGTCCGCCAACACGTCTTCCGGACATATCTACAAGTCCAAACATGGCTCGGAATTTACAAAGATCCACAGGAATGGGGTTGGCGACTGTAGCGACATCTAGCATGATGTGAGCTGAACTAAAATGAAAAAAGAAATAACAAAAATTCTGAGTGCAAAAAGTGGATCACGTGACCATTATTCCTAGATCGCGCAAGCGTTGGTTTCTACAACATCTAGCCTATATAGAACTTTCCGACATCAACTGTCGGTCGAAAGACCCCGGGTAAGTGGGCCAGATGGGCCGACCCGGTACAGGGAAGATCTTCTCCTGTAACTCTTTGGGGGAATTCCACCTTTGACCCCCAAACTGGTGACCTCCGTCGTGCCAGCCGTCGACTACCTCGGACGATTCTTGCCGACACCCGACGACTGGATTCCTCAACACGATTCCTTCAACGACCAGCGCAGCACTCCAGCCATCAACGATCATCATCATCGTCAGCAGCAGAGCACTCCAGCCATCAATGATCATCATCATCAGCAGCAAAATCTACCTTCATCTCCTCTCTCTCCCTCAAGTTTACCTTCCGGACCAGCATCATCCCTCAGCCTCCGCAGTTCCATCGCAGCCGCCTCGACTTCCTGGTTCTGCAGGCTTCTCCCCTCCTCGATAACGCTTCGTGGAGTTCCTCAGCGGCATCATCTGTCTGGGCATACAGTCTCGACTCACCGAAGACTCACCCGGAGCACCGCACCGCGCTTCATCCCGACTCACCGTGGACACGTCTCGACTCACCGCAGACTACAAGCGCCGCGCTTTGTCCCGACTCACCGTGGACACGTCTCGACTCACCGCAGACAAGCGCTCTCCCGTCCCCAACCTGCTCATCGCACCAGTCTCGACTCACTGAAGACTACGACGAGCTAAGCTGGACACTAGATATGTTGATATCAAAAACCTATATCGACCTTCGGTCTGGAAAGGGAGTGATGTAGCGACATCTAGCATGATGTGAGCTGAACTAAAATGAAAAAAGAAATAACAAAAATTCTGAGTGCAAAAAGTGGATCACGTGACCATTATTCCTAGATCGCGCAAGCGTTGGTTTCTACAACATCTAGCCTATATAGAACTTTCCGACATCAACTGTCGGTCGAAAGACCCCGGGTAAGTGGGCCAGATGGGCCGACCCCGGTACAGGGAAGATCTTCTCCTGTAACTCTTTGGGGGAATTCCACCTTTAACCCCCAAAGCGACAAACAAATTACGGGCTCGAACCAATTTGCACCACAGCCGCACCCGCTCCACCTGAACTTTTAAAACTAATTTCGTGCAAATGCAAAGGAAAGTGTGGAGCTGCTTGTGGCTGCAGGAAAGCAGGAATTCATTGCTCCGTTATTTGCCTGCACTGCAGTGGACAAACATGTGACAATGTCGCCAGAGTCGAGATTTTATTCAACGACGATCACGACGATGACGATGATTATAATTTTTCGACCCTCACAACATCATTTCCTGCGATTGAAGAGGCTTCACGACTCGAAGAATCTACCGAGGAGGAACTTGAACAGCCAGGACCGTCCAAACGACGAAAAACGTGTGAAAATGTGTGAAAGTGAAACGTGTGAACGTGAAAATGAAAAAAAATGAAAAAAATTACCACCTGTAATCATTATTTTTGCTGCATAAAAATTATTTTATCAATAAATTTCATGTAAAATTATTCATGTAAAATTATTTTATCAATAAATTTCATGTATTTGATTTATAATTCGGCTGGTTTATGATTTTTTTTTGTATTGCAATAATTCCCTGAACCATTCTCCATCCATTTCGACGTGTGGATACAACCGAGCGAGCGGCTAAATGAAAACCGGGCACAGTTTTACTGACTTTGTGGCGCGCTGGAGGTCGTAATTTTTGTCGGAAATGAAAAATAAAAAAACGAATTTGTAGGTCTGGACACGCTCTACAAGTCTTATTTCAAACATTTTTTGATATCTTCCATAAAAAAAAGTTAATAGCGAAATAAAAAAAATTCTCCAAAAATTTTCGATATTTTTGATCGATATCTCGAAAACGACGATCGATACGTGAAAAATGTAAAGGACCTTAATTGTAGATCGTAAAAAAAGCTACAAAAAAGTATTCTATAAAAATTTTCGTATCTCAACGGGGAACCGAGTTATGATGAAAAAACTGAATTTAAGGGTTTTTTCAAGATGGCGGAAATTGCACAAGGTTATTTTGGTCGACAATTTGAACTTAAGCTTTTCTAGCCACCCCCCACGTAATATCAAAAATTTGGCTTTCTCGGTTCACTTTCTTTTTGAAGCCGATTTTTCCGACGTAATGACTGGACTATGACTATACTCCTCTATGCAGTAGCCAGTAGGTAGGTGATATAACCAAAACTTAGAATAAGAGTTGTAATCCTTACTGTAGATTTAATAATAATGTATGGTAAGAAAACATTAAATAAATAGCTGTTAATAATTTATTCAAACATACATAACATTTCCTAAAACTAAAACCAATCAATTGCATGAATCATCTAAAATTCTTAATCTAATAATTTGATTGGTTTTTTACAACTGAAAAACTACAAGTCACTATTACTAAGGGGAATCGCATCATAGCCAAACAATGACCATTCCATGAGATCATCCATAAACAATATTGACCTTTGTTCTATAAGCTTACAGGGTAATTTACAAAAACCTCAAAGATCAGATCTTTTGAAATCTTACAAAACCTACATTCATAATGTCAATTTGACAGATTTCTCAAATCTTGATATTGTGCTTCTTTATGGATATTCTCTATTCTACACATTAATCACAGATCTGTTCCAAAACTATTCATTCCAATTGCTTATTCATTCTTCGGAGGCTGCTGCTTGATTTTGTAGTCTGATAGAGCAGCTTTAATAGCATCTTCGGCAAGCACTGCAAAGGTAACATTGTATTATAACCAATTCATTATCATGGCCAAGTAACAATATAAACAGTTTGCTGTATCACTTGACCCCATATATTGAAATAACTTGTTATTGTAATCAAATAATAACAGATTTCACTTGCAACATTCATAACAACTAATTTTAATCAGTAAGTAAATATTTAGAGTTGCTTGTTGTTTTTTCTTTATCCTTTAGTCTTGTTGATACAAATTTCTAAACAATACTAGAATAACAGTAGATACTTACTCGAACAATGCAACTTGACAGGTGGTAAAGACAGCTCCTTAGCAATATCAGTGTTCTTTAGTTTCAATGCTTCATCAACAGTCTTGCCTTTCACCCATTCAGTAGCAAGAGAGCTTGAAGCAATAGCAGATCCACACCCAAATGTTTTGAACTTAGCATCGATGATCTTTCCTTGGTCATCTACTTTGATCTGTAGCTTCATGACATCACCGCAAGCTGGAGCTCCAACCAATCCAGTGCCAACGCTTTTGTCTTTTTTGTCAAGGGAACCGACGTTACGCGGGTTCTCATAATGGTCAATCACCTGCAAATGAACAAGTTTGTATCCTATACACTTTCTAAAAGGAACTTTTTCGATTAAGGTTTATGATAAGGTATACAGAGGTTAAGATAAGAAATAGTGTCCAAATCCGACGTTCCTAAAAAGACGTATCTATTTCTTAACGTATCGTCTTATTCTTTCTTTATTCATATCAGATAACACGATGAAGTTCAAGGTTGTTTTGTGAAATTACGTCGCAGGTGGTGAAATAAAAATTGGGAGAAATCAATATCTCTTACGAAAGAACTTACATTGGCATGATAGCCTGCGGTCTGAATGATATTGGGAGCACTGAAACTCCGAATGCAAAGGCATCTACGTATATTGGAAACCACAAACGCCATTGTATTCATTAATTTCACAAAATACACGCAATTTATTTTACTGAAAATCTTCCACAACTTCAATCAATCAAAAGTCAAAACTTGGTCAAAACATTCATCGCTCTGCGCATGCGCTGACTTGACTCAAGAACGGATAACGTCTGTCAGTCAAGTCAACGTCAAGTCAAGGGACGTCAACTTGCATTGTGTTCCGAAACAACTAAAATCTTTACGTGGGTATCACGTGAACTGGCCCGAAAAAAAACACTCATCAACTGAAAAAAACACATAACACGGTTCTTAAAAGAACTACATTGATTTATAATATTAAGGACATTTAAGTAATAGATTGAAAATCACGTTTTCTTGAATTTTTGAAATATGTGCCTTCTTGTTTTTATTTATTCATTGTTTAAATATTTTCAAGCATCTATGAGTTATAATTTTCATGCTTTATTATAATTTTGTTAGCTTACCCTTATTATCCCTAATATAACCCGCATGCCCAGTAATAACGATATAAACAGAGTTTTAACTGCAAAGGAGAATAATACACGATATCTAGAATTAAGGCCTAATTCTACAGTTAGGAACAGTACATGACGAGTCCGTGGGCACGTGAATAAGGATTCTCGTGACGGGGTGATGAGGGTGGTAGGTAAAGTAAGGTTTGTATGGAAAATAATGATTCCTTGGTTCGATTCACTCAAAACTCGGTATAAATAAACTATGGAGAGGATATATAAACACATATTTTTTATTTTTACACAATAACCACTAGGGATAGTGCAATAAATTTCTGGATTTTTTATGAAGAAAAAAAATCTGGTTCTCGGGCGAAGCCGCCGCGGGGCGCATCTAGTTTATATATATAAGGATATTAAGAACTGGAAGAGAATATTGGATGGAAAGGAGGTTTGAATGAAGATAAAACGCTTCGGACAACTTCTATCGCGTCAATGTGTAAGATCGTACTTATCTTACTAAGTACAAAAGTTCTGTAAAAATATCGCAAGAAATTGCGCAACACAAGACGCGCTTCAAAATCGCTGTGTCGCTTATGCTAGGGCTACATTAGCGGTCTACGGCGAATATTCGTGTCATCGCGTAGTATTCGGGCGAAGACGATGTAGTATCGGGGAACTGTCGGTAAATTGACGCGGATCAAATGGATTTGTCACGACGATATTCGCTTGGGTGTTTACACCTACGTCAATTCAGTGTCTTCCATGGAACTGAACAACACAATCCGGCACGAATACATCGCATCAACTCGACACGAATCTTTGCCCGCATTAATTTAGACAAGAACATCGCCTATGCCCGAACACGATGTTTTTGTCGCGCTAACGCGATACGAATCTTCGCCCGCTAATGTAGCCCCTGCATTAAAAAAGCACTCTCAGTTGCCTCGGACTATTTTTTGACAAACTGACATTAACGCCTCATTGCTTGCTGATTGTGCTAACAAAACAAAAAAAACGCCTTAGTAAGTTTTTGAACGCATTGTGGATTCAAAATAAATAAAACCTATTTTTTTTGATTAACCATGACTATCGGTTTGCGAGTGTTATCAAGGCTTGTCGCGCCTATTCTAATCAACGGAATTTGTGTAGCAAGAGCTCAAATAAGTACACTGTAAGTATCATATTGAAGAAGTAGTGGCAATAATCCCATTTGCAAGTTTATAATTATATGTTGCGCAATAGTGCAGTGGCTTTCTTCGTGTTGCCGCCCGCCCTCCGCCGCCGTCCCATCTCTATTTATCACGATCAAGGTCATCATCATCATCAACATTTCCCACTACGCCAGTCAACTTGTTTGTTTTGGTTTTGCGTGTAAATAGATCTATTACCGGTACCATCTATTTCAAAGTTTGTCTTTACAGCAAAATGGTTGACACCAATCCCGACTACAAGAGTGCCTCTTCTATTCACGAATTCACCGTGAAAAACATCAAGGGGGAAGAAGTAAAACTTGATGCGTACAAAGGTCATGTCTGCATCATTGTGAATGTTGCTTCCCAGTGTGGACTTACTGCGAACAACTACAAACAGCTAAACGAACTTTATGAGCAATATGCAGAAACTAAAGGTAATAAATAATAAATTCTATCTATATTAAGTAGGTAGGTACTGTAGTAAGTAGTAAACTTAACCAACTTACTTTGACACTGAATATTTCTTTTTTTTCCCCTGTAACACGGCTACATATAAGTAGCTACCACAAGTGACAGTGTTCCAACTCCATTGCAACACATATTATTTTTAATAAACATTTTGTATTTGTTGTTTGTTTATTATTATTTTATATCTAATCCACAATCTCTATTACAAGTATATAACCCTTAAATTAACTGCTTACTTTGGCAGTGTAAGTTCTGCCAATACATACTAAACATTATCTGTGATTTTACAGGTCTACGTATATTGGCCTTCCCTTGCAACCAGTTTGCAGGCCAAGAGCCCGGTAACGCTGAAGAGTTAGTCTGCTTTGCTTCTGAACGGAAAGTCAAATTTGATTTGTTTGAAAAAATTGATGTCAATGGGGACTCTGCCAGTCCTTTGTGGAAATTTTTAAAGGTACTTATTCTAAACTAGCGACCCGCCCTGGCTTCGCACGGTTTTATTATATGTATAAACCGTCTTCTTGAATCACTCTATATATAAAAAAAAATGCATCGAAACCTGTTGCATAGTTTTAAAGATTTAAGCGTACAAAGGGATTTAGGGACAGAGAAAGCAACTTTGTTTTATACTATGTAGTGATATTAATTAAAATCTTTATTCACAACGAAAATTACATACATAATCATAACCATTTATTTGCTAGAAATTATGCACATACATAATATTTATAAATAATCCAATTACAATCTACCTGTTATTAAGGTGTACAATCAAGGAATAGAAAAAATTACAACTACAGTTGAAACCATTGACCTAACTGCAGACAGTTGCAAACAGTCTAAAGGTAGCTCAATTGGTCCATGTCAAAACCAAAGTCGGAATAATGAAATACTTAACAGGCTATTAGTTATTAAATATACTTGTAATCATGACTATGCCCATGTGTAACTACTAACTTTTTATCAGTTAAGAATCTATAAGCAAATAACACTTGATTAGTTTTATAATCTTATCAAACTAAATACCTAAATCCTGTGTATTGTGTAATTAATCTATGGGATTCTGAATGTACTCTAGTAAAACTGGACTTTATTAATTTAACCACAATGCAATGGTTAGACAACAAACTCAAAAAAACTTATTTTATTTTATCTAGGACAGGTTTTACTATTCCTGTATCAATGTCTTGGTTCTTAGAATAAGGTGATTTTTCTCCTATAGTAATTATCTTTCCACTTTTCAAGACTTATATCAAATTATTCAAAACATTCATAGGCACAGGCTTACTTCCACCGGACCCATTTGTCAATTAATCATGGGAACCAACACATTTTATTGATTTATATTATAGCAACCTTGAGCATAAATACTATACAAGGCAATTATAACTCCTTCAGTGAGAAAATCAATAAGGTAGCTACAATGATTTCAGTTCTATAACCAAGGACATACCTTACCTATGTTATTACTTGTTATAAGTGATTGATTACCTACTCATTCTTTCTATACTCAAGTTTTTATTAGGTCAGATAAACACTTATGTAGCAGATAAATGAGTAGTAAAATATGCTTAAAAACTGAGAGTCCTATCAATAGTGTAAGTAAATGGTTTGAACAGAAGACTTTGGTAGATTTAAGTACTCTAGTTTCTGTTGGGTCCATTATGAGTTCAAAAGACTAAAGAAAAAGAAAAGTTCAAAAGACTTTGTTTCTTAGCTAAATTTCGGTGACATTATCCAATCTCAACGAGTCTACTCAGCAGTTAAACTGTTAATAAACTAGCATGAAAAATGTGGCTATTGATATGATTTGAACAGAAGACTTGTTTCCTAGCCAACTTCTGTGACAGTATCCAACTTCACAAGACTAGAAAGTCGTTTATATGCATAATTTGATGGCCAATTTTCATCTTTTCCAGAACAAACAAGGTGGTACCTTGGGCAACTTCATCAAATGGAACTTCACCAAATTCATTGTCAACAAAGATGGAGTGCCAGTGGAGCGCCATGGACCGAATGTCGACCCCCTTGACCTTGTCAAATCCCTTGAGAAGTATTGGTGAAGATGGAATATATATTGTTTGCATTTATTTTTTTATGTTATTGGTTAAGTGTACAGTTTTGGAGCTTTTCTGTTGTAGTTGACACTTAGCTTTGTAAAATCAAATTGGGCATCACAAATAACTATCACTGTTTTAAAACATGTATGTCTGTCTATGCATGCATTTCAGTGTGATGTGATAATAAATATAGTTTTAAGAGCTTTTTGTTTTGTTTGGAAATAAAGCACATAATTTTGTTGTACAAGTTGTGTTTCAATCAACCAAATGATATTTTAATGGTAGATTTACCTGCCTATTAAATTTTTATTCAAGATAGGTACTATCCTTATATTAATTGTACTCCATGCAACGGTGCCTTGGAATGCAATTATCATCAGCCTATATATATTAGACAAGTCTCCCCCCCAATGAGTGTAATAGTTCTACAATTTGTCATCCCACCAAGCTGGAGAGCGTCCTACACTACATTTGCAGAGTCGCCGGTGCCACTCAAGAACACCGATCGTCTAGTCTAGCATCTAGTGCATCTCCGCTAGCGACTCCGCCAATATGACTGACTCATCATGATGTCATCGGCGAAACAATCGCTTATTATATGAACCTACTAGTACATGCCTGCGGCTTCACATGCTTTGTTTCTAGAAACGTTAGATGGGATAAAATCAAAATTTCAGCTCGATCCGTTCAGTAGTTTTTGCTTGAAAAAGTAAAAAACATCTATGTATCCATACAAACTTTCCCTTTATAATATTATAGTACATATCCTTAATGCACGTGTATCAGTGAAAGTTTATATGGATTTTGGTAGGAACAAACAAAACTTTCGCGATTATAATATTAGGTAGTACCAATGAGGTTTCACACACGCTTCCGGTAGCCTCAATTCCTCAACAGTGCTCAAAAGCCGGACGTATAAACAACCCTAGTTTCTGTCACCTTTGTGGTGTCAAAAATCAGGCTGGCCAACTTACAGAAAACAAAATTTGCTATCTCAGTTTATGTAAGAGCTAGAATGAGAAAAAAACAAACAATTTTATTTTTAGCCAATCGCAGGAGGTATTTTGAATTTATTCTGGCGTCCTCGCTGGCGTTTGATTTTTTCATTCGTTTCGTTTGCTTGTTTGCTTGCAAGCTTTCATTCACGGACGTTGAATTATTTTTGATTTGCGTTGCGTGCGTAAATATTTCTACAACTTGCTAGTACGTAAATAAACAAGAAATAGTAGTTGATCAACTTACTTTCAAGAAAGTGTAAAGCTAGAAAACTAAAGAAAAGTGGAAGGATAGGAATGTGAGCAAAAACCTATGCGTGTGGTGGAGTGAGACCTAATTTTAGAAAGGTGCTGTGAACTCTGTAGTTAAAACCATCATCATGTCCACTAGAAGAAGAACTCGATTATTAGAACCCGAACCAAGTCCACCCAGGAGTAGACCAGCCCGTTCTCCCGCCAGAAGCCGTAAAGTTTCACCGGCACGCAAAAGTTCGCCAGCGCGCGAAAACGCGCCCAAACCTAAATCACCTTCAAGAAAATCCCCGAGTCGTAAGGTGACATCGAAATATCCCGCGCGTAAGTCTCCCGCGAGAACAGCGGTGAAGGAGGTCGACCCTATTGTTGAAGAGCTTCAGATCTCTGTCCCAAGATCGCCTGCCAAGCGTCCATCCATACAAACAAATGCATCAGTGCGCATGGAGAGCATCTCCTCTATCTATCGCACCACGCGCTCGAAACGCATCGATTACAAAGATATATTTGCCGAGAAAGAAGGCACTCCAGAGAAAAACGGAATAACTGAATTTGGCTTAAGAAATCGAAGTTCGACTTACGATGAGGCGCCGTACACTCCTCGTAGATCAAGTAGATTGAGAGATTTTGTAGATGTTATTCCTTCCTTACCAGAAATCAGACGCAGTGTTAGCAAGTCCATCAGCAAACATAGTAGAACTCCCAGTAAATCTGTCAGTAAGTCACTTGAGGAATATTCAGATGAAGAGCACTCGGCAGATGAGATCCAGAAAGGAAAACAATCCACACAGTCTGCTAGGAAGCTGTCCACACCCTTGAGAACTAGTGTCAGCAACCTGACTCAAGTTACGAGGCAATGGGAGTTTGGTGGCCGCATCGGCACGGCTGGTCTGATAATTCTTATACCCCTATCAGTAATCTCTATCCTTACATCATGTATGAAATCATGCTCAATCCAGACTCTTCTCAGCTTTACTCCATTTAAGTCTGTCACACCATGGTTTAGTGTGCATTCCAGCTCTTTGATTTTAGCTCAAATTTTAATACAAGCTGTAATAGCTGTTTTCCCATATCTTGGACCTAAAGCTGCAGACAGCATTGGCAAAAAACGCTGTTTCAATGCATTTTTCTCTAGCATTGTTGTTGTGAGTCTCATTTACCTGCTCAATTTTTTGAATATTATCGACAATGACTTGATTTGTATGGAATATTTAAGACTGGCAACAGCTTCATATATTTTTGCTGTGGTACTAAGCATTGGATTGTATGTAAAGAGTAGAAAGCTCGAGAAAGAAGAAGTCAATCAATATGCGAATACTGGATACTTTTTGTATGACTTTTTCCTTGGAAGAGAAATACACCCCAGCATCAAGAACATAAATGTGAAAATATGGATTTCTAGGATCTGTAATATCAACACTGTAAGTATAACTCAACCTACTTTAAGATATTTGTACTACAGGGAGATAAGGATAACTTTGTTTGCTTTGTTGGGTAACATAAGGAGTCAACATGAAATTAGTTAAGAGCTGTACATAATTTAGTAAAGTTAAAATGCATAGATGTGAAACCACCACATGTGCAAAGTCCAGTCCACTTAGTTCTCCATGTGGCAACCTACTTTATAATTGGTTCCAAAATAAACTGCCACCCCAGCTATCTAAATCTGTTAGCATTTTAGAAAATAATTTTCTATGCTTCATCATCATTCATCACTCACTAATAATAAAAATGCGAATGTTTGGATGGATAGATGTTAGTTACCTCTTCACGCAAAACTACTGAACGAATATGGCTGAAATTTTCAATAGACGTAGTTCTAGGCCTGGATTACAACAGACTACTTTTCATCAATTATCACGCGGGTTAAGCTGCGCGGGGCTCAGCTAGTAATATTAGTACATAATTTTAAATACCAGAATCCTATAGTAAAGTCTACAGTAGGCAAGATAAAATACCACACCTATTTTGTGCTGCTTATATTTTGTTTGTCCTATTTTGCTATGCATGCACTGTCAGTTATCTACATATTCGTGACAATTAACTACCTACTTATAAGTAGTTACACTTGCATGCAATGCAGTGACCTAGTAAATTATTATTTATTTACATAGGTATACCTACCTAGTTAACTACAGTTCGTGTTTTATCTGCTAACAAAAAGGACGGACTAGGCAACAATGAGGAAATTCCATAGCATTGATAAACCATTAACATTGATAAAGCTGTTTTTTTTCCGTCAAAGCGGCTCTACACTACTCGTGCGCGAAGTTATTGACGTAGTCCTTGGCGTCCGAAATACAGTCTAGATACACTCAATGCTTAGCACTCATGTAACTTCATACATTTGAATTTCGCGCGAACACGGATTAGCGCGAAATTCAAATATTTCGTGGTTTTACTATTTTCTATGTTTTGCGAGGAATAAAAGTACAAGAAAAATTGCTTTTGATAAAACGTAGATTCTTCTATCACCCCATATTACATACAATAAAATATCAAATATTAGACTGGTATGATGATTTTTAGCAATGAATTAATTTCTCCGAAAGCAGCACTAAATCAGGAAGAAAAGAGTGTCTTGTTTCTTTTCGAGACACGCGTTTTTTCTGTATAAAACGTAGCGTATAATTATATCCAAACTATCTTCTGCGCGCAGCTTCCTACGTGTTTTCAGAGATAAAAAAAGCCATCCTGCAACATGATTTATACCACCTATTCCTCTACATCTCTATCTTATCCTTTTTACGATATACGTTCAGCCGTTTTTGCGTGAAAAGGTAACCTACGGAGTTACTTTTGAATTCATTAGTTATGCATATGGATCTACGATGTAAAATTTCAGCCTGCTACTATGGACAAATAAAATGCCTGCTACGTTCAAAATATTATGATACGATATTAATATTATTAATATGGTATTGTCTATGCCGTAATATCAAACAGCTTCACATACTTACCGTCTTTTTTAAATTCGTAGATATTCTAGCTATAAGTGAGCCTATTTTAACATAGTAATCAAGTTGTCTTTGTTTCAGCTCATTCTTTCACTTCTTATATTCAGCCGCGCTATCAAAATCGAGTGGACAATACCTCAAGAAAACACTGTATCCAATCCAATGGATCACCTCAGCAATGTCCAGTTCCAGATATCAAACTACACAGTTGTAGTATTCTCCATGATGCAAATAATTTACACGCTCAACTTCATCATGAAGGAATGCAGAGTGACTTCGACTTTCTTCTGGCAATCTGAAGGGGTGGGGTACCTCCAATTGGTTTCCAGTTCACTGTACCCTTTCTACTTCACAAGCATTTCTAAGCACATCTCTGATTCCGGTCTCATTTTGTCCATTAATGTGCTAGTAATCGCTTCGCTGTTGTTTTTGCTGGGATATGGACTAATGCTTATAAGCAATGACATTAAATACGAGTTTAGAAGGGACCCGCTCCAGCCGAGCTTGGCAAGTAAGTTCTCATTTTATTACGCTAGAATATTCAAAGTATTTTGAGCCATTATAATTATGGTCTTTCCTTTCTCAAGCAATTAGCACAAGTTTGCAACAAATAGCCAAGTTGAACGCGCGCTATTGGCATGCTGTAGCATGTTTTTGAAAAAAGAATGGTAAGAAACTCTGGGCATAAACCAAGAAGGTAATAAATGCTAGTTGTGGTATAAAACCTCTTTCAAGCCATTGGGTTTTTCAAGACTTAGCCTTCTTTGATAGGCTAAAATGATTTTTTATAGGTAGGGATTTCAAAATTGGTAGCCAATAAATATTAGTTGTTCTAATAATAAATAACCAATGGCTAAAATGAATTCCAATAAAATAAATAAAAAAATAAACTTTATATGTACTTTTTTAACACAAATTATTGCTTTTAACATGCTTATAATACCTACATAATTCTTAAAAATAAAAACCTATTTCTTATTTATTTATATTAACTACTTTAATTATATAAACTAGGAACACTTATCGGCGGCATCCTCCTCCATTACTAATGATTTCGTTTCTATAATGTATTTCTAACTAGCAACGCCTCGCGGTTTCACCCGCGGTAATTCCCGTTCCCGTGGGAATTCCGGTATAAAATATAGCCTATTTGTCAAATTTCATCCATATCCGTTCAGGAGATTTTGCGTGAAAGAGTAACAAACATCCATCCATCCATACTTACAAACTTTCACGTTATAATATTAGTAGGATGTGAAAAATATCTGTTGTACTCAACTCTTGTCTCTCCATCTTTCTTGGGTACTAGATAATTGATATACTTACTTGATATTGATATGTATTATATATACAAATTTAAATGTGATTTATTCAGTTACTAGCGACCCGCCCAGGTTTCGCAGGGTTTTATTGTACGTATAAATCTTCCTCTATAATCACTCAATTAAAAAAAACCGCATCAAAATCCGTTGCGTAGTTTTAAAGATTTAAGCGTTCAAAGGGACGTAGGGAAATAGGGACACAGAAAGTGACTTTGTTTTATACTATGTACTGTAGTGATTTTGGTCATCTGATAATAACATCATTGGTTATTATTATTGTAACTTAAAATAAGATAAATAGATACTAATCTTTATTAACAACGAAAATTACAAGCAAGGAATAGAAAAATTACAACTAGTATTTACAATTGAAACCATTGAGCTAACTGCAGACGGTTGCAAACAGTGTAAAGGTAGCACAATTGATCCATGTCAATATCAGTCGGAAGCGTCCCCAAGACACTGGCTGCATTACCACGCTGTATGGCAATGCTGATGCGCTGAGCCAGATATTCACCAACTCTCGGGTCACGCGTCGCATCGACCAGACGCTCAGATAATTGTTTACTAGATACTTACCACTACAAGCAAAAAAAGTCTACCGTCATTTCAGCAGACATGTCTTTGCTTCTTTACGACTCAAAAATTCCTTCAAAATTAACTTAAAATTTGCATGCCTAGGATAAGGTAGAATATAACTGGACATATTTTAAGATCAAATTGCACTTGTATTCTTGCAAATAAACACATTTCATTTCAAATTTTCCAGAGCTCGAATCAATGATGACATTCAACGGCAAGCGACTGATCACTTCCCACTTGTGGGGCGCGCTTCGTCATCCCAACTACACTGGAGACATCATCATCCACATCGTGTTGGCACTGCCAGGGTTGCTGAGTGGACAGGTCATTGCTGCCAGCCCGGCTCTCATCACTATCTTGGTGTTATTGCACAGGTAAGTTGAAGGGATCAGATCACATTATAAGTGTGTCTATTATCTTATAATATAAAAATGAATCGCAAAATGTGTTGGTAAGCGCATAACTCAACAACGCCTGGACCAATTTGGCCAAATCTTTTTTTAAAATGTTCGTTGAAGTTCAAGGATGGTTTTTACGGCGAGAAAAATTAAAATTATTGCTGGGAAAACCCTAAAAATAGCCCTTTTCTTTTTCCTATACAAATAATTTGTAACTAAAACGTAGTCAATTTGAGCTTTATTGCTATGGTATAAAGTTCATATTCGCGGGCGAAGCCGCGGGGCGCATCTAGTAATTATATATAATCTTATATGTATAGTGTTTAGTTATATCTTATCTTAAAACATATAAGTTACTAGCGACCCGCCCCGGCTTCGCACGGTTTTATTATACGTATAAACCTTCCTCTTGAATCACTCTATCTATTAAAAGAAGAGCAATAAAATCCGTTGCGTAGTTTTAAAGATTTAAGCATACATAGGGATATAGGAACAGAGAAAGCGACTTTGTTTTATACTATGTAGTGATTTTCTGTCTGTTGCCCGTGCTAACACGCGCCAAAGGTCCTGTCAGAAAAACAGCGTTGCTCAACTTTATGTGGAGCAACATTATGCTGAGACAGTACATATTATTTTGCTGAATAGCTTATTAATTTTAAGTAATCTATAGTAGTATCTAAATTATGATGTTTATGTAGTGAACAAATAAACAGATTTTCCTTCTTTCTCAACATCAGCGAATGCTGATTTTTGATGATGACATCAGCGGATGCTGATGCTGATTTTGTCCAAATGCGTGTCGGGTTCGCAAACTAAGTGTTCTATACTAACCTAATGTAGATAGTTCTTCCAATAGAAACCATGTCTTGAAAAACATGCCTTTTTGAGGGTTCAGTATTACACAGGGAACACCCTTTATGTACTTTATAAAAAAAACTGTTTTTCAGGACCCTGTCGCGACTAGAACATCAGCATTGATCAATGCTGATGCTGATATTCGCAACAACCCTGATTCTATGACATCATGCGTTGATTCTATGGAAACGACTCAAGGCTAATTCTATCCCATGCTGATTTATGGGTTGAATATCCTATGTGTTATTCCAGGGCTAGAACTACGTCTATTCTAAATTTCAGCCTGATCCGTTCATTAGTTTTTGTTTTAAAGAGGAACAAACATCCATTCATACAAATAATACAATTTTCGCTTTTATAATATACTAGTAGCGCTCCGCGGTTTCACCCGCTTAATTACCGTTCCCGTGGTAATTTCGGGATAAAATATAGCCTAAGTGTTATTCTAGACTATAATCTATCTCTGTGCCAAATTTCATCGATATCTGTTCAGTAGTTTTGCGTGAAAGAGTAACAAACATCCATAGTTACAAACTTTCGCGTTTATAATATTATATTAGATAGAAAGTAAGGATAGATAGATAGTTCTATACAAATGTTAGTTACTGTTAATTTTATAATAAACTAGCGACCCGCCCCGGCTTCGCACGGTTTTATTATACGTATAAACCTTCCTCTTGAATCACTCTATCTATTAAAAAAAACCGCATCAAAATCCGTTGCGTAGTTTTAAAGATTTAAGCGTTCAAAGGGACACTATGACATAGGGACAGAAAAGCGACTTTATTTTATAGAGGTACTATGTAGTTATGTATACCCGTTATGGGTAACTGAGCCCCTAGCTTGTGTTATCAAAAGCTCTGCTTAGCTTGGGTCTAGATAGAAAAAATGTTTCAGTGTTTCCTAGCTAGAAATAACGATACTATAAGTCTTATAAGGAATTGAAAACAAAAATAACATACAGGATTAAATGACTGAGTAACTCACCAGAGTTAGATTCTGTCCTGATTATTGCTGTTTTCAATTCCTTGTAGATATAAAGTTGTGTGAATTGTCCAGCATTATTTAAATGATAAATGTGTTTTTTTTCCAGGGCTTGGAGGGACGACGCTAGATGCCAGAGACGCTACGGATCCGCGTGGACGCGGTACTGCAAAAGGGTACCATCGGTTATAATACCTAAGGTATTGTAAGTTACACGTTTTGAGATAACTGACTTATATCTTGGCAATAATAGGTAAGTATCTTAAAATATCCAACTTTTTAAATCACTTGAAAGTCCATATCTTGTTTTAAATTAAAGAAACATCCTTGAAAGATATTTTTAAAAATTGTCAGAAATAAAGTTTTTTTTAATTAAATAATTAAAGGCTAGCAGTTTGATAGCAATGGTTAAAAATGAAATTAATGACACAATCAACTTTTTTAAACAAATATACCTAGTAGGTATATAGACATTATTTACATAAACAGAATGTATTTTTGAATGTGGTAGATTTTAATTTTTAATGAGAGATATTTATAGATTTATAGTTTTATTTCGAGGATTATGTTATTTTGGAGACCTAAGCTAGGTAGTGTAATTTAATAATTATTTTATTTGATGAGATTTTGCCGTTTGAAACCACCGCGTAAATTAATATTTAGGCTCTCTAGTTTTCCTTTCTTGTTAAACTAAGTAAATTAGGAACTTTCTGACTTTTAATTTAGTATGTAAATTAAGTTTGCATACAATTAGAACAAATTATAATAAACTATAAGGATTATTTGCTCGAATTTGACTGCTCATAATAATTTCTTAAATCTTACTATAATCTCTTTCTTTCTTTTCGTATTTTGTATGTTTGTGTTTATCTTGTAGGAATATCATTAGGAAAAGTATAAAAATTAATGTGTGTGCCTCAATTTGTAAGCTTTAAAAGCAGAAAAATATTAATTGTGTGAGATCTCTAAGCCACTGTGCCATAATTAAAATAGATAATGCTCAAAATGCACAAGTTAAAAGACTATTCAATTAAGTTCTTAGGTTTTATGGTCTGTGGAAGAGTATAAAGCACAATTAATTTTAAATTTGCTTAGTTTCAAAGAATAAAGATATGTTCAATTAGATACACAGAGCAATAAATAGTGACAACAATTATTACTAGACGGTATAAATAATTATATTTTCGACCAAAACATTATTATGTACTTAGTAATAAGTTTTAAAATTAATTAAAATTATAAAATTCTAAACATTATTATAAGATATGGCACATACTTATTTTGTATGTATAGAAATTGTAAAAGTTCTCAATAAAATAACTTTTTAATAAAATGTTGTTTTATTATTTCTAATAGGTAGGAATGAAACTAGATTTCTTGATTCATTTTATTTATTTTTCTATAAAATACACATACAATTTGTAAATAAACAATTTAATATTCAATTATCTATTTTACAGAATTCGTACCTAATTTTACGCCCACACTAGTTCTATTTTTCAATTCACTGATGGTTACAAGTTACAACAATGTTACACAAAAGAAGTTACATCAATTCCTGAAAGCTATGGACTGACTAGTGACTGATATGTTATTCAATGCATGATGATTAACATAAATCGCTAAAATTTAAACACCAATATTTCAATGAAGTCTGTTCTACAATACACAAAAGGGATATTAATAATTTGCCGAATTTTAAAAACTTTAAACCGATTTCAAAGTCTTTAAAACCTAAATTAGATTCATCAATGAGATCGAATTCAACAAAATACGCCTTATTCAGGATAACTCAAAGCTACTTGTGCTCTTGATAATATAAATTAATCATCAAAATCGAATCAACTAGAAAAAAAACAGAGGTAACAAAACATAGTCGACTTGAGATCCTCTTTTTGTTGAAATCGGTTTAAAATGCCATAACAAGCAGGCCATATGAGAAGGACGGCTAGATTGAAACACAGAAGTTGTGTCCTTTTTGTGTAGTGTTAGCAAACTTAATATTTAACGGTTGTGTACATACTAAAGCGTATATAATGACACCGCATGCACTTATAACAAGTCCTTAGGACATCAGCGACTACTCTAAATAGCTAAACATCAAATACCTGTAATAGCTAAAACATGGACTTACGAAATTACTTAATAGGCCTATAAAACTAGAAACCCGCCTGTTGCTTTATCAATATTACTCTCCTTTGGCACTATTTTATAGAAATGTTGGTATATTTTCTCTGCATATCTCTGAACCTAATAATATTCAGAAGGTTAGATTGGCCAAGACAAATAAATATAATTAAATACTATTACAAGCATGTAATGATAAAGTTTTATGGTAACTTAAATTGAATATAATAGTTCTTAAAAATAAGCAATTTCTATATATTTTCCTTTTTGCTAACGACTATTTATTCATCATAAGAACGTTTCAATTCATTCCTTAAATTCTAAGTAAAATATGTTCATACATAACTTTTATTTTGCTACTCACACCTAAGTTATAACAAATGTTTGGGGTTGGATAAATAGGGGAAGACACAAAATCTTATCTATTTAAGCTCGACGAATAAATTAGTGAAAATACTCAAACAGTACATACACGAATTAATTATTTATAAAAAATAAAGCTGGAGCAATAAAATCAGTATTATGTAAAAATACCATAGGTAGTGAATAAGGTCGTTCAATTACAATTTGTTTTGCAGGATAGTCTTATCTTAACAGTTAACACTTAGAACTTCAAAATGTATGTTATCTTGGGTTTTAAAAGCAATTGGTCTACCAGTTGTCATTCTTTCTAAGATAGATGATCAGTGACATATTTCCTTTGTTTGTTTCTACTTAAAACATAGAACTCTAGACCATTTGTTGATTTAAAACCTAATGAACCTTGCTACAGAAAGGATAAAGACATTATTAGACAACTCATCTGATTAAAATTCAATTTCAAATCGGATTTAAACAACTTCTTAGGTTGGTTCTATTTTACTTGGTTCCATTATACACAGATTATGAAAATATACACATTTAAGTATGTAGGATATATAAATTATTTACATCCTATTTACATGATAAAATATGACGAAAACTATAATTTAAGAGCACGGGTTAAAAAGCTAAGTTATATTTCAATCAGTAGGACTTTCACAAAATTCACATTATTCCAACACCAACAATTTTTCTTTACTTCAAATGGGCTTAAAATTGTAACAATTTTGGGGGCAGTGTCTGTTAAGAAAAACAATATCGTAAAAACATCAAAGACTTCTTATAGCTCATATTAGGCCTTTCATGTAGCTTGAAATTAACAAGCTATTTATTTTTTATGTAACTATTTACTGACAGTCGGACACGAAGAGGATATTTTTCCAATTTTAACGACACTCAGTGGTAAGTATTTGGATATACCTACGGCTAATGCCTCTAGTACACTGAACCTCATACATATTATTCTAAATACTATATAAAATGGCCGGAACAATTTAAAAATCATGACATGAAAGGCTCAGGTGAAAAGATCAAGAAGTTGCAGAAAAGGTAAAACACGATTATAAGCTAGGTACTAACTTTAACACGCTCTAAGCATTCAAATATTGAAAAGGGAAAATTTATTATGGGAGTTTAACCCAGCGATCTGTTACATCATTATTCATCTGAGTTATAATAATGATTATTCTCGTAACTAGTTAAGTACTTATTTCCCACTGAAATGGGACTTTCATACAACGATAACTTTAGATTTTAGAAGATACTACAACTTTAAAAGTTAAAATACTTAAATTAGTATTAAAGACCACATTTTTATGATTTTTTATTCTAATAGGTTTCTAATCACACAGTTTTACCTTGTTACAAGCTAGATTAAAATCCTATCTATTGAAAAGGCCCAAAAGGCCTCTTCCATACATTATTTTAAATTATCATATTTATTCTCAAGGACAACGAAAAAGGAATGCAAGTACACAGATATTTCTTTTATAAGTTAATTAATAGTCTCAAGTGGCTTAATCTAAAGGAAGAGATTACTTCAAAGATTAAACAATTCTAACTATAAATAAAGACATTAGTATTATTACTATAAGACAGAAACTTTCAGCAGAGAATTCTAAAAACTAATAATTTCCAAACAGCATCTAACTTGCTTGGATCACAAATTTGCTATAGCTAAGTGCTACGTTTGAATAATCATTTCGGTTAGTGATTTCATTGACACAATTTTCATTATTCTGTTTAAGAACAATGTCGGTATGTAACGGCCTGAGTTTGAGAATAAGAAGACAGATTAACACCGAAGAAGTACGTCTACGCTAAATACTTAGCTCGATTCTTGCATATTGGCGTGGCGATAGATTTGTTATAACTATTTCTAAACCTACAAGAATAGGTCAGTTTTCGAGGGCTAAAGGTTCCCCCCTTCTGAATTATTTAAACCAGACATCCTACACGACAAGAGTTGCGTGGCATTTAAAAACTGAGTGAATAATCAGTCCTTTACCTACAGTTGGGTCGCATTTGTCACTCGCTAGGACAACAATCCACGAAGGGGTCTTTCGCCCTCGAAACTTAAAGGGCGTCTGACTTAATTCTACATTTCAAGGGTTAACGGCTTGAACGCGACGCCTGCGCCGGTGGCCGTCGGCGGTACGTCAGAAGCTGCTGTCGAAAACGCCCATGGAACTGACGAGGGCTTCGTCTCGGAGGCAGCAGTCAAGGAATTCGTCTATGGTCAGCACACCGTCTCGGTTTAGGTCCATTTTCTGGAAGGAATATTTAGATACCTAAGATTTGCTTGGATCTTGTAAAGAAAAATACAAATCACTATTTGAGGGGAAATTTCCGTAAAAACTTTGTGAGTAGGTATAGTTAATCATAAAATGAAAAGGAGATTCTTAATATTTTCTTGTTACCTTCTTATCATTATCATCATCAACCTATACTAGTCCACAACTGGACATAAGCCTCTTATAAGCGCCATATCGCCCTGCCTTCAGCTTGCCGCATCCAGCATCTGCTTGCAGTCTTTCACAGATCATCATCCCACCTGGCCGGAGGGCGTCCAACACCACTTTATTACCTACTTATAAATCTACTTACTCCAAAAATCACCAAGACCCAGAACAAATATCAGCAGCTACTTTATAGATAAACATCCCTTGGCTGGAATTTGACCCTCAATTTATGCAGGTGGCCTGCTTCACTAAGGTCTCAAAAATCGTTAACCAACGCACCTGGAATAGTCTTTCCACCTTATCCTGAACCATCTCATCATCAACATTAGGGTCCACGATCCTTCCCATCAGATCGTAGATCGCGTTTACGATCTCCGTCATTTCCTCCCTTGTTATGTAGCCGTCGCCATTGATGTCGTAAAGAGAGAAAGTCCACCGGAGCTTCTCTTCGAGCGAACCTCGCGAGAGAATCGAGAGGCCCGTTACGAATTCCTGTAAATAGTAAAGGTATTGTTTAGGCACAGTTTAGGGCCGAATAGGGTAGATGCATGGGTAAGAAAAAGGGAGTTAGAATTTCGAAACATATTGGAAACGATTTCTTTCTTATGTCAATCAAATAGAAAATGATCAAATAAAGCGTATTAAATTTGAGAAGTGGGTGCTCGTACCTACACACAATTACAGTACCTACTTCATACTTAAGAATCTAAAAGCCAGCGAAATAAAGAACTCCGGAAATTAAAACAACAACGAACCATTTTATGGAACAGAGTAGGTAGGTACCGACTACTAATAGAAAACTCTTACCTCAAAACTAATCAAGCCACTCCTATCTTGGTCCAATGTGTTGAAAACGAGGTGGGCGTACTGCGATGTGTTGGCTGAAAACACAAAGTTTCATAAGTTACCGACCTAAAAATACACGTGTTATCTCGACGATCGATGTGAAGCGGTGAGAGAAGGTCCACCTGCGACGCCGGAGGTTGCGGGTTCGATACCCGTCTTGGGTCAAATGTTATCTTCATCTGCAAACATTTGTTCCAGGGTTCTGGGTGTTTTCTTTGTATAGTACCTAAAATACATCTATACAGTGTGTGATGTAGGCATATCAGTCATATAGTAGGTACCCATAACATAACACAAGCTCTGCTAAGCTTGAGGCTAGGTAGATGATGCTGTGTGGGTTATCCAGCATTTTTATTTATTAATCATCATCATCCAAACGTCTACTGTAGAACATAGATCTCCTCAAAGATTGCCAGAGTTGCAACACTCAGGTTGACTAGTGATTTCCTACAACCTAAGATAAGTAAGTATATTAGGTAGATATTGAAACCAACGTGCCTACTTATTTTAGACCTAACATAGTCCGTTTGTTCTGTCTACCGAACTTAGATTTCAAATAGGTTCAGAAAAACAGATAAAATTATTTCAAAATGTTATGCAATGCAACCTATACCTAGTATTACAGACATAAATTAAAAAATGCTGGTCAATCCACGTAATAATAATAGTGCTCCTAAGCTGCGCTACTTGCATAAAATAATGATGACGTCATTGCGAATGAATCATTTTAGGTAGGTACCTTACCTACTTTAATGCTATTTAAAGAAATTACGTCGGTTCTCTCCGCATTGTGACGTCACAGCGTTCCTGTTTTAAGTAGGTAGGTACCTACATAACTGCTAAGTCTAGGTACTAACATAGTCCAATTTACTTTGGGATTTGACTTACTAAATCAAACTTAGGCATTTAATTCCAAGAACCTGTTGCTCTTCTTGCTGCCTCAGAAAGTAAACTGGCTTTTAAATATTGATGAACTTTTAGTAGGTACCAAAAATGTTTCAATGGCCCTAGTTTGGGGGACCTCCGCATACAAGAATTGCTTAGAATTGTTAAATCATACCTATTTAGTCTGCAAAATCAGAATTTTGAGCAAGTGGGGCTAAATCTAGCTGGTTCAACTTGAAATTTTTGAGTGACTAGGTTATTGACCTTCTATTTTGTAAACAATTCAGAGATACTTAGCGTAAATAAATTTCACAGATAAGAAAGAGTGAGGTCCATGAAAAATCAAACAAATCACATTTTATTATTACATTTAGTTTATTCAGATAGGTTAATCAAGACGATGATAATCAGTATGTATGGACACAAATCCAATAAATTAGTTACCACGAAACAGAACAAGCTATGCCACTAAAGCACAGCTCAAATACTTATGATTCTGAAATTATCACAATGGAATAATTGTTGAAAGTTACCTAAGACATTTGGTTTCCATCAAAATTTCTTAATTTACACAAAAGTTTTGAGATGTTCAATACAAAGGAACACACAGCTATGCCAGGTGATTGTGCATCTCAAAAATTTCCCCTTTTACAATTGTTTAATATTAACTTAAAATTAAGAGTGTGGGTACGGGCATGCCATAGCAATCTTCCCACGCAGATGGACAGTCCTTATGAGTAAAAAGAGTCTTTAAACTAGAGCGCCTCCGGTCTGTTGCTGGTAAACTTCTATTGTGTCTCCTTCCTCCATCTCCAGTGAAGTGGGAGTGTCATTTTCATTGATTGGTTGGCCATCAAATCTGAATCGAACCACTTGCATAGACAGACCCTGAAACAAAGCAGAAATAGTTAGTTTCAGAAAAATGTTGTTAGGTCATAGGAAGGTGAGACACCACCTTAAAGTATCCCAAGACTGTAGTTATAATAAACATGAGATATCAATAGTCAACTTAGTAAATTTGAGCAGGTCTCTAAAATGTTCTTTTGAAATATGGTACAAATGCCACTTCTAGGCCGTAGCTATGAACTTAATTTTTTTAATAGTTGGACATGCCTACACTTAGCTAAAAGGTTGCTTCCGAATTGATTTTACACAACCTTGATGAAATGAAGTAGGGAACGCTTGTATTAACGGGTGAATTACAGAGAAAAGAGATTTTCTTGTAGAAATTTAGCAAATATCCAGCACACAGCAAGACCGACGCCGACTGTGGCGGCGAAATGTATTGTAGAAGCCACTCAGATAGACCGAAATTTTTCGGACAAAATCTGTTATCAAATGATCAGCGATCATCTAGACACGAAAATAACTGAATAATCACTGAAGAAATGGTGTACTTACTGCCCGATCACAATAAGCGTTCATGAGCTTCCGGAGGGGTGTGTGTTTTTTGATTTTGAACTGGACGATGGCATTATCCTGTCCTAGAACTTTCAAGTTGATGTGCTCGCTTTCTCCCTGGAAACCAAACAGATTGGCACTGAATAATCATGATAAATTCACTGGTAACTTTGCACTCGTCACAAGATCTAACCACATTTTCCAAGCAACAACGCCATGTCGGTGAAGCACTTTTGTTTTCACTGCTATTACACTGAGATACGTACCTTCTTTTCATCAGACATTTTGATAACTAGTTTTTTAAGAAAATTAGCGACAAAAGAGCAGATTACTCTGCAAATTGGAAATAATATTCACAAAACACGCACTATTGACAGATAGTATTCCGGTGGCGTGGTAATGGCGTCCGGGCCGAATGAACGAGGCTTGGAGGAAACAGTGCTGCCAACTTTTGAACATGCGCACACCAATGCGCGGCAAATAACGGATAATGGCGCGTATCTGCGCATAAAAACGTTTTTTATAACGTTTTGTAGAATAAATTATTGGTTGAGAAACAATTTTTTCTTAAATTAATTTTCTTTTTAGACTTTCAGAACGTGTAATTGAATTGTATAGTCTGTAAATAGCACGAGTTTGTGACTTTCATAATCTATTTACAATGAATTAAACCATCTGTTTACGGAAATAATTATTTCAAGTTTTTAAGGTCCTTTTGTCTTTTGTTGGCATTAAAATTTTAAAAGAAAACCTAGGTTCCATTTCTTGATTGGGACTTTATTGACTTCCGTTATGTTCTTCTGTACCAACATAATGATATCGTTACTTCCGCTTACTAGTGATGTGAAAAGTATCGATATTATTTTCGGAGCGGAAATGTATAGTGATGTGCTAGTATCGAAATAGCTGAGTCATTGTAACGTTCCATTGAACGCATTTGTTGTAAAAAAAAGTTAGGTCGAAAGGACAAAATAGAAATGGGCAAAAGATATCGAAAGTAAACACTATTCAAATGTATTAATTTGAATAGGTTTAACTCCAGTTTTAAATACCTAGCTAGGTGCTAGGTATTCAAAACTGGGGTAAAAAAGTTAAACCAACATTCTTGCAAGGCTAGGTCGCCTTTGTGCCGATGATTTTATCCGGCTTTTTTTATTTGTCCGGAAAACTGATAAGGACTATTTTGATGTTTTGTTTGGGTTTATTGGATGCCACTGTGCTGGAGCGGTATAGGTTCGTATTGAATTAGATAAACAGTGTCTTATTTTTCACTGTGATGGGACACGCTAGCCAGAATAACAGGATTAAGTACTGTACAACGGTTTTTTTTAATGAAAACCATTTTGGAAAAACGAAAAAGACATTAATTACACCCAAAAAAAATCCAGTTCGGCATTTTTTTGTAGGTCAACTCAGTTCTTTGTAGGATCATTTTCATATACGATACAGCCGAGGGGAAGGCGTGCCGGTTTTTCCTATGGCACCGCGCCGTCACCGCCTGCAGTGTGTGTGTTTCATATGATTCAATAGAATACAATACAACTCGCACGCCTTCGCCTCCGCTCTGCCTCTGACTTCTGTGTGTTTCGTACCTACTTCAAGTTTATTTACATATAAGATAAAGGTATTCATAATAAATATATTAACGTTAGGTATTACTTATAGAGGTAAACGGATTCTGTAGGTACTTAGCTACCTACCTACCAATGTCAGTTAATAAAACAACACTTTTGATTATTTTTTTATTTTAATTACACACATTATGCCTATAATATAATGGTCCCAGTGCCGACATCGCCACCGCGCTGCCGCGCTCCGCCGCCGCCGCGCCGCCTGTGCCACACCGATAGCCGCCGTGCTCGACGCGATACCAGAGTTTTTATAGTGTACCTAGTTTCTATCCGAGGGTAATATTCTAACCTATTTAAATCCTGGAGAAAATAAGATCTAACTTACCTCCTTGCGGGAAAAACTGACTGTAAATCACTTTGAAGGTTTCTTCCTTGACCACGCCTGTCGGGCATTCGGCTTTGAACCCTCTGTAGAGGCGTTTAAGCTCTGGTTCCGTGAAGCGGGTCTGCCGCCGCAGCGCCGCTATGGAGTCTGGTCGGTACCGCGGTAGCTGTTCACCCAACTCCTCGAGCTCCGAATCTGGAATGACGGAGAAAGAGATTTTTGATTCCCGGCGCTGAAAACGTAAAAGCGGTATTACACTACACGTTATTCAGGGCCCTACCTAACTAACGGACCCTGAATATCGTCCGGGTCCGGGTTCGTCCCAGGGACCCTAAATCTTATTACACCACTCTTAGTTAGGGTTAGGGTCCCTGAATACCGTGTAGTGTAATATCCCTTTAAATTTCGCTCATAGAGTTTTATATTTTTGAGAGACTAGTTTTTTATTTAATAAATGGAATGAAAGAGGTTTTATTTATTTTTAGAAAATAAGAATCGGCTAGTGATCTGTAGGTAGGTAAATGTCTTAAACACGCTTTAGATCCGTATGTAGGAGGCTTTTTGGGATATTTTTTAATTTAGTACCTAACCTATCTGAGATACAAGCCAGATCGAGAGAGATAGGTATATGTAACATTTGCTAAAAAATCTACCATTTTTGGGAGTTACAAAATACTAAGGGATTTTTGTAAAATTTTCGGTACTACTTGTCTTGTGGGTAATGGCGAAGAAATTAGAAATTCAAGAAAACCATAGGTACATCATTTTAGCAAAGTGAGTAATCCGCCCCCGCTTGCGCTCGCGATACCCACTGAAAACGCACCCTTAAGGTATAGCTTCAGTGCCCTTTCAAGCGTCTCAAGAAAGCTTTATTCGTACCTTTACGTAATAAAGTTTTTTCACTGAAATTCCATGCACATTGTGATGAATTCAGTCTGAATGCGACATTGTAAGCTGAACCTAAATAGGTACCTAATGGAGACTAGAAAAACCGTCTTTTATACGAGGGTCGCTTTATAATTTACTAGCGACCCGCCCCGGCTTCGCACGGTTTTATTATACATATAAACCCTCCTCTTGAATCACTCTATCTATTAAAAAAAACCGCATCAAAATCCGTTGCGTAGTTTTAAAGATTTAAGCAGTCAAAGGAACAATGGGAAATAGGGACAGAGAAAGCGACTTTGTTTTATACTATGTAGTGATGATATTCCTAGGTCCTAGATATATAAGCAAGTTCCTACTACCGTGCCTTCTTTGCACACTTAGAACACCTTTAAAGCCAAAATCACTAATAACATTAAAGTGTAACATGCACGGTATAGGTAGGTTCGCATAAGTATAAACACAGCGAACAAAAATAAGAATCTACGCATGAAATCCTCGAGCATGAGTTGTTCAAAATAACTGATGCTTTTGATAAACTTACCGAATTCTAGCGCTAACCAGAAACAGCAAGTGATTCTATCCTTGAGGAGTATCTACCTAGGTATAAACTAACCAAATACCTACATACCCTACCTTGTGGAACTATCTCGTTAGTTAGGTAAGTACCAAATACCTAGGTAGGTATTAGCTCTACCTTGTGGAACTATCTAGCTAGTTGGGTATCTTGTAACCGTTATCGTCTCGTTTTGGGTTTAATTACTTTACTCCAAGCGGTTTACATTTGATAGCTACATATAAACTAAATGTAGTAGATGGGTACCTACATATTAATAACTCGACTTAATCTTATACAAAGACCGCCTTCAACAAAATCTAGTGAAGAAGAAAAAAAAACTAAGTTAAAAAATTGTTAAGAAAAGTACTAATTATCTAATTTATTTGAGGTTGGATAAGGATTAAATAATATGTTCAAAATTCAAAGAATAAAACAACAATGCAAAAACTAGCCCTAGGGGGTTTGCTAGCTTTACCTATGTGTTGAGTGATTATTTTTTGACTTGTGTGCTTTTTGAAATAAAGAATAAATTATGCTTTACTCTTTATTTGTTGATCTTGGACTTGGAAGGTTGGATTAAAAATAAATGCTTTTCTATTAAAATCCGACTCAGCCACGTAGGTGTCGTAGGCCTATAAGGCACTTACGAAATGAATGAACTACCCAATGCTTTGTCTTTCGAAGATAAAGTGATGAATTAGTAATTGGTTTCTAGAATTATTCTAATTCGAATTTTGAACATGCCTTATTGTAGCACTTTCCAAATTCGAAATATATTCGATTGTTGAATTGATTTTCCGTGAATAAAATACTACTTAAGTACTACATACACTTGGTTTAATTTTTTTATAGCGATCATGATGTAGGCTCAAGCCGCGTTGACACGATCAGAGTCAGCTCGGACCGAGTGAACTCGGATACCTACTCGGACGCAACTCGGATTGTGGCAATCTGACGCCGCCGTCGTCCGAGTGCGCTCGGATTAGAGGTTGCCACAATCCGAGTTGCGTCCGAGTAGGTATCCGAGTTCACTCGGTCCGAGCTGACTCTGATCGTGTCAACGCGGCTTTAGGATGTAGGTAGGTGAAAAGTAAGAATAATATATTTTATAGAATACTAGCTGTTAAATTAGGTTAAAAATTAAATTACTTAGCTCGAGTGGGGCAGGGCATTGCAGATTGGACCACACATTCGAGGTAGGTAACAAAAAGTATAAATAAATAATATACTCAGGAACAGGGAGATTTAATTTACCAGTCTACACTTGCTAGGCACTTAAACATTACGGCTCGGCTCCAAGCATATTCATAGAGAAACCAAATTAATAGAACCATCTGTGATTTCCCTATCTTACAATCTAATAGCGCGTTCCGTTGCACGCAGATTGTCTCTACAATTGGCGCCTCCCGAACTAATTGCCGACTTTGCCAGGCGATTTACGTTCCGTTTCACGTTGTTCAATTAGGCCTGATAACGGTAATTTATGGCTTTCCCACAAGCGTTCTATTATTTGTTCTGTGACGAGACCGCTTTCACAAAACGCTTGTAAACTCCGACTTGGAAGTTTCAAACCTATTACAGTTTCTTGTACGGCTTTTTAACGCCAAGACCCGTAGAAAGCAGCTATTTTAAATGTTAATAAGGTTTTGACCTATATTTATTCTCCATCTGAGTTTCTTCATTGACCTTCCCAAGACAGACAGGGGTAACAGAAAAATAGAATTTTCATTTGCATATTTACTCATGTTCATCCTATGTTTGCGTAGGTTAGGACAATCTTTACCTAAAAATAAGGTTTTTTCAAAAGGTCGTACTTAATGTCGTAACCGTTCTAATAAGATTCCAAAACCAAACAGAGATAAAAAGTAAATGGCATACCAAGTCCTTTCGTAAAAGTTGTTTTGGCTCCTCGATACAGCAGCTCGCTCTATATTTGAAAATAGAAGCTTGGATAGGTTTCTATTTAGAATTTACAAATATGCAGCCATTATAGGTATTTTGATAACTTTTTATCAGGTATCTTTCCACTAATAGAAATCCAGTAAACATTCCGTATCTATCTTACAATGTATTTCTAACTTATTTTTATAACTGTTACAGATATTTATCAATTCACACTAAAACCTAGAAATTAAGATAATAATATAATTATCATCATTGTCAAACTTGTCGATAGTTACTCGGCTGACTCGCTGATAACACTCCTTTACAAACCTCTTTGTTTTACAATTCTGTTATTATTTTATGATTTCCTTGTATATATATAAATATAAAATTAAGTAAATTATTTAATTCGTAAATAAATTAAAAATAAAACAAAAATGGAACGCTCATTGGTTGGTTATCTGAACAGAACATAGAAATTTTTCAATTTTTCACAGCTCCGCTCTAAAGTGGAAAACTGGTGTAAACCGGCTGAAGGGAGAAACAGTTGATATAAGACCCTTAAATGATTAGCTTGTTGGAGTTGGAGTAGCTTCCTGGCATATTTTAGGGCTAATTTATGTCCGCCTTAAATCACTTTGCTTCGCCCAACCAGGCGGTCGAATGTTGTGTTTAATAGAGATTATACAAAGATTTGTACTGAAAATGGTAGCTAGCCACCCGAGAGGAGTAAATTGAAAAACATCACTGCGTGCATATGAATATAATACACAATAATACACATTGGTTAAATAAAGATGAAGCGCGGCGGGGGAAAGTACCCCTTCGCAGGCGGTTGTAGGTTCGATTCCCGCCTTGGGAAAATGTTTGTACGATCTGCAAGTATTTGTTTTGGGGTTCTGGGTGTTCTCTATGTATAATAAAATATTAGATATATTTATAGTATGTAATAGAAAAAATTATAACTAGTATTTATTATTGAAACTATTTGAAACCATTGAGCTAACTGCAGACGGTTGCAAACAGTTTAGAGGTAGCTCAATTGATTGACGGTACTCAATCAATGATGTGATGTATTGTGTTAAGTATAATGAGTCATCTAGTAAGTAGGTACCCATAATACAAGCTCTGCTTAGATGGTGCTGTGTGGATTGTCCAGCATTATTATTATTATTTATTTTTATTCTCGTTAAAAATACATTTTTTCTTTAGAAAATACATAAACATTATAAAACTAATTACGAACGGTGGATCACCAGCGGCCGCGAATCTAGGGCAAATTGACTTTTAAGTTATCACACGAAGAAATACATATTAGAATTGTAATGTAAGGCATACGACCTTGTGATTACATTGATAAATACATTACAATTCTATGAATAATGTAAGTATGCTCAAGTCCCTATAGGTGTACCTATGTATAGGGACCCTTACTACATAAGTAGGTATAAACATACAAAAGAAGCAATTATAACTTTTATAGCCATCATAACATGGTTCGTATTTGAAAAGGACTTGTGTAAACAAAATGAAAGTAATTTTACAGGAGCAATTATTATTTCTCGTTGTTTTTGTATTAAGCCTAGTTTCATATCAAGATCGCTTAGGTAGTTTAGAAGCTTAAAATAGCACCTATCTGCATTACTTTATTACGACATGCAATAAATTAAAATTTCAGATAGAAGCTTTTGGTACTAAGTACATAGTACTTCACTACATAGTATAAAACAAAGTCGCTTTTTCTGTCCCTATGTCCCTTTGAGTGCTTAAACCTTTAAAACTACGCAACGGATTTTGATGCGGTTTTTTTAATAGATAGAGTGATTCAAGACGAAGGTTTATACGTATAATAAAACCGTGCGAAGCCGGGGCGGGTCGCTAGTATTTCATATGACATAGTTCACACTCTCTAGCATGGCCAAGGATTTCCACGTAGACCTACTCTATTGTGGCTATTATCTCCCATAAGGCATTCGGATTTTTCCAGATCCAATTTTTAGGAGTTGCCAGCTGTTGCTTAAAAAATTGCTCGTGTAAAAGCATTTTCATCGCGTAAACAAAGCAAATGAGCTGAAACAAATGATCTGAAAGGTCGTATTTGCGTATCTCCGATCGAGTAAGGTCGTCGTTAGCTTTTATTAGTCTTAAAATGAGCGTTATCTTCTGATTTACGTCACATCTTGGGATGAATTGTACGGATATAGGTGTTTTTGCTTTTACCAATATTTCTTTTCTCTCATGATTTGATACAAACGGAAATAATTTCGCTTATGGCAAATGTGCTTCCAACAGAAATAAAAAAAATAAAGTGTATTGTTTTTTGTCACCAAGATGGCAAACAGGTATGACCGCTCTGATGGAAAGCGGTTACCGCAGCCAAAGGACGCTGCATCATCAGACACATTACACGTTCGATGCCGACCCTGAATTTGTCTTAGAAGAGTCTAACTAAAGAGACTTTTTGAAGAACCCCATGTTATAGTAAATTGTAGTAAAAATAATTTGGGTTACTAATGTGCCTGAATTAAACGGATTCTATTTATTACTAGATGCGCCACGCGGCTTCTCCCGCGAACCAGAGTTTTTTTCATAAAAATAAAAAAAACACGTGTTTAAATATTTATTTCATACTTTATTCATTATACCGAGTTTTGAGTAAATCGAACCAAGGAAGAATAATTTTCCAAACAGACTTTACCACCAATAGGGTGGTAAACCCCCTCAGAGGTAAATTTTTGAAAAGTTTATTTGCCTATGTCTTATTCTAGGTCCTAAACTATCTACGTACCAAATTTCATCTAACTACATAACTTAAGTATTACGGAGATTACTTATAACAAACATTCACACAGACTTTCCCATTTATTAAAATAGTAAGATTTATTTGTAGTCTACAAACGAATTACCTACCTAATTTATCTCATGTCTGCAACATCATTATGTTCCAGACATGCGATAGTACGAATTCTAAAATCTCTTTAGGTACTAAGTACTCTGCGTTGCTACGATTTCGTAGCAAGTCTCAGCAGCTAGGTACTTCGTGGTAAGCCTACGACGTAGCTCGTGCTACATCAATGACGTATCATGCTACGTTGCTACGACTCGCTACGCACAATATTGCTACGTCGTAGCTTGTAGATTTACAAATTATTACCACAAAAAAAAATTCAGTAACTGTATCTACCTGTTGTTTTGACGAAAACGATATAGTTCGTGGCTCTGTTAACTTCATGACGACTATTGCATGCAAGTATTCAGTTTCCACGACTAGTATTGAAGCGTTGACTTAAAAAAAATAGTTTAGCAAATAGTTCAGTCAAACTGAAATGAGGGCCGAGTATCGATGTCATGTAAAACCCTTGCGCTATGAAGGTCGCAATTGACTTTCGTTTGACAGCACACCTGCGCTACGCACTCTCCACTGAGTTTTAAGGCGCGAACGGCACCTAAACTGTGGCCCTCACTTATTTTATCATATTATTCCGTTAATGCCACCTTGTTTCGCAGATTTAGGTAAGGAAGATTTTTCGAAGCCCGCGGGCGTCGCGCCGCTCGCGGGTAGGAAAATAACACTACAACATCCACCTCAGCGATTTGTACTAGAAAAATGATTTATCTGAGATTGGTGTAAAAATAAGGTCAATAAGTTTATTATTTTAGGAACAGTATTGAAAATGTTTTTTAAAAAGAGGTAACTTTGGCATTTTTTTCTATCGAGCGAACTTCATCTGATTGTGTAAATGTAAGCGAATTGTACTCTGTAAGATCCTCAACTGAAACGTATATCTTTTTCAGAACTTTACGTCAATTTTTGACTGATTCATATTGATTTTAAAAATAGCATTTGCGGTATAAGGAGCCCAAACAAAGGAATTTCCAAAATTCACCACTTTAGGTGCTGTTTGCGCTTTAATGTGAAAATAGGGTATATTTTTTTAAGATTTCCCTTTGACGCTGGTACTTACCTATAAATTTTGTACTACATATAAATAACCTTAAAGACTGTGTACATAAAGTGATTGTATAAAAATATTTATAACTAATTCTTTAATTTTACTTTATTTTTTAAATAGATAACATAATTAGATCACATAGCTCACTAGTATATACAATTATAACAAACTCTTAAAAATCTAAGTCGTCACCAGAAGGCAAAGTACCCAGAATGCTGGCAGACTGTGTGGGTGTTGTCATTAGGGCTCCAATGGAAATAACAATAAAAAATATTACCATTTTAATTAAAAGTCACAATAATCACTAGATCGCAATAAAATGCAAAAGGGCCACTCTCCATGATGGGAATATTAATTCAACGGAAGGACAGAATCCGAAATTAGTCTGTTTTGTAGCAGGACCACGCACCCGGCTCAAATCCTTACGCGGAATTTAATTTTACCCTCATTTCTATAGAGGTGAGAAATCCCTGTATCGGATTATAGGCTAGTTTCACACGATAACCAGGTAAGAGCTGCTTATACTAATGAACAATAAATTAAATTGAAGAAATAATCAATTAACACTTTAGTTCTTATTTCATGAATTATTTATAGTTTGCAATTTGACTTGTAAGAGCTTACTACAAAGTTAGCCATAACAAATAAAGTTAATAATTTCTGATTTCTTATAGATATGCTTACTGAAGCATTTTTTGACAATTTACTTGTATAATCACTTATTTTAGCTTTAAATTTGAATGTACAGCAATAATTCAACACTTTACTTTCAGTAAGGTGACTTGATTAGTACCTAACCTATAGGTAGGTTACTATTTTGCACCTCATGTGGCTTTACAATTCCGTAGGTATAAAGAATACGTGCGGTTGATTTTTGATTAAACTGATGTCACGTAAGTACATTATTTTTTGTAGATGTTTACAGGCCATGATGGTAAAAGCGGAAAACCTGCGTAACGTGTAAATGCGGCTTAAGGGACGAAACATCGGGCACTCGTGATGCAAATTATGATCCCGGATTGTGGAAGTTATTCAATAAATGAAACTAGTTAGCCGGAGTGGTCCAACGAACCTTTATGGATAAAGCTGGTGCCAATAGTGGTGTTAATTGAGTTAATGGTAATGAACGGTGATTTAAATGGTAATTAATATTGTAGATTTCATTTTCATTGGTAGAGCTATAATAAGGAAGTTTCTGATTTTATTTATTTATGAAGTGTGCACTGTTCCGGGTACAAAAGTAGCATAGCTAGCCTAGTTTAAATTTCATCAAAATCTGTTCATCTATTTGAGAGTGAAAAAGTTACAAACGTACAAAGTTACGCTTCTATAAATAATTCATATAATATATTTTTTTAGACGAAGCGAAGTTCTAGAAACAAATTTTAATACGAAATTAGTCATTTTCCTCTACTTTTTCTGTTTGCCATAGAAGAAATTTTTTCGAATATAATATAAAAAACTTTTTTATTCCTAGTTAGAAAATTAGAGTTTTGACGATGCAGCCTCGATGCGGGCTGTTTTCGAATTTCGAACAATGTAAGTAGAATGAAATTGAAACGAATTGGATTGCTATCGAACATCGACTCTGACGTAGCGCTTCACCAAAATTCGTAAAAAGTAACTACATGACCTACAATCTACATATTTACGTCAACATGCTAAGATTCTGTTTATGAACATTCTCACACCATATAGGGCTGGATGGAACATTGAAATTCATGAGTGAGGTTGGAACGCGACGCACGTAGCGCCAACCCTACGCTAGGACGAAGTACTTAGCTACTGAATAATTTTGGAAGAAATCTGACGGGTGGATTAATATTGATGTTACGAACTTGATGGAAAAACATGTTTTGGCTTGGCCTTTGAACGCCTCTTTGCCATGTGAAGGGATTTCACAGGCGGAAAGAGGTCATGCGTTCAGTATTCCACTGTTTTCTTTAGAAACAGTGGAAGATCTTGTTTTCAAGATACTCTCTCCGGATGTAAGTACGTAATCTAAGTTAGTTCCTACTTTTATTTACTTAGTTGGTATATCTCAGTTCTAGAGTCATCTATACAAATTATGTAGAGAGAAAATGTTAACGAAGGAAGTACCTACTCCGTTATAAGAGACTCCGTTACACAGTTTTTTAACTTTTGCGATAGTCAGCTCTCAATTCGTAATTGGTAGGTATATTGTACCCAATAAAGATATTTGTATTTTTTTGTATAAAGCGTGGTCAAGTCAAATTGTCGTCTGTCCTATCCCTGTTATAGTACTATAATTAAGAACTGATTTTGGCTCTACTACACATTGCTTTGGTAAAAGAAGGTCTGTTTTCAAACTAACAATAAAGAACACGTTGCCAACATAATCGAGACGAAAACAAAAAGTACAAACAAACTTTTCAGTATCCTCAATAAATTAACGTCGCAAGCTCCAAACATGCAATTTGGCAGACCGTCCGTGAGATAAGGACACGATTCCTTCAGCAAAAAGGGTTCTCAAAAATACGAATAGGTAGATAAACCTCCCATAAATCAACCTCAAAGAGGTATTAACTCATTCGTTGGACAGGACCGCGGGAAATCTTGGGAAAGTGCTGAGAAATGGCGCGAAACTTTGTACAATGCAGTCAGATGGATCATTCGTTCAGATCAAATGAGCTGGTTTTATTTTTACTTTATTCCAAAATTTATATAAAACAATACAAGTTCTTTTTACGTTTTTCTCTACCGTTGACTCTTGTTTTGATTAGGTCAAGCAATATATTGAGTCGAAAACAAAAAAATCTGGCAAAAACACTCCTTTGTCACGTTGTCGTCGCTCATCGAAACGTCACAAAATGGCTCTTTCCCGATGATAAAGACTAAAAGTAACGAACGTCGCGTCGTTAATTTTAGCCTCTATTGTCCTGCATCCAAAGGTCATCTTCGTTCTACCCCATTTCCAGTTCTATTCTTCACTTTAATGGGTCGGTCCATCAAGTGAGAATCAAGCCATCTTTGAGTCGCGGTTGGCTTGGGTTGCCTTAGCTTTACTTCACCATTGATAGACGTTTTCTTAACTGGGTATCTATTTATTTACCTAGTCCAGGTTTAATTTTATGTTCTATTGTATTTTTTTTTATATCAAAAACATAAGTACACACTATTCTTAATTTTAAGACACTATAAAACCAAAGAAGGTTTATCCAGTGTCCGCTGTTTTAGTGCGGTTTCACATATTTGGTGCCTACAAAAAATACTATTTTAGTCCGATTCACACAATATATCAATGAATCTTCAATTCGATTTTGAATGACAATCATCAATATTTTTGTAGGTACCGAGTTGGAGATGCACTCACTGATACTGAACGAACAGTGAGTTCACTGATCATGGGTACATAATATAAATAGGCCTTTACTCGTGGTGAAATTTGAATAAGGAACACACAAATTTCAAACGTGTTTTTACAATGATTGTATAAAATTTAAATTTCGAACGAGACTAATTTATCTAAGCCCCTGGTGCTCACAATTGCGAAGTTGTTATCTGTAGGTACGAACGTGATGCTTCGAGAAATTCGGTATCGGCGGGAATTTGCCAAGCTTGCGATGGCCCTGTGAAAATTTGAATTTAGAATTTTTATTGGAAAAATACCTCTTGTCTACAATCTAATGAATTTTCTCAGCAGCACTATATACCAACTATCTCGGGGCCGATATAAACACAAGACCATTTTTTAAGGTCTACCTACTCAACCTGAAAATCAACTGAATACCTACCGCTACTGTATAAGTGGATGAGAATTAACAAGAAAGATCATCCGACACAACCTCTTTGGACAGGACAGATTTGCTACTTTTAATGTGAGCTCAGCGTCTGAAAGAAGCTACAGGCTATTTCACATAGGAATCGTTCTAGAAAAGTATTCGCTTGCTTCGTTTCATGCAATATGATTTGACTACGATGAAAATCGCAATTTAACTACTTACATCTAATAAAATGTTTAAGTAGTATATTTTATATTATAAGATATAATTTAGGTATATTAAAATAGCATAAGTACAATATATAAGTGAAGATGCTGGATAAGAATAGGTGGGAGATTTACTCATAGAAAAAAAATACTGTAATGTTACATTTATGATTCAAACAAACAAACAAAACAAACAAACAAGTAGTAAAACGGTACAAGATTGCCCAACTAATTTGACTTTGCCCACCACGGTACTTTTTTTAAAATTCTTAGTATTATCGAGAATGTTCTAGTAGCTTTTATTTCTTATTTATTGGTAGAATTCTGAATATGTCACTGACAACACTAAATAACCGACTGTTGCTAATTTCACTTCAATTGACTGTCAGTTGATGTCAAAGTTGGTGGTGTTTCTGGCGGGTCAAATTTCGTTAAAAAAACTTTATTGAAAAACAGTACTTGCAGTTGCAGCAGGCAAGTAATTATTTTACCACTATAAGTTTATAACAAATAAACAATAACTGTCGAATATCTGACGCGAAATTCTTTTTAAACTCGAAAATATTCAGGTGGGCAATGTCAAATTACTTTTTCTGGAGTACTGTTTACGACTTTGCCCACCAAAATACTGTTGTCAGGGTTGTCACTACGACATTAAATTAAAATTGATTTTTGTATGTCCTATTATTAGTAGGTCGGTTGGTATCTATCTAACCACCTATTAGACGACCGTTGTGGCGCGTTGGGCGAAGGTCCGCCTGCGACGCAGGAGTTTGCGGGTTCGATTCCCGCCTCTGAACAAATTTGTGTACGATCTGCAGAAATTTGTTCCGTTAGTCTGGGTGTTTTCTATGTATAATAAAAAATATGTATCTATGAAATGTATTGTATTAAGTATATCAGTCATCTAGTACCTATAACACAAGCTCTGCTTAGCTTGGGGCTAGATGATGCTGTGTGGACTGTCCGGAATTATTTATATATTAATTTTATTATGAGAAAGTATTTAGTTTTCAGTATTTATTTATTTCAATTCCTCTTTATCAAATAATGTAATGAAAAATTTACCATTTCTACAGTTTTTTTTGTAAATTAATGCCTTAATTTGTTTTATAAGCTAAATGAGGTACTTACCTTATTATTAATATTTTTTTTTGTAACAGATAATAATAACCAGCGTTTTGTTAAAGCAAAAAAGCTATAATTAATGTAATGCTTATTTTCAGAATGAACAACAAAAAGTTACAACCCTAGCACATCTTTTTATTTGTATGAAAATTGTCCAAAAAATATTTGTGTCTTTGCCCACTCAATTTAGGCGATTAATTTGCTTGCTTGAACGTTTCATATTAAGATATAAAGTAACATTGATTTCCCATATTGCTTGTTCCTTAAATCTTGAGATCATACGGTCAAAAATACCGGAATTACGATTTTTTTTGCAAAATGGGCAAACTTGTAAGTTTTTATTTTATTTGGCCCGCTCTCTAAATTATGATTTTTTACACATACCGTCCCATTTTATTCGACTTTTAATCTTTTATTTGCAAAGAACAGTATTTATTTATAATAATCTAGCGCAAACATAATTTGAACTATACATACTTTTTAAATTATTTAAACTTGAACCACTAAATCCAAGAAAATTGGGCAAAGTTGCACTGTTTTACTGTATTTATTTTCAACATAGAGACACCAAAACACTTACATTTGTTTGTTCCATTTGATTGTTTACAACTAAGGTTTACAATATACTCTCGTGATATACACTAAATAAAAAAAGAAATAAGTTATTTTATTTGATGTAAGTATTCATTTATGGTCTCTGATTAGGTTAGAAGAACAAGAATTTTAATCAAAAAAGTATAATTTAATAACATTTGTAAAATATATAATGGAATAAAATCTTCGTAAATGTAACATTGTAACAGTTGCCGCGGTTGCTTTGATAGCGGGTGTAAGATGCTCCGTAAATCTCCTCGAGAGGGTTCCCATTTCCATACAATGTTGTTTATTGTGTGGTACACCGCTATCACAAATAGGTTAAACTTTACAGTTTGTAAACAGTATAATAAGCAAAATAGGTGATTTTTTAAGGATCTCTATACTTAAATGTATTTTTTTATATTATTTATAAATGTATATACAGCGTGTAAACAGACAACTATCGAAAACGAAGGGGGATGGCGAAGCACCTTTAAACTTAAACAAAACAAAAATCCGCAGGCCGAAAAAAAAATTGTAGCCGAAGATAAACATGTTTAAAGATTTTCAATTATTTTGTTTGCAAGCAATGTACGCGTCCACTTCGATACCTACGCCGCCGCGCCGACGTGAGTCGCGCGCGACGCATCACTCACTACATAACATAAGTACATCACTACATAGTATAAAACAAAGTCGCTTTTTCTGTCCCTATGTCCCTATATCATTATGTCCCTTTGACTGCTTCATCATCATCATCATCATCATCAACCTGTATTAGCCCACTGCTGGACATAGGCCTCCCCCAATGAGCGCCATAGCGCCCTGTCTTCAGCTTGACGCATCCAGCATCTGCCAGCAGTCTTCGATGGGATGGGATGACGATCGCAGATCGTCCCACCTGGCCGGAGGGCGTCCTACGCTACGTTTACCGAGTCGCGGTCTCCACTCAAGAACACGTTTACCCCAACAGTTGTCGGTTCTTCGCGAGATATGGTCGTAATCGTTTTGACTGCTTAAATCTTTAAAACTACGGAACGGATTTTGATGCGGTTTACTAGCGACCCGCCCCGGCTTCGCACGGTTTTATTATACGTATAAACCTTCCTCTTGAATCACTCTATCTATTAAAAAAACCGCATCAAAATCCGTTGCGTAGTTTCAAAGATTTAAGCAGTCGAAGGGACATAGGGACAGAAAAAGCGACTTTGTTTTATACTATGTAGTGATACACTCGTGCGAAACCGGGGCGGGTAGCTAGTAAAGTTATAAGTCGTCAAAGTTTAAGGTAAGGTCTTAATAGCAAGTACCTAGGCTGTCGGTACTCGGTAGATATTTCACGACTTACCTAAAGACACGAGCATCAGCTGCAGCAGCATTAAAATGTAAATGATATCTTCAGCTGGTTCGGCTATCTTTCGCATTAAGTAAATGCGCAACACTTCTGGCGCATTTCCTAGAGCTTCACCATAAGAAACACAAACATTTGCCCATACTCCATCGCACTGAACATTATGTTGGCAAATAAAACACACTTACTAAACACAACCGATACACATCACATTTTCCATAGCACATCATGAGCATTTGTCCATACTCCCTCGCACTAAACATGTTTATAAAACACACCGAAAAACACAGAAAGTAACTTCCACTATTTACCTTCCTACACTAAGACCATGTACTTAAGAAAAACTTTAAAAACACGCATACCACACTAAAAATCTGTTTCACAAAACAAAACAGTATTCGCAAATTTCCGCAACGACCGCGCAAGTTCGAATACTAACACCGACTAAAAGACGAATGAAAATAATACAAGCACTATGTACCTACATAGAGAAGTTATGCATTCAAAATCCGTTTTTAAATGCCGACAGCCAAAGTGTTATAATCCTTATGCCTAATTAAATAAAGTTTAGATTCCTTTCCATACATTTCCTTTGACTATAGCCGACTGGCCGCGTGCCGACCATTATTTATTCTTATGTGCCGACCCACGGCGCGGCGCTCCGCGCCCGACAAAGAAAAACACCGCTGCTCTTATAAACCTTATGCAGAGTGGAATAAGGTTTTCCTATACCAAAGCAGATTATTCAGTATCCAATAAGGTTCTTAATGGGGCATACTCATTTTAAAATCTTTATCACAGAATTATGAGATAATTTTATTTTTTTCGCGGGAATATTTGAATACTACGACTAGTAAAAGGATTACTTAGTTATGAACGTTTCCAGCTAGAATTAACTTTTTACCCTGAACCAAAAAAGCACAGAATACATAATAGTAGTATACATGGTCCTACATTACATCCCAAGGTTGCCTGGATGGAAGAAATGAGAGAACTTTTAGCGATAAGACCGCCCTTTATACTATGTATGCAGTATTTTTGTTTTGTTTTCTTTCTTTGTGTGGTACCTAGGTTTAAGTATAATAAAAAAGAGTTTTCTATTCTAGTAGGAACAGGTAGGTAAAATGTAAATGATATCTTCAATTTGTTAATAGAAGTAGAAGTGTTAGGAAGGGTTCGATCCTACAATCTTCAGATTGAAAATCGAGTGTATTCTTTCTATGCCAAGACGGCAAAATACAGATAGCCACCAGCGAGCAGCGCGGTAACCTACGTGCGTACCTAGCGTATGTATGTATCTTGCGTAGATAGATAGATACCCATTTCGCTCGCGCAGTCGAGCGGTGGTGCGGGCGTCCATAAACAGCTGAGTTGAGGTCATTCACTTGCGTGCAATACATTACATCTTTTTTTTAATTTGTTTATTTTTGCTTTTAAAAATTGTTTATTCGTGTTGATATGTTTTCTTAGTGTTGTACTATGGGTGTGTAACTAGATAAAAAAATAAAAAATTTAGAGAGGTGAAATTTTATTCGCGTTTTTTTTTCGATAAGTATGTTCAGAATCATGGTCTGATTGCCACCTTTCATTTTTCGATAGTAGTCTTTTTACACCCTGTATAAATAATGTTAAAATATATTTTACATAAATGTATAAATTACGTACAAAATTTTAGGATCCATGTACCTACGTTCTTACCTTTAAGCTATCCTTACACTAAATCCCAAAAAGGGTATCCTCAACACATACTAGGATACAAAAAGTATTTAACTGTATAAACTTTCGCGATATGTTAACATAGTTAAATAACGATTATTTATTGCGTACGTACCTTTTGTTAGCGTAGGGGATACAAAATATTTGGTACCAATTAAAAAAATACACGATAAATGATCATTGTTAAACCATATTTTCATTAACTAAACCGTACACTTGATATAGACTATTTTTTAATATAGTTACCTAACCTACCTATGAAATTATTAGCCATGCCAATATCATGTCCATGGACATCATATTTAGTTGACTGATGTACCTACTTCTAAAAGAGTCTCTAAATTTCTAGCATAATACATAAATTAAAATGATTGCTATTTTTAATTCAGATAGTAAAAGAATGTTTAATATTTTTTTTTCAATTTTAATTTTCGTTCTGTAGACGTTTCAAGTCAACAAAAATTCCTGCCCATCTGCAAATCCGGTAAGTTGCCACGATGCGACAAACTATGGCGTTCGAAGTTCAAATTCGGATATCCGAAAGACTTCGAAATTCAATTCCGACTCTCATATCGGATAATCGGCTCACGTCGTGAATGCAATTCGAAGTTTCGAAGGCACTTCTAGGCTGAGATTACACGGATGACAACAGCTAGATCACTAGTTTGGAGGGAATTAAGTAAATAAATAATGGCGGACATTTCATGTTTATCACTACATAGTATAAAACAAAGTCGCTTTCTCTGTCCCTATGTCCCTTTGTATGCGTTATATCGCGTTATATCTTTAAAACTAAGCAACGGATTTTGATGCGGTTTTTTAATAGATAGAGTGATTCAAGAGGAAGGTTTATACATATAGTAAAACCGTGCGAAGCCGGGGCGGGTCGCTAGTTTCACATAATAAGAACAAATAATGTCCGGATGATGAAGAGTTTTTATTAGTTTTTAGCTTTATTTTGAAGCAATTTTTTTAATCCTTCATATTGCACAGAATATTTTCATCTGACCCCAAAGTAAGCTGATCTTGTGTTATTGTTACCAAACTCAAAAAAGTAACCAAAACACCGAGATCAAACATCTAAAATGTATGTAAGTTATGTTATGTTAGTATGTAAAACTTATATCTTCCTGAAGAATCAACCAGACCCAGAACAAAGATCTAAAAAACATTCGGTTATTTTACAAAAACTAACAACCGATTTCAAAATTAACGCCTTTCCTATTAATTAATTACAGCCGAATTGAGAACCAGTTCCTATCTTGAAGTCGTTTGAAAAAAAAAACACCATTTTTTTCTGACGCTGAACCTTTTGAGTGAGCTCGCGAGTGACCTAGCTCCACCTACGCTACGAACTAGAGCTACGAGGCAGATTTGTCACTCCTGAAATCTAGATCCAAAGCTATTTGCGACGCTCAAAAAATAACTTAAATTCAGATAGGTTCTCCCGCTCTAAAGTTGACAATGCTTTTCTCTTAAGGCAAATCATCGATGTTAAAGTAGTAGGTTATTTTAATTACAGCCAGTTAAGACCTGCGGCTTTATTGTCTAACTTAACAGATAATCGAGATCGATTCATTTTTGAAATTTGAAATTTAAGTAGCGTGGATTTCGATAAATCAGACTATATTATTATTATAGTAACTATATTTCTTCAGGCTTACACGGCCTTTTACGGCCTTGCTACGTTTTAAAAAGCACTCAGAAAAATCTAATTTTAAACTATACACTATAATCAAAGAAGAAATAAATTGTTAATTGATTATCACGTCATTTGCGTAAAAGAGTAACAAACAACCATAGTTACATCCATACTTTCGAATTAAATAATAGTAAGAATTCACTTTATTTTTTTAAAACAGAGCTTAAGTAAGGATATGGAAGGTAGGTATGTAGGTACCACATGTATGTAATGTACCACATGTATGCATAACCTAAGTAGATAAGTACGTATCCATAATAATTCCATGGTTCCATTTCACGCCTGTCTGAATCTCTCGGCTTACTTACGTTACACCAAATATGGAGCTTGTTGAACCCTAATTAGCACTCCACACCCTTTTGTATTATATTGTCTGGATGGGGTGAAAGTTGGACGCACTTTGCGGTTATAATTACCCTATAATTAAGTAGTTTTTGGGAGCGGGCAACATCGCGCTGTTTGAATATTTAGCCTAAACTAAACTTATGTGTGTTAAAATACTTCGAGCCTTTGCGAGAAACTTATAAGTATAGTTATGGTAAAAAGTTACAGATCGAATACACTTACTCGAATACTTTATCATAAAAAAACGACATTATCATCGATTCCGCCCAACTAGCACGTAAGCGATAAAATAACCTGTATATTATACGTATATCGGTTCCAATCGAGTATCTTAGTGTTAAAAATACCTGTAGCAGCGGAGTCAGAGAACGCTATAACTCACATTTAACCACGAAAGAGGCCCACGATTTTACAGGTAAAGGTTATAGAAAGCCTGTAGAGCAGTGGTATAAGGGTGTTAAGTGCTGCACAAGAGTGTTTATTCATTCTCAGCTACTACTTTAACCGGTTTAACTGTCTTGTAGATGACTTGTTTAACACTATAGGTCATAGAAAAACTTCAGTTAAGAATGTAATATCTCATAATATATTACAAGAGCTATTAAAAAGAGTTGTCTGACACTTAACTACGTAGAAGTTATCTATAATAATCTCAAGCGTATCAGGTATTTTATATCTTACGACGACGGGAAGTCTATGAACTTTGTTACATAATAAAATTATGGGACTATCAGTGAATGGCGTAAAAGAATTGACAGAGGAGAATATACAAATACTAAAGAATTAAAGTTTTCATTGTGAAGTGAATATAATCTGCCGCGGTGATTTTACTGTAAATGTATACCATGTTTTCCATCTCAATTTCAACGCGCCCTGGATTTAATAAAGATTTTTAAATAAAACTTATGAAAAATTATTATTTATTATATATTGTGATTATTTTATTATTATGAAGATAAAGAAATTGCAAATTTTCATTCATTTTTTTCCCTTATTAGCCAGTAGCATGTTAAATTACGTGGTTTCAGTAGAATGACAGAAGTTACATAAATAATGAAGTATTTTGTTGTCAAATATTGAATAACCTATTCAATATATATAGGTTAATTGACCAAATCAATGGCAAACTAACATTAAAGCTTTATGTCTTTGTTTAAGTAATCTATTACACATTTCGAGATACAACATCTTTAGTCAAGAATGTTGTCAGTCTTTAGTACACTTTACAAATAATAATAAAATAATGTAGTAACGTTTTTTTCGGCGTCATTATGTCTGTTAAAAATATAGGTGGTCTGTTACTGGTACAAACTCGTAGTATAGATATCACCAGTAACAAACCACTGGTCTACAACAGGAACATTATGGATATTTTAAGTTTTTTTTAAAATAATGAATACCTTGTAATTGAGTAAACATAAATGTAGAAGAAACAATAAACAAATTGTCAAAAAGAGAGCATCCCGGAGGTGTCTTTGATGATGGATAGCATCCAGGAGGTGTATTTGATGATGGAGAGAATCCAGGAGGTGTCATTGATCATGGAGAGCATCCAGGGGGTGTCTTTGATGATGGAGAGAATCCAGGAGGTGACTTTGATGATGGAGAGCATCCAGGAGGTGTCTTTGATGATGGAGAGCATCCAGGGGGTGTCTTTGATGATGGAGAGCATCCAGGAGGTGTCTAGGATGATGGAGAGCATCCAGGAGGTGTCTTTGATGATGGAGAGCATCCAGGTGGTGTCTTTGATGATGGAGAGCATCCAGGAGGTGTCTTTGATGATGGAGAGCATCCAGGAGGTGTCTTTGATGATGGAGAGTATCCAGGAGGTGTCTTTGATGATGGAGAGCATCCAGGAGGTGTCTAGGATGATGGAGAGCATCCAGGAGGTGTCTTTGATGATGGATAGCATCCAGGAGGTGTATTTCATGATGGAGAGAATCCAGGAGGTGTCTAGGATGATGGAGAGCATCCAGGAGGTGTTTTTGATGATGGAGAGCATCCAGGGGGTGTCTTTAATGATGGAGAGCATCCAGGAGGTGTCTAGGATGATGGAGAGCATCCAGGAGGTGTCTTTGATGATGAAGAGGATCCATGAGGTGTCTTTGATGATGGAGAGTATCCAGAAGGTGTCTTTGATCATGGAGAGCATCCAGGAGGTGTATTTGATGATGGAGAGCATCCAGGAGGTGTCTTGGATGATGGAGAGCATCCAGGATGTGTCTTTGATGATGGATAGCATCCAGGAGGTGTATTTGATGATGGAGAGAATCCAGGAGGTGTCTTTGATGATGGAGAGCATCCAAGAGGTGTCTAGGATGATGGAGAGCATCCAAGAGGTGTCTAGGATGATGGAGAGCATCCAGGAGGTGTCTAGGATGATGGAGAGCATCCAGGAGGTGTCTTTGATGATGGACAGCATCCAGGAGGTGTCTAGGATGATGGAGAGCATCCAGGAGGTGTCTTTGATGATGGAGAGCATCCAGGAGGTGTCTAAGATAATGGAGAGCATCCAAGAGGTGTCTAGGATGATGGAGAGCATCCAAGAGGTGTCTAGGATGATGGAGAGCATCCAGGAGGTGTCTAGGATGATGGAGAGCATCCAGGAGGTGTCTTTGATGATGGACAGCAACCAGGAGGTGTCTAGGATGATGGAGAGCATCCAGTAGGTGTCTTTGATGATGGAGAGCATCCAGGAGGTGTCTAAGATGATGGAGAGCATCCAGGAGGTGTCTTTGATGATGGAGAGCATCTAGGAGATGTCAGTGATGATGGAGAGCATCCAGTGGGTGTCTTTGATGATGGAGAGCATCCAGGAGGTGTCTAAGATGATGGAGAGCATCCAGGAGTTGTCTTTGATGATGGAGAGCATCTAGGAGATGTCAGTGATGATGGAGAGCATCCAGGGGGTGTCTTTGATGATGGAGAGCATCCAGGTGTCTAGGATGATGGAGGGCATCCAGGAGGTGTCTTTGATGATGGAGAGCATCCAGGATTTGTCTAAGATGATGTAGAGCATCCAGGAGGTGTCTTTGATGATGGAGAGCATCCAGGGGTGTCTTTGATGATGGAGAGCATCCAGGAGGTGTCTTTGATGATAGAGAGCATCCAGGAGGTGTCTTTGATGATGGAGAGCATCCAGGAGGTGTCTTTGATGATGGAGAGAATCCAGGAGGTGTCTAAGATGATAAAGAGCATCTAGAAGATGTGAATGGTGATAAAGAGCATCCAGGAGGTGTCAATGATCATTAAGAGCATCCAGGTATGAATGAACGAGGGGAGACAAGGGTCTATGATTATTGAGAGCATCTAGGAGGTGTCTATGATGTTTGAAAGGATCTAGGAAGTGTCTATGATGTTTGAGAGGATCTAGGAGGTGTCTATGATGTTTGAGAGCATTCCGGCAGGTGCGGAGCCCCCCGCGGCCGACGCCTTCGGTCTAGACCTGCAGGCTTTCGTGCAGCACCAGCGCAGGGAAAGCGCCCGCTGCTGCTGGGGGAGACGGAGATCGACGAGCTCATGTTGTAAAACATTGCAGACTAAATCACGAGTTGTAGACCAAATGGAATTCTACTGGAAAAGCATTGAATTCGTTTTCCATTAGTTTTCCAATGACAACTTTTGATTATAATTAACATTTTCTGATGAAAGAAAATGAAATTTGATTGCTTTACACATCATATTACGCAATTAATTGGTAAATAAGTTAAAACGATCGATACAAACAAAGATTTCAAAAGATTGAAAAAACTTATCGTCGAAGTGCAGCTTACTAATATGGCCACCCAGAACGAAAAGAATGCTTTTTGTTTTGCACTATGCATTTTTTACTGATATAGATGGCATATTTACCGCTTTTATTTTTTATTAAACGATTGATAGAAATACAACAGTGCTACCAAATGTAAAAAAGTGGCGTGAAATTTGACAGAAGGTTAATATTTTGATGTGAAGGTAGAAATGGTGTACTACTGGTTCCCGGTGTGGCACTGGTGCACCCACCCTATTAATAGTCTTAATTAACTACAATCACTATAGCCAAGACAATACTACCGGCTAAGCATAAAATGAACTGCATAAATGAGTTGCTCAGTACTTTCAATTTTATACTCTTAACAAACTCTGTTTTGAAAGTAATGTATGCACCTTATAATCAATATAACACCTAAATACTTATAAGGCACTTTACGGAAAAAACTAAACAACAATAAGTGTTAACGAGAGTCAGCGAGCACCATTGTATAGATTTGGGTGTTACAAACAGGTTAAACCTATAACATCTTTAGTATACTTGTTACAGTTAGCACTATTCTAACTCTAAAAGTTGTTTAACGTCGTTCAGTATAATACTACTAACACTTTTCGAGCTCAATTTATATATTAACTACCCTATATAGTATATAGTTACAACTGAGATCATTATTGCTCCGTTAAACAGTTAAAAGTAGTAATAATACCTGTAACTGACACCTAAATGTTAGTTGGGCACCGTCTAAAGATTTACTGTAAGTATCTTGCAGTGCGTGTTTGATTTTGCCTAATTCCTAAAGTGGATAAATTGTTTGTTTTAACATCTCACTTATCTTTTTCTCATCAACATTACCCATGTTTTATTCCTATAATCCCCGTTGCCAAGTCAAACCGTACGTACCTTGCAATGATCATTGGCCAACATCGCAAAATGATCTTTTTTCCGAATACAAAACGTCCTAAACTGAAAATTATTCCTTAGTCCCAATTCAACAATTTTTACTCAAAACCTTTTCAAGTTTTCGCAAATCCAGGAACTAAAAATAGCTTCCCCTTCAGGAGTACACTTGCGCACAGAAGTACAAGTGCAGTAATTAAGGACGTTATTTATTCAGTGCATGCGGCGCGGCGCAGGTCTAGCTACTGTTTTGTATTCTGTGTACTGTAATTTCCCAGGCCTTGCTTCAGTGAAAATCCACTCAATGTTATAAGAGGGTAAAAGAATTTACTATTTTACGGCGGTAAAAAAAATCATTTTAGAAGGAAAAATGTGCAAGAGGAAATGCCTGAGGAAAACTTAAAAATAATTTGAAGATTTAAAATCCAAACTTTTTCGAAGTTGAGGCCTTTTAGGCTAAATTACCTTGAACTGGAGACTTAAACAAAAGTTAATTTCCGAAGCTTATTAAAGTTAATTGTTGTTATGCTACGATGCTCTCTAAAAGACGCGCTTTCTAGTTTTTGTTAGGATTATTATATATTTGAAAAAAGATCTAGATTAGATCTAGATTGTTCTTTTTGGAGGCGGAAACACTTATCTACTAGAGAAATATCTACAAAACATCTTTAAGGTGGATCAAAATCTTTCTTTCTTTCAAAAATCTTTTTTAAGTCAATATACTTAAAACAACAATTGATTCGAAGTTTGTTTAAGTATGGATAGTACCAAATGGCATGCAATCGACGCAAAACTACTTACTAGATTAGCTTGCTACCTTGCTACTTACTAGATTAATTATACACGATCAATGACGATCAGTCTTAACTTTAAAACCAAATAGTAAAATGGTTCACCTCTAGGTTGATAGAAACAGCTTTTGACAAGCGGGTAATTTAAAACACAGCCTTAAACTGTAATCGCTTGCTTTTACGTCTCAGCTTTCCCGGGTATTTTCGACTAAGAGACGCTTTTGTTCGCAACAGTACGAGCACGCTGTTGCATAGGATTGAAATATTCAGTGAATTTTTGTTCACTCTTTGCTGGATAAAAGATTAATATAGCGCTTGTATTATGGGCTATTTATAATTATTCATGGGTGATAGAGTTTTTAAAGGTATCCTAGTTGTAGTTAAAAACACTGAAAGGAAAAGTACTGAAAAAGTTGTATTAAATAAAATAAAACTATTTAAAGCTTGCCCCCAACGAGGGCACAAAGTATCTCTCGCCAAGCTCAACTCGAATAAACCTTAAGTGCCACTTACACAACAACACCGAACATGAAATATTGTGTGTGATTCAGACTGATGGGCCAGATGGTACTAGTCCGTGGTACTACCAGAGCGAATTTATAAAGTTACTAGCTACCAGCCCCAGCATTACATGGGTTCAAAAAATATTTTATTATGACTCTATGGGTGGAAATTTAAGAATATCCCAAAAAAATCAGCTTCTTACTTGAAACCACAACGACAAATTTTGTCGCAATACCATAATAAAAATTCTATTGGTATTCATCATCATAATCTGGGTTTCAGCCGATTTACGTTCAGACTGACAGAAGCGGCGGGGGACTTCTAATTAATTATTCCCAAGGAATTTGTCCAACAAAACTTAAAAACATACGAGAATTTTAAAGTCGTTTTTGAGCTTTTTTAAACACTAAATTGTGTAATACGCAATGAAGGTCCAATGAATAAAGTTAAAGAAAGCAAAGGTAAGATTGATAGAGTTTGTGGGCAATGTGATAGAAAAGTGGGCAAAAAGCTAATGTAAAATTCCTAGTTTAAAGAGTGTGCGTATGAGGTTACTACGAGTAGTTTTCAGGTAGTTTTATTAGGGGTACTAGCGAAAAAAAGTTTCACGTAAGACTTTCACAAATCATGGATGATTTATTATTTAACCCCAGCCATAGCGAAGCGACTATAAGGGGACCAATTAAATAGTTAAAGAAGGAACTCAAATTTATTAGAAAAACATACCTACATAAATATATTTTACATCGTAAACTAAGTTTTCCGTCGTAACTAGTGGTAAGCCCCGTCACTCGGCCATGTAGACTACAATTCAATAGGTGTTGGCCAGGCTCCAAGTACGTCACATATCCTGTTGTGAGGATAATACGTAACATATTACCTCAAGAGGAATGATGTTCCATACAAAGGTAAATAATACTTACCTACGTAGGTACCTTAACTACAAAATAGTTGAGAAATTTAAGGCAAAAAAAATATTGTAAGTATATCTTCAGTTTATATATAACTAGCGATACACCCCGGCTTTGCACGGTTTTATTGTACTTATAAACCTTTCTCTTGAATTACTCTATCTATTAAAAAAACCGCATTAAAATCCGTTGCGTAGTTTTAAAGATTTTAGCATTCAAAGGGACATAAAGATATAGGGACATAGGGACAGAAAAAGCGACTTTGTTTTATACTGAGTAGTGATTCGAAACTAATCATAAACTTTAGTAGATAAATAAACAATTGTGCTAACTGCAGACTGTTGAAAATAATAAAGATGTAGCTCAACTGATCAATACAGATAACAGTCGGAAGCTATGCATATTGTATAGGTATCTATGTAAAATAAGTTGGCTGGTCTAAAGATGTATTCGTGATAAAATGGACTAGAAATTCACCCAACTGATTTCGATTTAGACGGGACTTGAGCCCACAACATTCCCTCAGTACCTACGGGAATGCACTAAACAAATGCGCTACGAGTTCAAGTGATCGGTTGGTACATCCTACGGACTCTAGAGCCGTTAGAAATTTCATCCATTGTGCATGTATGATAATGTTAAAATCATAGGCTAAGGATTTATACTAAACATAGTGAAAAAAATCCAGGTCTATGGTTATAACAAAAACCGTTCTATAAAAGGAAACAATTTACAACTCAAAAACTTTAAAACTATCCATATGTATATTCAGGAATACAGTGAGTCTTCTAGATCTTCCATAAATCATTCAAACAAAGGTAGATATCACGATCAAAAAACCACCTAATCCGATCTAAAGTTTTGTTCTGAAGTAACAAAATCCACTCGTCCTCGATTCGCCCTTACTTTCGTATTAATAATAATATGATGATATCTAAGAACCTCATATTGTTTTGTGTTGCCAACAGCTTCCGATAAAATAACGCCAATAAATATTCTGAGCCGGCGGGCAAATGGCTCTTAGGAGTCATAAGCTACACAATCGAGGCAACTTATCAAATAACGAGGGCCTCATGTGATGATGTTCCAATTATTTCTCCCGAGCGAATATTTTCCTTCTCCTACCTATAACTATCTTACTTTATGTAGGTACCCATCTGTACCTCTACCATGAGTTTTGATATTAAAATCGCCTGACTTAACTACAGTATATTACGTAAATACGCAGATAGTATAGTATAGCGCATTTTTAGTACCCAACTATCCGCAAGAGGCGCTGTTCAAGTTTTCATACATTTTTTTTACTACAGTCGCTAGCTAGTATAATATAGTAAGCCAAAACTCATGGTAGACGTACTGGTCTACTTTGTGTGATTTGTGCATAAATTCAGTTTTGGAATATATTTTGCATCAACAAAGACTTATTCGTAAGAACATCATAAAACTAAAAACAAAAACATAAATATCACTAACACAAATACGTGCCTGTTACGCATGATTGTAATTACGTTGTTTTGCTTTAAGAAAGTCCGTATGTCAATTAGTAAGAGCCGCTCAGAGAATTTCACCGGTCTCCGGCTGAATTCTAAAGACGCGCAAAAAAAGCACCGTTGACCGGTGAAAACTGTAAGCGCGAGTCACAAAATTGATTTGCTGCAGGCTCTACCATAGATGGACCTCTGAAAATTACCCCTGATCTCTTTTCAATAGTCAAAATAAATAATATTTTTTATTATATATATATAATTTATAATTTTATAATTTGAATAAAAGTTAGATTTTTTTTATTTTAATTTTACTATTAGGTTTATACCATGAATGAAATCAAAATATATTAAAATGAACAAATTAATTAGGATTATAGTTTATGCTAAAACATTTGATTTGCAATCAAAAAATATTGTTTTCAATTTATCTTAAAATAAGAAGCAATAATTATGCATTTAATTTCGACTTAAAAGACAGAGTAAATACTCCTTATTTAATTAATTAATTGAAACCAAAAAGAGGTATATCACTGTTAATGATAAAATTGAATATTTATTCCAATTAAGAAATATTTAAACAGTTAAGCTGCTAACTTAATTTATAGTGGTTAAATTCCATTAATATTTCTAGTTTATATAGTTTATTAAAAACATTACATTTTCACTGTAAAAAAAATTTTTTTTAATTTTATAAATATTTAAAGATAAATTTATCTCCTTAATATCTTCAATATTATGCTCTAAATATAAGCTATTTAAATAAATTAAAATAAATATTAAAAAAAAAATGATAACTCATAAAATAAATCTAAATAAATAAATTTTAAAATTATTTATTTGATAAATAGTATAAAAAATAGAATAATTTTTTATAATATTAAATAAACCTCAACCTCTATAAACTTCACTTCAACCTAAATCCATATTTTTTATTAATTTTTGACCAAAATTTAAAAAATAATAACTTACACCATAAGTTCTTAAATTAGGCAAAAATCATATTACACATAAAAATGATCTCAGTCTATAAGTTTTTAAAAACTTATTAATAGAATAAATATCTATATTTCTAATTAAATATCCTATAATTCCCCCCCAAATACTAACATAAATCACTATTATTTTCATATTAAAAGGTAAATAAATTATATGAGGATAATATAAAATTAATCACATTAAAATTCTACCTCTTAATAAACTTATTATTAATAATACTAATATTCTTTTTAATATTGTATAATCCTCATCGTATAAATTAAAAATCGTTAATAAATTAAAATCATTAATTATTAAATATATAGTTAAGCGAATAGTTTAAAATATAGTTAAACCTGTAGAAATGTAATATAGAAAAAAAATTAAAATATTAAAATTTCTAAATCTTAATATCTCTAAAATTAAATCCTTTGAGTAAAATCCAGATAAAAAAGGAATTCCACATAAAGCTATATTAGAAATATTTATACTTAAAAACTAAAAACTAAAACTAAAAACTTAACTCATCTCTTGTTGATCTTCCTTCTCCAAGTAATATTTCATTATGATGAAATTTTGGTTCTCTTCTTGCTTTATGTTTAATTATTCAAATTGTTACCGGATTATTTTTAACAATATATTATACAGCTAATATTGAATTAGCTTTTTATAGAGTTAATTATATTATACGAAATGTCAATTATGGATGATTAATTCGAACTTTACATGCTAATGGAGCATCATTTTTTTTTATTTGTATTTATTTACATATTGGACGAGGTATTTATTATGAATCATTTAACTTAAAATATACATGAATAGTAGGGGTAATTATTTTATTTCTTTTAATAGGAACTGCTTTTATAGGATATGTATTACCTTGAGGTCAAATATCTTTTTGAGGAGCTACCGTAATTACTAATTTACTTTCAGCTATTCCTTATTTAGGAAATTTATTAGTAAGTTGAATTTGAGGGGGATTTGCTATTGATAATGCAACATTAACACGATTTTATACTTTCCATTTCTTATTACCATTTATTATTTTAATAATAACAATTATCCATTTACTATTTTTACATCAAACAGGATCTAATAACCCTCTAGGATTAAATAGAAATTTAGATAAAATTCCTTTCCATCCATTTTTTACATTCAAAGACTTAATCGGATTTATTATTCTAATTTTTATTTTAATTATATTAACTTTAACTAATCCTTATTTATTGGGAGATCCTGATAATTTCATTCCTGCTAATCCAATAGTTACCCCTGTTCATATTCAACCTGAATGATATTTTCTATTTGCCTATGCTATTTTACGTTCTATCCCTAATAAATTAGGAGGAGTAATTGCACTAGTAATGTCAATTTTAATTTTAATTATCCTTCCTTTTACTTACAACAAAAAAATACAAGGAAATCAATTCTACCCTATCAATCAATTTTTATTTTGATCAATAGTAACAGTAGTTATTTTATTAACTTGAATTGGGGCTCGACCTGTTGAAGTTCCTTATGTTTTAACCGGACAAATTTTAACTGTTATTTACTTTTCATATTATATTATTAATCCATTAATAAGAAAATTTTGAGATAAATTATTATTTGAATAATTAATGAGCTTGTTAAAGCATTTGTTTTGAAAACTTAAGAAAGAATAAATATTCTATTAATTTATACTAAAAAATATAAATTTTAAAATAAAAAAATTTTTACTCCCAAGTAAAACAACATAAAATTTAATGAAACAGGCAAATAACTTTTTCAAGCTAAATATATTAATTTATCTTATTAAATATGTTAATTTATCATAACGATAACGAGGTAATGTCCCTCGAACTCAAATAAATAAAAAAGAAATTAAAGTTAATTTTAAATAAACAATATTGTTAAATTATAACCCCCAAAAAAAACTAAAATAAATAACAGTCTTATAAATAAAATTCTAGAATATTCAGCTAAAAAAATTAAAGCAAATCCCCCTCTTCTATATTCTACATTAAAGCCCGAAACTAATTCTCTTTCCCCCTCAGCAAAATCAAAAGGAGTTCTATTGTTTCAGCTAATCTAGAGGAAAATCAACATATAGCTAAAGGAATTATTAAAAAAAAAATCAAATATTTTTTTGAAAAAAATAAAATTTTAATAAACTAAAATCTATAATTATAATAATTCTAGACAATAAAATTAATCTTAAACTAACTTCATAAGAAATAGTTTGAGCTACTGCTCGAAGGCCCCCTAATAATGCATAATTAGAATTAGAAGCTCAACCAGCAATTATAACTGTATAAACCCCTAAACTAGTACAACATAAAAAAAATAAAATTCCTAGATTAAATCTTATTATATTAAAATAATAAGGAAATAACATTCAAATTATTAAAGATAATAAAAATCTTACTACCGGAGAAAAATAATAAGAAAAATAATTAGAAAATAAAGGATATGTTTGTTCTTTTGTAAATAACTTAATAGCATCCGAAAAGGGTTGTAAAATTCCTATAAAACCTACCTTATTAGGACCTTTACGAATTTGAATATAACCTAATAATTTACGTTCCAATAAAGTTAAAAAAGCTACCCCAATTAATACCCCTAAAATTAAAATAATTAATCCAATAATAATTATAATTAAATCATTTATAAACATTTACTATTTATATAATCTAATTATATATTTATGATTTCTAAAACCATTACATTTTTCTGCCAAAATAGTATATATATATATATATATATATATATATATATACAAAAATTTATAAATATAATAAATAATAGAAAATAAATTTATTTATAAATTAATAAAATTCTTATTATATAAATTTAATTTAAATACTTGATCCTTTCGTACTAAAGTATTTTATTTTATAAAAGATAGAAACCAACCTGGCTTACACCGGTTTGAACTCAGATCATGTAAGATTTTAATGATCGAACAGATCAAAATTTTAAACTTTTGCACTTAAATTTTATCTTAATCCAACATCGAGGTCGCAAAATTTTTTTCTTATTTGTACTAAAAAAAAAAATTACGCTGTTATCCCTAAGGTAATTTTTTCTTATAATCAATAAAATTGGATCATTAATTCACTTATATATGTTAAAAACTAAAAAAAGTTTTACTTATTTTTTTGTCACCCCAACAAAATAATTAAAATAATTTTAATAAAATAATCAATAAATAATTTAAAATTAATTTAATTATAAAACTCTATAGGGTCTTCTCGTCTTTTTAAAAAATTTTAACTTTTTAATTAAAAAATTAAATTCTATAAATTAATAAAGAGACAGTTTATATTTCATTCAATCCTTCATACAAGTCATCAATTAAATGACTAATGATTATGCTACCTTTGTACAGTCAATATACTGCAGCCCTTCAATATTTATCAGTGGGCAGATTAGACTTTAAATTAAATTCAAAAAGACATGTTTTTGTTAAACAAGTGAACATAAGATTTTGCCGAATTCCTTTTAATTAATTTTTACCTATAAAACTTCATTATTAAATAAATATACTAATTTTATCATTATAATTTATTTTTATTAATTAAAAATATTTTTTTTATAAAAATTTAAATTAAAATTAAATTTTTCTCTTATTTGAAATTATTTATAATAAATTAAATTTTATTAACAATTTAAATTATAAAATTTTCAAAATAATTTAATAATTCATATAAATATTTAAACTAAAGCTTATCCCTTAGAATATAAAATTTTCAATATTTAAAAAATTAATTAATTAATTTTTTAAATTAAAAAATTTAAAATTAAATTTTTTTCTAAAAAAACTAGATATATTTAAAAACGAATAACATTTCATTTCTAATTAATTATTAAAAATAATTATGAAACATTAACTTTCCTAATTAATTAGCTCTTTTAAATTCGAGAATTTAATTATAAATTAAATTTTATTAATAAACTCTGATACACAAGATACAATAAATAAAATTTACTTTTAATATAATTTTTATTTCAATTATTTCAAAATTCTTTTACAATACTAATTAACTATAAATATAATAATTTTTTCTTTATCTATACTTTAACCCCCATTAAAATATTATTAAAAATTTTTTTATTAAATGTAAATAATTAATTTATCCCCTCAAATTAATTAATGTAAATTAATAATCTTTTCAATGTAAATGAAATACTTTTAACAAGCTCTAATTTGTTCTTTCTAGAAACACTTTCCAGTACCTCTACTTTGTTACGACTTATTTCAATTTTAAATATGAAAGTGACGGGCAATATGTACATATTTTAATTTTAAATCATTTTAATTTATTAATTAAAATTACATTTAAATCCACTTTCAATAAATTTTTACAAATTTATATTCATTTAAATAAATTTATTGTAGCCCATTATATTCTTAATTATAATCTGCATCTTGATCTGATTTTATTTTTATTTTTAATTTTAAAATATTATTTTTATTAAAAAATATTTTTTTAACAACGATATACAAAATAATAAATTAAGTAAATTTAATCGTGGATTATCAATTAATAAACAGGCTCCTCTAAATAAACTAAAATACCGCCAAATTACTTAAGTTTCAATAAATTATTATCTACTATTTTAGAATAAAAAAATTTAACTTTAAAATAATAGGGTATCTAATCCTAGTTTTTATTTTAATTTTATTAAATCATAAAAAATTCATATAATTTTAAAAAATTAAAATTTCACTTAATAATTTTTATTTTAACTATAAAATTTTATTTATTTATTAAAATCTAAAAAAATTTAAATTAATTTTTGTATAACCGCAACTGCTGGCACAAAATTTGTTATTAATTTTTATATTACTAAATCTTAATTTCTTAAATTTTTAATGCTAATTACTACTAAAAATAAATATTATTAAAATAAACATTTTTAACACTAAAATTTATATGTAAAATAAATTTATATTAAATTCAATAAATTATAAAATTTATTTATATAAACAAAATTATAAATAGAATTTTTTTTTTTTTTATATTAAAATAAATATATAATATTATTTATTTATATTATATACATATATATATATGTATATATATAATGAACCGTTCACGGTAATGGTTGATCCAGTACGATTTCTTAAGAAATGTTGATCCACCTTTTTCATGTGTACATTCGACTCTAGACCTAGTAAACAGATATACTTCGATCCGAATTTCAAAAGCACATGGCAACGCTGGATCTGCATTGACTCGTTTTCAATATACTCGCGTTAGAAAATCCTCAAAATACACCAATTTTGTTGATCTTCTAACGGTCAAAAAAAATACACCGAAACGTCATTTTCACATCCGGTGCATATATACTACGCGCTACATTAGCTTAGACAATGTTGATCTGTAGTCTCTGGAGCCACAAATTACTACTTCGTCTGTTTTCAAAGCGGCAACGCCGCACGCGCGGTAGTGGGGGACTTTTCGAGACTTACATAATCGAAGTTAATAGACTTGAAAGCGTTCGTTCTTAGAAATTTCCTTCGGATAGTCGAATAGAATAGAGTAGAAATAGCTAAAATTCACTGACCAAGCACATTACATTTATAAAATAATATTTTTGTGTAGGTATGTGTATTTTTGAAATCTACTATAGCTCACAAAAAATAACTGAACTCTTTAGCAACCAGTTTGTAGGTCATGTTCTTCTTCGACATGTGCCTTACCTAGGTATGAGAAGTTGGTAAAAAGGTTTTTTTTTGTAACAGAACCGTTAAATTCTAATGAAATTTCCCTTTATTTTTAACTAAGAACCTAGAGAGAACCTGCTTCAGAGTTGAATTCTACAGCGATCTAAGTATGCCAGAACGCACTACACGTCAAACGAAAATATAAAGAGAAAGATTTTAGAATGTGTCCTATATTTTAGACTCAAATGAACTCCTACAAATATCACGTCTATAAGTGTACCGTTAACTGAATTTTCATTCACCTCACGAAACTGTCTAGTGGGCAACATTATCATTATTTTAGGACGACATTAGTCCACTGCTGGACATAGGGTTCCCGTAATGAGCGCCATAGCGCTGTCGCGTCCAGCAACTACTATCAATCATTCGCAGATCGTCATCTCAACTGGCCGGAGGGCGGGGCGTCCTACACTACGTTTGCCAAGTCGCAGTATCCACTGAAGAACACGTTAACCCCAACGGTTGCCGATTCTCCGCGAGATAAAGCCTAGTTTAAAGAATTAGCAAGCTAAAATGACAGTGGGCTGGGCATATCTTGCGAAAAACTGACAACCACTGGGGTAAACGTACTCTTGAGTGAAGACCACGTCTCGGTAAACGTAGTGTATGGTGTCCTCTAGTCAAGTGGGCTTTCATATGGGAAAGCATGTGTCCTATTGTGGACTATTAATGGCTGGCGACGAAGATGATGATTATGATGAGACCCGCTAGGTAGTTTACTAAAACATTTTTATGATCAGTAACTACCAACGATACGTTTAGGGTAATTTGCAAATCTTACTTTTATAATAAATGGGAAAGTCTGTGTGAATGTTTGTTATAAGTAATCTCCGTAACTACTTAAGTTATTTAAATGAAATTTGATAAGTTTATAGTTTAGGACCTAGAATAACACAACATATATGATATTACAACTTGGAAATTATTTACTTTAGTAATAACTAGATGCGCCCCGCGGCCTCGCCCGCATGGAATTTTATTTCTCAAATTTCAGAAATTTATTGCACGCCTCGTATAGTTTCGTAAAAAAAATACGTGTTTAGTTATTTACTTTTAATTTATTCATAGTGTTCATTTTGAGTGAAACAAACCAATGAAAAATCATTTTCCATACAAACTTTACCACACCATCTTATAACCCCTTCAGAGTTAAAAATTTCCAAATTTTAAAAGCCTATGTCCTATTCTAGGTCCTAAACTATCTACGTACCAAATTTCATCTGAATAACTTAAGTAGCTACGGAGATTACCTATAACAAACATTCACACAGACTTTCCCATTTATTATAATAATAGATACTAGATGTGCCCCGCGGCTTCACCCGCCAACCTGTGTTTTTTAAACAAATTTCAGAAATTTATTACACAACCCCTGGGGGTTATTTTGGTAAAATAAAAAATACGTGTTTAATTATTTCATACTTTATTTAAAGGTACCGAGTTTTAAGTAAATCAAACCAAGGAAAAATACTTTACCCTATTTAACGCCCTCAGAGGTTAATTTTTGATAATTTTATTAGCTTATGTCTTATTCTAGGTCCTACTATCTACTTACCAAATGTCCTCTAAATAACTAAAGTTTAGGAGATTACTTATAACAAACATTCACACAGACTTTACCATTTATTATAATAGTAAGATAAGATTTGAGTTTGGCTGAACTCTGAAGAACACTGACTCTAGTCTCTATATAATATGAAAGGATCCTGTTTACCTATGGGAGGTAGCTAGGTACTTTACAGAATTATTTGTGAAGATCCTCGCTAGCAATCCGCATATTGGGTAATTTAAAACTAAACAGGTAGGTATTCATCAACGGTAGGCTGAACCAGCTGCTAGTGACTTAAAAATCGGTACAAATAAACTTCAAAATGAATAATTAAACACGTATTTTTTATTTTTATGGAACTACCCATAGGAGGCGTGCAGTAAATTTCTGTAATATGACAAATAACTTTTTATGCGGGCGGAGCCGCTGGGTGTAACGAGTCTAAAATAATTGACGTTTAATTAAACATCGAGGCATTGACACTAGTTATTTTTTAAGTCGGTTAACCACGTAAGGTAGGCAACTACTTGAGTTCCCCAAAATAATTTAAGGTAGCAGGTTATTTTTGTAACAATTATAACGATAGGCAATTATCTATTTTAGAAAACACCCAGAACCCCGTAGAAATATTTACATGTCGTACAAACATTTACTGTTCTAAGGTGGGAATCGAACCCGCAACCTCATGTGCCAAAGGCATACCTTCGGCCGCCAACATTTATTTTCAATCCATATAGTTTCAAAAATGAATTAAAAATAATAATAATTAATTTGACACGATACTCAATAATTAAAAAAACCTATTAAAGTAAACGCAAGGAACGTCATATTAAGGAACAAAGTACCACTTTTTCGGTTTTAGTTTTCAGGTATAAAGAAAAATCAAAAAATACAAAAGGTCTTAGTTATCGTTAAAAAAATATCGATGGATCAACATTTGTCCATAGAAAAGTATTCGCAATGGATTTTTAGTTTCTAAATAAAATTATTCAGTAAATGAGTATCATTATTTCTTTAGACTTACAAAAAAACACTCAATCAAGTCAAATTTTAATAATTGGTACATAATTATCAAACTAATAATAAAAGGACTAGGTAACGCGATGTCATAAATAATAAATGTCATAGAACATAGCGTTACCCTGTCATTTCGTTTCCACACGTGTGGTCATCGACCTCCACGACTCCCGCACGAAGCGGCAACGTCGCTGTCAGTTTCGACCAATGCTGCGTTCTGATTGGTTCATTTGAATCGGATCAACTTGTGTAAAATGGATTTGTATATCGGATCAACAAATGGTATTACAATGCCAAAGGCCCCGTGAGGTCAATTGTTGATCTGGTCGGAGCAACATTTGTTACTGAAAATGTATAATAGATCAACAAAAGAGGATCGGATCAACAAGTGTTTTCGGATCAACAAAGTGCTCGCTGTGAGTCGCGCCTGATCAACAATTGCCGGAATGGTATCTCTATACGTATATAATTTATATAAATTTTTATTAATATAAAGTTTAAATTTTATATTAAATTATTAAAAATCTTTCTCTCTCTTATTTTTATTATTATTATTAATACTATATCATAATAAACAATTTTCATTAATTTATTTTACTTTATATTAAAATATATAATATAATTTTTTTAATTTATTGAATTAAAAATTTATATTAAATAAATTTATTTATATATATATATATAATTTTCATAAAAATTTTTGTATTTTTAAACCGTAGTTAATAAATATTATATAAATAATAAAATTAAAAATAAGCTAAATTAAGCTTTTGGGTTCATACCTCAAATATAAAGGAAATACCTTTTTTTTTAAAAAAATAAAGTGCCTGATTAAAGGATTATTCTGATAGGATAAATTATGTATATTTAAATACCTTTATTATATTTTATAGAATTAAACTATATCTTTTAATATCAAAAATTAATGTGCATCTTACACTAAAATATAATAAAATATATTAAATATAAAATTTAATTAAAACTAAATAGTTTATTTTAGAATGTTTATATATTTTTTTTTTAATTCTAATAAAATATTCTTTTTTTTTATATTAATTTTTAGCTCTATAATTTCTATTTCCTCTAACTCGTGATTTGGGGCTTGAATTGGATTAGAAATAAATTTATTAAGATTTATCCCCCTAATTTCCTCTTCTTATAATATAATATCATCAGAAGCTTCTTTAAAATATTTTTTAACTCAAGCTATTGCCTCGGCTAATTTTTTATTTTTTATTATCTTCAAAATAATTATATTTAATAACTTTGAAATAAATAATTTAATGTCGATTTTAATTAATTCTTCAATATTAATAAAAATAGGATCTGCTCCCTTTCATTTTTGATTTCCTAATATTGTTGAAGGTTTATCTTGATTTAATAATTTTATTTTAATAACTTGACAAAAAATTACCCCCATAATTTTATTGTCATATTATTTTAATATAAATTTTTTAATTTTAAGTATTATTTTAAATATATTTATTGGAGCTATTGGAGGATTAAATCAAACATCTTTACGAAAAATTTATAGCTTTCTCTTCAATCAATAATTTAGGTTGAATAATTTTTTCAATTATAATTAGAGAAAACTTATGGTTATTTTATTTTTCTATATATTCATTTATAATTTTAATTTTATGTTCTTTTTTCTATATAACAAATATACTTTACTTAAACCAAATATTTATTAATAACTTAAAATCCTTAATTAAAATTAATTTATTAATTAATTTTTTATCCTTAGGAGGTTTACCACCTTTCCTGGGATTTTTCCCAAAATGAATTGTAATTAATTTTTTAATAATAAATAATTATTTAATTTTAACATTTTTTTTTGTTATAATAAGATTAATTTTAATATTTTTTTACATTCGAATTATTTATTCTTCATTAATAATAAATTATTTTAAATTAAAATGATTTAAAATTAATTTAAAAAATAATTTTTTTGTTTTAATAATTTTTTTTTCTATCATTTCTATTACAGGAATTATTTCTAGAACGATATTTTTCTTGTAAAGGTTTTAAGTTAAATTAAACTAATAATCTTCAAAATTATTTATAAAGAAATATTTCTTTAAGCCTTAATAATATTTTATAACTTAAAATTTGCAATTTTATATCATTTTTTGACTATAAGACTTTAATAAAAGAGAACTATTCTCGTAAATAAATTTACAATTTATCGCTTAAACTCAGCCATTTTATTTAATTATGCGAAAATGACTTTATTCAACAAATCATAAAGATATTGGAACCTTATATTTTATTTTCGGAATTTGAGCTGGTATAATTGGAACTTCATTAAGTTTATTAATTCGAGCTGAATTAGGAACTCCCGGATCTTTAATTGGAGATGACCAAATTTATAATACTATTGTTACAGCCCATGCTTTCATTATAATTTTTTTTATAGTTATACCTATCATAATTGGAGGATTTGGTAATTGACTAGTACCTTTAATGTCAGGGGCTCCAGACATGGCTTTCCCACGGATAAATAATATAAGTTTCTGATTACTCCCCCCTTCAATTACTTTATTAATTTCAAGAAGTATTGTAGAAAGTGGAGCTGGGACTGGATGAACAGTATATCCTCCTTTATCTTCTAATATTGCTCACGGAGGAAGATCTGTAGATTTAGCAATTTTTTCTTTACATTTAGCAGGTATTTCTTCTATTTTAGGGGCAATTAATTTTATTACCACTATTATTAATATACGATTAAATAATATATTTTTTGATTAATTACCTTTATTTGTATGAGCAGTTGGAATTACTGCTTTCTTACTTCTTTTATCTCTTCCTGTTTTAGCTGGGGCTATTACTATACTTTTAACAGATCGAAATTTAAATACATCTTTTTTTGATCCTGCAGGAGGAGGTGACCCCATTCTTTACCAACATTTATTTTGATTTTTTGGTCACCCAGAAGTTTATATTTTAATTTTACCGGGATTTGGTATAATTTCCCATATTATTTCTCAAGAAAGAGGTAAAAAAGAAACTTTTGGATGTTTAGGAATAATCTATGCTATAATAGCAATTGGAATTTTAGGATTTATTGTTTGAGCCCATCATATATTTACTGTAGGAATAGATATTGACACACGAGCTTATTTTACTTCTGCAACTATAATTATTGCAGTACCTACAGGTATTAAAATTTTTAGTTGATTAGCAACTTTACACGGAACTCAAATTTTATATACGCCTTCAATCATATGAAGATTAGGATTTGTATTTTTATTTACTGTAGGGGGATTAACTGGAGTAATTTTAGCTAATTCTTCAATTGATATTACCTTACATGATACTTATTATGTAGTAGCCCATTTTCATTATGTTTTATCCATAGGAGCTGTATTTGCTATTTTAGGAAGTTTTATTCATTGATACCCTTTATTTACAGGTCTATATTTAAATCCATATCTTTTAAAAATTCAATTTTTTATTATATTTATTGGAGTAAATTTAACATTTTTTCCTCAACATTTTTTAGGATTAGCTGGGATACCTCGACGATACTCAGATTACCCCGACTCTTACATTTCATGAAATATTATTTCTTCTTTAGGATCTTATATTTCATTAATGGCTGTAATATTAATTTTAATTATTATTTGAGAATCTATAATTAATCATCGAATAATTTTATTTACTTTAAATATATCTTCTTCAATTGAATGATTCCAAAATCTTCCTCCTGCAGAACATTCTTATAATGAATTACCTATCTTAAGAAAATTCTAATATGGCAGATTATATGTAATGGATTTAAACCCCATTTATAAAGGAATATCCTTTTTTTAGAAATGGCAACGTGATCAAATTTAAACTTACAAAATGGAGCATCTCCTTTAATAGAACAAATTATTTTTTTCCACGATCATACTTTAATTATTCTTGTTATAATTACTATCTTAGTGGGATATTTAATAATTAATATTTTATTTAATAAATATATTAATCGATTTTTATTAGAAGGTCAAATAATTGAATTAATTTGAACTATTTTACCTGCTGTTACTTTAATTTTTATTGCTCTTCCATCTTTACGTTTATTATATCTTTTAGATGAATTAAATAATCCATTAATTACCTTAAAATCAATTGGACATCAATGATATTGAAGTTATGAATATTCAGATTTTCATAATATTGAATTTGATTCTTATATAATTCCCTCAAATGAACTTAATAAAAATAGTTTTCGTTTATTAGATGTAGATAATCGTATTATTATTCCTATAAATAATCAAATTCGAATTATAGTAACTGCTACAGATGTAATTCATTCATGAACTATCCCAGCTTTAGGAGTAAAAGTAGATGCTAACCCAGGACGATTAAATCAAACCAATTTTTATATTAATCGACCCGGAATTTATTATGGACAATGTTCAGAAATCTGCGGAGCAAATCACAGATTTATGCCTATTGTAATCGAAAGTATTTCTATAAAAAAATTTATTAACTAAATTAATAACTATTCTTCATTAAGTGACTGAAAGTAAGTACTGGTCTCTTAAACCATTTTATAGTAATCTAACAATTACTCTTAATGAAAAGAATTAGTTAATTTATAACATAAATATGTCAAATTTAAATTATTACTAAAGTAATATTCTTTTATTCCTCAAATAATACCTATTAACTGATTAATTTCTTTTGTTTTATTTATTCTAATTTTTTTAATTTTTAATATTATAAATTATTATATTTTATTATTAAATTTTGACAATAAAAATCAAGAAAATAAAATTCTTAAAAAAAATTTCACTGAAAATGATAAGTAACTTATTTTCAATTTTTGATCCTTCAACTAACTTATTTAATCTACCTTTAAATTGATTAAGAACTTTTTTAGGATTATTATTTTTACCATATAGATTTTGATTAATTCCTAATCGTCATTTTATAATATGAAATTTTATTTTAGATAAACTTCACAATGAATTTAAAACATTATTAAAAAATAATTATTTTAATGGGTCAACATTTATTTTTATTTCCTTATTTTCTTTTGTTTTATTTAATAATTTTTTAGGTTTATTCCCATATATTTTTACAAGTACTAGTCACTTAACTCTTTCACTGTCTATTTCCTTACCATTATGATTAAGTTTTATGTTATATGGTTGAATTAATAATTACCAACATATATTTATTCACATAATTCCTCAAGGTACCCCCTCAATTTTAATACCTTTCATAGTATTAATTGAAACTATCAGAAATATTATTCGACCTGGAACTTTAGCTGTCCGATTAACAGCTAATATAATTGCAGGGCATTTATTAATAACTTTATTAAGAAATACAGGAACAAATTTACCAACCTATTTTATTGTATTTTTAGTTATAATTCAAATTTTACTATTAATTTTAGAGTCTGCAGTTGCCATTATTCAATCTTATGTAATTGCTATTTTAAGAACTTTATATTCTAGAGAAGTTAATTAACTAATGAAATTAAATTTTAATCACCCCTTTCACCTAGTAGATTATAGACCTTGACCTTTGACTGGAGCTATTGGAACATTAACTTTAGTAACAGGAATAGTAAAATGATTCCATAACTTTAATTTAAATCTTTTAATTATTGGGTATATTATTGTTATTTTAACTATATATCAATGATGACGAGATGTTTGTCGAGAAGGAACATTACAAGGTAAACATACAATTTTAGTAACAAAAGGATTACGATGAGGAATAATTTTATTTATTGTATCTGAAATTTTCTTTTTTTTATCTTTTTTTTGAGCTTTTTTTCATAGAAGATTATCCCCTAATATTGAAATTGGGTCAATATGACCCCCTAAAGGAATCACTCCTTTTAACCCATTTCAAATTCCATTATTAAATACAATTATTTTAATTAGATCAGGAATTACTATTACATGATCCCATCACGCTTTAATAGAAAATAATTTCACTCAATGTAAACAAAGATTAATATTCACAATTATTTTAGGAATTTATTTTACAATTTTACAAGCATATGAATATATTGAAGCTCCTTTTACTATTGCCGATAGAATTTATTATTTTAAATAATATTTTTTATTATATATATAATATATATAATATTTTTTATTTTAGTTAAATAGTAATTTTAGTGTATAATTGTGTATGTATATCATTGAATAAAAGGTCGTAAAATAAAATACTTATTACATCAAAGTAATCATATTCGCACATATCAGCCTAATATTTCAATCTTAGTAGAAAGAAAATTAGGGTAAAGGAATTTACTGCTTGCTGTAGGTACTTTATATAAGTAAATTTTTTTAGACAGGAGAAAGTAAGCAAACAACCTACTACCAACCTACTCTCCACAACGTCCTAAGTCTTAATTTTTCTAACTAAGTATTGATATATAGCATATTTTTAGGTAAAGTTTCTCTTCAAAAGTTAGAGTTTGATATTTTCTAAGAGCTCTAACATAAATACATTGTTGTTATTTAATGTCGTGGCGAAGAAAACCAAGGTACTGTGTAAGGAAGGAAGAAACCGCTCACAAATCATATGAGAGCCTCGGAAGTGGCTTCTACCATAGGTTCGAAAGTCAAAGTCGATACGAATAAGGTCAGGTCACAATTGAAAAACGATCAAAGTTGAAAAGCGTCAAGCGAGCAGATTGCTACAAATTATTAGACTCGTTGTTTGTGTTTACACTTAGCACTCCCAGCTTGGGTTAGCTACAACAACTTTAGTTAGTGTTTTGTTTCACCTTTTTCACTTTCAACCCTGTTCTTTGTCAATCACGCTATAAATAGATATAGGCATGATGATAATGATATTTTATAAGCATTGCTAAAACAAGTATAAAAACTATATTGTTTTTTATTGTACCTGTGTCCAAATAAATGTTTTTTCCATTCTATTCTATTCTATATATGTTTTTGAACGTTTGCTTATTTAGCGCATTGCTATCGGATACCGACTGAAAGAAACTACTTTTAATAATATTACGGCGATTAGTTTAGTTAGGCGATTTATTTCAGCTTCCACTTCTTGTTTTATGGCGACGCTTGTTTTCGCTACGACTCTACCAGCTTGTCAGAGTGTTATAAACTTCTGTGGTATTTTTGAAAATCAGTAGGTATTAGCGTCCCCGCAGACTACAGACTTTCTATCGGCTATTACTTAACCCTTAGTAGGGCCTAAGAAAAAATACATAAATAATAACTAACGAAACAATGGCGAGAGCGAAAGTAAATAACAAGAAGAATCGGTGTTTGGGGATTAACTGGCGTGGAATCATGATAAATTGTTTTTTGTATCCAATAAGTGGTGTAAGGGTAGCGATTTGCTTTCAAGGTAAAGGTAAAAGAAAAAATAAGCAAGTAGGTTAAGTCAAGAGAGATGTAATCGGTGTGATAAGGTACTCAAAAACTGAACTTCCTTTAATTGACATTTGAAAGCCATTTCAAAGACTTTTTTCGCCTCTCAGCCTTACAATTGCAAAACGACCATTGAAATGGCTTTCAAATATAACTTTTAAAACTGTCATGGTTTCTAACACTGAAGTCATTTTACTTGGGATATATACCATGATTTGTTTTGTTTTGAGTTTTTTAATATTTCGGCACAGTTTCAAGCGCCGCGTTGGCTATGGATTAGCTCAAGAAATTATGAAGAAACATGAACACGAAAAAAGCCTCAAACATGCGACTTGTCAGAGTATTAGTGTTTGTTTTCCATAGGTATTTTGCTAAGGCGGTAAAACGTGGACATAGAAACTAATTTTCTATCTCTGAATTCGTCTAAGTTATAAAATTTATCCAAATAAGATACCAAACAAAAATAACATTGATAAAGAAAAGGAGTAGGGAAATTCGCCTCTCTGTGTCGTTTTAGCATCTTCGGGAATACTTATGGGAAACACTTATTTCTAAAATGTTAAGTACCTATTTAGAAAGTCCGTTTCGATTCCATTTACACCGAAAAGAGATAAAAAGTCTCTCTAGATACCATTTCGCCCTCAAGTGTTCCAAACAAAGTGGGTAGATCTCAAAGTTTCCCTATCACCTCCATAATTCCTCTAACGGTAGTTCACTGTTCGCTGAATCGCTGAACCATCAAATCGACTCAAAGTGCTCTGTTACTATGTTTTATACAGAGGTGGAGCTAGAACCTATTGTTTCATTATACGCATGAAACACATAGGCGCTGCGCGCTGCGGTGCCAAACTGTCCCAACAATAGCAATAGAACGTTACCTTCTATTTTTGAAACATTCTATTTTTAAAAGCTCCTATTTCTTTGCCAGTTACTATGAAGCAGGTAATAGTTTTTGGTCTCTTTAGTCGTGTTCCAAATCGTCACAGAAACAAAATCGCTAATTTAATTGTTATACAAGTATTAATTAAAGGCTCAAATATTTTTGAAAAATGGCTTTCCAAAGCATGGAATTCAATGTTCCACCTGAACGATTTGGTAACCATCATAATTTTTTTATAATATAAACAAATGGTATGCTATGGACTATCTGATAATTTTTGACCAATTTTTTACAATCCTGGCCTAAATCCAGCCCTGTCCATCTGTAACATTAAATCGCTTTAGCGTTTGTTGATTTGCTCGTTATCACCTAAGCTACAAAGTTGTTTGTTTTTTGTTTCGTACTCAGCAATCGACCATACTTTCTTGAACTGAATACAATAATATATTAGGTCCTTACATATGAAATTGGCGTTTTGTATGGGAGGAACAAAAAGTCGAATATTTTTTAATATAATATATTTAATTAATCAAAGCTGATTCCCCAGTGTAAAAGATGCCAGGGGTACGGACATACACAAAAGTACTGCGCTAAGGAACCAAGGTGTGTCAAATGCACTGGCAAACACCTGACTCCGAACTGCACGAAATCAATAGCAGAAAAACCGAAATGCGTGCATTGTGGGGAGCCACATCCTGCAAGCTATAGAGGCTGCACGATAGCCAAAGAGATGCAAAAAATACGTAATATAATAGTAAAGACATCATCTGCTACAAGGCAACAGCAAGCTACTAGAGCCAGCGTACCGCTCTCACAGCTCAATGCTACAAGTAGCACTCAACACACCGCTCCACCGCCAGTTTTAAACAAAAAGGTAACTTTTGCCCAAGTAACTGCTGGAAAACCTGTAAAAGCCGCAAGTAGTGAGAAAAAAAACAGTCAAACCGACAAACTGGACGAAATCATAAAGTTCATGAGTAGCTTTGACGAGCGTTTAAAAAAGATTGAAAATAGCACCAAAACAGCTATAAAGAAAAATTCAAAATGATTAGAAACCTAAAAATAATGGCCTGGAATTGCAATGGACTATCGAAACATCAACAAGAACTGCAAGTAGTCCTAGATTTAAACAATATAGATGTATGTCTCTTATCTGAAATACATTTTACAAATCAATCTCACATTCAATTAAAAGGCTATCTAGCCTACTACGCACTACACCCATCTAATAAAGGAAGAGGAGGTAGTGCAGTCATCATAAAGCAACATATCAAACATCATGAGCTAAACACTTACGAAGAGCCAGATATACAAGCTGTGGCAATTTGTATAGATACCAAACGATACTCTCTTACCGTAGCAGCAATATACTGTCCTCCGAGATACATTATCAAAACAGAGACGTTCGTGACGTTCTTTCAAACACTAGGTGAAAAATTCATCCTGGGGGGTGACTTTAACGCCAAAAATACCTACTGGGGCTCTAGACTAACCAATACGAAGGGAAGAGAGTTGATGAGTGCAGTAAGGGAAGAGAAATGTGACGTCATCTCAACAGGGTTTCCTACGTACTGGCCAACAGATCCACAAAAAATTCCTGATCTCATAGATTTTTTTGTGTACAAAAATAAATCTCCAAATCAATAATCAATAATCAATAATCAATATCTTTATTTCTTTAGGCTTACAAAATAAGCACTTAGACAAGTCAAATTTAATTCGCCTCAATTTTTTGTCCACTAGTGGAAGAGGCGAAATAGAAACCACTAGCATGTGTATAACTTATGTGTCTAATACATGTTTGCCTTATAAATAATTACATACTATTGTCGATGTGGAACTGAGCGACATCTGGCCAAGCACTAACGTCATTGATGTAATCATTTATGGAGTAATATGCCTTCTTGATAAGATTTAGTTTTATGTACTGTTTAAATTTACGAATAGAAAGTTCAGTTGCTTCAGATGGAAGCTTATTATAGAAGCGCACACAATTACCCATAAATGATTTCCCCAATTTTCGTAATCTAAATGAAGGGATGTGTAGTTTGTCCTTGTTTCTTGTATTTCTATTGTGAACATCACAGTTTTTCAAAAAGTTGCTCTTGTTTTTGTGTGTATACATTAAATTTTCATAAATATATTGCGAAATTACAGTTAGAATATTTATTTCTTTAAATAATTCCCTCAAGGAGTCACGTGGCTTTAATTTATAAATTGCACGCACCGCCCTTTTTTGAAGAACAAAGATAGTCTGAATATCAGCTGCCTGTCCCCACAGCAAAATACCATAAGACATAATACTATGGAAGTAACTATAATAAACTAACCTAGCTGTGTCCTGATCAGTGAGATATCTAATTGTTCTCACTGCATATGCTGCTGAACTAAGCCTACCCGCGAGAGCATCAATTTGCGGTTGCCATTGAAGAGATGAATCAATATGCAACACCAAGAATACAGTAGAGTCTACGAAGTGAACAATCTCATTATTTAACATGATTTGAGTTGGGAGTTCTCTAACAAACGTTAGAGAACTCCCGAAAAAACAAACGTTAGAGAACTCCCAAAGTTCTCTCCAAACTATCTACGAGCAACGCAGAGCTACGATATGAACTCCGATCACTCAGCAATCTTCCTAGAAATGAGTGAAAGGATTTTATATACTGAAAGAAATGCAACATTAGTAAACAAAAATACAGACTGGGAGAAATTTAAGACTGTTTAAGACTCTAAAGTAGAACTGAATGTTCCACTGAAAACTCCCAAGCAACTCGACCAGGACTTAGAAAAGTTCGTAAAGACTATACAGCAAACTGCATGGGAAACAACACCTGAAATAAAATCAAGAAATGCTAAGAATGTCTACCCCCTAGAAATAATACAGCTTATCAAGGAAAAGCGTAAACAAAAAAATCGCTGGCACCAATCAAGATCTCCGCAAGACAAAAATAAATTGAATTATCTAACGAAAAAACTCAAAAGGCAAATCCAAAAACACAACAGTGACACAACAAATAGTTACCTACAAAGTCTGACCAATGACCGCAGTACAGAATACTCTCTTTGGAAAGCAACAAAGAACATGAAACGACCCATTGATCAGATACCTCCAATAAAAACAGGACCCGCGGAATGGGCAGTTAGCAATGAGCAAAAAGCGAAAGTTTTTGCTGAACATTTAGAGAACATCTTTATGCCAAATGAAAGCCAAGGAAACAGTTACCCTGAAATAGCTGAAATCTGCAACGAAAACCAAGATATTAAGCTTGTTACACCTAGAGAAGTTTGGCGTGAAATCAAGCAAAAAATGAATACAAGAAAATCTCCTGGGTTCGATCTTATTTCAGGAGAAGTATTACATAATCTACCAAAGAAAGCGATAGTTAAACTAACCTGTCTAATAAATGCTTCATTTCGACTAAAATACGTCCCAGATCTGTGGAAAATTGCGGAAGTAATAATGATCGCAAAACCAGGAAAACCACCTCAAGAGACTGCATCCTACAGACCAATCTCTCTTCTACCAATCATGTCTAAGCTATTTGAAAAGCTATTGTTAAAAAGGCTTAAACCAATACTAGACAGAAAGAAACTCATTCCAGAGCATCAATTTGGATTCAGAGAACAACATTCTACAGTAGATCAAGTACACAGAATTACGAATCTAATCGAAAAAGCACTCGAAAATAAAGAAGTCTGCACTACAATCTTCCTTGATGTTGCACAAGCCTTCGACAAAGTATGGCATGAAGGCCTATTAATAAAGTTAAAAAGTATATTACCGATAGAATACGTAGAAATAATTAAATCATATTTAGCCAATAGAGCCTTTAGAATAAGACATGAAGATTCTTTCTCTGAAATAAAAAAAATCAAAGCAGGGGTGCCACAAGGAAGTGTATTGGGTCCGGTCCTATACCTATTATATACTCATGACATCCCTGTACATGAAAACAACACCATCGCAACTTTTGCTGATGATACTGCTATAATAGCAACAGGAAAAACGCATGCAGAAGCAGCAGAAAAGGTCCAAGTTGCAGTTAATAAAATACACAACTGGACCAAAACCTGGCGAATAAAATTAAATGAATCGAAGTCGAGTCACATCAACTTCACTAATAAAAGAGATGAATATCATCCAGTTATCATCAACGGTGCCATCATACCATGCGAAAATACAGCGAAGTATTTGGGCATGACATTAGACGCGAAGCTGCGCTGGAAAGCTCACGTCAAGAAAAAAAAAGAGGAGCTAGAGATCCGCTTCAAAAAAATGTACTGGCTGATTGGGAAGAATTCTACTTTAGCAGTGCATAATAAACTCCTTTTGTACAAACAAGTCCTCATGCCAATCTGGACTTATGGAATACAGCTCTGGGGCTGTACCAAAAAGACAAATATAGCTTTCATACAAAGATTCCAGAACAAAGTTCTCAGGGCAATTGTGAATGCTCCTTGGTATATTAGAAACGACGATCTTCATCGGGACCTGAATATTGAATTCGTCGACTCAGTTATTAAGAAATATGCAGAGGCTCACGAACATAGGCTTCATCATCATGTGAACGTCGAGGCGATCCAGCTCCTCGACAACACGGACATAGTGAGAAGGCTCAAAAGAACAAAGCCTTTTGAGTTAGTTTAGTGATTATTATAGTGTAAGTGCTAATTTAAAGAACACATGAAAAAAGTGTCTTCCCCTTAATTAGAGACAATAAGAAAAGTGCCAATGGACACGTTCTTAGTAATATGTTTTTATAAAATTAAGTTAAAACCAAATTACCCATTAGCCAAATCTATGGCTAGATTGTAATGTTACTCTAGTATAATATATTTCAAATGTATATGCTAGTAAATAAAGGAAAAAAAAAAAATAAAAAAAAATAATCAAAGTATGAACCATTATTTTCTATGCACTTTTGCCATCTTATATGATCCCTTTACTAAAAAAACCAGACGGACGGGAATCAATAAAATCTTTGAAGGCGATTTGGACTGCCCCATCGGAGTTGAATTTTTTCCCTTGCAAGAAGTTATCCAAATTTCGAAAAAAATGGTAATCTGTTGGAGCTAGGTCCGGGGAGTACGGAGGATGTCTTAGACTTTCCAATTGAAGCTCTTCTAATTTAGTAGCCGTCTGTTGCGCAGTGTGTGGTCTAGCGTTGTCGTGAAGCAGCAGTGGCGTGGAGCGATTGACCAGCCTAGGTTGTTTAGCCGCTAGCTTTTCCATCATGGTTTGCAATTGCTGACAATAGACATCAGCCGTAATAGTCTGGCCAGATTTGAGAAAACTGTAATGAACAATACCGGCACTAGTCCACCAAACGCTTACAAGTAACTTTTTTGGGGTTAATTTTCGCTTGGGGCAGGATTTGGCTGGCTGGCCAGGATCCAACCATTGCGCTGAGCGCTTCCGATTATCGTAAAGAACCCATTTTTCATCACAGGTAATGATTCGGTTTAAAATACCTTCATTATTGTGCCGGTTTAGTAATGTAACGCAGCAGTCGACGCGCGTTTGCCGGTTTGCTTCAGTCAATTCGTGAGGTACCCACCTTTCAAGCTTTTTAATCTTCCCAATTTGCTTCAAGTGAATTAAAATAGTTTTATCACTAACACCGCAGCTTGCAGCTAACTCGGACGTGGTTTGCGATGGATCCGCTTCCACAATAGCCTTCAACTCTTCATTATCAACTTGAGTCTCAGGCCGTCCACGGGGCTTGTTCTGCAAGTCGAAATTTCCAGAACGAAAACGTTGGAACCAAAAACGAACTGTGTTTTCTTTTGCAACACGACCGCCATACACATCATTCACCCTTCGAGTTGTTTCCGCAGCACTAGTGCCACGGTGGAACTCGTACTCGTAAATAATGCGATATTTTAAGTTTTCCATTTTGTAAAATGAGTGACGCAAACAGAAAAAAACAGAAGAAAAAAAACAAATGAATTACGATCATCGAAGCACAAATACATGAGTCTATAGCTGTACAAATTTGAATTTGGAATTCCTTACCAAAGAGGAGAAATTTGTGATTAAAGTGGCCAGTACGAAAAACGCCAATTTCATATGTAAGGACCTAATATAATATATAATGAGTGCTTGCATGCAGCTATTGCTGTGACTATAGTGTCAAGGTGGAAGAACACAAATATAACAAAAGTTTGTATGGATAGATCTATTATGGATCGATTTGAAATTGTACATAGAAATATCTACAAAACATATCAAGGCCTGGAATAGAACGCAGACTACTTTTTACCTATAAATCATTTCCCATAGTATAGAAATAACCGTGAAACGATTTTATAGGAACAACGCGTGCGAAACTGCATTCAGAAACTAGTTTTTTTCAAACATGGAAGCAAATCGATTAATATAGAAGATTCCTAACTTTAGAACTTTTGTTACTGACGGAGGTAAAAACAGAACAATATAGATAGATTAAACTTAAAGAAATTTATAATTAGTTGCTTTATAACTTCAAGCGATTTATTCAAGCGACCAAGAAGAAGCTCATAGAATAAGCAAGTAGGTATTTTGTTTTTTATAACAAGAAGTGCGTAACTGTATAGAATTTTCTTGGTGTGTGCTATCGCATGTGTGGAACAGTATGCACCGAAGGGTAAAAAGTTAAAAATTAGCATGTTGCGTGAAACCAAAGCTAATCAAACAAAAGTACAATAGCTTGCCAAGTTGTTTCGATGAACAATAGTTCAAGCTTACACATTCACAGCCTTGTAAGTAGAGCCGAGTTTACCATGCTTTGGCAGTGAAAACTAGGGTGAATGAAGCTTTTGTGTACCTAGTTTACAAGAGAATTCACTTTCACAGTTCTATTTATGGCAGACTTGGCAAAGATTTGTATTTTGGTGATGGTTAATTGGACAGAAAGGGTTCACGCACGTGGTTTAAAACTAAAGAAGCTGAGCATTGAATTGAAACAAATGAGAATTCATTATCACTACATAGTATAAAACAAAGTCGCTTTCTTTGTCCCTATATCCCTATGTCCCTTTGTATGCTTAAATCTTTAAAACTACACAACGAATTTTGATGCGTTTTTTTTTTAAATAGATTGAGTGATTCATTTTATATTTATATTTTATTTAAATAAAATGGTATTCTGTATAAACCTTAATTTGTAGTGTAATGCAGTCGTTTGTTATTACTTAAATATATATATAAATAAATAACTCTGATAAGGTATAAATAGGATTTCTTTTAGCGTGTGATATATTGCAAAAGTGTCCAATTTAATAGGACGAGAAATTCAAAAAGGATCATAGTTGAAGGACTTGAAAAGATGGCTCAGGTGTTGGATAGTCTCCCTAATAGGCGCTCCACATTCACACAAGAACTTCGCGAGAACGCGTGAAACAGGCGAGAAGCGTGAATGTGGAAGCGATTCGCGTATTCGTCTCACGTTCTCGCCTTGTTCTCGGGCTGTTCTCCACTTTTTGTCGGTTTTTTGGCGCGAGACAAAGGAGCGCGAGAACGTGAGAACAGGCGGGAACGTGTATTGACTCCACACTCGCATGTTCCTTAGTAGCGCGGGTCATCGTCATTGAGCGCGAGAACTGTAGCGAGAACTATTTGAGAAGTTTGTGAGAGTGTGTACCCAAAGAAGTTCGCGCTACAGTTCTCGCTGAGATTCTCCGAAGATTCTTGTGTGAACGTCTCGTGTGAATGTGGAGCGCCCATAAGAAAAATTGCTCGCAGTCAAAAAGTGACCCTAGGATAAATTGGACTATTCATGTATTGAAATATCATTTAAAAGCAGCTGCCTGATTCAAAGTTATCAGGGTTGATTCGATGTGGAAGCCTTCTTTTTAAACTGTACGAAGTACAATGTAGTGTTGATTATTGGGAAATATTAGTAGGGTTTGGCAATGATTTCCAAACTGCAAAATCAGCAAATCAATTAAAAAAAACAAATCAATTTATTCAGGATATGTGTGTGATGTCAATTTTAGGTACTTAACGCAATAAGCCTTCATGTTAACTTAATCATTTTTTTTTTAGATTTTTTTTTATTTTCTACCTTTTACGCACTACCTACTACTAAGTACGATAAAACCCTCCTTAAAAACTATAGACCCATCACACTCCTGAGCCACGTCTATAAGCTGTTCTCGCGAGTGGTCACGAATCGTCTCGCCAGGAGACTCGACGAGTTTCAGCCACCGGAACAGGCCGGGTTCCGCGGAGGATATGGCACCATAGACCACATTCACACAGTGCGGCAGATTATACAGAAGTCCGAAGAGTATAATCAGCCCCTGTGTCTCGCTTTTGTGGACTATGAGAAAGCCTTTGACTCTGTCGAAACCTGGGCTGTTCTGGAATCCTTACAGCGATGCCAAGTAGACTATCGTTATATCGAGGTGCTGAGATGTCTCTACGATGCCGCCACTATGAGTGTCCAAGTACAGGACCAGCAGTCTAAACCCATCCAATTGCGCAGAGGAGTGAGACAGGGGGATGTCATATCCCCGAAACTGTTCACGAGCGCATTGGAAGATATGTTTAAGACGCTGGACTGGAAAGGTAAGGGCATAAACATAAACGGCAATCACATCTCACACCTACGATTCGCTGATGACATAGTCTTAATGGCGGAGTCGCTAGAGGAGCTGACCCATATGCTGGACGGCCTAGCCTCAGCCTCACGACGCATCGGTCTTGGCATGAATTTGGATAAAACCAAAGTCATGACCAATGACCACATAAATCCGGGACCGGTCGTCGTAGAAGGCCACCTTCTCGAAATTGTTTCCGAGTACACTTACCTTGGGCAGATTGTGCAGTAAGGTAAAAACAATTTTGAGAAGGAGGCCAAGAGGAGGATTCAGCTGGGCTGGGCAGCGTTTGGAAAACTACGTCGAGTCTTCTCGTCATCCATACCGCAATGTTTCAAAACTAAAGTTTTCAATCAGTGCGTCCTACCCGTAATGACCTACGGAGCTGAGACGTGGACACTCACGGTAGGGCTGGTCCACCAGTTCAAGGTCGCTCAGCGAGCTATGGAAAGAGCTATGCTCGGAGTTTCTCTGAAGGATAGGATTCGTAATGAATACATCCGACAGAGAACCAAAGTTATCGACATAGCTCAAAGAATTAGCAAGTTGAAGTGGCAGTGGGCCGGCCATATCGCGCGAAGAACCGACAACCGTTGGGGTAAACGTGTTCTTGAGTGGAGACCGCGACTCGGCAAACGTAGCGTAGGACGCCCTCCGGCCAGGTGGGATGACGATCTGCGAAGGACTGCTGGCAGATGCTGGATGCGGCAAGCTGAAGACAGGGCGCTATGGCGCTCATTAGGGGAGGCCTATGTCCAGCAGTGGACTAATATAGGCTGATGATGATGATGATGATGACTACTAAGTTACCTAGTTTCTTAAATAACTTATACCTATAATACAACCGTGCAAAACCGTTGCGGGACGCTAGTAAAATAAATGAAAGTCCATGATAAACATTTGGCAATAATGGCCAAGTATGGTGGCAGTTATCAAGTGTCAAAAAAGGTTGGCACGAGCGTCACGCGATCGCATGACGTGGCAGCCGTTCAATCCCATGACGTTTTTATCTTTGGGTTTACTATTTACATAACGTTGGTGCTGAAATAAAAATAAACATGCTACGGCTTTAATCCTCTCTTATATTATAAACGTGTAAGTTTGTATGGATGTTTGTAAAGATGTATGAATGTATGGATGTTTGTTCCTCTTTCACGCAAAAACTGCAGAACGGATCGGGCAGAATTTTTTAATAGATGTAGATCTAGTCCTGGAATAACACATAGGCTACTTTTCAACCCATAAATCAGTTCACATGGGATAGAAATAGCCTTGAAACCTTTCCATAGAAATAAGCAGACGGTTACAAACAGTCTAAAGTTAGCTCAACTGGTCTGATAGACTAGACATATTAGATGCCTGATATACTAACTTTATACAATTCATTACATAGATTGTTTGTTTTACTATAGATAGAAAACACCCAGAACCCCGGAACAAATGTTTGAAGATCGAACACACATTTGCCCCAAGGCGGGAATGGAACACCTCTGCGTCGCAGGCGGACCTTCGCCCGCTTCGCCACATTTTGGTCGTCAATACTGATAGAATAAATAATACCAATCGCGTCAAGCGTTAACGACAGCAATCGATAGTGAATCAGCCTGGTTCAAGCCTCCTTTCGTCAAGTCTGGAAACACATTCGTATGTTTATTGAGGGTAATCCATCCGTTCGGCCAGATCGTAAACTGTTGATTTACGAGAGACTTTGTAACTTCATGGCAGCTGTGAAACTTGTAATGGCAACTGTTCCTATTGTGTAATTACTAAATGTAATTAGATTGTTGTGTTGTGTAGTTTAGAATGTTAGTAATTTAATGGTATTCTGTGTTTCTGCTTTGATGTGTATATCCTTGCTTATATTATAAACGCGAATATTTTGTATGTATGTCTGTTTCTTACTCTTCCACGCAAACAATACTTAACGAATTGGGTTAAAATTCTGAATAGACGTAGTTCTGGCTCTGGAATAAAACATAGGTTACTTTTAATCCCATAAATCAGTTCCTGTAGTATAAAAATAACTTTTAAATGTTTCCATAGAAACAAAGCGAGCGAACCCGAGGCCAGATATTAGTACTACATATTAGAATTGGCAAGCTGAAGTGGCGGTGGCAAAGCCATATCCGAATATAAGAACCGATAACCACTGGGCTAAACGTGTTCTTGAGTGGAGACCGCGACTCGGCAAACGTAGTGACGAGAGACTGGAGACAGAAGATGGATGAGGCAAGCAATAGGGCGCTATGGCGCTCATTAGGGGAGGTAGGTATATTTCCAGCGGTGGACAAGTATAGGTTGATTTGGATTGTGTTAGCTTTTGTGATTGATAAAAGCTTTAATTGTTTTATATTTTTTTCGCTTTTCTCATGTTTAAGGAGTCCGGAAATTGTATTACATTGTTTAGTTTCACATTACGCGATGAGTGGAAATTAAAATCTAAAATGGTTTTCCCTTTCCCTTCTATTTTTTTTGATGGGAGTAAGTCAGTTGTTTACGGCCAGTACCTATTTATTTAACGGTAGTAAATCTTGTTTTATTTTATACTCTTTTTATTGTTTTCCAAAGCCCTTTTCAGATTAATGGAGTAATCGAAATGTCTTCAACAGATGTTTTCTTCGAACTAACCATTTCATATTTTTCAGCGCTTGGTGTATTGCAAATTTGCAATGTTGTATTCCTTTTTGCTCCTATCATTTAAAACAATTTTAATTACAAAAGCAGTCTAGTTCAATTAATAGAACATAACATAGTTCTGATAACCATGTTCTTACATACTTTGATTCAAAGCCCGAGTGGCAGAATTCAGGGATCTAATATAAGTCCTAAACTGACTGTAACCTATCTATAACCTGATTCACAAATGAATTGAAAGCTACTTCGATGTAGATTATATATAATATAAAATACATAAATTATGAAAAAATATTAAAGTCTTGTGAAATTTTGTTATAAATTATCTCAGTGAATACCTACTTAAGTTAAGAGTTTACCTAGTTTTTGACAGAACATAGCTATTTTAGTACCACGACCTACCTGTAGGTCAAACACAGGGATTGCTGTCTCTAGAATATAAAAAAATTACATTACATCGTCATCGAATGCGTAAAATATTTGAAATTCATTCTTAGAATTTCAATAATTTGCGCAATGTATGACAGAGCTACATTACTTTTGTCTTTTCTACCCTGGACAAAAATCCCTGTGCGTAGCATTCTGACTATTACTGCTCGGATAGGTAAATGTAGACATAGTTTAGTGGGTCACTAGGTAACTTTGTTATATTTAGTAATGAGCTTGTGGAGGTCATACTCTGACCCTTAAGTAAGTGGTCTCGGGGGAGTCATGAACGGCAGTGCGACGTTGATGAAAATCCTGCTAACTCATCAGTAAAATGCTTTCACCATTTTATCTCAAATATATTAGTCATCTAGTTCCCATAACAGAAGCTCTGCTTATAGTCCGGTCTGATTAGACCTAAAAATTTGTATGAAGGGACTAAAATTCGAACCTACCTATGTCAAAATTGGTAGGATTGTACAAAATATTTACCTATTAATAAAAACTAAAAAAAACCGTCGATTTCTTATAGCTGTCGGAGCTATAAAAAAAGTTACTCTGGTCACAAAAATGGGTTTTTATCGATTTTCAAAATTACAACTCTTCCAACTTTTTTATTGGTAACTAGCGATCCGCTCCGGCTTTTCTCGGGTGCAATGATGTACATTATATATTATGCATTTAGAATTATTCTCACCTTTTAAACCTTTCCTAGACTTCCACGAACATTTCAAGACCAAGATGAGATAAATCTGTTCAGCCGTTCTCGAGTTTTAGCGAGACTTACGAACAGCAATTTGATTTTTATATGAGTACTTATAAATTGGGAGATATGCAATTTTTGTCTACTTAACTAATTTTAATATCACACTTACCGTTTTACTGAAAATCTCGAATAACCTGTTTCATAAGAATTATAATTCTTAACTTACCTACTTTATGGGAAAAGCTTGGTAAGTCACATTAAAAAAAAAGATTCTTAAATGTAGGTATCTAAGACCAAGTAGGTACCTTACGTTCCGTAAGGTAGACGGAGCATATGGTCACTGTCATCCTATATGGCGATGTAGCCGATTTGATATTGTTTTGGTTTTGTTTGATACCGTACGGTGACACGTGAATGTCAGATTGAGAAAATGAAAATTTGCGCGGTTAAAAATTTCAGCGGTTACAACAAACCTGCTTACTGAAATCATAATTTAATCGATAAGTACAGAATTTCACATCACTATTCTCACATTTCAGTAGAATGTCAGACAAGAATCAGATTGACCACATACGTATTAGAATGTAACTGAAACTGAACTGAAAAATTATATCTATCTTTTTTTTTCATATGGCATACTCCCAAAGAGCAAGAAGTCAAAACAGTGTCAAATGTTCGTTTTTATAATGTTACATCTAGTTACTATAATATAATCTTTGGTAGGTATGTATATGTATAACACGTATAAAGGTATATCTGTGTGCTACATTAACCTGTGCTTTTATATCGAAAAACAGCTTTATACAGCTATAAATAGAGATCCAATTCAATACACGGTCCGGCAAGGTAAAGTGGTTACCCCTTGCGTATGTCGAGATGTCAACATGTCGGCACCTGTCTCCGTCCCATGTGACATTTCAACGGTTACAATTGAAAAGCTGGGACATTTACATACATTTTAAAGCGGTATTACACCTCACGTTATTCAGGGCCCGGTAGTTAGGGCAATCAGGGAGCAAGGCTTGCCGGGTCCGTCGCTTAGGGAAACTAAATCTTATTACACCACTCTTAGTTAGTGTTAGGGTCCCTGAATAACGTGTAGTTGGACGAATAAAAAATGACGGATGGTTTCAGCTACGCCATCTAGTTCATTCAAGTAGAAACTAGTAGGTAAGTATGTTCCAACTTCTGAATTTATGTGTGTGACGCCGCGGGCGGAAACTAGTTTTTAAATAAAAACAATAAGCGTTTTTTTATAAAATTACCACCAAATTATATTTAAAAGCATTCAAATAGGTACGCGTTTATTCAAAAGCTGACCCGAGACCAACGCGCGTTCTCTTGAATTAATTGATTGAAACGCAGAATTTGCGCCATCTGTTCTCAATTTGCAAAATGCTGAGCCTAGGTCCTATCGCTACTGACCCAAATATTGGTTACTTACCTACTATCTTATAATAATAAATACTTAATGCTGAACAATCCACACACCATCATCTAGCCCCAAGCGAAGCAGAGTTTGTATTATTAGTATAAGCCATAATATTCGACAATTCACACAGCATCATCTAGCTCTAAGCTGAGCGGAGTTTGTGTTATGGGTACAGTGGGTACTAGATGACTGAAATACTGACTGTGATATTAACTCACTGGCCTTAGTACGTGATGTAATTCACAAGCCATTTCCAAAACCCTGTGGCCGTCTACACGTCAGCCGAGCGGGAAATTAAAACCACCGTGACATGCCCTAATGTGCAGAATTAAAGTGCGGTCCCTCTAATTTATTGGATGGGCTCCATTCCGTACCCTTTAGCTTCTATCCTGGATAAGCACGTTTTTACATTCTATTTGAGGTTTGTGGACGCTTTACAAAGGAACTCTTTTTAGGAGGTATCACTAATAAGGTTTTGGTTTTATGAATTATAATTGTGTAGGCTTCTAAAAATCCACCAAAATCACGGTTATGCTTCAGAAGGAAAAGTAAAATCTAAAAAATGATAGTCTAGTACAGATTTCGTAAGGTCTAAATAGTTATGGTCTAGATCAGAAGATAATATATTAGTTTGAATGGTACCTTTTGTTATTTCTACTTTGACTGTAAACTTTCTGCTCTTCTATTTTAAATTATCTGCCAATGTTGTTGTTTTTAGACGACACGTAACGTAAGGTAACTATACTTTTTCTTAAGGCTGAAAAGGTATCTTGAGACCTGTATTGAATATTCCATAAGTTAGACGTAAGTATCTAATAAAAATAAACGAATTCAGGTAAAAAGAAACCATTTTAAAGGAAAAAGTTTAATTTTTATGCATATTTAATGTACGAATGTGTTCCTCTTCCACGCAAAAACTACTTAAATGATTGGGCTGAAATAGAATGAATGAATGTTGAATAGACGTTGTTCTGGCCCCGGAATAACACATAAGCTACTTTTCATCCCATAAATCAGCTCCGATGGGATAGAAATAGCCTTAAGACGTTTTCATAGAAACAGCGCATGCGAAGCCCCACGGGCAGATGCTAGTACTTGATACATTGGGATGTATGAAGAGCTTCATGGAAAAAAATAAATTCCATAAAGCTCTTGTCGTCACCAAATCCAAAAGTTCAGAGAGAGAAGCTACCGGCATTCATTTTACGGTGTTCCGGGCGGTTCCGGCCCTGAAGTGATGTGCCAGTGTTGCCATGCCTCTCCAAATTGCCGAATTTATGTTAGTTATGTAATAGACGCTATGTTTTTTCACTGCATTGTATGGAACAACCGATTAGCATATGTTGTCTATTTCGTCCACAGTGAAAAGTAATCAAAACTAACTTAGTCTGCTTAGTACCTAATCATAATACCTACCTAGTTATGACTTTTTTGTTTTTAAAATTGTAGTTCTAAAATAAGTCTTATTAACTGATTATTTTATTAACTCTTTCACAAACAACGAATTAAGTACAAAAATATAGTAAATCTACCTGACTGTTAATTCTCTAACGTGTTCCAGCCGAGCGACAGTATATTTGACCAGTAGGTATCATGACAATAAACACAACAAATCAACCAAATACGACTTTGACACGTAAGAGGCAAAACAAGGTTTTCTACATTCTGTCATTTGGGCGTTGGATATTTAATCAGTTAGAGATTAGATAAAAGAAAATACAAAATGAAGTTTCTGATGATCTTGTGTGAATTCTCTAGCATAAGTTACTCGTATTTTTTATTCTACGTATTTTCTCTTATGAACATGATTCACAGCATGGCAACATCAGGTTAGCTACGTAGTAAGCCATAAACTGTTTTACTGCTCGTCCCTGTTTGACCGATGTGTTTACGTGACCGATATACTGAAACCTAGAGTATTTACATAATAAAATGTATGTGCATGGGAAATCAGCTTCTACAATGATCAAGGCGTACGGACGGAGATAGGATTTTATGAAATGTACAAGGATATTTTATCCTTGTTTATAAAACTCCATGGCGGGTTTTTAAACAAACAGCAATGTCAAGTCAACAGATTTTTGTCTTTAACGATCTACCATGTGGCAGGCATCTTGATCGATAGTAAAACGAGTCTAGGAAGAATTGTCTTAAGTCCACTGGTTGTCCTGGACTTAGGAGCGGCATAACACTTTGTCTTCAGCTTGTCGCATCCAGTATCTGTCTTTCGCAGATCATCATCTCACCCGCGTGGAAGGTGTTCTACACTAAGGTTGCCGTCATTAAGACTCTCCCATCCCATTTTGACTTTAAAAGGTTTGACTACGAACCTATATAGTTTGTGTTGACAGAACACTAACGAGGGAGTTCTTCAGGTTCCATGCTTTGCATTGCCACTACGCAGATCTACGTGTGTAGAGGTAGCGGAGTACTTCGGAAAGAAAGCCGGAACTGAATGAAATTGAGGGTCAAGAAGCTGGACTCTCGACAACATCATGACTACATCTTCGGCTCATTTTGATAAGGGTCCCGAGAGTAAGCTGGACAGGTAAACCTTCATGAGCTCATGCATGACTTCTGGTCGTGAAGTTCTGATGGTTCAAGGGCCACCTATCACGTGATCCCCGGTGCTAATGTGATATATAATATATACATATTTTAGTTTTATGGTATATTGATATGGACCGTTTAATAAGTTACATAAGATCTGTCTAATGTTATCCGAAATAAATGACATTATTATTGCCCCGCTGCTGTATGACAATTCTGATGCGCTGCGAAAGGTCGGACGTGTGACCCGAGACTCACCAGCTCTCGGGTCACACGTCAGATGATCACAATTTATTTTCTCATTTAAACACCTACTGCCAATCTATACGAGCCATTCAAACTATCTACATCATATATGATCCTGTTTCACTGCAGTTTTAATTACATTTCGTGGATTTCGTTCAGAAATTGGTTATGGCGGAGTCGAATCCAAATAACAATAAATTCGTTTGTAGCCGCAATCACAGAAACGGGAATATTCACCGGCACGCGTACGCTTAGATTAGAATTTGATTTAAACCGGGTTTTATAGCTTTGGAATTCTTTTCGTGTTTATTTTATAAATATTGAGTTTCAGCAACCTTTCACGATGAAGGTCAGACTATACTAACCATAATCCAAGTTATTATATGGCTACGACGTGGTAGCTATATAATAATTATTTTGAATGAAAACTTATCAAAAGCGATTAATATCTACAGAAATCAACAAGTTAGGTACAATACAATTCAACAAGTTAATTACTAGACTCAAAAACAATTATAAGCTGGTGCAATTATGCGTTTGTCTTTTGAAAAAAGTTTCGAATCCGAGTTTGGAAACGAACAAAAGACGAAAAGTTCAAGATTTTTTACAAAAAAATTAACTTCTGCGATATGCTCTGATAATCCAGTGTCGTAAAATATTCCATTAAGATTTCTTTGGTTTCTAAGACTCTGAAAACTTGTAGGTCTGTTCTATTTTGTCTTAGAGTTTGTCTGCGTTGGCTGAATGTTCTAGAAAAACATAGAATAGAAAATTAAAATTACAAAAAAAATACAAATTAAAACTAGCAACTCCCGTGGCACTGTGACAAATAATAATTTCCAATTTCAAAAATTTCAATAAACAGACTACAATCGTTGAATTCAAATTTGGAATTCTACAATGCGCGTGATTGTTCGTTAAGCGGATTAGCATTTGTAAGCGGAACCAATGATTACATCGATATGATTATACTTGCAGCAAATTTTCACTGAATACAGATTAGATAACGAGCTCTAGCTTTAAAACGCGTTATTTTTCGAGTTAGCTTTATTATAACTAATCTAAGGAACTTCATATTATTTTAATAAATGGGAAAATCTGTGTGAATGTTTGTTATAAGTAATATCCGTAACTACTTCAGATTTATAAATGAAATTTGGTATGTAGATAGTTTAGAAGCTAGAACAGGTAACACATAAGATAATAAGATTTGGAAATTTTAACCTGTGAGGGGGATAAATAAGGTGGTAAAGATTGTATGGAATTACATATTATTCCTTGGTTTGATTCACTCAAAACTCAGTATAAATAAACTACAAAGTAAATAATTAAAACGTATTTTTTATTTTTACAAACTAGTTACCCTAGGAGGAGTGCACAAAATTTCTGAAATTCGACAAATAAATTTTCATGAGGGCGAAGCCGCGGGGCGCAGCTAGTATTTTACTAAATACACAAAATACGAAAATATACTACTAAGATACATAAATAATTATACAAATATATGTACAAAGAGACGCGTAACTCGAGAGCTGGTGAGTAGGTCCACCTATCTGGTGCAGCGCATCAGCATTGCCAATACAGTGTGGTAGGTAATGCAGCCAGTGTCTTGGGGATGCTTCCGACTGGTATTCATATGGCCACAGGAATCTAAATAATAAGCTACGTTGTGGCTGTTTATATTTTTAATGGTACGGAACCCTTCGTGCGCGAGAGTCCAATTCACACTTGGCCGGGTTTATTTTATTTCCAACTAGTGACCCGCCCCGGCTTCGCATGGTTTTATTATACCTACACATAAACCTAAAACTATATATATATTATACACATAACCTATAAACCTTCATCTTGAATCACTCTATCTATTTAAAAAAAAACATCAAAATCCATAGCTTGGTTTTAAAGATTTATTTTAAGCATACATAGGGATATAGGAACATAGGGACAGAGAAAGCGGCTTTGTTTTATACTATGTAGTGATAGTGATACTAGCTGGATACTTCAGTTTAATCTATAGTTACTAGTTATAGATGACGATCTACCTCCAATAGCAACGAGGAGCGGAATGTCGCTAACCAGAATATATTACAAATTGATATTATTAATCGCGGTTAGGTTATGCGGTAAGTTGACCCAGTTAGGTTCGATTATTCATAAAGCTGGCTAATTTTCGTATTCAAGCGTTGGTTACATACGGCTTACATCTTTTATTAGTTTTAATAATGCGTTATTAATTATTTTTGAGGTATGTATGTATGTAAAACAGAATAGTTATAAGATTTTTGAATACCTATCTATATACTTATGTACAGGGTAATGTATAACGATATTTTCTGATTGCGCATTATTTTATAAGATTTTAAATTTCACACTTTACAAAAGATAAATTAAAAAATACTTATTGATCAAATTTAAATGGACCAGAAGAAATGTTGATGCTTTCTAATAAAACTTTCACATAGAAAAAAGTTATTTTGTAATTCGTACACACATAAAATAAAAAAAAGAATAAAGTGAGTGGGGGCAAGATCGAACGGTTTTTTGATGAGATGATCAGTGTTGTTTTTGAATCCTTGTAGAAGAATAGATATTGACTTTAGCTAAAAGTAAATTAGACATAATTAAAGGGTAAAGACTAGATTTTTATAATATGTCAATAACAGCCTGATAAAGCTGTCCAAAAAGTAGAAAACTGTAATTAAAAATATTATTTTTACTTAATTGAAACAGGGGGAAGATGAAAAGGTGACGGGGTAAGATCGAATAAAAATATAAAATCGTTAAAACGTGTCTTAGGCAGGTCCTAGGCAAAGTTTATGGTCCTTAGTCTATAGTGTTAAGTAATATAAAAAGTTGTAACTGACTGTAGTGCCAAAATATCTATTTTTAACAAAGATATAGCAAATTTAAAAAAATATATATTCCGAACTTACCCCACTGGGGGAAGATTGAAGCAGAGATTCTCAAACTTTGCAGCCAATTTGTATAAGATTTGACTGAAGAAAAAAATATGATCTTGTAATGAAAAATCAAATAAAAACTGAAAACTTTTTTTATTTCACATGATACCTATATGAATATTCTTTTTCATCACCATAAAATAATTGTTAATTTTTACTTTTGTAATTTTTAACGTAAGTATTTTCTTTTTCTGTTGGATTTCTATTTTTAATTCACATTTCTTAGCATACCTATTCTTGTTTCTTTTTGTTTTACTACTTTCAGCATTATTTGCTCATTTCTTATTTTTCTTGCTGAAACCTACACAAAGATACAGTTTGAGGACCTCTGGCTTTTAGTATGAAACCTGAAAAAGGGTCAATAAGAAAACTTTGATATGTTCGTCTTACCCCGTTAAATGTAAATGGGGAAAGATAAAAAGTTGAAATAATTGCTAAAATACGAGAAATAGATAGATTTAGAAGTAATTACATAAATGTCTACAAAAAATAATAGGCAGATGTTTCAATTAAAAGCTCGTACCTGCCTTGTAATTCAATTTACAAGACACGGGGCAAGATGAAATCACTTTTGTGAATCCTGAAAAAAACACTGTCTTAGAAAATTGCACTTTACACACCACCAGGCGTTCTCATCGGCAACCGCTGACTGAGGTATGTAACGTATTGAATTTGTGGCCCTAACTATGTAGTCAGCACTCCAATAAGTACTATAAATCTGGTGTTATGGAAGACTTTTTGTCTTACCCCTTTTTTCATCTTCCCCCCACTCACTCTATATATGTGGGTATATAAAAGAAAATAAATCAAAACATAAACACAACACAACAATCATGAATACTCGTTATAAAATACAGTTGAAATTAGAACCTACTTTTCCCAATTCAGAATAGTTAGTAGGTACTACTAAAAGAAATATGACTCTAACACGTAACAAAATGGCTTCCTTCACACATAACATACATTCAGTCAAAAAAGTATCGGGAATGGATGATTTGTTTATGGTTCCAAATTAAAATTTTTGTTTTTTTTGTTTTTGTTAGGTTGGCACAACTGTTTGCCATTTTGGCGCGGAGTTTGAGTTGCATCTGTTATTTATATTAAATACAGTGCTGTTTTTAGTTACATCATATCTAGTGTGTATTGCGAATTTCACAATGGACAAAAACATCGAACAAAGAGTTTGTCTTAAGTTTTGCATCGCCAATGGAATTTCGTGTTCGGAGTCACTGAAAATGTTACAGAAGGCTTTCGGTGAATCGACTTTATCAAAAACACGTGCTTATGAGTGGTACAAAGCATTCAAAAGCGGTCGAGATGTGATGGAAGATTTGCCTCGCTCTGGTAGGCCATCAACGTCTGCAATTGAAGTTAACATCGCAAAAGTGAAGGAAACAGTGACTGAAAATCCTCATTCAACTTTGCGAGAGATAGCCGCCGAACTTTCTGTATCTCACGAGTCGATCCGTACCATTTTAAATAATCACTTGGGTATGAAACATGTTGCCGCTCGACTAGTCCCAAAAGACCTGAATTCTCTCCAAAAACTCAATCGCATGAGAGTCGCTGAGGACATGCTAGAACGAGTCAATTCCGACCCAACATTCATGAAACGCATTATTACTGGTGACGAGACGTGGGTTTATGAGTTTGACATGCAAACTAGTCAACAAGCTTCGGAGTGGCGCCTTCCAACTGAACCGAAACCGAAAAAACCACGCCAAAGTCGATCAAAAGTCAAAGTCATGTTGACTGTTTTCTTTGACTCTCGCGGTGTTGTGCACTCGGAATTCTTGCCGGAAGGTCAAGCGGTAAATAAAGAATATTATTTGAGCGTTATGCGGCGTTTAAGAGAGCAAATTCGACGAAAAAGGCCAGATTTGTGGAAAGAAAATTCTTGGATTTTGCACCACGATAATGCGCCTTCGCACAAGGCCATCATTGTGACCGAATTTTTGACCAAACACTCAACAAATACCATCGAGCAACCACCATATTCACCAGATATGGCTCCGGCCGACTTCTTTCTTTTTCCTAAACTCAAATTACCACTTCGTGGCACCCGTTTTCAATCGGTACAAGACATAAAGGAGAATTCGCGGCGAGAACTGAACTCAATTCCGGAAACAGCGTTTAAAAAATGTTTTGATGATTGGATAATTCGTTGGCGTAAGTGTATCGTTTCTGAAGGAGCATACTTTGAAGGTGATAAAATAAATTTGGATGAATAACAAACATTTTGTGTATTATTGATCTTTTCCCGGTACTTTCTTGACAGAGTAGTATAAAGTTATGCTAAACTAAGTTGTAGTTTAACCCGTTTAAAGTTCAAAGTCTGCTGCCACTATCGTATTGCAATAACGTATGATTTCCATATGAACTCTGGTTGCACATCATTATCTACACGTACAGTTCTATGAGCGTTATATGAGAAGATATCTGGAGAATATAGTATACGTGAATATAAATGTCTGGAGAATATAATATATGTGAACTAGTGTTAATACCCGCGACTTTGCTTGAGTTGTTTCTATGAAAACATTTCAAGGCTATTTCTATCTCATGTATTCTCATGTAGTGGAATGAAAATTAGTCTATGTTTTATTCTTAGGCTAGAACTATGTATCTATAATATGTTTCATTATTTCAGCCCGAATCGTTCAGCAGTTTTTACATGAAAGAGGAACAAACATCCCTACATACATACAAGTTTATGATGAGCTTTCTCGTACTTTAGTATTTTTTTGTATTTTATAGATAACTAGCGACCCGCCCCGGCTTCGCACGGTTGTATTATAAGTATATAAACCTACCTTTTGAATCTCTCTATCTATTAAAAAAAACCGCATCAAAATCCGTGGAGTAGTTTTAAAGATTTAAGCATTCAAAGGGACATAATGACATAGGGACAGAAAAAGCAACTTTGTTTTATACTATGTAGTGATTCGACTAGGACATTAAAATCTGGTTCCTACTTTATGAGCTAAATTCCAATAAAATATCTATGCTTTAGCTGTGTCAGCGATCTGAAGTCTGAAGTTTATTTTCTTAATACAAGAGAGAGTCTGGCTATCGAATAATGAGACTGGAAACATGTGCAAACTTTTTAAAAGGCTATCATCTTTCTGTCATAATATTTAAAAGAGAACATAAATCCAAGAATACAAATTGACAATGATTTGATTTTATGGTGATCTTGTTTCACCATTATAACACGATAACACGACTATCCATAGGTGGAATAATCTAAATCTTAAACCGTGGAGAGCGTACGATAAAAATCTGTACTTAGTGCTTTTTCAGTATCAACTCTAGGTAGCCGCTCTAGTTTTCACCATCAATTTAAAAAGTAAACTAACCTTTAGGATCTGCGCAATAGAATTGAGGGCACAGTGCAGTCGTAACGTACGTTCTATTGTCTTATGTCACAAAGCTCGAATGTTGAATGCAAATGAATATTGAAGGAGAGTCAGGGTGCTGAGGGATGTACCGCAAATACTACTCTGTGAACTCGATCGGGAATCAACTCGAAAGTGATAACATTGAGATCCATAGAATTATTCGATTCTGATACGGTATCCGGTAGGGAACCAATAGGCAGGCTGAAACCCACTCAAAGTTTTGAAATTAGAAGTACCAGTTGAGCGTGTGTCCAAAAGTAACTATAGTTTTTCCACCGAATAAAATCAGAATGGAGCAAACTGGTGGTCCCAAATTGATATGGCGTTCCCGTTCGGAATGGGAAAGTTCAAGTCAATACGTTTTTGGATAGTTATACAAATTCTCAGAACTTTCCTTATGAGTTGGTATAAACTATAAACAGAAAAATCATTATGTATAGCTTTACAAATCTTTACCTATTGTTGTCTTTGGATCTGTTCTTTTAAGGGCTGTTCGAGAATTCCCAAATGTTCCATGGTAGAGGTATAAAACTGCAGGGCGCGGAATGATGAAAGTAGTTTCAAGTTGAATGCACAAATAGGCACAACTGCCAGGAACCGGCGCACGTCTTACATCAGCAATTTGGGAAAACTCGGCATTGCACTTTGGGGAAATTACCCGACGGAATGCTCTTATTCTGAATTGTTCTGCTTGAAACACTGATGCTTGATAATGGAGGCGAAGGATGTAGGGATCGAATGACTTTCCAGCTGATGTCGTAGCAATGGAGCGTTTTGAACACAAACTGTTTAAAATAGTTTATCCTGACTGAAAAGAAGAGACTTTTTACGTGTTGCTGTCATTTTAAAGTTCCATGCATAGACCGTGCTTCTTTAAGGCTGAAATATCATCGATGTATACAATTTCAAGATTTTTGATGTGTTTTAAACCACTCGACCGAATTCGATAAAATGTTAATGGTACTGGGTATATAGGTAAATTAAAAAAAAAGCAATTTTCAAAATCTGTTCAGGGTTTATCAAGAAATCGGCGAAAATATTAAAAAATCAACGAATTGAGAACCTCTCCTCTTTTGCCGAAGTCGGTTAAAAAAAGAGAGACCACGATCATGACTCATGTCTCCATACTATCGTCAACAAAACTCAGGACTCTGAAACTGGCCACATTTTTATATTTTATCCGTGGAGTTTTATAAGTCAGAATTCATTTGTTTCGATTCGATTTCGTCGGATCTCCGGTGAGTTTGGTTCGAATAAATAAACGCGCATTCAGCCCAAGGCTAGTTACAAACGACATATTTCATACTTACAAGCACTAGTTTCGTCCCGTGGTTTTGCTCGAGTTGTTTCTATGAAAATGTTTAAAGGTAATTTTGTTCCTTGGGAGCTGGGATAAAAGGTGTGTTTTATGCCAGGTGTAGACAGCTATAGCTATGACTTTTAGCCCTATTAGTTCACTAGTTTTGGCATGAAGTAACAAATATACACCTATCCATCCACGTTTTAAATTTTTAATATTAGTTCGAAGTATGGTTGTATCGTTTATGGTAGTGTGTTTTTGAGTTTGAGTAAGTAGAGTTTAAAGTTTTTAAGTTCCTATTCTGAGTTAAAAGCTAGACAATATTGGAAAATGTAGAATAATAAGAAAAATCAGAAAAACTTCAACAAAACAGTTGCGTTAGAGCTGAAAATTCACTAATAATATCGTACTACAGTAAATTACGTTCGAAAACATCCATCTGACTTTATACTGGAAATAGATAACTAATTATCGGCTAATCGGATCTATTTACCGGAATAACAGAATTAGGCTACAGCCAATTTCCCTGTTGATGGTTTGAAACATTTAATACCTACTAATTGGGAATAGATAGTCGTTTCAATTGGTTTCTTCTGGTCAAAATAATTGTTGAAATATCGTAAAATCTTTGTGTTTTGCTTTATAAAATACGATCGTTTGCGTTTTGTTCATGCATTGTATTTTTTGTATTTTTTTCTGTTCCTTGATTGTAATTTTCGTTGTTAATACATAGTTAATTGCATAATAATTATAATGAACCATAAAATTTATGTTTCAACTAATTTATATAATGGTAGGGCTCCCCTTATATAAATTAATTGAAACATAAATTCTCCAATGTCCAGCAGTGGACTAATATAGGTTGATGATGATGATGATGATGATAAAATTTATAAAAAAAATTAAATGAAAGGAAACAAAAAAAACTCACCCAATACAAAAATGTTTAGAAACAGTTGGTAAAAAGAAATTGTCACGATAAAATCGTCAACTAGACTCTTCTAGTCCAAATTTCAGCCAGATCCGTTCAATAGTTTTTGCATGAAAGGGGAACAAACATCCATAAATCCACACATATATACAAACTTTCACATTTATAATATTACTTAGGAATAAATACAAGGATTGTCACTAGAACAGGGGCCAAATTCCACTAATGTCAAAACAAAGGGCTCAATAGTGCCATTCAATCAAGATGATTAAAATGTAGTTTGTGCATTTGGTATTTTTTGCGCTTGAAGAGACTTTCATAATTAGAATGTCAAATTGGCAGTTAAAAAGGTAATCGTCACAGCTATGAATGAACCTCAAAAAGTTTTTGCTAGAAGAATACCAAAAAGAGTGTAATACTGTCAATTTGACACGATACTATTTAAATGGTGAAGCGATTTATTTAGTGGAATTCGGGCCCTGTTCAAATGAAAACAAATGCATGTATGGAGTATAGATGAATGAGGCACGACTATAAACTATGAGGCCCATCACTTAAACCCTCCTACTGCCTTAAAAACCAGCATAAATTGAGGGCCCAGGAGGCTGCTAACTATCTCCCTAGGGATCTCCCATCTGAAAATGAGCTGTGAGTATCCTCCAAACTTCTTTATTCGGTCGCGGAAAGTTCTCGATGGCGAGCTTTATTGGTCTTGTTTTCGGTTATCTTTGAAGTACTTTTGTTAAGTGGGAACTTTAAATGAGGAAACAATAAAATTTTAATATTTATATATGAATAGATAAGTTATTCAAAATTTTTATCTATGTTTATTTTATTTTAAATGGTAATGATTTTTCTCTTATTATAGTACTAATGTTGTAAGTTAATAAAAGAAAAAATTTGAATTTATTTAGAATCCATAATTATAACACATTACAGACAGGTTTCGAAAACACACGTATGTTTGTACGATTTGCAAATATTAGTTTCGGGGTTCTGGGTATTTTCTATATACATAAAATAACAAAGAACCATCCATGCAATCTACGGTATGTAAGTACCTTTATCAGTCATGGGTACTAACCCATAACACAAGCTCTCCTTAGCTTGGGGCTAGATGATGTGTGGATTATCCAGCATTATTATTATTTATACATAAAAACAATTGAACTAGTAATAAAAAAACAGATACCTTACAATCAAACCAATCTATATAGAAAAAAGTAACACTAAACTTCCATCCAACTTTGAATTTCATTTCGCTCATCGCAATTCCATCAGCATCGGCTTATTTTGTGAAAATCTACCCGCTACAATACAATACATACCCTTCAAATCGCGATTACTCCGTATCAGTAAAATTAGAATCCCACCTGTGCAGATTGGAGCGATACCAATACCAATTACAATAGAGACACTCACGTAGTCACGTCTACCCAAAATGTACGGCACGTGAGCGGAATAACCCTTTAATGCGATTAACGTTACGTTAACGTAAGCCTTTGGGAAAGAAATTGAACCGACACGTGCGATTATGAATAATAACAGAATTTGTGGGTCTTCAAGTCACGTTTGTAGTGTGTCGGGTCATGACGCCTTTGTGTAAGTAATGAGGGCGTGGGGAAAGGTAAAGCTTTATTCGAAATGCAAAGAATTTATTCAGTTAGGTTCGTAAGTCAATGTAAGGGGTATGATATGGTATGATAGAAGTACTCCCGTTTCTACAATGAAAATTATGTCCATTATGATAATATAATCTATATATCTATATATATAAAAGAAAGTCGTGTTTGTTACAACACTTATAATTCGAGAACGGCTGGACCGATTTTTATGATTTTTGTGTTTTTGGATTTGCCTTCGTCGGGAATAGCATATTATGTATAAAAATATGATATTTGACAAATAAATAAATTTCCCCGCGGGCGACGCTGCGGGGCGCAGCTAGTTATATATATAATATACATTTGTTCCAGTGGGAATCGAACCCACGGCCTCCTGCATCGCAGACGGATCTTCGCCCGCTAGCTTAAATAGCCGATCTTTCAGATGTAAATCAAAGATCGCATGAATGCTTGACGAGGCATTGATATTAAAATTTGATTATCCATAACATGACCCAAAAGGGAAGATAAGATCAAGATGGATCCTACATTTTATAGCAGGACTTTCTGTTTATCAGGTTTATACTGAGCCGAGTAAATACGAGTCGTAAAATGTTGTTATTCAAAGTAATGTTTCTGAACTTGTATTTATATTAACTCTGCTCTGGGCTTTCTTTGGTCTGGACATAAACTCGATAGAATTACTTAGTTTCTTGAATTTATTTTAGGAGTTGTTTATCATTCTTCTTTATATTTCTTTTAGTGAAACCAAAAGATCAAATTATCTTTGGAATTGGTTTGAATAAAATTAAATGAAATCTACTCGTAGCAATAAGTCAATTTCGGCAAGGATAACCGTGCGAGGTGATATTCGTTTCCAGCATTGGGAAAAATGTTTGTATGATTTAGAATCATTGATATTTTTTGTAAACAATGGCATTTATGAATGAAAACTTAACAAAAACGGATTAGAATAACAGACAACAGCAGGGTTACAGCAAGCTACCTAAAAATTAAAATGTTAAAAACCAAAATAAAATCTTCAAAAACGCATATTTGCTCAAGTATAGTGAAAAAGATGCAAGTTCGTATAATATTATTATGTTACATGAATATTTTATTTGGTATTCTAACTTTATTGTTTATAATTGTTTGTATTATCTATGTTTTTGAATAGCGGTATGCAGATATGCTGCAGACTGCAGACTGCAGTTCCGGAGTTGTAAGGGTTTTTGTTAATAATTAAATATTTATTTATGTAATTGATTATATCTGTCATCTAGTACCCATACCTCAAGCTCTGCTCAGCTTGGGGCTAACTGATGCTGTGTGGAATCTCCAGCGCTATTTATTAATTAAATTTACTTAATACAACAACTCATAAAATTCTTTTCTGCTGCACCTCTCTATATTTGGGCAGAAAATCGTGCATGCTCTAAATAACTGATATTTGTGTTTGGCGAAGTATTAGATTACCCGTAATAAACTTCATCGTACACAATATTCGCTGTATCTAGTACCTCGTGCCTCCATCAAAGTTGAACTATTGTTGGCTTGTACCTGCGGGAAACTTGTTATCTCATGCAGAATAGATATTGAGATACCTATCTGCGGCGCTTATCCGAAATCGAGCCATAAAGTAAGATAGGAACTAATAAAGATAAATTATATGATACTAGGAACCTTTGTAGTACTTAGTATTACTGAATAACTTAATTATAATAACTTTAATTTAGAGAGCAAATTTAGTCTTAAGTATTTCCAACCAACTTCAAAGAAAGATGGAAGTTCTCAATTCAACTGAATTTTTATGCCATAGCTTTTTTCTGGGTGAACTGATTTTGATAATTATTATTCCTTTTTTATTTGATAGCTGATGGTTTTCACGTGGTCCCATTTAAATTTGATTGGCCAGTAGTTTTTGAGTTATCATTAAAAATGCTTGAAAATTTTAAGTGGGATAGTTTTGTTGAAAAACATCAACTTTGTAATAAACTGTCCACAGTTCAAAATTAAGGTTCTGATATACATAGTATGACGTAGCAAAAAATGTTTGTCTTAAATGGAATGAGATTATAATCTCCTTATCGTAATTAATTCTAATGCCTTTTCAAAAACTCATTTCGGGTGGCCACCTCCTTGCGTTTAGGTTCCCCTTGCCTAGTTGCACACCGTTGCCAGTGTGGTGAAACCGTGGACAAGCTTGGTCACCATGCATTGGCATGTGTCTCTAGTGCAGGACGTGTGTCCCGCCATAATTCAATTAACGATATCATCCGTATGGCTTTTACCAGCGTCAGTGTAGCAGCTACACTTGAACCACGTGGCCTTATGCGAGATGATGGTAAAAGACCTGACGGTATGACTCTGATTCCCTGGAAGATGGGTCGGCCTTTAGTTTGGGATGCCACGTGTGTAGATACTCTAGCGCCTTCACATCTGGCAGGGACATCAGCAAGGGCTGGCTCCGCAGCTTCATCAGCGGAGTCCCTCAAACGGCGAAAATATGCTAATCTTGACCGAGGTTACCTATTTGAGCCATTTGGGGTGGAAACCCTTGGTCCTTGGGGTCCTGGGGCACACACAATTTTTAAAGATCTTACGAAACTTCTCATAGAGTCCACAGGAGATAAGAATGCTGGCTTCTATTTTGGTCAACGAATTAACATTGCCATTCAACGTGGCAATGCTGCCAGCATTCTGGGTACTTTGCCTTCTGGTGACGGCTTAGATTTTTAAGAGTTTGTTATAATTGTATATACTAGTGAGCTAAGTGATTATTATTTCTAAAAATTAGATAATTTGTTTATTTAATTAATTAAACAGTCCCAAGTATTAAATAACTTACCGAATTGAATAACTTTTCATATACCTACCAGCAATGTGGCAGGCTACGAGTAAACTGCAACCCTCAAAGAAAACATATAATTTATTATCTATGTCGTTGTAATCCTCTTAGCTTATGTTTTGAAAAGAATAAATAAAATGAGGTTCTGATTAAAATTTTCACAAAACAACTGTAAGACTACAATTCGATTTACGACAGTTGTCATCTGGAAAATACAATGTTTCATTGAACAGACGGTACATAACTGGATAAAAAAAGCTAGAACAGAACACCAAATTTATTTTGCATCACAAGCACAAACATAATTGGTAATCAGATATTATGGCTTAGTAAACTAATATACACGTGGAAGATAGAGTTACACATGAGGAGATAATTATGTAGAAGTACAAGAAATATATTATAGTAAACCAAGAGAAAGAGAACAGAAACTTCTAAAATCCATAATATAAGTTAAAGGTAGGTAAGGTTTATATCCATGAGCTACATTTGTTTCTATCTGGAACTGTGTTGTTTATAACTTTTAAAGATGTTTGTGGTTCAATATATTTCGATATCTCTAATATTTTTATGTTTAATTTACCATAAGGGGGTAAAAGTTACGTATTTGATCTTCGATATCCCATTTCAACAAACAACTACAATGGTAGAAACGAAATTAAGTGTCGGTAATCACGGTTTCCTCTAAAAACTGGGATAAACTAGTTTTTCCAGTATCAAATAAAGTGACAAAATACTGTTTTCTCATAATGGCAACATCGATCCAACCTTATTTAAACCGTGGGATCACATTTACGTTATCACATTAAATAAAAAAAAATCACAATAAATACGGATAACAGAAAGATACAAAGCATTTGTGTGTTTTTACGATTTTTACGAGCGTTTTCAATGATAAAAGCGCGGTTAAAATTTTATTGGACACATAATCGACACTGGGTGAAGAATGGCTCGGGACAATACTTCCGATTTCAGCACCGGGGTGTATCGGGAGCTGTAAAAATTCATTGTCATTTTTGATGTCTTCGTATTGCTTAGGTATACAACAATCGAAAAGAGTTTTTGTACAATTTGAATGGAAATTGACATCGCTTAAGAAATTGAGAAGGGTTGTCGTACAATACTTTTCGTTCAAAAGAAGTTGTAGACAAAATTACATTTTGTATTATATCAAAAGGTGAGTAGATACTTCCTATTAAATCTATATTATGTGGCAAAGATAGATTTATAAACTCAAATGTTTGTTTGAAATCACACTTAAATTGTAAATACGAAATTAAGGATAGATGAGACCGATGCTTGTTTCTTCTTCGCGCCAAATCTACTTAACAACTAGGACTATAATTTGTAAAGTTGAAACTCTAGAGCTGAGCTTTTCCAGAAGGAACTTATTCCTGCTACATCCTCAATTTCATCGCATAAAAATATCTTCACTTACTGTGTGATGGTGGCTAAACGCTCGACCATTATCAATTTAATTAATATAAAATATTCGACCGCTGCTGTTAACTAACAAAATTCGATCGTCTGTATCCAGTATAGGCGCTGTAAGGCGACAAATGTATGGAAAGAAACGATACTTTTTTTGATACAAATGCACAACCGGCACTAAAAAGTAACATGCGAACTATATTAAAATATTTGTTGGTTTATATTCAAAGTTAGAAAAAGTATTTTCATAATAATTCCTAAATACTAATTTTACTGTTTGACAAATCACCGTAAAGCTTCTTTTCCCCAAATAAAGCCTCAATCACACGAAAGCGTTAAGTAGTTGGTTCTCAGCCCTCAAAGCTTGATGAGGGACGAGGGTTCAACCATCGCTCACACCATTCAATCACTTTCACGTAATTAACACACACAACTTTTTACTTGGCATTTACTTAAAGAAAATTACTTTTGGTGTATAAACAGTAGTCTTCGTTTAACTTGTTGTATATTTATCAAACTTTCGGATATTAAAAGTGTAATAATGAGTATATCATACTTACTGTTTTTGGCACTCAAGGCTGTATTTTTATAACAAAACTAGCGACGCACCCCGGCTTCGCATGGTTTTATTATACATATAAACCTTCCTCTTTAATCACTCTATCTATTAAAAAACATCGCGTCAAAATCCGTTGCGTAGTTTTAAAGATTTAAGCATTTAATAGGGATATAGGGACAGAGAAAGCGACTTTGTTTTATAATATGTAGTGATAATGTAACATTTACACAGTAAATGATACAAAAACTAAAAAAATAAGTTAACTGTAATTTTACGTACACAAAAAAATAACAAGTTACCGTGCAAGAGTGTAATTCTGGTGTATAATAAATAGCTCAACGTCCCTGTTTTAATAAACCAAATATAGGTAATTAAATGAGCAATACGATCTAATAATAAAAGATCTGAAAGGATTTTGTACAAAAAATTTGTTTATTACGTAGGTATCTAAATTCAGTGCAGTCTGTAACTATACGATGCCATCTCGATGACCATTAAAAGCCGCAGGCAAAAATTACTGTAAAACCAACAAAGCGTATCCACTCGTTGTACGGATAAAAACATAATTAAATTGTTTCGAGTCCATTAAAATTCAGTAAGTAACGCGTCCAATTACACGAACAACAAACAGACCATGTACGAGGAAAACATTATTACATGATACGGGTTACGTTGTTTATTTATGAGGTTTTTATTGAGGAACTAGCTTTTTCCTGCAGATTTGTTCACGCAGGAGTCACAGGGATAACATTTATGATTTCACTTGTGTTGAGCTTTGTGATAAATTTTGTAGGATGTTATTGCGGTGGTGGTTGATTTCTGATAAAGTAAAAATATAGGCAACTAAAACAATTATCTATTTTTTAAATTTTTGATTTTGTAACTTTCCAAACATCCTTCCTACCGTCGTTGTTTTGCTAAGGTGAGATGTTTAAAACGTTTGCATTCGAGACTTGGGCTTTGTTCCATAACACATTCCACCGTTTCCACCGACACTCTACCGTTTCTTCATACAAAGCTATCATCTCGGCACGAACATACTCAAATGTGTTGCGTTATATTTGCAACTGTGTGTGTGTGACATCTAGTGTCACTTCATCGTGCGAATGAGAAAGTCGCGACATGACTCAGAGACATTTATTTTTTAAGTTTCTCTCATAAAACTGATGACCATCGTGGCACAGTGGGCAAAAACTACCTGCGATGTGTTGACAGTTCAGTTCAGTTCTGTAAATCAGTAAATCAATATCTTTATTTCTTAAGACTTACAAAACAAAATAAGCACTTAGACAATTTAAATTTAAACTATAGGTTAAATTAAATTATAAAAATAATCTAAGAAAAAAGTGATAATTGATTTCCCCTTCGCTTCACTTTTTGTCCACTAGCGGAAGAAGCGAAATAGATAGAAATAGATAGTTCTAGGGATTAACTATGTAATTTAAAAAGTATCTGTGTATATTATGTAAACTGTAATATGTATATCTTACCTAGTACCCATAAAACAAGCTATGCTTAACTTAATTTATTTATATTTAGTCAGTACATAATCCGCCCCTGACCATTCCCGGCGCAAAGGTGCCCATAATGCTTGCCGCGTTACCTCGCTGAATAGCGATGGCAATCCTTTGCACCAAGAACGAACCGGAGCGGGAGTCACCTGTCACATTATTAAGCTTTCGGCCTAATTCTCCCAGCAAGCACTTCGCATCCACACTCCAACTGCCCAACACACTGCTGTATACATTATAATGTTTATTGTATTTTACAAAAGAAAAAAAAAACATTTATTTATTTTATTTTTTATTCTAGTTTATTCGGAGATCAAACAGTTGTACAAACATGAATATTAACCTTTAAAAAAAACTCTTAACCATTAAAATGTACTCGCATATGAAATTTAAAAAACTTGATCGCAGATGCATTTTAAACATCCAGAACAAGATTAAAAACTTTAGAAAAAGATCCATATTAGAGAACACAAAAAAAATTGGGCTTCCTCACCCCGCCTCGTTAACTACGAGGCGGGGTGAGGAAGTCAAAGTGTATTATTTCTCTGCATCGATAGTTTATATAAATGTACTTTTATTTGGTGACACAATTGAAAATTGAGAAAATGTTTATTTGTTTTAACTATGTAAGTTGTTAGGACATCCTTTGATTTACAAGATCATCACTACATAGAATAAAACGAAGTCGCTTCCCGCTGTCTGTTTCTTTGTCTTTATGTATGCTTAGATCTTTAAAACTACGCAACGAATTTTTTCAAATAGATAGAGTAATTCCAGCAGAAGGTATAAATATATATAGCACAACCGTGCGAAGCTAGGCCGGTGGGTAGTACTTACTAAATGAATAAATTAATGATTAAATAACTAATACCTAGAGAATATTTTTATACTTCAATTGCATTGTCAGTCTGAGGAAATCTTTCAAATGCTTCCATTTATTTCCAATGCAAACGGTTCAGTTAGTCGAGATTCCTATGAATACCAAACAAGAAGCTTGAATCTCTATTATCAGGGATGGACTGAAAACGCGGTTGCTATCATGAAGATAAATGCGTTTGGGGCATAAAATTATGACCATAAATATAAGTACTAAAATAAGCAAATAAAAACATAACTATAATGCTATTTAACCTCGTAGAATTCCCCGTAAACCCCTCGTAGAATTCCCCGTAAACCAATCCCTACCCTCGACCTGCCACACCGCTCAACAGTCCTTGGTAAAAACTCACCTATTCCTAGAATCAGCAAAGAACTCAATAATCATTGCGCCCAGATTGATATTTTCTCAACAAAGTTACCTATTTTCCGCAAGTTCTTATCTGAGAACTTGTTAAACAATTCTACATAAGTCACTTCCCAATTATGTCTTATTCATTTATGTACCTACTTAAACTTAACATAGACTTAACTTAAACTTATCTTAAACTTAACTTAACATTACCTTAAACTAAATTTAACTTAACATTACCTTAAACTTAACTTAAACTGAATTTGTTGTTACTCTGTTAACCTACTATTTAGCATGCAGTGTCCACCTATAACTGGTTGTGCAATTAGCTTTAGCTATGAAGAATGTATATTATTTGTAAGAATGATTGTAACACCCACTGGTAGACCAAATAAATAAATAAATAACCAATGATTAAGACATGGATCAATTGAGCTACTTTTAGACTGTTTGCAACCGTCTGCAGTTAGCTCAATGGTTTCAATTGTAAATACTAGAGGTAGTTGTAATTTTTCTATTCCTTGCTTGTAATTTTCGTTGTTAATAAAGAGTACCTATAATTAACCGAAGCTCAGCGTTTAAAAATCACACGGAAAAAATAATGTGTGGTATTGTCGTAGTCTTTTCAATTACATTGATATACCTATACAATGTGATTTTTCGAACCTTGATCAAACGAAATGTGCGGATACACGACACATATTTATCGATAAAAACCGGGATAAAAAAAATTTAATGTTATTTTTTTTAAACACAAGTCAAGTACAGATATCAACAGGAATCTCAACTGATTTAATCTAAATGGCAGAAAGTACCTAATTTAAATGGTGAATAACATGACAACGGAAAGAGATAGACCCCCAGTTTTTGAAGCATTTGTAGAATAAATTATGAAGTTTAATAAAACATGCAAAAAAGTACACCTTAATTACCCAGTTTTAAAGTTACAGAGAAAAAATAAAATAAAAATCGTTTTTTTTGTCTTATTTCTAAAAAAATACTGTTTTTACTACGCTTATGTATCGTATTTGTATTTTTTATTTATTTTATTAGCTAGGTAAACTATCTAGCTTTCAAATGAGACTACTTCGAATAAAATACACCATTTACTCAAAAAGAAACGAAGAAAAAACCAGATGAAGTAGTCTTCATTTTAAAAATTATTATAACTGCTTTGTTTTTGAGATAAATAACATATAATTTTTTTTATCTTGATTTTTACCGATAAATATGTGTCGTGTATCCGCACATTTCTTTTGATCAAGGTTCGAAGAATCACATTGTATATGTATATACGGAGTGCATTATAGATACTCAGGTAACCTATTGTACAATTTTTTACGGAACACTTATTACGACTAAGATACATAGACATAAATATTATAAGGTCACAGTTATATGTTCGCCACGTTACGGTGAGTCTGGATATGCTGATTATAATGTTGATTGTCATTACCATAATAATCTTCGATACAGCAAGATGACGTCCACTGCTGGACGTTTGTACAGGTCTTCAAACTTGTTATTAAAAACGTCGTTTGTGCTCACAAAACTATAGCCTGGATTTGCTTAAACAGTATGTGTTATATGGTGTTTTGCGGGTTACAGGTCATAAGTTGAAATCCAGGCTATAGTTTTGTTAATTTGCAACAAGAATCACTAAATAAAGAATCTTTACTCCTGGGCTCAACATTCTAACAATATTTTGCTATACTTAAGTGTCTTTTGGACTTCGACGCCTAATTTGGACAGTAAAATATCATCTGACCTAATTTCCCGGACTACCAGCGGTTCATTTATCAATCCAGCGAATTTTAATTTCAACATTCTAAACTTCGTCGAATTTAGTTGGCATATTTAAGCAGCGGAAATAAGGTGCTATTCTGGTGTTATAGTGACCTCGCAGTGGCCTGATTCTGTCACGGATCCAGATGATTTTTCACGACAATGCGGGCTTTCGTAGAATCTGTCACCATTAATCCTGCGTAGCGATGCTACGTGAGCCGTGGCTCATCTCTACGCCGTAGCCTCCTCTACGTTGTAGCTCATCTCTACGACGTAGCACGTCTACGCCGTAGCTACTTAAGAAGGCTACGAACATCTTCCAAATATAAGCGGACTATGCGTATTTGTTGCTGTTACACGTCGAATGAAATGGACCTCGTCTCATTTCAGGAATCGTAAACTTTTACAGAACCCTTTTGCGTCTCGCCGCTGTGCTCCCCGAGTGTGAGCGAGCGGTGCCAAGAACTAAAAGTAATTTTACATTTTGAAATCATTTTTTTAAATATTTTACGTACTAACGTACTATTTGTACGTATCGTTTTGGATCACCGACTGTTTCAATTGATTATAAATATGAGAATAAATTTATGATGTTTTTAGCTCTACAGATTTTCCCATAAATGATTTCTCATGAATTCAAATTCAAAACGTTCTATTTGTGTGATTTCTTTTTCAATACGTTTGCAAAATTTCATTGAATATGATCAACATCTGACTGGTAGTTTTTGAGTTTCGAGTATCCATTTACCATTTTGAAGTTTTTATAAAAAAAAGAACATTAAATTAATTGCTTATTTTTTTTTTCTAATTGCTTTATTATAATTAATTAAATTACCTCACATTCTACTTTGATAACTTTTAGTTTTCTGGCATTATGTGACATTCTGCATATCGGATATAGGTACAATATAATCTATTATTCTCTAAAAATCCAGTATGATAGACATCTAAATCATAAAACTGGCGTGCATCTACTTTTTAATATCATACAGTGACTTCGCATAACTTGCTTCAGATTCAGACATGCTTAAATTATATTTGATGTATCCTATCACCTAAATTCCACGTAACGTTGCTACGTTGGATGTTATTCTACGTAACATCTTAAAATCAACACTATAATATTTCATCGGATAATCACAATTTACCGATAGATAGATAGGTACCTATATCATTCATAGAATACAATTTCGTTACATAAGTTAGCAGTTCCTTTAAGCCTATATTAAGTTTATCGAAGCAATAGGTTATTTTTTATCTTGCTTAACTTAGTTAACGTTATTATATAACTCTATATTTTTTCTTACCTAAAATGATACTTTCTAGCCTAAATTGGCAAGTTATAAATTTCTTAAATACGTATAATTATGTCATGAGATACAAATAAATCATAAAATAATAAATAATGACGGAAAAACCACACAGTATCACCTAGCCCCAAACTAAACAAAGCCTGTGTTAAGGGTACTGATATTCTTAATATAGTGTAATAATATAACAGATAGATATTTTTTATAGTACATTACACCTTCTAGTTGTTTCCTCGGAACAAATATTGGCAGATTATACAAACATTTGCCCCAATGCGGGAATCGAATCGCAACCTCCTGCATTGCAGGCAGACAGACCTTCGCACACCACAATATACGATAAGAACTTTAAATTAAATCCCCAAATTACCTTTCACGTTTCAATTTAACAAAAGATTCAAAATAATCAGTCATTTTTGTGAACCCTTGCACATTATAACGTAATCAACGACTTATGAGCACGTACCTAGTAACGTTAACGTCACGTTTCATAATAACGTTAATTTAAAATGTCAGCAGTCTTCGGATATTATATTAAAGGCTACGGGATTAAATACTGAAGGGATTATGACACTGATTAATCTAAGGGATGTTTCATCTCATTAAGGTTTGATTTTTAAGCTTTTCATTTTATTTGACGCGACGTTATTAAAAACATGGATTTATTAAGATTCCTCTTTTGTACTGACTTCGAAATAAGAAGTTTTTATGTTTATTTGTATGTCTATTATTCAGAACGTCATATTCTAAAACGAGATATCAACCCAAAGTTCTCTTTGCGTAAGACTATATGTTTCAATATCGCAAAGCAACACAGTATAACTTCATCGAGATTTAAATTAACACTTATATTCGACATCATATTACGATTATTACATATGTGAACGTTTCTGCTTTGTATTGTGGTTTTATCGGTCTTATGATAAGGGGGTTTCTACTATATTGCACGAAATACTCAACTCCTGTGTTAAAGACAGTATGAAAAATATATAAATAAATAAATAAATAAATAATTCCGGACAGTCTACACAGCATCATCTAGCCCCAAGCTAAGCAGAGCTTGTGTTATGGGTACTAGATGACTGATATACTTAATACAATATACTACATAGATAGATATTTTTTTATTATACATATTAAACACCCAGACCAACGAAACAAATTTCTGCAGATCGTGCACAAATTTGTTCCGAGGCGGGAATCGAACCCGCAACCTCCTGCGTCGCAGGCGGACCTTCGCCCACCGCGCCACATCGGTCGTCATATTATTATTATGTATGTATATAAGTGAAGGCTGAAATGGCTATGGGCAGGCCATATAGCTCGCGCGTTTACAAGTGTGGGATTAAAAAGTGGGTGATGAAATTTATGGGATTAAAGAATTGGAATAAAATGTGGGATTAAAGTATGGGATTAAAAAGCTTAGGATTAAACAGCGAGACCATACATCCAAGATTTCACATTTATAATAATTGTATTAAGTGTGTTTGAGGTACAAATAAGCTATCACAGTAGTTGTAGAGGCGACCGATTTTTTTTTCAGAAATGTTTAAACTATTACAAAATATCTTAGATGTACAGAAACAATCGTCTCCAATCCTGGATTATCATCCAAAGAGATAAGTTCCACAAAGCAATTACAGACATGCGGGTCGTCTTCAAGTTACTACTTACTGATTTGAGATTTAGCGAAATCTGTGGTAGAATCGTCTTACTATACAAGTATACAGGGTGCCACGTGATTTACACCCATTACGACGTAATAATGTAACGTAATGATTACGTAGTAAACGCAAAGGTTATTTCTCGATAAACGGGGCGAAAGTCCGCCTGCGACGCAGGAGGTTGCGGATTCGTTTCCCGCCTTGAGAAAGAAGTTGGAGCGATCAGCAAATATTTGTTCTTGTATAATTAAACTAAAACCAGCCAAGTGTGAGTTGGACTCGAGCATGATAGCACTATCTTTAAAAAAAATCTGATCTCATTTATTATTTATTTACGCAGCTGTAATTTTGTATATTTCCTATTTAATTACAGCTGAGTCTTAGAATAGAAAGAAAATTAGGTTATGGTTCACTACATAGGTATTTGAGACTGTTAATAACATCTTAGCTACTAAAAATCATTACAAGATATGCAGCAAACCTGTCTGTCTTGTTTTAGCATAATGAAAAAGAGTAAAATATAAACATTTAAACCAATAGAATAACAGCTTTGCTATGGTCTTACTCGTAGTTTTATCATTTTCCGCTGATTGTATTTTAATTTAGTTTGTAAAACAAACAATTAAAATAAACTTTGCGTAATTCATTTTCATTATTCGAACATCAAACACCGAGGTCGATTTCAATTTAATTACATTCATTATGATGTTGAAGGCTGTCAACGTAATTGTGGCAAAAGTGATGTACTTATTGAAAGTGTCTACAGTGACATTGTCATCAATTTGTAGGTTACGTACTGAATTCTGGTCGCGTCTTTACTTACGCTATTCATTTTCATCTATTGTATGATTATTTTGGAGATATAAATTAAAGATGAATATAAAATAAAATGAATTTCCATGAAGAACGAAACTAAAACTCAGCATCCTTGACAAGCAATAGGAATCTCGAATTAACCGGAGTGGACAAATCGTCAGAATTCATTTGATTCAATTCCCTTAGCCCACTCTGTCTGATTCCGATCATGGAGCTCTTTAGTTCCAACTGGTAGGTTAAGGTATTCAGCTTGAGAATGCCAAGTCCTGCTGCTTTCAAGACTTGCTCACACGACACTACGTCTCCTCTCGAAGTGCTTATGAGTGCCATCGAGCGGCTGAAAACCACTTCAAAGACATTTGCGGCCACTAACTTGATTGGGTTTCCGTCAGGCCGGGAGTGCGGGGGAATACTGAAATTTTATTCAATTATGCTTTTAAAGTGTAGAGTTTTTAAGTTATTTTAAGAGTTGAAGGCACACCGTCTATGATTCTCTTAAAGTTTCAAAGTCAAGTCAACGAGTGTAACATTATATTTCGGTTGCGTGGTCTCTTGAGATCTTGAACTTTCCAAAATCACGTTGATGAATATAGCATTCAGTTGCGTCTTTGACGCGTTGTTGCCAAAGTTGACTGAAAGTGGTTAAACTGGGAGAGGGAGTTTCTTTCATGGAGGAGTAGAAGGCGCACCCTCTTGAATTCCGTTAACGTTCCAAACTCACGTTAACAACTAAAACATTTTGGTTGCATTTTGACGCGTTGTTGCCAAAGTTGATTGAAAGTGAAAATACTTAAAAAGGAGCATCTTTCGTGGACAGCGGATACCATAACGGCAACAAAGACTGGGTACGACTGTCACGTGGTGTGAGAACAATTGACTAGCACTTGGACCCTAACAGGCCTAAAAATTATAAATGTTTCTCATTTCAGTGATCTCGGGCCAAAGAAGATCCAGTCCTTTGGGATGCATGCGTGGGGCAGAAGTCTTCACCTATGTTCTTAATGAGAGTTAATCTAGAAGCACGACCTATCGTATCATACTTGGGAGCACAATATGGTGCACTATGGAAATGACGGTCAGGGGCAGAGTCTATTGCAAAGGAAATAGAAAGAAAAATGGCAAAAAAACACATCCTGAGAAATGAAGTACCTACCTAATCAAAAGGAAAGTTTGAAAGATGCCAGAAACAGTCATACAAATAAGGATTTGGTTTATTAGAGAAATATGTAGTACATATCGTAAATCTTTAGTCGTCTCGACTTGAAACTTGAAATGACTGAACACTGGACAGTCGTGAACCCTGCTAACTTGACTCGCATAACTTCAGCCCGGCAATTAAGTAAATGGTTTAAGTGATTCTGGCTTCGTCATTTGAATAGTTCAGGAATCTTAGTTAATCTTAGTTAGCTATATGGAAAAGAGCAATCAGTATAGTACCTATACGTACAATATGGCTTTGCATCACGTTTAGCGCAATCTCAGTACAAATCCGAATCACTATAGATCAGAAGATTTTAAGTGCGCAGTATAATGAGAACCACATGGCTCTTAAAACGTGCATTTCAAAACATCTGATGTAGTAAGGGGTCTAAGCCAAAGTTGATAAGTTGGTACAGAGGCTTTCCGGGTTTTAAAGGTCTTACTTTAGATGTAATTATTAGTATTAAGCTTCTCTGTTACTTCAAATATGATGGTGCAATAAAGAAGTTATCTATCTATCTGTGCCTCTGAAATGAACCGAGATATTGTGAGAATCTGGTGCAGCGCATCAGCATTGCCAATGTAATGCAGACAGCGTCTTCGAGACGTTTAATCTTTAAATTACGCAACGGATTTTGATGCGGTTTTTTTAATAGATAGAGTGATTCAAGAGTCAGGTTATAATAAAACCGTGCGAAGCCGGGGCGGGTCGCTAGTTTTGTTTATATTTTATGATTGTACTTTTCTAGTTGATTTCAATATATTTCTAAATTGAAAGTTAAATTACTTTTGGAGCAATCTTTATCATATTATTCTCACTGAACTGCGCAATTAATGGGCACTTTACGGCCCAAATAGCGTACAAAACCTTATTAAACTAATATCTTTAGTCTCAATTCTGGACAAAGGCCTTCTAGCCTGTTTTGGCTGTTTTCCACAACCCACAGTATTTTAAGCGACAGATTCCTACAAACGATTCACTCGTCGACACAAAAGCATCCAAATAAATAAATAATGAAATCAGCGCTGTTTCAATTCATCTGATTATTAATGCACGCCCGAACACAGTGCGTTATGATTGTTTCTGTTATTTTGTTGACACAACAGAGACCTACAAAAAACTTCAAATAAATTATTATTCAATTTAATTTTGTAATATGTCAATTTTATTAGTAAAATGTGTGGTTTGCATATTTAGCAGGTGCAACTAAAACTATTTTTGGATATGCATGTAAGTTTTTATAGATAATAGTACGGAATCATTCGTTCTCGAGTTCTATTCACACTTAGCCGGTTTTTTAAGCTAAGTAAGGCTGGACTGATTTGATGATTTTTACTGTTTTATATTCGTCTCAGTCACGAACAAGAGAATAACAAAACAGTTACAGTTACTAGCAAAATAAAAAAAAAACATTGTCAAAACGGTGAGCTCTGCCAATAAAAAATATAAATGTATAAAATATATTTATTAAGTGAATACCTATTCAAATGGTTCGATCATTCATCTAGTATCTAGTATAGAGACGAAAGGTTCTATATTAAAGGTTGTGGTTGTGAAACATAGATTCAGTTTTAAAAGCACTTAAATACAAATATGCTTAAAATCCAAGAAATGCAGGTACGACGATGACGTAAGCCGAGCTCTTTCTCGATTCTAGGTCACAACTATGTTCAATAAATAGCTGGAAAATCCAATAACAGAAATAAAACCTTTCATAAGCGGGCATTGAAAAATGAGTAAAAAGCGTAGCGGCGGTACGGCCCACTGCATTCGCTGGTTCCGCCCGGGCATTCGGCTGAGCGGATGGAAACCACTGAAGTCATATTTCGATCATCTATGAAAATAAAGGTTTGCATATTAATTTCTCTCTGGAAATTCGAGAGTGAAAAGTGGTGTCTAAATGAAAATTTCGGTCGGATTTTTGATGAGAATATGCACCAGTTTTATAAATTTCATTGCTATGGAATATAAATAAAAAAAAACAAGTTATAATAAGACTTTGCGATGACTCTGATTTTTTTAAAGAGTACCTAAGTAGGTTTTTTTATTGTTCAATTGCGGGTTTCTGTATTTCTTTGCTTTGCGTGGATTGCTGGTTCATTGTACACCATTGTAGTAGCGTGAATTTCATCATCATCATCAACCTATATTAGTCTAAGGCTGGACCTATATCTATTAGGCACTCATAACAGAAACTTTGCTTAGCCTGGAGCAAGAAGATACTATGTGGATTGCCAGCATTTTTATAATTATCACACTTTATTTAAAATAATTATAAAACGATTCTACATTGTATATTTACTAATTATTACAACTGTTCAAAATAAGAATTCAAATCAGTACTTAAAATCACAGTTTGGCACTTCAGAGCTTTGTAATAAAACGCAAATTCAGTGCACTACATAAGTAAGCCAACAGAAGGGCTTACCGACTTACATTCACTGGAATATCGCTGCAATCCAAATATGCTAGGACTTTATCAATCCAGATGGAACGATATTGTCCAATACTCTGTGGAAAAGCGGATACGAATACGAGGTCAAATGGACTTTATGAACAGGGAATAAGGTCGAACTTAATGGTATGCAAAGCCGTAAAACACGGACTGGAAATCTAAGTACATTTTAATTGGCTTGTGGTAGGTGCTCCATTTTCAAACAAAGAAAATGTCTGTTTTGCGGACGATGATTATTATAGGTAGCTTTTGTTTCTTGGCGGGAAATTCGTAATTCGAAGACCACTTTGAAGGCACAATTTGTTTGAAAAGAAAAGAGGATGGTTCAAAATATCGATATGATTGAGTTTTTTCATGAAATGAGTTTTCTTTGTCGTTGATTTTTCATTTCCTCTGAAATTAACGGTCTTTGGAAGATGATCTCGTAAAATAAGGTTACCATTCTAAAATTGAATAAATTAATACGCTACCTTCTTATGTACCTACTGTATGCATTTTTTACATTTTATATTCATATATCATGTGAATATAAATAGTGTGTTGATGCTTTTTTCTTCGACATCGAGACCACGATCTTTATTGATTCCGAGATTATTATGTGAACATGTATAATGCAATATCCTGCAGAATCGACTGCTATCAATGCTGTATTTTGGCTGATATCGAATATATTTTGTTTGATTGTTGAACAATTACGATCATGGTGGCTAAAAATACATTTGATAATTTAATATCCCCTCTCCTTGCACACCTAAAACTCACCCATATATCTAGTTTAATTTGAATTAAGCGGTTCTTTTCTATATTGTCATGAATGATACCGGTTAAGAAAGAGATACACGACCATACAACTCAAATATCTGTAGACCTATAGGCACAAATCAACCAAGAAGGTGGACCATTGGTCGAAATGATTTGTGCCTACAATGATAAAGCTCGAAGCCGCGACGGTATATCGCGCTGTTAAACTCGATTAAATCCGCCAAGGCGAGTCGAGAGTTACGGGGTTGTACCGCAATCATTGTTATCCTCGAGATTTAATTTAATATCAGACCAGCGGGGATTCATTCTGCTGTAGATTTATTTCTGTGCAAGAACGAAACGTTGACCTTAAGTTGCTTTATTGCGTTTCGTTTTTGCTACAGTGCAGATCAACGAATATACGCTTAACACGACGGTCAATCACTTTTATCGAAGTGAGTCTTTTATTCAAATGAAGTATATTCTATCAACTAAAAAACTGGATGCTGTCCATTATCAAAAAGATGTTTGTCTCCATCGTTTGCATATGGTACCTCAATCTTCAAGAAGGATCATATAAAAGATATTTCGTCTTTGGCTGTACTTTCCTACCCTTTGCATAATGGAACAAGCCTAAGTTACAGTTAATTTTGTCCTGCATTGGGAATCCGTCACTCACCTAACGCATACTCTAAGAACAATATCTATCGTGGCTATAATCACAAGTGAATAGCTCTTTGTTCGATATCTCACAGATTTATTCGCTAACCTAGATGGATATTTGATAAATCGTTTTGCTGCAGCTTCTCAGACAATCTCTGCTTACCTAACAGAGATTCCTACTTAACCGAGGCTCTGATTCTGGATGCAACATTTGTTACGTGATTTTTTCCTATCAGAAAGTCACACATTACATTCACACTTGTACACTGTAATATTTTCCGCGTGTATGGCTCTAGGCTACCATGATCGAAATTCTTGCAGAATGCAGAATTTCGGATGACGTGAGAGGTGTTCTTTTTAATGTTGACTTAATTTGAAAAAACATGATAACTCTAAAACTCACTCATCAAGGGTGTAATTATCGCAAATAATAATAATAATAATAATAAATTCTTTATTTCCAGACACGAGATCCATATTGTTATAAAACAATTTTCTTATAATAATTTAAAAATTAATACATAGTCAAGTAAAATAGTCACCCCTATCACCTCCTAACTAGAAGAGGTCAAATTACCAATAACCCTGTAGATATGTATATCAATTCAGCTCTATAAGAGTTTATTTAGAATATTTAAAACAACTTTTTACTATCTCTGCGTGTTGGATCTTCAATACATCCCGCAATATCCCGAGGTAACCTGTATATATTTTTTCTATATGGGAGTGACATAGTCATGTTGAAAAAACTCCTAAAAGAAATAACCCGTATATTTATTTGCCTCAGGGTCGGTCGGGTCCCTAGCCGGCCGATCTCGTTTAAATAAAATATTCACAGTTCCAGCTGCTTACATGAGGCTGGTGAATGGACTTACATTAACTTTGCAAAGCGAAATCAGAGTAGGTATTTATAACAATGATGGGTAAAACAGATGGCGGTGATTGTTCCGCAGGTATAAAATTTTACGACCGATGTGGCGCGGTGGACGAAGGTCCGCCTGCGACGCAGGAGGTGTTGTATGTTATGTATTGTATTAAGTATATCAGTCATCTAGTACCCATAACACAAGCTCTGCTTAGCTTGGGGCTAGATGATATTGTGTGGACTGTCCGGAATTATTTATTTTATATCAGAAGAGCGAACTCGCCAGATCTCTCTCAGTATTTTATTCCACCGTTTACTTTCACATTTCACACTTGATTTTGTCTTATTCTAAATGTTTTTTTATTTATTCATTACAAAATATGCTGGCGAGCGAAACTAAGTTTCACACTTTTATTTTATATAACTATTTTAATTTGAAATAACTCAAGCTTGAGTGCATTCCGAAAGCACAGATGAGCAAGCGAGGATCTAGGAACAGAAAATTTGAAAATTAGGTACCTACACTACCTATCTACATAACAATGTAACACAAATATTGCTACATCTCAAAAATTCATAACTCAAAACTCTTTCTTCACAGACGGGCAAAAGTACAAAAAAAAAATCCAAATAAGGTATCAGAAAAATAAAAGCAGTAATTTGTAATATAACTCAAGGATAATACTTATTCCATAAATTCAAGTTAAATTGATGCAAAAAGCAGCAAAGCTCAATAAAAAGTAAGGATAGTTTTTACTTAAATTACTGTTTGCCAAAGTTCTAAAAGAAAAATAAAAATTATGATAGGAATTTTCTGTTCATATTTTTGCTAAGTAGTAAGTAAGTAGCCTTGTTTGCTGTAGGTTTGTAAAGAAATATATAGTTTCATTACCTAAATCTTATAATATTTGTACTTGCTTTTAGGTTTTGAGTTTTAAGCCCGACTCTTAGGGACGCTTCTAAAATTGGTATTGACTAGAATCACTTGGGCTACCTTTAGACTATTTGCATATAATAGCCTACCAAATAAATACGAAGTAGATACCAGTCCTTTACTACCTGTTTGTGTTTAATAATACTAGTTCGATTTAGGATGTAAATGCTCGAGATCATTGATTAGATTTTTTTTTTCTAAAAATAGAATACATACTGCCAGTTTGAGAACCTCCTTTATATCATCATATCCTTCTTTATTTGAATTCGTTTATAAATGGATCTTCACTTTTTTTTTTCCGCGGTAACTGTGTTCCATTTTTACCTTAATAAAGTTATCTTCTCCACATAGTTTTTGCACGATATTGAGCGTGAAAGAAAAATATTTTTAGCGCTGGGAAAAGTTTTGGCGTCGCGCATAATAGGATGTTTATTGTTCGGGAAAGGTCTACAAACTTGATAAAAAGTCAAATTTAGATTTTGGCGATATAGCTTTTTTTTTAAAACATCAGAAAAAGAGTTGGCTTTTTCAAAATTATCTTCTTTCGATTACGTAACATCATCAATAACGCCAAAATGTTACGAAAATAATTCACACATTTCACTAAAAACTCATTTGTTTTTGGATTTCTGTTTTTACCGGTCATCCGGTTTACCCCAGCGGTTGTCGTTTGTTAGTGGGATATAGCCGGCTCACTGCCACTTCAGCTTGCTAATTCTTTCAGCTATGTCAGTTAACGAATCCTATCCTTCATATAAACACCGAGCATAGCTTTTTCCATAACTCGCTGAGCGACTAAAGTTCTTGCAGTAAAAGAAGAAAACTAAAAACGCATTGTTTTTGAAACAATAAAAAATAATAGAAAATACCTATGTTTAGGCATGGGAAAACACAAAGTACGATAATCATTACGCACGACTGGCCGCTATCTTTGCCAATCGAGCCTTCTTTGCTCTATCTTTACTATTTGAAATCGGAACACGTATTATTGTGGGTCAAATGGATGGTCTCTTAAAATCCTAGTGAAAGCTGGAAAATAAACTGCTGAGTATGTGAATGTGAACGTATGTAATAGAAAGATATATCTTCATTGCACCATAATAACTTATAAAATAGGTTAAAAAAAACTACGAAAATTTAAATACTGAGGCGCATTAGCCAACTTTATCGCAGTGATCTCTTCCAGGCATACAGGATCGACTAGATTAAGAAACTAATGGTGGCGTAATTGATATGTTATTACCAATTTTCCAATGGCTCAACACCTCTTGGCTCAAAACCAATGGCTTAACCTATTGGATGTAGTCAGGCGAAAATTTTCAACACTTTATTCCCTAGTTTTAAAAATATGATTTTTAATAATTCATTCTGCCGTACTTATGAAAACTCGGCTAGAGCCTGCTTTTTGGCATTAAAGTAGAAGTCGCATAGAGAGAACCGCATCTATATATCTGTCCAGCTCAGATCATATTAGTACAAAAATAATAATAACGTTCAATAACGTTTATTGATAAGAAATTTAGAACTTAAAATTAATACATCATTGGTCCCCAAACTAGGATCAACCTGTATCTTGGGGACCTCCTTCCTTGGGTTCTTTACATAATTTTATAAGACTAACGTTAACTTATATTATAGTACAATAGTAGTAAGAGTTGTGATTTGATGGGTCTCCTGAGGACACCAGTCTCATAAGAGTCTGGGCAACAGGAGACACCAGTGAGAGTGTGTAGTGTGTGAGAGTGTATAGTGTGAGACTGAGTGTGTGTGAGTGTGTATAGTGTGAGACTGTGTGTGTGTAAGTGTGTGTAGTGTGTAAGGAGTGTATTTGTTGTGCGTGTACATGTGTGTGGTGTGTGAACATGTTTGTAGTGTGTGAATGTGTGTGGTGCACGCGTTTGTGAGTGGTGCTCCTGAGAACACCGAATTCGTAAGAGTTCGGGCAACAGGAGCAACCAAGATGTGTGTTAAATAATGTATGTTATATAACTGTAGATATAATATTGTAAATTATATTTGAAAATGTACTGTGTGTAATTATATTAAAATAGTAATCAAATGAAATTTATCCAACAAAAAGTAAGAAATCTTCAGTTTGGTCATAATCTAGAGTTAATAGCCAGTTAGTCGTTTTAAATTTACATTCAGAGTAAGTAATTTCATGTATACTCAACTGTTTATTAATTTTATTGTATAAGTAATTTATAAATCAAAGGGGGCAGTTATTTTCAATTACAAACTTTATTTACGTGACTCATACCTACCTACTTTAAGAAGCCTACCCACACAATGCACCGAGACCGAATGTATGAAACAACTTGAGACAATATAAGAAACTTCTGTGAATATTGCTAAATAACAAAGTCTTTAATTTTCTAAGAACTTAGAATTAACTTGAGTATTTTCTAACGTACCAAATATGAGCGTAGGTACGGTAGCTATTTCAGCCACCATATTCGACAAAATTCCCAAATTCTATCTTCCTAAATCAAATTCTCACAAAGTCTCAGATAGTTTAACACATTCTCAGATACTTTGCGAAACTTGTCCAAATCGTGCTGACGACTCGAATGCACTCGTGCCAAAACGTAGTTTCTACAACACTTATCATTGCAAATCGACAACACTTTTCCGACTGTATACCTCGCTGGCTGTTGAATTAAACATGATGTAGCAAGTGTTCTCTGCACGGTTAGATCGTTCTGTACTCTACACTTGTCTATGATTACTTTAAAACTTTTTACTGTGGCCTTTGATGGTTTAGATTAGATATAATTTAAGAATAGAACAACTGCGTACATACTTTTGATTCGAATTTTAGAGAAAATAAATTAAAAAAGGAATACTTTGAACTTCTTTTCAAAACATGTTTCAATTTCTTTAGGTTTGTAGTGTTCTATTTTTAAAAGTAGCTTTCATTTTAGTTAACCCAGTGTGAACGAGTCCTTTCTCAGCTCCAACACAATATCGGAAATGCTTACTACGTGTTGTATCATGTATCAAAGGAGTCGCCTCTACACTTTGTGATTGTGGTTCATGTTATTGAAGTTACCAATATGTTACATACAATACAGTGCCCTTTCTGTTTCAGCTTTATTAATTCTGTTTTATATGTTGGTACTTAGTTCACAAGCGTTATTATTTAAATAATTTCCGCTGAAGATGCCTCCGACAACAATGAAGAGGGTTTTGCCATCACACGCTTAGCAGGTACATTTTTTTTAATAAAGAAGGCTTCTTTCTGTACCTATATTTATTAAAAAAAAACTTTCTCATTCTCTGGTATATTCCCTTAGTCAACTCTTACGACATCCATATCCATATCTGAGTGGAAGGGTTTAATACTGATGCCTTGACTGCGACCGCCATAGCCAAGTGTGTGTTTAAATATAACCTCATCATATAGCTGGGTACTTTCTCAATACTCTGATGCTCTTCATTCTACCAACTTTCCAAATCTAGCTGTAACGGAAACGGAAGCGGCATCGGACTCGAGACGTCCCGGACACGACACAATACAAGTTAGTGGTTGTCTGCTAGCTAGTGCGATATTTGGATTTGAATTTAGAACGTAATTCGGTTTGGCTGGAATGCGGTTTGAATATTTAGCGCTGGCGGCTTTTGATATTGCGAATTGAATAGCTAGTTCCTATCATAGCTCCTTAAAATTTGGTAATATCTGCTCAAGTAGCAGGGATTTAAATTTGCCCTTGCTGGCACTATATACCAGTGATCTAGGGCCAGTGCTATAAAAAAAAGATGATAACTATGGTATTGATATTGATAGATTGTTTGTACCCCTTGATTGTTTGCGACAGTCTGCGGTTAGGTTAGTTGGAGTGATACAATCGTAAATATTAGTTTAAAAAAATTATTCAATCAGTGTGAGATATAAAAAAAATTAAGATACCTACGACCTACGTACTTACATAGCAAATCTTCAGAATGAGAAAAATAAAAGGCTTACAATATTATTTACACGGACTTTCTAAAACGAAAAGGTATACAGGATAGTACTAAAAACCACACAAAAATCGTGCTGAAACAATTCAAAATGGATTAATGCCACAAAACAAAGTGACCAGCTAATTCCCGCTTTATTCGACTCGATGCTCCAGTTTCAACATTATTTTTGTTTCGCTGAAATTAGTTCAAATAAAATAAAAGCAAAACCAGGAACCGGGGCAAATGAAATTGGTATCAACCTGAAGATACGGTTTTCCGTTCAAAAATTTGATATCGTTTATGAAAATTGAAAAGTGAACATATCCTGAGAGAATCTTGGCTCTAGAAAAATGAACAAATATTCCACCTTAGTTCAGTTCCGGTATTCTAAATCACCCTAATAATATTATAAATACGAAAATTTGGATGGATGTATGGATGTTTATGGCATAAATGCACGGTGGCCAGGATTCGTTATACCTTTAACTTTCCTTTAAATTGGTTCATACTTTTTAAAAAGTTTCGCAACTAATTGAATGTTGAATAGAACAAGGTAAGGCTTGGTTTAAGGCCCTTTAAAAATATAAGGTTAAAGAAAATAAATAAGGTCTCCCAATTCTGTCCTTTTTCAGGTTCGATCGTCTGATCAAAGTCTTTTGTGCGCTTCTTTGCTTTCCCTTAAAGAGATTGAAGTGAATAAAAATCATAGCGATCACTTTATTTGATAGTTTTAATATAATGTTACTATTTATAAGTATTTATATCATCTTTAAGACGTATCCAAGTGTCCCATTTACAGGGCTCTTGGAAAACGAACACTTTGAGATTGAGGTTATTCGAAATTAAGTTTATTTTCCGAGTTTTGAGAATGAAAATTAGCGAACTTTTTCTCACTTACTTCACCGGATAGTTGACGGACAAACTTCGTCCATTCATCTCGAACTCCGAAGTAATTGTCGACTAATGATCTTCAATCTGCCTACGTTATAAAATACTATATCTTGAAGTTTTTCTCGTTAAGCTCCGGATATAGTTGGAGGCAGTTGTGGGAAGTCATTTATTTTAATTGAATAGAGAGCGGCTAATGAGAGGAAAGTAAGCTTTTCTTGGTCCCTTAGAACACTGAAAATTAACTTGAAGAATGACTTAATTACAAGGACATCCGCTAGTGCTGGTGCGGTGGTAGATTTGGCTGAGGATCTCTCAAGAGGTACCAATATAGAGTCTACGCATTTGCTTCCTTTGGAGTCGATAGTCTAGGCTATCGGGATACCGAGGTTCATAAAAAAATATCTGAAAGCCTGGCCTATGAGACGCCTAACCAGAGAGCTAGTAAGTACATTGCCATTCAGCGAGAAATGCAGCCAGCGTCTTGGGGCCGCTTCTAATTGGTATTGATATGGATCGGTTGAACTGCCTGTGTTTCTTTTGTTTTCTATTATTTGACTGACATTTTTGTTCATTTATTGAACTCAGTTAGTTTTAAGTTTGTCTAACTTTTGAGCTACCTTCTAATGTAATAACCATAGCATAATTCTTGTATTTTAGATTTTCTATTCAATGCTCGGAATTGGACCCTGTGCAGTGTGCATATTCTAATTGATGTCCAATATGCAGTTTACGTTTACGCTTACATAATCCACGCATTCTCTAAGCAAGCTCAAAGACTCAGCGCAACAGTCAGTCGGCTTCTGTTCATTTGTCTACTCCGCATTTCCCGCCTTGGTGGCTCGCATGACCGTCAGTGACATATGACAGTGACAGCTTGCTTGGCTTTACATTGATACCAAGATGGCGGATGTTTGCTTTGATACCTACTTGGTAATGTATTGAGTACATACACTACAGACTAAAGACACCTTAAACATTGACTTGAAGAGGTCTCTGTCCTGCAGGTCTATCTATTATAAATATGTGAATGACTCGACAACATCATCTTGATTCTCGTTAACTCATGCCAACTTAACAAAAATAACTGAGGAAAGAACACAAAACCATCGACAAACCACTCTATAAAGCGATATCACTATGTCGCATGCGAGTTGATTTATCGAACGATTTCCCGCCAACTTTCTTATCGGCGTCGAACCACGATGGAGATTTACCGCCAACCTGCTGGCTGAATTATGAGAAGCATTGTTTTAGTACAACGAGAATAGCAGGTGATTTGAATTGAGAAGCAAAGTTGTATACCCGTTTACCTTTTATGTTTACCTACTTCGTTATCATAAATGATGCTTTAAATCTAGTGCCATATTTACTCATTTAGTTTTTTCTTACAAAAAACTATACGCCGAGTTTACTGCTTAGCTTGGGGCTAGATGATGCTGTGTGGAATTATTTATTTATTTATTAACACAAACAAAGCATCAGCTTTGTCTTCTTTAGTCGGATTGTGAATTCCTCTTTATTTTTTGGTAGAAAATATATATAAAATTTCGCTATGTCTTTCGAAATTTAAACACCAATATTTCATCGTAACAAGTTTCAAGCTCACAGTAAGAAAACTAAGAGTGCAATTCCGTCATTTTTGCAATCTATGCTCGCAGAAGCATCGGAATATGTGCCAATCAGATAACAATTTGCTTCCTTGTACAAATTGTAAATTCTTGGAACCTCCGAATATCACGATCAGATTAAACAAAGTTTCAGAATAGCCTCCTCGGACGTGACAGCGCAAGAGGATCTTAAACAAACTCGTGTTGGATTTTACATCAGGAATTCACTTCAGAGAATTTGTAGAATATTATCGACTATTGTCTTTAGGAAGTTATTGGTGTTACACAGTGTTACACCCAAGAATAGAGTAGAATAACAAGAATAGAATATGATTTATTTCGATACATACACGTAGATAAATAAAATCATGCAAAATGTGGTGTGGAGGCTAAGTGACATAAAAGATAGGTGTCAAATCAAGTTTCACCTCTATGACCCTGTGTCGAAAAAGGTGTTGGCTCAGCATGTGCTGAACGAGGGTCGCCATCATCGCTGTTTGTCAGCCAAAATAGAAAAATAGCTGGCCAAATGCGAGTCAGACTCACGCACGAATATTCTGAGTTCACGGGAACCCTTTAGGTTTTGATTCCTTGCAAGTTTCGAAAGTTTGCAGCATATACGGCTGTATCTTTTGTTAGAGTTGGCTTTAGAAGTTTGATTTCAGATTTAAGGGACAGTAGACTATAGTATTTGATATGAATTTTAGCTTAATACCTCGATATATAGATAGATAGACGGACATCAAAGTGATCCTAGTGCCCTTTCGTTATGTCTATAATTACAGAAAGCAGCGGCGCAGCAACGTTAATCTGCGGATCATCACTAAGGCAGCGAACGAGTTACCTAAGTCAACCCCAGCCACAAAAATTATGCCATTAAAATTAAAATCATTAAAATGTATTTAAGCTTTTACTTCATTATTAATTAATTTATATTGGGAGCAGTCAAATTAATAACGCCCCGTTAGCGCGTGCCAGACGAGTGTAAAAATATTTTGCTTAAATAACTTTTCAACCGTAAAAATGCAAATGAACCGTTGTCCGATAGGTTTTTAGCGCTATGTTATTTATTTATTTAAAATATGTATGTTTTTAGATTGTATGCATTATGCTTGTGCTCTGATTTGATTTGAGGTAAGAGTGACAGAAAAACATAGATGGCTCACAGCAGCGCTAACGCCGCCTTTTATCACTACATAGTATAAAATAAAGTCGCTTTTTCTGTCCCTATGTCATCGTGTCCCTTTGACTGCTTAAATCTTTAAAACTACGCAACGGATTTTGATGTAGTTTTTTTTAGTAAATAGAGTGATTCAAGAGGAAGGTTTATATACTTATGATAAGACCGTGCCAAGCCGGGGCGGGTCGCTAGTAAATACATAAATCAATGTTGGACAATCCACACAGCAACATTTTGATCCAAGCCAAGCAGAGCTTGTGTTATGGGTACTACAAGACTTATATGATATTATGATGATGATTTAATATTTCCTGAATTCTAAACATTTCTGTCTGTATTGCTTCCTGCCTTTGTGTAGTATAATAAAGTCATACATACGTATCTATCATTACAACATGACATATTTTAGCAAACGTAGAATACGTTAGATGATTTGGACTTTCTAAATTAGATTTGATAATGTCTTGTATGTGAGCTTATTTTGTAAGCCAAAAGAAATAAAGTAAGTTTCAAATGATACTAAAGACGGAGGGTCGCGCGTCAAAACTGGCATGGTTGAAACCATTATATCTCCTTGCTATGCAAATAGTCGTCACGCAAATCTTTAGGTCAAAGATTTCTTTGATCTTTTTCTAGATAGTAAGTACGGTGCAGAATCGGCATGTAAAACCCTTAGATCAAAGAAACCTTTGACCTGAGGTTCTGAGGATTTTGAATTAAGATTCTGCGACGATACAATTGTCATAGTATAATAATCATTATTGTATTGCGATTGGCTAGCACAATTGGCCCTAGAGATATTTAAATAAATAAAATTACAATAAATTTGTTTAGCACAGCAAATTTTTTAGTAGAGCTTATAGGGCAGGGTGTTTGAGATAAAGTCTAGTTATGATTGTAACACCCGTATATTGATATAAACACGCTCAACACAGACTAGGTATAAGGAAACAAGACTATTTAAGTAAAGCGCGACGCAACGCGGCGTGCGGACGGCTTGTTGGCACGATTAGGACTGGCGCGTGAGGCGCTGCTGTAGCCTTGCCGAGCGTCGCGTTGTTTCGCTGGGCGTTTGCGGGGAAGGTGCGCGAGCGCGGAGGGAGTTGCTAGGAGCCGATTCCCTAGAATGACGCGCTATAACCTCCCCCTCCAAGTCACAAGAACGACCCGTCTGTGGCTTGGCCGGTCTACCATGACGACGTGGGTGAACAACAACCGACGTCGTCCCTACATATGGAGTAAGGGCACTGGCATGGTACTTTCCTTTAACTTTACCCGTACTATCAACAATAACAAAAGAAGTTGGACTAACTACTCGCGAGACTCGATAAGGGCCTTCCCTTCTAGAAGCAAACTTACTAGTAAAGCCTTTTGGCGCATTGCTCGCTAAATGTGTCTCGACGAGAACTAAGTCATCCTTTTTATAAGGCAGGACTTCCTTTCGACAGTGGTCACCTTGCATTAATACAGCTCCTAAAGGACTGGTTCTGGACTGATCATTCTCCCCCCAGATCCAACGTCGGTCCTTTTTGGCAGGCGTAACCCTGTATGGTGGGCAGGCGATAGGCAAAGCGTCCCCCGTATCTATGTGGTGAATAGCATACTGGGTTGGTCCTCCCCCTGGAGTAAAAATGTTCTCGTGAACATTCAGAAGGTCGGACAAGCGCTCTCGTTCCTCCGATTTGAGATGGGATCCCTCGTCCTCACGAAGACCCACAGACAAACAAGTAATGGCCGGCTGCTTACTTTCAAAAATTATAGGTTGAGGCACCTTATCTTGCCTCATGTACCACACATTTTTACAAAAGTCAAGTACCATACCCGAGTCCTGTATAAAATTCATGCCCAATAGACTTTCAGTTGCATTAGGTAACATTACAAAATCTACATCAAAAGATTGTCCTCGCACCATAACCCTGACGTGTGCGAGTTCAACATACTGTGCACATTCACGCCCATCGGCGTACTTAAACTCGGCAAATACATTTTTGAAAGTATGACCATACTTAACCAAAAGAGCTCTTAAGCTAACACTGCCTACGGAATGTCTCGCACCAGTATCTACTAAAACTTTACCCATTGCACCATATATTCCTACGTTTAACACAGGTCTACCACGCGAATCAATATTATCGGAACTCGCGGACACTGATTGAAACGAATTAATGTCAGTCATAATGGTTTGATTCTTCTTCTTCTCTTCTTTACAAGAAGGGCAATTCGAACGTATGAAACCGGGCGCTCCGCACCCGAAACACGTAACTGTTGAGGTAGTCGCAGCTGCGCGTGGCTCTACTTCATCTGTACCATCTTTGGTATTCTTATTCGACTTATTAGCCAATCGTAAGCAAGCCTCCTTCACGTGCCCATACTGCTTGCAGTAGTTGCAGTGGGATCGAGGTTTGTTATTACTCGAAGAAGGCACAATCGGCGGCGACGATTTTCTGACCATAGCTGAAGATACGGACGGCGGACTCTCAGTGAAGGCGCGCGGGCGGCTCTCCTCGAAGATATCTTCGACGCGCCTCGTTTGCATCAACAGCTCTCCAAAATTATCAAAAGAAGTTCGTGGTACCTTCTCACGAATTCGTCGGTGAAGCAGTCCATAACACATGTCTAACTGCACCATCTCTGGAAGCGTAAAAGGCGGCAGTTGTGCGAATAATGCTCTCAAGTGGCATACGAAAACGTCAGTGGTCTCGTCGGCGCGCTGCTCTCGTTCGAAAATGCATCTATAGATTTTGTGTGGCGGTAATCTTGGACCAAACGTCTGCTTCAATGCCTCGGTGGCATCATGCCATGTTGGGGTAGTGTCTTTCACTCCTTGCCACCAGGTGGCGGCCAAACCCGTCAACAACATCGGCAACCCGCGAAGCGCAATTTGATCTTCAACGCCAACACACTCTTTATAGGTCAATATAGCGTCTAAAAATGCTTGCACATTACTAGATTTCTCCCCGTCGAAGCGCGCCGTACACTTTGCAAAGTTTCCTGTGTAAGTAGGTATGGGTGTACTTACAGGATCGCTGCGACTTAGCCTGTTAATGAGCAGCAACAGTTGATCGGTCGTCAACACGACCGGAGCTGATAATGCTGCGGCGGTAGAGGTGTCGGCGACGCCGGCGGCGGCGGCGGCTGCCTCGCTGTCGCCGTCACGATGCGGCAAAACGTGATCGCCAACACCGAACGGGCGCGGCGCACCGGCGTCGGCGTGTTCGCCAACGCCGAAAGGGCGCGGCGCAGCGTCGGCGGCGTGATCGCCAGCAGCACCTGCGCCAGCACAGAGCGGGCGCTGCGCGGCGCCTGCGAGCGGCGGCGCTGGCGGTGGTCTCACTTCCGCGGAAGGATTAGCGGACACCGCAATCGGACTTGCGGCACGCGATCTCGTTAACACCATGATTTATAGTTCAAAGTTCAAAAATAACACGAAAAATTGTTCATCCGAAACAATAGCCACGGTTCAGCTTACCGAAAAAGTCACAATAATTTACATCCCACTGTTCCACACACTGTTCCAGTTCACAAAGTGTGGAAAAGAATAATAAAATAAACAAAAAGTCAACAAAACTAAGCATAAAACTGTTCACGCACTATACCGTAGGTAGGTATTTACTAGTTCGCACACTTCGCACTAAGTACCTAGGTATGTTTCAAATCTAACGCGGAAATAAAACAGTCAAAATATCTAACAATAAAATAAAGTCACTGTAGGCACTTTAAAAGGATAAGCAACCATTACGCACAAAACGAAAAACAGCTTAATAAAATGCGAGTGAATAAAAGTTTGTTCAAATAACTTAGCCTACACAGTTCGTTAAAAAGTTCACCAAACATCAAACTTCCATAAGTTAGTGTGACCTAGGTTCAGGCTATCTAACCCGAGTCAAAACCTGGAATGTCTGTCACACACGCACAACACAAAACAAAGTGACCTAGGTTCAGGCTATCGTACCCGAAACAAAACCTAGAATGTCTTATCACTCAAACACAGTACAAAACACAGTGTGACCTAGGTTCAGGCTGTTTAACCTGAGACAAAACCTAGAATGTCTATCACACAAGCACAGTACAACACACAGTGTGAGCTAGGTTCAGGTTATCTAACCCGTGACAAAACCTAAGCAAAGTACAAAACAAAGTGTGACCTAGGTTCAGGCTATCTAACCCGTGACAAAACCTAGAATTTGTATCACACAACTTCACACAAACACTGTAGTTACGAGTCCCGGTAACTTAGGTTCAGGTACCGATCTAGGTAACCTGCGTCAAAACCTGAGTTACCACGTGCACAACACAACACCGTAAAATCCTAGTCTCTGTGGATAACTTGTGACACACACAACACACGATTTACTGTTCACTCGGTCCGTACTGTAATCTAGGTTCAGGTAAACGACGTTACCTGGCACAAAACCTAGTTTCTATTACGCACAATCCATAAAAACCGAGGTAGGTACGTATGTATAACCGCGCGACAAGTCGAAACTTGTTCAAACGTGCAAAGTTTTTCCGTGCGCGCGGGGTGTGGGGTGGAGCGTGAATAGAAGAAACACCGTTTCTACACTGATTTTACTGTTTCCAAGCAGAATAATACTGACGACGAGAACACAAACAAGAGTTACACAACGATTTACGTTCACTATTTGTAGGCACACAGTTCAACGCGAATGTTCTGCACAGTAAAATGAGTTTCAGTCCCACGTTAGGCTGCCAGTTATAGGGCAGGGTGTTTGAGATAAAGTCTAGTTATGATTGTAACACCCGTATATTGATATAAACACGCTCAACACAGACTAGGTATAAGGAAACAAGACTATTTAAGTAAAGCGCGACGCAACGCGGCGTGCGGACGGCTTGTTGGCACGATTAGGACTGGCGCGTGAGGCGCTGCTGTAGCCTTGCCGAGCGTCGCGTTGTTTCGCTGGGCGTTTGCGGGGAAGGTGCGCGAGCGCGGAGGGAGTTGCTAGGAGCCGATTCCCTAGAATGACGCGCTATAAGCTCTTATAATAAATGATTGTATTCCAAAGGTACTTAAATTAAAATAATGCTGAATAATCCACAAAGGATCATCTAACCTCAAGCTCAGCAGAGTTTTTGTTATGGTTACTAGATGACAAATAATAAATTACATAGATATTTAATATTTGGCATGACAATAAAAATATTTCCAACAGTACAATTTAAAAGTGACAAGGAACAAAAGTGTACAATTGTCATCGAAGTACACTTTAGTGTTGCCAACAGTTCCATACTATCTCATTTTAACAATCTCGCCCCATTTAACGGAATAAAAAGCAGCCGATGAAGAATTTCAGAAGCTCTCAAAGTTGCAAAAGTTCAGTTTTCTTTGAGCATTGTTGTCGGATGCAGTGGAAATTACTTGACCATGGGAATTTAAACCTTTTTCGTCTAAAACCTAGTGCTTAGATGTACAATCATCATACAAATGCACCTTAGTGTAACATACTATCTGGTTTCAACTATTTCTCCCCATTTAACGAAATGAAATGCAGCTAATAAAGAATTTTAGATACTCTAAATGTTTTCTAGGTCGAAGGAAGTTCAGTTTTCTTTGAGCATTATTGTCGGATGGAGCGGAAATTACGAGACTATTGAAAACTTAAACTATGAGTAAAAATGTTTAAGTGCAAAGTCAAGTCAGAGAAAGGGATGTTTTTCGTACAAGCATTGTTTCAATTCTTTTATTGTACCGTTTAAAGGTAATACACGGTACAATAAAAGAATTGAAACAAATCACTAAATAGTATAAAACAAAGTCGTTTTTTCTGTCCCTATGTCCCTATATCCATATGTCCCTTTGAATGCTTAAATCTTTAAAAAAACGCAACGGATTTTGATGCGGTTTTTTTTAAGTAGATAGAGTGATTCAAGATGAAGGTTTATACGTATAATAAAACCGTGCGAAGCCGGGGCGGGTCGCTAGTTATTTATAAAACATTATCTGGTTTCCCTAGAACCTCTCTGAGCCTCTCTGAGGCATAACAAATCTGTGTTAAATGTCCAGCTACTTCTTTGAATAAAATAAGAGTATGAATTTTGAACGGAAAATTAACTTTAACTGTAAATTGTTTCTATTGTATCTAAAGCTACGGGAACGCGATAAGCGTGCTTATATAAGCAACAACGTCTTCGGTCCCTTGAGTCGAAACGAAGTCAGAAACTTGCTTATAGCACCGCGAGACCAATTTACTTGCAGGCCACTGTAAAGTAAACTAAACCGACATGCCTTGGCTTTGTAAACAGAGGACTCAAATGCGCAAACGTATACATAAAAGATGTTTGAAGAAAAAAATACGCGCGATGCCTTGTTTAGTATTTAAGGACGATTCACACACACATGTCACCGTTCAGTTTATGTGACTTATCAGTGTATTGACGTTTTGACTATACGGTCTAAAAGATAGCATTATTATTATACCAACGTACCTTAGTATTTTCCTATAATATTACTTGCTCTTCTTAAGTAGATGATGGGGCTAGATGACGCCGTGTGAGTTTAGCAAGTTTTTATTTACCTTGAATTCAGGTCTTTCTTATATTTGTTCATTCAAGAGACCACGAACGGAACTCTCTTAAAAAACTTTAGAGAAGTCACCATAGCTTTAAACGGTCTGGATATTACTATCAACCCACTTCTTTGTAGTAATATGTACTCGAAAAAAAATAGGGTATTTTGGGATATCTATTTTACTAGGCTACCTGCGTCAGAATTAGATCATTTATTGTCACACATCATATAGGTATATATTAAAACTAATTACTTAAAATTAAATGATGAGGCTTTGACTCGTCAGAATACAGAATAGCTTATTATACTTTTATGTAAGGGACGATTACAATAATATATTTGTTGTGTCATCCAGTTATCTCCCTCCCAAATGTTTGGGAGAGGCCCTTGCCCAGCAGTGGGATCCCTACGGGCTACTAAAAAAAAAAATCCAGTTATCAGGTAATTTAGTTTATTTTATTCTATACATGCTGTAGTCGATATCTAAAGCTCTTTAATATCTTAATAATTAATTACTGGACAGATCAGTTTAGTACCAGAAGAAAATACATTACACAGTACACATATTATAACATTCTGGTCGTCAGGTTAATTTTCCGCTTGTAAAGTTTTACTTCCTTTGCTTCAAAGTAGTTGTAGTTAAGTCTTATTGTTTGTTTTACTTTAGCCAGTTATTTCCTTAGCTCTTTCCTTTGACTGTGCTCTATACTTAATATTATCCCGTTCAGACATTGCAAGGAAACTTTTCCTAGGAACTAGCTCAAAGCCGTTCTGTATTATATCTAGATAGTCAAGTAATGTGAGCCTTGGAGGAAATAGACTTGTTTTCGAACTTCCTTATTAATACTTAACTAAGAAATGTTAGTCAAAAACCAACACCCACTCAATCTGCCTACGTTGGAAGTACAACAGTACTTACTGTTGTACTAAGTTTATATAACCGAAAGCCGAGACGATTCATCCACCAACGCAAAGCGAAAAGGTTAAAACAACAAAGAAAAACCTTATTAATTCTCTCATAACTGTAATTAAAATTACAACGTGAAACCAAGGGCCTTATTCAACAAATCAATCGCTTCACTATGATAATGATATCGTCGCAGAATCTTCATTTGTATTTTCGCAGCATCCTTAGATGTAAGAAGCTTTAGATAGTGTGAGGTGCTATTATCACCTTGTCCTTTAACTAAGGCCTAACCTAGTTCCTTTTACTCATCTTTGTCACAAGTTAATCTTCGCCATCCTTTTGTCCGTCCAATGTACTTAATTTAATAGTAGTAGTAATCGAAAATATATAATTCTGTAGCGATTCATCTGTCATAGTGAAGGCATGGCTATGACTGCGGTATTGGAAGTTGCTTCACTATGATGCGACAACATTTAACAGAATAGGGTCCAATAAAGAGCATTAAAGACTTTAACAAGAGAACGACAGTCAGTGAACTCTTTCAACTCGGATAATGAAAAACTAAGCCGGTTTTTATGAACGGTCTATAATCCTCTACTATAATTGTACCGCTGAGCTACTGAGTTCCATATTCTCGGTGGCAACAGTGATCCTTTGTCTAAATGGGCCTATTGAATCTATTTTATTCAGTCAAGTGGAGATTTTACCCCTACCGTCTCTTATAAACCCAGTTGGATAATAAAACGTAAAGATAATGCTGTTAGGTTTTCCCTATGGAAAGTTCGTAGGTGGTACGTGTGTTCGTGGGTTATGATGCTATGCAATATAGGATTTTTTTGGGAACAAATTGAGTTTGCGAGGCAGAAATTAGAGGGCCTGAAATACCGAAGAGGATTGGATACAAATTATTGTATTCTTATTCGACAGGAATTTTGTTAATTTTACTTGTTTACTTTAAGTTTTTTTTTATGATTTTTTTTCTGACAAAGACTTTTCTACTACATATTTGACATTCGCTGTATTTAATTTGTTTTTCTTTTCAATTTAATTTTATCTCAACTTTATTATGAGTGACTATTTTTAAGTTAAATTATTATTGTTTATATTGTATTATTATTATTGTAAATTGACATTGCACACCGTAAAGGTACAATACAATGATTCACATTCACATAAAAACATCTAAAACCAACATGTATTTCATGCAATAAAATGATATGATTTTTTTAATTGCTTGTTTTGTAAGCCTAGATTTTGCCGATGATTATTAGCTGTGCAACGAAGTTGGTGGGACAAAGCAGTATTTACCTCTGAGACTTGAGACGACTTGAGATTCTCTTTCTTTGTATCCGCGGTCACATCGCGGTCATGAAATTTGGCGTCTTTATATGTATATTTGGTACTAGCAGGATCTACCCGCGACTACGCACACCTTGTTTCTATGGAAACGTTGGAGAGATATTTCATTCCCATGGGAACTGATTTATGAGATCAAAATCTGAAGTATTATTCCAGGGCGAGAACTATACAAAATTTAACTTTGAGTTCTGTTCAGTAATAATTGCATGAAAAAGTAACAAACAACTATACAATAAAATAAACTTTCGCGTTCATATAGTATTAGTAATGATAAACCAAATTAGACAATTTTTGTAAAAACAAGTTCTAAGCTGCAAAATGGAAAAGCCCTCTGAAAGCCTTGCGATTGAACTAAATGTATTAATAAACTTTCCCTTTACTGAAAACTTTGATGATTGTATAAACTCATCGAAGCGGACAGACCTAACTTTGATTCGAACATCGGCGAAATTACAGGCTATTCCGTTTCGCGATGAATACAATTCACTGAATGTAATGACTGGAAGAAATTGCCTCTAACTTGCCTTCGCCTTTATGTGCCTTTTTATTTGATGAAAGGATGAATGATTACAGTCATCGGATTTTAATGTGTGGCCATAGTAAGAAGTTGTAACTATCTACTGAAAAACTCTCGACAAATTACGACCATGATTTTTTCCCCGTCATTCAAAAACAGCCGCTCCTATTTTCTTTTAACATCACCCATAGGTATGAAACTCTCTAGATCAATCCAAGAATCTACATCAAACAAATAAAATCGTTTAATGGGTATTTATTGATTTATTAACCAATTTTTACAGGTTTACCCACTGCCATAGTCACCCCCTCTGCGAAGCGGGTTAACTACCCTCACGTCATGATCTTTGAAACTATGCGTGTATTATATACACTCGTATGACTCAAAACATTAACAATGTCCGCAACGTGCTGGACACTTGGCTATTACTGGATTTAAAAGCGTCTCCACAACTGAAATTAAGATATTTCTTAAACTAAATTGCTTCCCGAACTATTATCTTGTAGTAATGCCTTTTAATACAGGTGATTTGCGACTCATGCAATTCACTCCACTGAAAACAATAAAAAAATAACTTTAAAATTGTTTCATCTACTTAAAAACTACGAAGCCACAAATACAATTACATAGATTGACACTTTAAAATAATACCCCTATTTTTGTCTAGATTTGATAATGCTAAATTCTCGTTCTCTTATTTCACACACATAAAAATACACAATTAGCACAAAATAACTTCGTCGCAGAATTATTCATATCGTGCAAATTGCACAAGAAGGTTTTAATGCATCATTGCTTTAACACTGCCCTAATGATTGGTTGATGGTTTGATGAACAGTTTGTACCTAATCAATTTCCAAGTTTCAAGAAGAAGAATTACAAAATTATTCTTAGGTAATGTTATCATTTTTACAAACGTAAATTTTACAGTAAGTACTTAGCTGAGTTATATGGCGTAATCAAACAACCCGGCTTCATTAGCTATTTATTTGTTATATAAGCGAAAATTCCACTTCATTTATTTATTGAAGAAACAAGAACAAACTAACGTTTTTAATTTATGGTAGTGAAATAACACTGTTCGACATGATAGTGTGGGAAATGATCAGTTTCGGTGTGGTGTGTGTGGTATACAGGGATATACCACCCGTATGATAACCTGATGTAATGATAACCTAAATTGCAAACTTCTTTCGACGCCTTCAACGACGCCTGGTTATAAAAAAGTTAGCAGTATTTTCACAAAATTATCTCAAACACCAAATTACCTGCCGTTTTTAATAATGTAAGGCTATTTAGTAAGGGGAAGCTACACTACCGACATCTCGCGGCACTGTAGATGATCCAACAGTTTATGAAAACAGGCACACCTTGGAATATTGTAAGAATTTTTGCACCTTATTTATATTGACCCTTAGATATAACATTGAATTTGGGAAGTTATTTAAGATGGTAACTTTATTTTACTATGTCATAAGAGCAAAATGGTTTATAAAAAGTTTTATGCGAAGTACAAAATTGTCTATCTTACGAACTTTTCAACGCTGTGTCTTTGTCTTGATATTGGCGCAAATAATTTTGAAAAAAAGTTAGATAACAACGATCTTAAATAATGACGAGGGATTAAAATCGTTCCCAATTGCACCCATTTAGAAATGCACACCGCAACGCAAATATCCTAAGCCGTCCAAAATAGGCCCCAAGAGAAATTATTCCGATGAGTTTACAAAAATGTTACAAAGAAACTCGGCAGAGATACTCATAAACTTATAAGTGTTGAAAATTCAGAAAGTTTAGGCATGAATTTCAAGCAGGCCATTATTACGTGTGATTCTGAAGTCGTTGGGAAGTGAAGTGGGTGGGACTGAAGTTCCAGATATTTAGTTCATAATACTCCTTATAGTATGGACACATTAGGTGTTTAAAATTGCGCGTTATACACTAACCTTATTATTTTATAATGGTCTGCTAACTTAAAACTATTATTAAGATACGATACGATTATTAACTAGTGTTTTTTCTTACTCTAACTTATGTGAATAGACGAAAAAGAAAGAAAATAGACAGAGTGAGAAATAGCAATGCTTTTAGTTACCTGACTGTTATGATTGAGGGGATAAATAGTTCATAGTTAGAGGCTGGCTAGATAGATAGATTTAATAGCGTAACACCAACTATCCCGAAAGAGTATTTGTGTATAGGACAGGAAACGAAGTCCAGAACAAATAGTTAATCAATGCCTATCGCTCAGTAAACTGTCCACTAGTTTTATGCAATCCGCCACGCTCAGTTGATTTCTACCATTTCTACCATTTACTGCTAAAATCGCTGGTAAGCAGCAGAGAAGCATTGCGTGTAAAAAAGCATAGGTAATTACCCAAACGCGCACATTTTATCACTTTAGATTATGGGCAGGAGGGCTACGAAGAAATATAGCAGGAGGGTAATGGTGAGAGAGCAAAAGCGCGCTTCAAAACGACTTTTGTGTAATCGCTCTAGGACAGGACAAAAGAGCTATTGCTGTTTATAATCTTGGAGTATAGTAGAATCCTTTAGCGCTAGAGAATTACTAGTCTAGAGACTAGTCATTGCTACTACCTGTTTCACAGTTGTATGTTGTCTCGACCTGAAATACCACTACCTACAATGACTCACACAATGACTATTCTAAGATGCCAAGGCAACCTTGACATTAAGGGAAGGGCCTGTAGTGTTTCATAATTTCTGCTAAAAATATAACTTATGCCTAGACTGCGATTAAAAAACATAGAAATTTTTTGTATACAAACGAGATACAAAATCAAAGCAAAATTGGTGTTACATATTTTTTGATACTGGCATCGAAAAATATCACCAGAGCAAGCTGCAGATGCTCCAAACAATTCCTGGTTTTAACAGTTTTCATCATTCCATTGGTCTCTCAATCGTTATCAACTCGAACTTTATGCGTTGTTGAACTTTTTGTTTCAGTTTTTAGTTGTTAGCTTGCTGTTACCCTGCTGTTGTCTGTTATACTTATCAGTATTAGTTAAGTCATAATTCATACATGTAATTGTTTACAAAAAATATCTATGATTCTAAATCAGAGTATATAATGTTTTTCTTTTATGATCCATATTTAATTGAAATTTATGATATATTTATTTGAAAATTCACATTTATTTGTGTTGGAATTAATAACTGGAAACTAACCTTTCTAGCCAAATTGTCTTGTGGAGGCTTCCTGCTTGTACCTATAGATTGTTAGCAACAGTCTGAAGTTAACTCAATTGTTCTCATTGTAAAACTAGTAGTAGACTATCGTCATCTCTTAACTCGATAGTTTTCATCTCATTTCTCTCGCTTGTTGTAAGGGTTATTACTGGCTTCAGTGTACTGACGATTACTTCCAACCCATTACCCTTATTTAAGTTTGCAATTAATTTATAGTAGGTTATTACCATTTCATTAATGATAAATTTCAATTTACTCGCTGAACTGTAAACAAAATAATATGATGAACAATATCGCATTTGAGGGAATTCAATTTCAGAGTAATCTATACTTATAATAAAACTGTAACAGGTCCAATTCTGTACATTGAAGATATTTTGAAAATTTTTTTTGGAGGGCACTCTATTATCGATACTCAAGCCAAAACTGTAATTTTTTTCTTTCATGTCTGTCTGTCTGTCTGTCTGTCTGTCTGTCTGTCTGTATCGTAAACGCGCATCACGCCGAAACTACTTGATGGATTGAAATGAAACTCGGCATGATTATAGGTCATACTACGAGGAAGGACATAGGATACTTTTTATCCCGGATTTCAGTAAGGTTCCCATGGGAGAGGGTATGAAAGTAAAATTCCTTTACCGCGCATCACGCCGAAACTGCTGAATGAGTTGGAATGAAACTCGGGACGATTTGAGTTCATACTACAAGGAAGGACATGGGATACTTTTTATCCCGGAATTCGGTAAGGTTCCCCTGGGAGAGAGGGTGAAAGAAAAATTCTTAAACCACGCATCACGATGGAAGTGAATGAATTCGAATGGAACTCGGGACGATTGGACATGGGATACCTTTTATCCCGGAATTCAGTTTGGTTCCCCTGGGCTATACGGGTTTTCAAAAATTTATCACAGCATTTGAACGACGCGCGCGCGTCGTTCAGATGCTGTGAGAAATTTTTGAAAACCCGTATAGCCCAGGGGAACCAAGCTGAATTAAACTGATAAACGCGAACGATAAAGACTGATAAAGTTTGTAAGTATGAATGGATAGATGGATGGATAGATTGATAGATGGATGGATGTTTGTTACTCTTTCACGCAAAAACTGCTGAACGGATCTGTATGAAATTTAGCACAGAGATAGATTATAAGCTGGAATAACACATAGGCTTATTTTATCCCGAAAATCTCACGGGAAAGGGAATTACGCAAGTAAAATCGCGAGTACTCGAAATACTAATCATGCGCAGACGAAGTCGCGGGTACCAGCTAGTCTTTAATAAAATAGAAAATTATATACATAATGTAAAGAACTTCACTTCTCATAAAGCTTGCATGAGAACAAAAATAATAGAAATATTAAAACAGTCATTCTTAAAAATATCTGACACAGCCAATCAAAATAATATGCCTTACTTCAAGCTGTGCTTCGAGTGGTTGTTGTAATTAGTTCAAGGATAAACCAAAACCAATTAGATTTAGTATTTACAATTGAAGAAATGATTGATTTCTGGGTTGTAGTTTTGATTGCCTTAGGAAATTAATTTTTTGACATAAACTCAGCAGTTTAAATAAAACAAAAATACAATAAGTACCTAATAGAAGCAGGTGTTCGTTAATTTATCAAAATGACCTTTCTTTTTTTTGTTTATTCAAATTTCTCAAAAACAGCAACATCAATATTATTTTGTAAATGTAAAATAAGTTAATACGATTTTGATGTTTACCATTCAGAGCACGTATTTTTAGATTAAGTATTTATTCCACCATAGGAACATTTGTTACAGATATTTCATCAAGATTAACAGTATTGGTTACGAACAATGAAAAAGGAAACAACTTAGGAATTGTACACAAAGAAAACTGATAGACAATGACTCTTCCTGAACATCAAAAAACATAATAGCCAAAGGTTTGGCCGAAAAAGGTCTAAAATATACGTTACACATCTTTCCAATGCCACAAAACTTACTGGAAGCTGGTGATGAAACAGACAATTTCAATAATTATCCTTACTAATATTAAAAACGCGAAAGTTTGTATATATTTTCTTATCTTACTAGTTACTCTTTACGCAAAAGCTAATGAATGCATCGGGCTGAAGTTTTGAATAGTTCTAGCCCTGGAATAAACCGTTGGTTACTTTTTATCCCATAAATCAGTTTTCGTGGGATAGAAATAGTCTCATTAACCTTTATCAGTCCACTGCTTACACACTAGTACTATGCCCAGCCAGGACATAGGCCTGGACATAATACAAGTTTGAAATATTGAAAAACGTGTTAGTTCTCAATCACCCGCTGCTTCTATTCGGCGACAAAACTCAAGAGCTTTTTATAGCATCACGTTTCAGTCAAGATCTTCAAGATAGACCCCAAGGCTCCGATATATTTCTGTCAAACGCCACTTGCTATCGTTTCCCCTAATGTCATCCTCGTTATTCGTCCTTGGCCCTCGAAGTTCAGGACCCTTCATCGGAAACACGTGTTTCGTAACCCATTTTCGGACGGAAGGAGGTACGCAAACGAAAGTGCCCTCTTTGTTGAAATAGGAAGGACAGAAGTCTGTGTAAGCGGTCTTAGATGCGAATCTCATTAGAATATTAAATTGTCATCATTTACTCGTAACTGTCCATGGACATTTTGCAAGTGCTGGGCCTTTTGCCAGCATTTGTTATCGAAATAATTATCAGCATTATCTTCAACCTAAATATAAATGTTAAATTAGTTTTATTACTTATGAATTTTTTCTTTTTCTTAACCATAAAGAGTAATACAAAAAAACAATAGTACCTTACAATAGTTACCTATCGTTAACTTTCCATAAATTTTTAAATAATGTTTTATTTTCAGAAAATAGTGTTTAGGTAATATATGAAACAGTGTTAAAACCGTTTTATATTATGTAATATATAAAAACTACTTACATTGGTGCACTTAAAAAGTATAGAATTTCTTCACACTTACATAACGAAGTGCTGCCATGCTGTAGGTATTTTAAAATATCTAAGGAGAATGTGAGTTGAAGAAGTACATGTGAGTGAAGAGTAGATAGAAATGGCAAATAAGTTTCAATTCTACCAGTTCTAATTCTATGATGGGTTATTTGCAAGGTCAACAACAATATCGATTTGTGAGAGTGTATTAGAATTGAGTTTGCATTATGGTACCTAAAGATACTTCTACGGAAATAAATCAATGAAATATATTTATAATATCTCGTACAAGGTGATTATGTTTAGATTAAACATTACATGCAAAGAATATTAGATATAATAAAGAATAAAATATGCCATTATTTAAACATATTCCATTTTAAGTGCTTGTGTTAAATACCATGCTAACTGTAAAATATTTATAAGTGGTTTCATTAGGCAGAAATTTTGACTACAGTATTTTCTAGCTATACTAATTCTACCCGGTCTTTGTGATTAAATACTTTTATGAATCTAAGATTTTTAAATGTTTATACCGACATGATGCTTCGACATTCTCAAGGCCCTGTCTCTCGTAAAATGTATAGTCAGTTGAATTTAGACACAATTTTTAAACAAGTCAATGTCAAATTCAACCAACACGATAGGCCATAAGAGTGATGTGATGTTGTGAAGTGAGTTTATTGTGAAATAGTGTGAAAAGGTTTGTCTACTCTACCTAAACGAGTTGGAAATTGGAAATCAATGCTTAATGTCACTATAGGGTCTATGTTTCGATCAATGACTAATTATTAGGTACAGATTGATAGTGTAAAGGGACGGTAAAGATAATAGTCGACAGTGGTATGTGCCTACTGCCATAAACTTCAACTTCTGAAATCATAAATCAATAACTTTAATTTTTAAGGCTTACAAAATAACAAATAGACAAGTAAAATTTTTAAACAATAAATAAAAATAAAAGAAATACAGTGTTATTGATTGTCTCTTAACATACTTTAAATTTTTTAGTTGTTATGTCCACTAGTGGAATAATATTCAAACGCAACGAGATTTGAGCAAAAAGTAAGTCGCTTTTTTTGACAGTTTTTAATGAACATCTACTTGCAACGAGTTTATTAGAAGCAAACAGAAGTTTATTGGAAATTATTTACACATCAGAAGGCCTATTACAGACAAAGCTTTCAGAGAAGACAAAAATAGATCAAGTAAAGGTCACTTCACATGTGTAAATTCTAAAATTGACTGTCTGGGTTTAGTTTACCATACCAACATTACATCTGAGTTGCGTCTAAGTATTCAGTGGTTAGCTTATATAATATTGAGTCTATCAAAACTTGATACGGTTTTCAGAAGTTTGGATTTTCGGCAGTGGGTCACAAACCTCCTGGCGAGTCAATTAGGTCTTTACCCCAAGGTGAATGTAGTAAAGTAAAGGTATAGTGCTCGCGTAAGAGTTAGTCACCTCGTGCGTTTTAAAAAGTAAGTTTAAGCATTTCAAGTATGCGAGCGGTAAGAGAGATAGTGTTAAAATACTGGCAGGTAACGAAAAATAGTTTGTATACATTATTTTACGTAAAGGTTTAAAAATGGAAATACCCAGGGGTCTCTTAGCGCGTTTTTAGCTCTAATTATGAGACCCCTAGGTCCTGCTGGAGTATATTATTGTTGTTTAAAATGGTCAGCATTTTGCTTCACCTCTCTCCTAGGCCACTGGCGTCAATTCAGATAGCACAAAAATAAAACTAAACTTATTTGAGAATACTTAAACTATGGCATCTATTCTATCTACCTTCGATTAGAAAGGATGGAAACTTAGTTAAAATTATTTTCCTTTGATCTTTTTCTTTTTTTTGTAAGTAATAAGTATTTTCTTTGTTGATTTTGATATTCCATTGTATTATATTTGGTAGGTATAAATGACTTTGTAAAAAAGTTGACTCCCACACGATACGTATATGAGATCTGGTATCTTTTCTATTCATAATTTATTTTAACTATTTTATAAGTAAGTACACAGTTTTTTTGCTTTCAATTTTGTTTAGTTTGTGTGCCACATGAATTGACATCTTAGCATACATTTTTGCAACATGGTGACTATCTCTAGTGCGCGAACTTACTAACTCTACATGAGTTTTGTGAAGGCTACACATGCTTAGTGGTAAGTTAGCTTACTTTCTGACTGCGCTGTGAGACCTGTGAATATACAGTAGTTTGTTAGTATTTATATAGCTCTGAAACATAATAACTACGTCTAATAATGTTATGTTTGTGTAGTATCTACAAAATTTGATGTAGTTGTACAAGAAATGTCAAATCATATGTGTAATAAGGTTCTGATGATGACAATGTAGAAATATACTATAACAATATACCTAAAGTGAATGTAATATCTCTAAAATAATATAGAGGCTTTGTAAAAACTGGGCAAAGAAAAATGATTTTATAAACGAACATAATTATACGTTGATAGTTTTATTTTGAGTACGGGCTATTTCTTAATTAAATTTGCCCCATTCTCGTTATATATATTCCCTACGAAAAAAATATCCGTTTTTGTCTGTTACCTGTATAAAAACTTGTGGGTTCCTATAAATAAGGTATTGCGATGAAAATCTGTGTATAAAAATAAGGTTTAACCTTGCAGAGAGAATATTTACTGGCCTACATCAGTCTCCCGTATCAACCGGGGATCTGCCGTCCAAGCTTTTATTTACACCTTCATTTTTACCACGAGAGAAGTAGCTAATAGATAGATAGAAAATACTATATTATTTTTTATTCCACAAATAAAAACATGGTCAAGGAAATCTTAAAACTTGATAAGTTATTGCAAAGGCGAGCTTAACCCTAAAAAGAGTTCTCTTCCAGCAAACCTTATTGGGAGAGAGTCAAATAAAATACTTTATTGCACACATTAATGAAAAATTACAATTCAAATTTATGAAATTATTATACTAAGTCATAGTTGAAGTATAAGCTTTACACTGCATATAAAATAACTAATATGTGATTACACTAATATTAAAAATATGAAAGTTTGGATGAATGGATGGATATCTGTTATTTCTTCACGCCAAAACTATACTACAGATCAGGCTGACATGTTGACATGGATGGGTCTCTAAAATCAGGATATAAATAACATTTAAATGTTTACATTGAAACAACGCCTTCGAAGCCGTGGGTAAAAACGTAAGTAATCAAATTTAAATCAATAAAAAGCAAATATATATATACAAATTTTTTTGTGAAACCAATAATGGTTCACAAAAAACTCATCATCATTTCATACATTGCTATCACTGGAGGTTCAAGAAGCATGAAACTTTACTAACAACAACGCTTTTTGTAGAAACGAAGTTTTTTAATACAGTTTTAATTATGTAGGTTTAATGCACATCACTACCCGTGTTAATAAAATCCTTCAACCCTATGATTTCATATAAAAAGCAGCAAAAAGCCAACTAGCTGAATGCCCAATTTAACTTCTGAAACTTTTTGCTCAGATCTCGGTTCACTAACTCCACCTTGTGTGTCAAGCTTGAATGTCACAATATTTCAGATTAACTTCAAGGTAACCCTTTGCCGATCGCTCCCAAAACGATGCGAAATATTACACGCCTAACAATGGAATAGTGGCCTCGATTCTGAAGTCTATTTTCGGAAACCTTTGGCGTAATATTTAATGAAATGCTTATTGCACAAACACAAACTTTTTTCGATGACATAAGATTTATAAGACGAAATCAGCGCGTGTCCACTCCGATAAACTAAGTGAAAGTATTATATGAACATCATTTTGACATGTTTAGGTTCTACTATGTAAACCTAGGGTTATTCTTAGCGTAAAAAATTCAGTTGTCTACAAGAGCAACAACATGGAAACAGTCCAGAATTAGCATGATCTGTTTCGGTTTCAAAATTCCGTCCAAAATCCGGTTATTTCCTATATTTATGGGTAATAATCCGAATTTTCTACAGCTTTCTAAGAAAAAACAGCAGGCTTTGACTGCCTCTAACACATACGGCCATTTCATACTACCAGCTAGAGCTCCGGTTTGCACCGCACCGTTAAGGCTGGGCAGTTAATGTTTTAAAATCTGCTAAAAATCTCCTCTTGCTTACTCCTTCTCGCTTTATCTATGAGAAAATATGGGTCTGCACCACGCTTTTGCCATATATATTTCTGAAAATTCCTGAAAATGGGTTAAAACTGGTTATGAAAGTTTGGGATTTGTATTTTGGATCCGTATTGTAACTTTTATGTCTGTCATTTTTAATATTACAGACATTTCAGGGTGTGGGCGTTTTTGAGGTGTTTTATAAACTCTAACCAGTGGCAAAATTTGCTTGAAACTTACACATAATTGCAGTTCTATTAGATTGAAGAGCGAAGCCACGAGCTGAAAGCTATTTTGAATTATATTTTGTCCCTGGAGTCGAAGCTAAGGAATGGATGAATGTAATCCATCACCGTTCGGTGTCGTGTTACGAATCAATGGGCCTATACCTATCATTAATCATACAGTAGGTAGCTATATCTACATTCATACACGAGTGGCATTATCAAGTAATTAAAACATCTGCGCACAGAGGTGTAGCTAGGAATTAGGATTAGCGAGTTGTGCAAACTTATTTGCTGGCTTTCCTCGACGTGATTTGTAGTTTGTTTTGCAGCGCTTTAAGTTTGTTTCGTGTCTTATAAGTACGGGCTCAAAAAACTGGTCTAATAAATGAAAAAACAATTGGAAGTGATTTTTTCGGTACGCGCGTTTTTTTGGTTAAAAATTAGAGGTGTTCGGCTACCCATTGTTTTCGGCAGCATGGCATTTGTTTTGTTTATAGAAAATCTGTAAAAGTGATCGAAATTCTCATATCTAATAGTTATCGCTGAAAGTTAAAATGTTACCAAATTGTAAACCTTAGCAAACATACTTATATTTCAGGTATCTTGATTTTGTCAGGGGTTTGAAAAATCTTAATTACTTCGTACAATCTACTGTATAAAACAAAAGTGCTTTAAGCAAAAGTGTTACCAAATTGTAATCCTTAGCATACTTATGTGGGTTTGCTAAGGTTTAAAAAATGCCAGATATGTATCTATGATTAAGTCAGTGGTGAGCAGGACCTGTTTTGGCCAGGAGGGACCCTGCCTCCGACCCTGTCATCTCACACTGTCACAGTCCTGGTTGTTCGTGGCCTTGTGGTGTTTTTGGTGTCCTTCGCTGTGGACGCTTTGTCAACGCTGAACAATCGCCATTCAATTTATAGCTCCAATTTATCTCGGAAATGTTTAATGAATGAATCGCTGAAGGGTTATTGTTTTGATTTGTTGAGAAATATATTTTTTTGTGCTTTCACTTTTAGGTTATATTGGTTTCGAGTGTAAATGGAAGGATAAATTCAATTTTTTCACATCGATCAATCGGCATTTCATTTTGATAGTAGTTATTATAAATATTTATGTACGGGTATTTATCGCGTTTATTTACCTATTTTTCTCGACGTTTCGACAGGTTTATACACTGCCGTGGTCACGGGATGACTGGAGTAACTGGAGCTACCGCCTCTGCAAAACGGGGTCAGCTGAATTTTCAACTACCCGCATTTCTTCTTCATTGATAGGATGACGACACACAACACTAACGCGACGCATTGAGAAACCGGCCTACGAGTACACTTAGCTATAACTGGATTCCACGAGGCAGAGAGTCTGAAACCGTCTTCACGATTGAAATTGGGATATTTCTTAATTTCAATCGCTTCCCGAACCATTCTCTTATAGTAATGCCTTTCATTACAAATCACTTGCGGTTTATGTAGTTCAATCCAGTGGTTGGATCCTGAGTCTACTATGTGCTCGGCTATTGCAGACTTGTTTACTTGTCGATTTTCGAATACCCGTACATAAATATTTATAATAATGTGTTCTGATCGCGTAAGTTTAAAAAACTTAATTGATAATAGTTGTTTTTGTAAAAACATCAAATTTCCATATCAGTTAAGTTTGCTTTTTGTTACAATCGAATTGACACGATTGACACGTAACCTCCTTATAATAAAACTCCCGGTACGAATAAAGTACCGTACAGGTATTCATAGTTTCACATGAAAGGTACTTTCGTTTGAACCTTCGGAAACGTGATTTATCTCGACGTGCCTCCTGAACCTATTCCCTTTCTTTGTGTACGATTTACGATATTTCATGTCGTCCTATTTTTATAGAAATGAAAAAGTATTTATTTGCGTAAACATAGGTAAATAAATACTATTTCATTTCATACTAATATATATATATAATACATGTTATTTTCGCATTATTAATGCTTAATTTTATAGAAGTGTTATCAGGTAACGGTCAAAGAAGAATGGCGAAAATGGACCCAAAAATTTGAGGAAACGTACATGGTCAGAAATTGGAACATTCATTCCTTTGATTATGAGGCTTTTAATCAGAAAATCTCATAATTATTAAAGTTGGGAATCGTAAGCTATAAACGTTTTAATATTTTCAAAAATTTAATAACGTAACGATATCAATGATGCAAAAAGCAAGAGAAATAAAATAAGTGCCAATAATGGAACGTTCATACGTCAAACTACGTGTCAAATGGCAAAGTCAGTTGACATGCGTGCAACATTTTGACTTTGATTTTGTTTTCGAATAATCTGAGGCCTCATTCGCACGAGAGCTTAAAAAGCTTTGCGTTCAATCCCAACGTTGGCGCTTTTATAACGTTCTCGAAATTATTTTCATACGGGCGCTTTTAAATAAATTAGTTAAGTTATGTTTCCTCTCACGCTTCCGTACGACGACGTCGAAGTGGTTATACTGCTAAATTACTGCGTTTGCGATATCACCTATACTATACAACGACTGGCATTGAGATAAGTAAAACAACTATTGAAGTTTTATAAATTATGATGTACCTATTCCCTTTAACGCACAACGCCCAGCGCTCAAAATGGAACACTGCTCGATAAAAAAGCGTCGCGTTTTAAAAACGCTGTCGTATGAACACTGAACACGTACTTGGACAAGCATTTTGTTCTATTTGTACGCTTTTTAAACGGGCGTTAAAAAAGCTCCCGTGCAGCGTGGGCCTTAAAATGGCACAGGAACTTCAAAATTCTAACTTCATAGCGATGACTCTTATGTTAAAAGATGATAAATATTATGTATGTTGATTTTGTTATCTATTTCAATTGGATCTTGATAAAATGAGTCTCAGATGTGTAAACTGTAGTTAATTACTTGATCGAATTTGCACAACATTTAGATTTTTAGATAAAAATGTCAATTACTTAGTTAAAATGATGAACGAATGAAATGAACGGAGCACAGAGGGCGCTGCTAATGTAAACATCGGTTCCGTATAAAATAATTTGAATAAAATAGTTTAAGTGTACGTTACGCTAAAAATAAACAATAATTACATAAATAGTGTTATAAACCACAAGTGGCAGTGTTTTCAAAAGAAACCAACGACTATTTTCAGTGAAATATGAGCCAAAACTGCAAACAGTGATTACAACTACTAGCTCTAAAAATTACCAATATAAATCTACAAAAGAGTCATCTGCAACCTGAGACTCTTTTAACAAACATTTTGACTTACTTTTATAACAAGTTTTTCGCAGTAAGTGAGAAAAATAATAATTTTTGTTCACCAAAAATATTTGACGGTGTTGTGATAATGTGTGACTCATCGGTGTAACGAACTTTTTGTCACTCTATCAGATGTCACAACACGTATGAACTGAACAATAATTTCGACACTCCACTTTTAATCAATCTGGTCAAGTGGTCATACAGCAGGACTTGCGATCAGAAGGCACCGAGTTCAAATCTCTGAGTTGGAATAATTTTTGCATGTAAATTACATTGCCAACACCATCTAACGAGTAAATTGTGCGTTTTAACGTCAATAATGGACCAACAAGAAAATGTAACCCTAAGACGAGCTTATACTCAATTGACCATGAATCTAAACGAGTCCAACATGAGCATCGACAACCCGCTAGATGTCACCACAAATAGCCTCCCGGACCTGTCAGCCGATGATGAACAACTCCGTACCCTATTACAAAAAATAGAGAATCTCGAAACACAACTTAATAGTGCACACAGCGAAATAGAACAATTATTATTACAAAATCGAGAATTAGCAAAAACAAACAAAGAATTAGCGAAAAAAAATGTTCTTTACAAAAAACTTGGCAACAGTCCAGCCAAATTTGTTACTCCATCATTGTCAACACGACATAATAATGGCAAACAACATACAAAACCTAAATTAAACAAACAGACGCAAACAGAAAATATAACACTGAAAAAATTTGAAGAAATGCCAGACTCAAAACATCCTAAAAACATGCAGACAAATACAGAAATATACAAAAAAACTGCTCAAAAACTAGAAAAAGAAACGCAAACTCATATTATATCGACTACAGAAAAGAACACGCAGACAGAAAAACAAAACAGACAAACAACATTTTTTATTGGAAAAGAAATCAGCACGCAAACAAATTTATTAAAGAAGGGAAAAGACGCAAACACACAAACAAATTTATTAAAGAAGGGAAAAGACGCAAACAAACAAACAAATGATCAGATAACACTAGAAAATACAAAAAATGAACAGAGTAAATCAAACTTGACTCAAAACCACATACAACCGAAAATTTGTATCCTCAGTTCAAAAAGACATTTTAAAGTTTTATCGAATGCTGAGAAAACACTGAACTACTCAAAAATATGTCATTACCTTAAGCCTAACTGTAATATAAATGAACTATTAAAAGGAATTGAAAACAAAATAGAAGACTTCACACATAACGATTTCTGTATTATAATGTTAGGGGATCAAGAGTTTAAAACTACCCTTGATTACTTCAGTACAATCCAAGACATTCGGAACAGCTTGATCGGTTTGAGTCATACCAATATTATAATATGTCTACCGACTTACAAATATGGGAAACTGTCGAATATGTTCAACTGGAGAATCGAAACTTTCAACAACCTTTTATACCTAGATGCTTTAACACATGAGCATGTCTACCTTCTTGACTCAAATGCAAACCTACAGTATGATTCAAGTATGTTTAACCAATATTTTGGTGAAATAAATGATATTGGCGTAGGGATAATCTTCAAAGACCTTGGAAGCCTAATCAATGAAATTGCACAACATGAAGATCAAGAATTTCAAAACATAAATTTTTTTCGTTCCTAAAACGAACAATATAAATAATAAACATGTAAAAACTAACAATATTGACAATAATCGTGTAAAAACTAACAATACTAAAAATAAACATGTAATCCTACATCAGAACATTGCCGGAGCTTTAAACAAACTAGATGACTTAGAAATTGCACTTAGTATACTGAAAGATAAACTAAACACTGTTGACATTATATGCTTAAGTGAGACATTTTTAAAACATGACGACAAAGATAACATGAAACTTATATCTTACGAGTTAGCAAGTTATTTTTCGAGACAAAGCCAACGACGTGGTGGTGTCTGCATACTGGTCAAAAGTAATATTGAATTTGAACGCATTCATTGGCTAGACGATATAGCAATTGAAAAGCACTTTGAAATATGTGGTATAAAACTGACAAAATTAAAGTTAAATGTATTTTGTGTGTATCGCACACCAATTTCAGACTTAGATTTATTTTTTAGTAACTTACATATTTTATTAGACAGAGCTGACATGATGGATAAATATTTTAATGTGATTTGTGGAGACTTTAACATTGACATCATGAGCAATACTAATATTAGGAATGAATTTATTAATATATTGTATAATTATAACATGAAAACTCATATAAATCTGCCAACTAGACAAAACACTTGCATTGATAATATTATAAGTAATATTAAGGGTGCAAAAGGTGAAGTCCATGAACTAGGACTATCTGACCACAATACAGGTCAAACTATAACAATAAATAATACAGATACTCCAACGACAACACAATGGTTTATCTATAGGAGGGACTTATGCGCCGAGAATAAAGCAAAGTTTAGCTACTGTCTAAGTCAATTATCATACTCAGATGTGTTATCTGAAAAAGATACTAATAAAGCTTTCACAAAACTTCATGATTGGATTTGCTTAGCGTTTAAATTATGTTTTCCACTACTAAAAGTAAAAATTAACAGAAATTCTTCAAATCCAAAGTGGATCACAAAAGGCCTAAAGCGCTCATTTTCTAAAAAAAGATTGTTACAGCGGACATTTTATAATTCTAAACTAGAAAATGATAAAAATATTTATAAGAACTATAGTAAAATATTAAAAAGATGTGCACTTAATTTACAAAAGGATAGGAACAGAAAATACATATCAGGAGCAGAAAACAAATGCAAAGCAACATGGAAAATAATTAATGACAAATTGAGAAATAAATATACCGTTAGTGAAATAAAAGAAATTTCTGACGGAGACAATGTTCTAACGAATGGTGATGACATTGCAGAATGCTTTAATAAGCACTTTATAAACATTGCAAACAATGTTAATGCAGTTAGTTATAAACCCACTATAGATAAAATAAGACTAGTGCAATCTATTTACCTTGAACCAGTTACTTGTCCAGACATACTTAAAATAACAATGAGTCTACGCAATACTAACTCTGCTGGCTATGACGAACTAACAACTAAATTACTCAAACAAAATATTGGTCCATTACTTCAACCCCTTACACATATTGTTAACCTTTCTCTGGAAAACGGTGTATTCCCTGATGGTCTCAAAAATTCAGTTGTCAAACCTCTCTTTAAAAAAGGATCTAGATCAGATACTGGGAACTATCGTCCGATAACACTAGTGCCAATAATCTCAAAAATATTTGAGAAGGTAATGAGCCGAAAAGTAATAACGTTCTTAGAAAAATACAATGTTCTATGCGACGAACAAAATGGATTTATAAATAAAAAATCGACAACTTTAGCTTGTTTTAAATTAGTCAAAGAAATTTTAGACTCCTTAAACCGGAAAGAATTTCCAGTTGCCATCTTTCTTGATATGAGTAAAGCTTTCGACACTGTTTGCCACAACCGTCTTCTACATAAACTAGAGTGCTATGGCATAAGGGGTCCTGCTTACTCTTGGTTTGAAAGCTATCTGAAGGGACGCAAACAGTGCACTGAAATAACAAAAATGTCAACTCATTCAAACACACAAGATACCTTCAGATCAACGTTCTCATTAATAAATTACGGAGTGCCACAAGGAAGTGTTCTCGGTCCTTTATTATTTATCATTTACATTAATGACTTGCCTAACGCCACTGACCAATACACAATCATGTTTGCAGATGACACAACAATCTTGACAAAAGAAAAATCGATTAGTAATGCTATGACTATAGGAAATAAAGCACTCTATGACATAGTTGAATGGCTTAACAGTAACAATTTGAAAATTAACACAACTAAAACTAAATTTATGAGACCAGTGACTTATAATAACAAGATAAACAATAAAATTGACATTAAATATAATAACAATGACATTGAGGAAGTATATGACATAACATTTTTAGGAATAACAATTGACAGATATTTAAATTGGAAGAATCATGTAGACAATGTATGTAAGAAAATTAATAAATTTATATTTGCACTCAGACGAATAAAGGATCTTTCAAATATGAATACAGCATTAACAGTTTATCACAGCCATGTTTGCTCTGTCTTGAGATATGGTGTCATAATCTGGGGTAATTCAACGAATGCTCATAGAGCTTTTGTAACCCAAAAAAAGTGTATTCGGGCAATATTTGGTATTAAGCGTAGAGATTCCTGTAGACCTTTATTTAAAACGAATAAACTGTTAACATTTCCATCACTGTATATTTTTGAGATGTTGAAATTTGTAAGGAACAACCTGCAATTGTTTGAGAAGGATGAAAAGTCTCAATACAGAAGAAAGATTGTACAAAAACCACTTAAGGTGCCCCAATTTAGACTAGAACTATGTAAAAAGAATTGCTACGCAATGGCCATACGGCTATATAATAAACTTCCGAATGACATGAGAAAATTAACTAATAATGAATTCAATCGTAAACTATATAATTGGCTCTGTCAAAATTGTTTTTATAGTATAGATGATTATTTGACATTTAAATTCTCCTAAATTATTTTTGACATATACATATTAATATTAAATTGTTTTTTTTTTTTATTAGTTTGACGATTTTTGAGCATGAATTCCTTTAATATAAATATTTCTGTATACTGTTAGCGCAAATTTTGATTTCTCTACTACTTAATGATTATTTTTCTACTTAGACTAAAATGTCCAAATTTAATTGAACATTTGCACGACTGTTATGTCAAATATAGTGATACCCTTTTTTTTAATACCATCATTGTCAACCTATATTTATGCAAATAAATACTATTTCATTTCATTTCATTTCAAAAATAGGTAGTACAGCCGGTACAGCTTTACAAAGTACCTAGTCAAAAATAGTAGGAAGGTTCATGAAAAGCAAAAGTAATTGATTTTATTACCGATTTTAGATAACTGTTATAATGAAAAAGTCTTTGGGAGTCAAGATAATGGTCACAAAATAGTTTTTTGTTGTTTACTGTAGGAAATGACAATAACTCGTTACCTATATTATTATAACCTAATTTCATTCATTGTTCATGTAATATTTTTTTATTTCCCAACTTTAAGGAGGTAAATTCTAGTATCTTTATGTTTGTCTTGCTAAGGTGTACGAATGTTGATTAATTTTGTTCATGAACGCGGCATTAAATAGTGGGGCTGGCATTCAAAGAACTTCGCCAGTCTTCAAAACTTGACGTAAAATCGATCTTTTACTCAAGGAACCTTGAGACCTACCTACCTACCTTTAGACTGTTTGCAACCGTCTGCAGTTAGCTAAATGGTTTCAATTTTATATAAGTACTAGTTTTATTTTTTTCTATTCTTTGATTGTAATTTTCGTTGTTAATAATAAACATGAGTTTCTCAGTAAAGGTTCAAAAAAGAAAAATTTAAAATTTGCCTAAGTATTTAGTAAGTACTTCAATAGGTTTTTTTGCTTAATGCTGATTCCTCAAAAGGAAGGTAGGGTATGCTGCGGCTGAAAAATGTTTAGCTTGAAACAAATTTACTAAAATTACAATTCAGTGAATATCTCAATTAAAACTAATGAAAAACAAAAGAAGAAAAGCTTTGTTAAAAAATAATTGGAGTGTCCGCTAAAACTCTTTTTAAATGAAAATCCATTAAAGAGTTATTCATTTACATTTTAGTGATGATCAAAGGGAATGGAAATAGCTCGAGGCTCTTAGAAACATAGATGAACTGATAGTTAGTATGAAAGACTTGGTATGGAAGCTTTCAAGACAAACTTTCCCTTGTGGATTTCAAAATCTGAATTGACTTTAATACCATTTTAATGTACTTTATTGGTCCTTACGAGCCATATACTCGGAATTTCTCTACAAAGTGTCCTCGGATCGAATAAATAATACGGATAAAAAGATAATCAAGTATGTCAAGAGGTGAAATATAATCAAATCAAATCAAATCAAATAAGTTTATTTGTAACTTACATAACCATGTTTGTTTACTATGATCTCAAAAACTACTGAAGAAACAAAAAAAACCTTATTTTCCATGTGGAACGTAATTTGACAGCACCTAAAGGGGCGCGACGCTACCACCTATTTTATCATATACTTAATCCGTTAAAGGAATTTCCAAAATTCACACGTACACTTTGTTAAACCTATCTTAAGCTTTTTTTTTAATGCATCTGTAGTAGTTTTATTTTGTCTAGTTTAGGAAAAGATACGAAGTTGCCTTTGGTGGTCACCAAACTCTGTATTGGTATCTCTTTCTAAAATAGACAAAATGAAACTACTACAGATGCATTAAAAAAGCTTATATAACTTCGCTTTGATAGATGCGTACTAATAGCAAACAATGTAGACGTTTGTTGCATAACTTTGTATTGTAAGATTTACAGACAATTAAAAGTTAACAGCGCGTTATGTTTTGTTTGAAATATGTTCTTGAGCGTTATAATAATATTTGCAGGTGCTCGGTACTAAACCTTGATATTATCTTACGACTGTTTCCCAACTGTTTGGCTGTTTGTCAGAGAGAGAGAGAGAGAAACAAACAGAGAGTTTTAAACTTAACGGATTTATAAACAAAATAATCTGTCTGAAAATTCAGCATTCGCGAAGCATTTTATGCGAGTAGATTTTTAAATTATGTAGGCAATTTGTTTGTTTCTAATCGCAACTGATGGAAAGTGACGATGGGCTCATGACTATTAAATTATACTGGACAATCGACACAGCACTATCTAGCCCCAAAGTAAGCTATTCAATAAATATTAATCGATATATAGTAGATAGTTGAACTCAATCACTGTTGACCTCTTTTCTGATCTAAACATGATATTTTGATGCATAAGGTGGTATATAATTATTTTAAAAATTATGAAATGTAGGATTTTCGACTAAGTGTGACGTTATTGTGTTGTGTGGCTTCTACAGTTGCCAATTTTCAAAGAAAGTAATGTGAGATCGCAAAAATATATTTTTTGAATATGGTCTATTTATTAAATGAAATGACATCAACATTAAATTCAGTCTAGAATTAGAACTAAACATAACGTTGTAGAGAAATGTCCTATAACTCAATTTAATGCTTCTTTTTGATAATTCATAACAAAAATTATGATTAAATTCAAGAAATATATGTATTCCGTGGCATAAGGTAAGATAAAGCTATATTTTGCCTATTATCTCTGTTCTATCTAACAAACATATGATATTGAACAAGAAGAGACATAAAATAAATAAATAAAAGTAAGTCAGTCAAAAGACCACATCCGCTCCCGCTCTAGTTGTGAAACATCCCGTATAATAGATGCTGCATAGCATAAGTTTTAAACGATCGTTTACAAGTCTGGGAACAGTTCTTGAAGATAAAACCTATTAGAGCTAGCAAAGTGTCAAAGAACAAATGTCCAACAGTTTTTCTCAAGTCTTTGTTCAATTAGGAGCTCAGCTTCTATCTCTTTTTTCACTGCCGTTCAAATTGCTTGTCTCATTTTCAAGATGGTTAAGTTTCTAATAGAAAACGCGTGTTGAATTTTACCAAAGTTCGAACAATTTTTTTAAATATCTTGTATGTGATTTACAGACAAAAAGCCAGAAATTAGGACCGAAAAATTCTCTCGTCAATCCTTACTAATATTATCAATGCGAAAGTTTGTAAGAATATATGGATATTTGTTACTTTTTCACGCAAAACCTGCTGAACGGATCATGCTGATATTTAGAACAGATGTAGTTTTAGCCCTGGAATAACACATAAGCTTTGATCCCATAAATCAGTTCCCATGGGATAGAAATAGCTTTAAAACTTTTTCATAGAAATAACGCGTGCGAAGCCACGGGCAGATCAGATGCTAGTTACTTAATAAGCAACCAACAAAGTTTCTAGGTAACTAGTAAATTTAGTAGATCTAATAAACTGACCTCTCGTTATGGTTCACACATTTGACACAAACATTCAACCGACCGACATATAAAAGGCATGTTTAGGGTTCTCCTTCCATTTCAATTAGGGCGACCTGCTGCAATTGGAAGTCTGCTACGTCCGTTACAAGCAATATTGAGTGTACGAGGGTTAAGTGGCATCCAATATGTCATGTCCTTTATGAACGTGTAGTTTCGCCCTTAGCTCTTCAGTAATAAGAGCCCGGGGATACGCAGCAAATTGTTACTGACAGGCGGAACTTGTTTCAATAAAATATACGGTTCTATTTGCAATTTTTCCCCTAGTTGAGTATCTGAAGTCCTAACGAGAGGCTTTGGAATTTGTAGTTTTTAGTTTCTTTGACAGTTTAACCCAGTTAATTCTTTACATCCTTTGAAAGAATTTCTTGAAAGGGCATGTTCATTAAAATAATAATGGAAAATATGACGTCATTTCTCGATCGAAGATTAAAATCCTTACTAGTATCGTGTTGTATACATAGTATAAAACAAAGTCGCTTTTTCTGTCCCTATATCCCTATATCCCTTTGAATGCTTAAATCTTTAAAACTACGCAACGGATTTTGATGCGTTTTTTTTAATAGATAGAGTGATTCAAGAGAATGGTTTATAATATGTTTAATAAAACCGTGCGAAGCCGGGGCGGGTCGCTAGTTATATTATAAATGCGCAAGTTTGTCGAATAAATACTGCCGCGGGCCGAAACTAGTTTCAGATAATTTAGTCGTTTCTTTATCCGTATTTTAGTATTTATTTAATAGTTCAACATGTTTTCTGCTTTGTTTATTGTTCTAAAAAGAACAACGAGGTGATAGCCACCGCCTTAGGGTGTTTCTTGAGATCCGCTTGTCCCATTCGCGACATTTAAATGATCCCCGACGGCTCTCGGGTTTTTACACGTCATCATTTTATAAGCACCCTTCATTTTCCCTTCAATGGGCTTTTCAATGCCCTTGCTCCTCTAATATTTGCCGACAGGGCAGTTTGCTTCACTAAAATAAGCTTTAGGTTATTGCTTAAGTAAGAAGTTTCGAGTTTTTTGTTTGTTTAATTGGAGTAACACTTTTAAGGTCTTTCCCTTTCAAGATTTTGATGACGGAGATCTTAAGATGTTCGGACCATAATACCTACTTCAAGAAAGTTCTGAGATTAAGTACCCACTTTCAAATCTAACAACCCTCTGTCCGTGCCTTGCAAGCGCTTTTCTGGGATATAAAGTATCCATTCCCGAGATAACTTCTACTAATCTTTCAAATTTCATAAGATCTGTTCAGCTGTATAAGAGTGAAAAGGAACAGAAACACAGATATACAAACTTTCTTTAGCTATGTATTTTAACAGAATCATGGTAAGGGTACCTAAGTGAAATTTTAATCAAGTTTATGTAGGAAAATACTTTGAACTCGAAAATGGAGCTCGCAAATTATAAATAACCTACCAGGCGACCATAATTTCCAAGAAGTAATTTTCTACCTGAAACATTCTGGATTGTTCTGAAAAACTCGTGCATTCTGGCTGTTGATTTCAGTAGCGCTGAAGTTCGCTATAAACAACTAAAGTAATTTTCAATTCTCTAAGCGGTCGCCACGCAATGTTACTAATACATTTCCTAAGCTCTGACACAGAATAAATCGTAGTAGCTACATCATAGAACAGTATCACTTAGATTTTTATTAGTGTCTTTATTTTTTGGATATCTGATCAGAAGTAATTCAAAGAAAAACTTAAACTATCTTTCATGAAATGAATAACGTTATTTACTATATGACTAGGTCATGAATTCATTGATGCAGTGGTCTTAAAAGGAACACAACTCACGAAGAAATCTCTAAGCGCGACTTTTAACCCGAGCGCGCGAATACTTGCAAAATTTCAAACCAATACTATCTGTATACTAAACTTTAATTTCAAAATAAAACCCACACAACATTGAAACTTAATCCTCCCAAATAAAGCTTATTTCACGTTACAAGGTAAGTAAAGTGATATCCCGGGACACGAACAAGCCCGGTAAAGCCTGTAAGCCTGTGGCAGAGCTGTCGTGTTGAAAACCTCGTTGCAGCTTCAGTTTCAACCAGCTTTGAGAAGATACGCGTGTGTAGGGAGTATGTAATGCTTCGGGGCTCTAGGTGGAGTACAATCGAAAGGTCAGTGGTAATGTTATTTTAGTGCCTACATACCTTGTTACAAAGTATACGTTACTTTGTAGGTACTGTGTGTTATACTTACAGGATAAGGTATTTTTGGATTGGTAAGGTAACTGTATGAAATTAATAATAGTGCTTGGCAAATCACACAGCGTCATCTAGCCCGAAGCTAAGCAGCTTGTGTTATAGGTTTTATTAGATAACTGATGTACTTAATACAAATCATTACATAGATATATGTTTTTATCATACATGGAAAAAACCCTGGAATACTTGCAGATTGTAAAACATTTGTCTCAAGACGGGAATAGAACCTGCTACCTCCTCACAGGCATCACCATCGCCCGCCACGCCAAATCGGTTGTAAAAAATGTTCATGCAATGGCGGCGGTTTTAGCAGTTTATGATTATGTGGCAATGCTGACATCTATTTTGGTCAACGAGTCATTACTATTCAACGTGGCAATTCTGAAGGCATACTGTGTTTGTAATTAGTTCGATTTTCAGGAAATTGAAATAAGTAATATTTACTCTTCTCAATACTCGTCGTGAGTTTTCGTTTCTTTAGTCAAATTAATCTATAATATAAAAATGAATCGCAAAATGTGTTGGTAAGCGCATAACTCAACAACGCCTGGACCAATTTCGCTAATTCTTTTTTTGTTCTGTTCGTTATTATCAGGAGAAGGTTCTTATGAAAGAAAAAAATTAGGAAATTGCGCGGAAAATTTAGAAATAAATTTCCATGCGGGCGAAGCCGCGGGGCGCAGCTAGTTGATAATAAATTTTTCATACCTACCTCTTACATTTTTTCCTAACACGTAAAATAAAAGTGAATATAGACATTTCAAAATACTGTATCATGTAGTTTTATGCCAGCACATGTTTGTTTACAAGCGATTTAACTTATATTGACACCTGTTTAAACTCACTACACAATGTTGCTAAAATCTTCAAAAAGCTACATTGTAAAGTTAACAAAGTAACTTCCATTATTAGGTGCTAATATCATAAAACCTAGCCCATCTAGACTACAAATTGAACTTCAGAACGTGATCATAGATGCCAAGTTGTAAAATTTTAGTGCTCTCTAGCATGGTTTGTTTGTACTAAGGTTTTACATTGTTATTGAAAATTTAATCGAAAAAATTAAAATTGCGATGGTTTGATTTTATAAACTTATTTTACAATAAAATTTAATCATCATTTTCACGAGTTTATAATCTGTACACTTAAAAATACTCGCATCTAGTGTTAAAAAAATGCTTCCTACGAGAGCAAATTTCATGAGATATCCTGATAATCAGCTTTATCTCTAAAACAAAAAAATCAAACATCCTATATCGGTTCATTCCATGCTGATTGGAACTCCCAAACACCCCATTCGTTTGATCCAAATGAAACATCCTGTGTCTCTTATGGAAGCTGTGTACTTACGTTCGCGGAATTGTCATCATCCCCCAGTTCAAGTTGCTCACTTGAAATCTTTCTTCCACTTTTCATCGCTTTCCTGAGTCAATAAAATACTTTTCTTGGTAAATATTTGTAACTGAATTCATTTGACGTTTTGAATAATATAGCTTTGTGGGGTATTGCTTGGAAACCTGTGATATGGATATTGAGGGGATCGAGGGAATTGGAATTGAACTCTGGGTTAAATAATGTTAAGGTGTGTTGTTGATTGTATAAAGTAAAATTAATGTTGGTAGAGTTCGTGGAAGTCAAAAAAATCTTTTTTACGCAAATAAACAATACACATAATTGTACTCAGTTTCACATGGATAAATAAAGAAATAAATCGTTTATTGTGGAACTATAGCAATGGTTTCACGGTTAAAAATTGTAATAAACGTATTTAGATTTACTTGTATAAGTATAGTAAGCATAACAAACAATTAATAATAATAATAATAAAGCCATTTATTATCAAAGAATAAATTACAAGCATTTTACAAATTATGGAATACATTTAAATTAAATTATTTAACATTTATTACATTATATTTAATTAGATTAGGTACCGTTAATTTATTATTTAATATTCTGTGATCTCTATTCGAGTAAAGGCCTCCTCCAGACTGTGCCATTCCTTTCTGTTGGTCGCTATAGTTTGCCACTCTTTTCCAGCCGCTTCCTGAATTTCATCTAACCACCTTTCAAGTGGTCTTCCTCTCTTTCTCTTACCGGATGGTCCTTGCCAACTAGTTACTATTTTAGTCCATTTTTTACTATTCATTCTTGCCACATGACCTGCCCATTTCCACTTCAATCTTCGGCAGTGGTGAAGAGCATCAATAACTTTTGTCTTCTTTCGAATGTTGGTATTTCTGTGTCTGTCCTTTCTTTTGATTTTTAAAATGCTTCTTTCCATAGCTCTTTGTGTTGTTTGGATCTTGTCTGATGTGAATCTATTAAAGATCCATGTTTGGCTAGCGTAAGATAGGCATGGTAGTAAGCAAGAGTCCAAAATCTTTTTCTTTTAAATGATGGGCATGTCTGATTTGAGAATTTCTTTATAAGCCCAGAACTTGTTCCATGTAATTTTGACTCTTCTTTGAATCTCTTCACGGTGTCGCATTTTTCCAAAAGATATTTGTTTACCGAGATAAACATATTTTGAGACATATTCTAGTAGGGTGTTTTGGACAGTAATAGGTCTTTCAATGCTGTTGGTCATTAATTTAGTTTTTGTAGAGTTCAGTTCTAGGCCTATTTTGAGACTGACCGAATTTAAGTCATTAATCATAGATTTCAGTTGGTGGGCGGTTTCTGAGAACAGTACTATGTCGTCTGCAAACCTTAAATTACTAAGGTACTTTCCGTTGATAAATATTCCCTTCTTAGACCAGTCTAGGTGTTTCATAATGTTCTGAAGCACTATTATAAAAATTCTTGGGGAAATCGGATCTCCTTGTCTCGTCCCTCGGCGTATCTTTATTTCAGGTCCTTTTCGGTCTAGTTTAACTCTACTCACGCTTTTACGATAAATGTCCTGTATGAGTTCTATCAGTTCCATAGGTACTTCATTTTGTTCTAATGCCTGCCACATGCTGTCGTGCGAGATTGAGTCAAATGCTTTGGCGTAGTCGATAAACGCAAGGTACAAAGGGCGGTTCATTTCTTCGTATTTTTCAACTATTTGGTCCAGTACTTGTATGTGGTCAATGGTTGAGAATCCTTTTCTGAATCCTGCTTGCTCAACTGGTTGGTGTGGTTCAGTTATTTTGGAAAGTCGTTTTTCTAAGCCTGTAGCCAGTAGTTTGTAGACACAGGGTTGAAGACTAATGGGCCTGTAATTGCTGATATCGCATGGGTCGCCTTTTTTGTAGAGCAGGATAATGTCAGATTCAGCCCATTCTTTTGGTATTTTCCTTTCTTCTAGGATTTTATTGAATAGTAGAGTGAGTGGGGTTGCTAAAATATTTTTACCAGTTTTCAGTACTTCGTTAGAGATGTTATCTGGCCCACTGCTCTTGCCTAGTTTGAGTTTTTCCAAGTTTTTAAGAATTTCAGTTTTAGTGAATTTTTCAACATTATTCTGGTGAGGTACTCCGACATGCTGTACCATAGATAGGTAGTCAAATGTGTTTGGATTTTCATATAGTTTCCTGTAAAATTCAGTTGCTGTTTGTATGATTTTGGGTCTAGAGAAAGTTTTTTCTGTTTTGTTATTTAGGCATGGTATCCAATTTTTATAAGTATTTAGCTCCTTGTACGCTTTTTTCAGGCTCCCTGATATACATTCAGTCAAAAAAGTATCGGGAATGGATGATTTGTTTATGGTTCCAAATTCAAATTTTTGTTTTTTTTGTTGTTGTTAGGTTGGCACAACTGTTTGCCATTTTGGCGCGGAGTTGGAGTTGCATCTGTTATTTATATTAAATACAGTGCTGTTTTTAGTTACATCATATCTAGTGTGTATTGCGAATTTCACAATGGACAAAAACATCGAACAAAGAGTTTGTCTAAAGTTTTGCATCGCCAATGGAATTTCGTGTTCGGAGTCACTGAAAATGTTACAGAAGGCTTTCGGTGACTCGACTTTATCAAAAACACGTGCTTATGAGTGGTACAAAGCGTTCAAAAGCGGTCGAGATGTGATGGAAGATTTGCCTCGCTCTGGTAGGCCATCAACGTCTGCAATTGAAGTTAACATCGCAAAAGTGAAGGAAACAGTGACTGAAAATCCTCATTCAACTTTGCGAGAGATAGCCGCCGAACTTTCTGTATCTCACGAGTCGATCCGTACCATTTTAAATAATCACTTGGGTATGAAACATGTTGCCGCTCGACTAGTCCCAAAAGACCTGAATTTTCTCCAAAAACTCAATCGCATGAGAGTCGCTGAGGACATGCTAGAACGAGTCAATTCCGACCCAACATTCATGAAACGCATTATTACTGGTAACGAGACGTGGGTTTATGAGTTTGACATGCAAACTAGTCAACAAGCTTCGGAGTGGCGCCTTCCAACTGAACCGAAACCGAAAAAACCACGCCAAAGTCGATCAAAAGTCAAAGTCATGTTGACTGTTTTTTTGACTCTCGCGGTGTTGTGCACTCGGAATTCTTGCCGGAAGGTCAAACGGTAAATAAAGAATATTATTTGAGCGTTATGCGGCGTTTAAGAGAGCAAATTCGACGAAAAAGGCCAGATTTGTGGAAAGAAAATTCTTGGATTTTGCACCACGATAATGCGCCTTCGCACAAGGCCATCATTGTGACCGAATTTTTGACCAAACACTCAACAAATACCATCGAGCAACCACCATATTCACCAGATATGGCTCCGGCCGACTTCTTTCTTTTTCCTACACTCAAATTACCACTTCGTGGCACCCGTTTTCAATCGGTACAAGACATAAAGGAGAATTCGCGGCGAGAACTGAACTCAATTCCGGAAACAGCGTTTAAAAAATGTTTTGATGATTGGATAATTCGTTGGCGTAAGTGTATCGTTTCTGAAGGAGCATACTTTGAAGGTGATAAAATAAATTTGGATGAATAACAAACATTTTGTGTATTATTGATCTTTTCCCGGTACTTTCTTGACAGAGTAGTACTTAAATGTTTTTAAAAAGTTTTCTTTCTATGTTGATCATATTCTTTTTTAATTTGTCGGTTTGTAGTTTTATATAGTAATTTAAGTTCATATTTTTCATCTTGACTTAGAAAACATTTGTTTTTCAACTCGGTTCTTTTCTTTATCATGTTCATCGTTTGTTCTGAGATTATTTTGTGATTCTTATTTATATTGGGTGTTAGTTTCTCTTTGAGACTTGACAAAATTCCTGTTTTTATTTTTTTGAAGTATGATTCGACGTCATCATCATCACTGAAGATGATGCTGCTCACATTTTCTTGTAGTTTTTCGAGGAAACTTGTTTCATCTTGGGGTGTCTTAAATCTGATTTCTTTTCTTGCATATTTTGCTCTACTACTTTTTCCTTCTTCGATTTTCATGGTGCTTCTTATGAATCTATGGTCGCTAGCAAAAGTGAATTTGTTTAATACTTCAATGTTAGTGAATTTTTTCTTCATGTTTGTAAGGATATAGTCTATTTGGCTTCTATTGCCCTTTGGTGAGAGCCAAGTCCATAAGTTTTGGTTTTTCTTTTTGAACACTGTGTTTAGGATGGTAAGGTTATTTTCAATAGTGAATTGTATGAGAACAAACAATTATTGATACCTAAATACACGTGCTAGTAGTTCTGTTTTCAATTCTTCAGCTCGAGTACGAAAAATTTAAACTTTTTTATTTTTATATTTGAAATATAAATGTGAACAATTGAATATTTAATCGTACTAATATTATAATCGTGAAAGTTTGTAAGTATGGATGGATGGATGGATGGATGTTTGTTTATCTTTCACGCAAAAACTACTGAACGGATATGGATGAAATTAAAGAGCTAGATTAAAGTCTGGAATAACACATAGGCTATATTTTACCCCGGAATTACCACGGGAACGGAAATTACGCGGGTGAAACCGCGAGGTGCTGCTAGTAATAAAATATTTGCATGCCTCTGTTATGTAAAATGTAACTTGACGTTTTTGATTAAAGATCTCGATTTTAACTTATATTCTGACAAATAAACATCTCTAATCTGTATAGCTACGGGCTGAAACTATAATTTCATATTTACCCACATTTCCACAAACCCTACACTTCCACAACATTATTCCAAGCATGTCGTGTTTGCGACTTGCATAACTATTTAGCCTGAACTTCTTGCAAATTGCATTGTGCAAGGATCTCATGCGAGATTCAATAACCGTAGTAGAAAAAGAACAGCTAGGATAGTCTTTTAATAAAATATACTAATTTGTCGTGTTGTAAAACCAATAAACTAACTTTAAATTCAAAAAGGCAAATGAGAATATCATTATTATAATAGTCGAAGTCAATAAAATAAGCATTATTAAAGATAATTCAAACACTATTACATACTACCAGACCTTCATAAATTTTATATGGAATGACATTAGAAGTAGCATATTTCAAATAGAAATATAATCATTAAAGACTACATCAAAAATACATACAGGTCACATATAAAAATACAGTTGAATGAAATAATCCAAACATGTATTTACGTGACACATAAGTTAACGTGCTAGTGGTTTATTTTTCACTTCCTCTACAAGTGATAAATTCAACTAACACCTTATTTCTTATATTATTTTGAAAATTATATAGTTTTGTATGTTTGACTCGTACAAGTGCTTACTTTGTAATAAAGAATTAAAGTTAAATTTTATTTCTGATTTCATATATTATTTGCCCTTTATTATAAAATAGATGCGCCCCGCGGCTTCGCCCGCTTGGAAATTTATTTGGAGAGATTCTGAAATTTATTGTACGTCTCCCAGGGGTAGTTTCATAAAAATAAAAAATACGTGTTTAATTATTTACTAACTGTACCACGCGGATTCGCTCGCGTGGAATTTGTCATATTTCAGAAATTTATTGGACGCCTCTTAGGGGTAGTTTCGTAAAAATAAAAAAAACTGTTTAATTACTTACTTTGCAGTTTATTTATACTGAGTTTTGATTAAATTAAACCAAGGAATAATAATTTTCCATACAAACTTTACCACCTTATTTAATCCCCCAAAAGGTAAAAATTTTCAATTTTCATATCCTAGGTCCTAACCTAATATGTATAGCATAACAAATTTCTTTTAAATAACTTAAGTAGTTACGGAGATTACTTATAACAAATAGACTTTCCCATTTACTGTAATTGTGAGATAGTAAGATAGGGGGGGGCTGACTCAAAATAGGCAACACGCACGGGAATTCATAGATTGGTAAAATTACTGAATGGACTAGCTGTTCTAAAGTACCTACCTACCGCCAGAAACTGTGTCACGAGGCTTCGACTACGACTGCGATGGAGTGCGCAAAATAGATGAATAAAATCACTGCCACAATTCCACTTCTATACAAATTAAATTGATCAATTTAAAATACAAAATTTAGTTTCTGGTTTCATTTAATTATTTATGCAGTTCATTTTAAATGCTGAATTACTGAAGTGAATGCGCAGAAATAATGGTTTTTAAAATTAATGGCGGGAAAACTTCTGTGGAAGTAGTGCTGCTATTCACTTTAATGTTATTATTATTGAGGTTCTTTATTTATTTAAAATTAATTACATTATAATTTTATTGAAAGAATATTTTGAAGAATACTAATAAAACAGTTAAGCTAACGGAAAGGAAACGGAAAGAATACTAATAAAACAGCAGACGGTTGCAAACGATCTTTGGTAGCTCAATTGGTCAATATCAATATACTAGTGGGAATCATCTCCAAGACGCTGGTTGTATTACCACGCTGTATGGCAATGCTGATGCGCTGCGCCAGATACTCACCAGCTCTCGGGTCACGCGTCGCATCCACCAGACAAACGGATGATTTTGAAGTTATTTTTAATTCTATTTCATCTATTTCTGATCTTTGATTGTAATTTTCTCTGCCAAGAAAGAAGTATGATATGATTATTATTTTAATTATACTATGACATGATTGACCGTTGGGTAAACGTGTTCTTGAGTGGAGACCGCGACTTGGCAAACGTAGTGTAGGACGCCCTCCGGCTAGGTGGGATGACGATGTGCGAAAGACTGCTGGCAGATGCTGGATGCATCAAGCTGAAGACAGGGCGCTATGGCGCTCATTAGGGGAGGCCTATGTCCAGCAGTGGACTAATATAGGGTGATGATGATGATGATGACATGATTATTATTTATGTTATATTATTATTTATATTATATTATACTATGATTATTGAGTAAAAGATATTCAGAGGAAGATTTGTTGCGTTTCATTTTTGATAGTTATAATATACCCTGCAATATTCTTTATTCGTTTCACAAGAATGCGTCAAATATGCATCGTTCTGGAAATAACTCGCACGTTTACTGCCACGATGAGTAAATTTTTCATTCTAGAACCCTTTGAATATATGTTGTATAAGGAAAGTGCTTCCACTTTAATGAAAGAGAGTAGGTATGAAGTGGTTTAGTAAAAATAAATTTGTCTGGCTTCTCTGTGAAAGTTTATATTAGTAGGTATTCGGCTATATTAGTTATAATGATATTAGTATTCGGAAGATGGACACACCAGCTACAGGATTTTGTTACTACTGCGAGTATATAACGAGTAGTTTAAAAAACTATACAAACAGGGTTATGGAAAATAAGAAAGGTAACTGCAAAAGGGTGGGTAGCTGGGATTTCCATATAGCACCTACTAGTAGTCAAACGCCTAACTAGCAACTAAGCCAACAGTGGACAAATCATTAAAAACTATCATGAAAGACAATCATTAAAGTATACTATGCTCTAATAACAGTTTCATATCACATAGTTTACCAGTTTCATTTGATTTGTGCAAATTTTTATAAGAGCTAAACTCTAGAGTGATGTCATAAATCGGTAACTTTAGAAATGGTTTTGAAAACCTTTCTCTAGATTTTCTTATCCGCAAGTTGGACAGCGCAATTCTTTTAACTTGATTATTGAATTACGTTCTCTGTTGAGTTTTGTTATAGGGTTGTTTTTCTTTTAGTTTGAACTAAAACAACAACAACTCAAAAAGAAGAAATGAGAATAGAATTGAGAAAAGGCTTTCAAACAGATGTTACGTAGACATCGCTATTTGTCGGACTTATGTTTTATTTTCAACGTGAAATTAACAGAGAAATACTGAAAAAAATCCTATTTCAAAAGGAAACCAATAAAACCGTTATCCGTTTTTATACCCAAACATGTACAATACCCAACACCTCCGCATAAACAAACCTTTCACGAAACCAGGCCGTTACGAATGGACCAATTAATTACCTCGAAGGATTCCTTGTATCGCGTGATCAGAAATAACAAATCCAACTCACGAGATCTTCCAGGCGTTTCCATTAATTTCCATCCGCTTTGCCTAAATCACTGAAAATTGGGGATTATTTACGCGTTAATTTCTACAAGCTGTAGGGCCTTCGAGACCCTTGTCTCGATGGGGAAGGTTATTTTGAACAAAATTTTGGTCCTTGGAGCTAAATAGGCGTTTACGTTTTAGGCATTTTAGACTTCGTTTAATATTTCGCTGAATAGATGCTTTTAAGGCATCCTTTCCGAGTAAAGTTGTTTTAAAGTAAGTTGGTTTTAAGTGCAAACGACAGAGGTTTCTAAAAAATCAAAGCCAATCTAGCAGTGGTCTAGTTAGAATTTTTGATAGCTTTTCGTATATTTGTAAGATAATTTTATTTTACCTATTAAATTAACCCGAGATTTCCTTTTAACTATGTTTAAAGCAATATTTATAAATAAAGCCAGCGGGTATCTAAAGGTTAAAATCACACAATAAATCACAGACCAAAATAACGTTATTATACCGCATCAGTGATCTGTTAAAGGCTCTAAAAGCGGTCAAGCCGAAAATAGCTGAAAATTCCTCACGTCAAGTTTCGCTCATCCGTAATTGAAATGGCCGAGCGAGTAGCATTTAGCTTCTGGACGAAACTAGCTGAATTATGCATGAGAAAAGTTTTGCGGAATCAACAGCGAACTCATTAATATGCATTTTATGTGTGGATAGATAGTTAGGTAATTAATTAGGAAGCAATTCATAGAATTCCTTTTCTTTTTATGAAATTCAAATTATAATAGATTTTCTCTTATAATACAAACTTAGATACTGAAATCCATAGTGCAAGTAGTTTGGTTATTTTGAGAGACTTAATCAATAGACAGTATTTAATTACATGTAAAAATAAATTGCCTTAACCTACTCAGCATAAACATCACTGAAGTCTTACAAAGTGGCCACGGGTTGGATGTGGTTTTTAGGTTAGTTTTTACGTCCGGAATCTAAACTTGCATATTCAAAGGCCACGAGGTGAAAAATAAGTTCAGTTTCTGGCACTGTATCTTGCTTCTTTTTAATTAGTTCGTGCCGTATTGGTCCAGTTCGATGTAGAGTGCAAACGAGCCACATGATTTCCAAGCCTTATTTGATAATAGTGGTATGTTGTATCATGATATCAGGTGCGTTTACGGTGCTCACATTCACATTCTTCTAAACACAATCTATTAGTTTAGGAGCTTTTAATTCATTTACTTAATTATTTTATTCTAAATAATGTATATATGTAAGTGTATTAAAAAAATATCAATGAATCCATATTTCCCTTTGTCACGTTATAATTTGAGGACGACTTCACCGATTTCATTCATCTTTTTTTAATATTCTAATACGTTTTTAAAGTTTTTACGGAGAGAAATGCGCAGAAAATTGGATAATTTCAGAATGACGACTAATTTCACTTCGCGAGTTTGACAGTTCTTTCGTAAGACAGGACAACTTCTGCCATGACAGAAAGTTTAAGAGCCAATAGAATCGCTTCATTTAACTAGCCTCGCTCATTGCAGCTCCGCTATTGGTATATAAAAGACATCAAATAATTATAGATTTTAAACTTCGAAAATCTCAGAAAATGAACCAATGACACTGCAATTGAAATTTAGAATTGGATAAATGGTTTATATATTATTAATAATAGTGGAGACTACCTACATGGTCAGTCATATTAATTTAAACATTATTAGAAAATTTCTAAATGTTTCTAAACTTTCAAGAGTGGCGTAAAAAAGTGGCTTGGCTGTAATCGCTGATTCATTCGACTTGGCTCGTGTGATCGAAAAGTGTAACAAGATTTCCCTCTATAACCCGGAACTACACCGGGAAAAGCAACTTGGTTCTTTTTCGTATAACACCTATGCGGAATATTGATAGATCCTATGTTTAGATTGGATAGTGGAAGCTTGCCAAGACCTATCTTCTATTGAGCGGTTATATTGATGGAACTATGTATTGCAAATGGCTTAATATTGACTTCACTTCGTAAAGGTAAATAAAATAAAAAAATCCGAGAAAAATTCTGTGTCTCATTTTCTTCTGGAATTTCCCAGTTTTCAGAGTAAATCGTGAGCCTTTCGTTTACTTTTTATTATTACATTTGCCCATCACTGGTGAAATTTCCTTCGATAACTGTCAAAAATCGCTTCCTCTTATGTCCCGTTGTCCACTAAAACCACCTACTCGCTCCGCAACTATGCCGTCCCTTTTAATAAGAAATAAAATAAGGTAGGTGTGGCATGCCTTAGCACGGCAACTTCCTGCATTGACTGAGTACACAAACTCATAATTTCAAACCGTCAATCTGATTTCACTTGGCTATAATCGAGCTTGTAAACAACGCTCAGATGGCTAATGTAATCGATTTCTCTTTGCTTGCGTCGCAATCGTCGCAGTCGATATCGAGTTATTTATATGAGGAAACGAATGGTTTTTAAATTTAGTAAGATTAGGTCCTGTGTTCTGCGCTATGCGCTTTCAATACGTAACTTATGATATATAAAGTAAACCTATTGTGTAGTTATATGTATGTTTATATGGACCGTAGTATAAGATCTGTCTACTTGTTCTAATGTTGTCCGAACTAAATGAATTTATTATTATTACTATTGACCCTGTTAGTACGAAACCCTTAAATCAAAATACGATCGCGGCCACTCAGCTAGCGCTAACATTGCACCAACAAGCATTTTAACGAAACAAGCTACTTAGTTTTACAGTAACTTCGCTGGACTGAACAAAGCTGGGACTTGGAATGCATTCAATCAAGTTGGCTGGCCGGCGGTACCTCGCATGCGGAATGAGCACTGCTGCCAAACCGCCGCGGATCACTTGATACTTCACATTTATATTAAGACTAGTATCTGCCCGCAGCTTCGCATGTGTTGCCTTTTGGAAACGTTTCAAGGCTATTTCTATTCCATGGGAACTGATTTATGGGATGAACAGAAGCGTATGTTTTCCATCCACCCATAAATCCAAACTTTTGCATTTATAATATTAGTATGATGCATGGTAATATTAATTATTGGTTTGTGTTGAAAGAATACGAAGAATTCCTTCGTTAAGGGATCAAAGATTGTCGGTGTTCTTCCAAACAAACTTGGTTCGAATTTGACCCACATGTACATTAGTGCAGTCAAGTAACGTCAATGCAGACAGTCCATTTGGTAGTTACTACACAGGATACGGAATTCAAATGACGACGCATCAGGGGATTACTCGGCCCAAAATGGAACCTTTGAACCAACATTGCATTGCAAAAAAGTCGAAAAGCTCTGAAGCTCTCAAATATTGTGTTTGGCTTGAATAGTTGCTTTTCTATGAAACAGAACTGTTGAAACTAGTAGGAAATTGTTACACTTTTTATTGTTGAAAAAGTGTAACGTTTGTAGTTGAAATAGTTCTTTGTTGAAACAAAGAGAAAGGTACAGCTCGTTTTTAATTTAAAGACTTTTGGCAATTGGCAAGTTTTTCTCTTATTTTACCGTAGAAAAACATTTGTTTGACGACTACCTTACTCTATGGTTGTCAAAGTTGTTACCAATATAATAAAGATGACTAAAAGCATTTTAATTTCAAAATTGTGCTTATGTTTAAATACAAGCAGAATATAACCTTTAAAGTGTTACATAATTATGATACAAACAAAAATCAAATGTTGTCACGCAACGGGATATATAATAATAGCTGGCAGATGCTGGATGCGGCAATCTCAAGATAGGGGGGAGGCTCATTTAATGGAGGTCCAGCAGTGGACTAGTATAGGTTGATGATGATGATAATGAAGAGACCCAAATAAAATTGCACAAATTTTCTCGAAACAAAAGCTTTGCATCTCATTCCCTACAGTACAATAGTTGTATTTCCGGAAGAACAACGTGAACTTTGGGCTAACATTTGTGTAACATTGCACACTCGCCGTCGCAATTCGTCATACAAAACGTGCTTTGTCGTCCGCCATCTAATGCTCTCCACTTTACGTCGGGAGTGACCTATGAAATATTATGTGAGCGGCCAGTGACACGGATGTGACATCATAGAAGATGCATGTGCCATAATGTGCTACGAATGGACATTACCGGACCACTTTTATGAAGCATTTTTTAAAGCTGACCTGCACTAAAATCACTTTTAACGATCAAGAGGCGCAAATATGCAGGTCTCGTCAGAACCTACGCATTTGCTCCCCTTGGAGGGTACCGAGGCTCTACGGGTTTTTAAAAAAATATCTGAGCGTCAGGTCGTTGCGACACGTATATAAAATAATAGAAGCGCCATGCGACTTTACACGCGTGAAAGTTGAAAAAGGGTTCTTACAACAACTACGTCTATACACTATTTCATCCCGATTTGTTTAGTAGTGGCAACAAATAAAACCATCCAAATTAAAACTTCCGCATTTAAAATATTATACCTTACCACAAAAAACAAAATCACGACTTAGACACGTGTTTAACAGTTGTTTAGCAAAAATCATCGTACAAAACCATGTTAAACAACTGTTAAACACGTGCCTAAGTCGTACCTTTTTTTGTGGTAAGGCCGCAGTTGTTAAGCAAGCAGTCATACTGTGGTAGTTTATATCCATCCGGCTGAATTTTAAAATAAGAGTAAGTAGGCTTGACCGTTAAGCCAACAATATGATAGGTATAGTAAAACCTCGGTTTCCTAGCTTTGAAAATAACCCGACCAAATTTGGAAGATATTTTACTAGTCAATCAAAATCAACGGACCGCAATGAGAGGACCGCAATTTTCGATATCTAAAAAGAGACAACATAGTTTTTAAACCACGCCAAATACCATGTCCATTCTGCCCTAGATAAAGATCGCTGTACTTGGTCTACAGTAGTTATACCTGGCGGCTTTAGCTAATCAATGTTACAATCTGTCACTATACATAACACAGCACTTTAGATCTTACTGTAGGTACAGTAATAGCTAGAGTGCTGTGCCATAATTATGTCAAAGCTATCTATATCCGTCTATCTTATAATCCACCTGCCCATGGCCACACTCAATAACTCCCACGACGACGTTGAAAAGATACCGATCGAATCGGCAGGAAACGTTCCCAGCTATATAAAAGCCTGCGAACATACTCCCCAAGAGTCTGGAATATTTACGAGTAAAACGATTATATTGGGCTTGGGAAAAATGTAAAGCTCGATTGAAGAGGAAATTCTTTGCGGCTTATATTTTCGGGGAAAGGTTTTTTGTCCGTCGTAATTAAAAAGCATCTATGGATATAATATTTTTTCATTAAAATTTTTGCTTAGCTGTATGCGTAAAGTTCAATCCTGTAAGAATCAGCATAAACAGAGCAAAGCCACCACCCAATGGTGGGATAGTGTGAACGATGATTTATAGATTGATTTGAAGATCAATGTATTGAACAAGATAACAAACAAAATGAGAGAAGCTTTATCAAAAGTTAAGTTTTTTCAAGCTCGCAATATTCACTGGGTTATATTACATTAATTGTAGGTAGCATAAAAGATGAAAACCTATTATTCTGATTGGTTTATGTACCTGTATTACTTCTTATAAACCAGAAGACATTTCAGTGTCTAGTCAAAGCCAAAAAAAATATTTTGGCATTTATAAACCAATGTTACGTTATTTTATACCTAATATAACTTGTTTGCTCTTTTGTCAGTACCCTCGCATCAAATTTAATTAAAACAATAAACTAATCGATGTTGGTAGTTCAAATTTGTTCTGCATTTTCAAGTCTATGCGTGTTTATAATTTAATCGTTTCCAATTTCCCGACAGTATTTGTTCAGCAAAGTTTGCGGCTTGTTAAGTCACATCCACAGAGTTTAGAAACACTCCATTATTGCTCCTCCAAATACAAATAAACTGTACAAAGAGATTTGCACATTGTTTGGGATCTGAACGAAAATCGCTTGAAATGGATAGAACTCCGTCAAATATGCAACACTTCAAAGCTTTCCCCAAATCCGTGTTCATTTGTATGCAAATGTCTTCCATATTTCATCCGAGTAAACAATTGTTGCGTCAAATCAGACGAAACAATACCGCATTGTCCGTGTTCATTAATAAATGTCAAGATTTGGTCGAATTCTAAATCTAATCTCGCAACAAAAGGTTGGATATACCGAGGAGTTTTGAAGGGTACAGTCTCACAAGAGTCTTGAAGTGTACCCGAGTGACAGAGTCTGTTCGAGACGAGTCGGAGTGAGCAAGCACAATGCCTCCCCTGAACCTCCGAATGACACCTTCATTACAGGCGGTGACGTTTTGCAAATACTCCACAAGTTTGTTACTCCTCAGAAAGGTCGCAAACTTCCACCAAACTTTTCAAGAACAATATGTAAATATTGAGCTTACGTTGTCAGAATTTAAATTTAAGCAAAAATTTGATGAGAGAAATCGTTCTCCTTTGGGACGTCGGAATATCGTGATGTTGTTTGGATAAAATTAAAACGGGCAACGAACATTCAGCTGTGTCCGAGAACCCAATTCGACTAACTGTCACGGGATAACATAATCCGGAGCTTTAATAGCCTTTCAAGTTATTTTCCTTTTATTTATCACAGACCTGCTCAAAATAACTCTGAATTTAGAAAAACAAATACAGGATCGAGCACTTAGCTGACACGGCGCGATAGAAAAGCACTTACTTGCTATTTGTTTCAGTGCCGTCATAGCCGACTTGAGCGTATTCAAGGTGCGTCTTCTTAGGTTTTTTTTCCTCGAAAACGTATCCATGTCGATATTCACTGACATTGTATTTAGAGCTTTATTTTAGAAGCACTAGGTTCCGATTCACGGTGTTGGAAGTGTTACGGTATTTCAGTGTTACGGTACCTTATGTTTCGGAAGCCGAGAGTACACTGCGCGGGAATGCATATCACTCGACTCTCGACACTGAAGTCTTTATCATGGAAACTGAAATCTCTTTAGTGGAAATACTAATTAGCAATGTGTAATTACATTTTGTAAAGATATGGTGCCCAGTTTCCCTGTGTGAAATGCCTACATGAGTTTGATGTCATCTTTAAATATTAGTTGATAGATAGGCCACCTAAAAGGCCAAATATATTTAGTTTGCCTAGAGTTCTGCCCTTACATTTTGCCGTTTTTTACACATAAAAATTTATCAAGTACACACGAATAAATGCGAAAATTTGGATAAATGCTTAAGTTTTTTAAAATTTCACTCAAAAAATTACTGAATGGATCAGAATGAAATTTTGGAAATAAGTATGTATACAAAAATAAAGTCGGCTTAGTAACACCATTTATAAATCAAGAAAGACTACAGATTTTAAGGAGCTTTGATTTGTTGGATTCGTTTCCATCCTGGATAATAGAATAATTAAATGTAAAGTAGATTAGAAATAAAAAAGAATTAAAAAGTCAATAAATATAGGTTGGAATAAAAAATGCTGGTTACTGTGTTCACACGGAAATGTGCAAAAAATGAGTTAAGATTTTTGTAATACAGTTCGTCCATCAGGCCGTAAAACTCACGTTTACACCCGTCCCATAAACTTATTAACACCTGATGGATTCGAGGCCACTCATCGCACATCCGCCGAAACATGCCGACACTGACGTGATTCTGACAGAATGCAATAGATACGTCCTCAGGCTGTTACAAACATAATGATACAATTTTCCCGGTTCTGAGACCAAATTTCAAACAAGTTTCATGATTCCTGTTGTTTTATAAATTCTTAAGTTGTTTGCTGAAGCCCAGGTTGATGGCTTTCACGCCATCATCCGCAAGAAAACCGCCTCGCTGCTGCGTAGAACATGGAGCAGTTCCAACACCATCCTGCAGGTTGTGGGCAGCAAGTTTGCCTCGCCCATCATGCAGTCTTTCAACAGAGTCCTGGGCGTCGACCCGCTTTCTTTGAAACGAAGGTTCGCAAACGAACGAATTTAAAACGAAGTTTCGGTGATGAACCTACTCTCTTTCATTTTCGGATACGCACACAAAGTTCGGATTCATAGACAATTTTCGTGAATGAAATTGAACGAATGATATGTGTAGGGTAAGCAGGGGCTATGCCGGTCATGGGGTTATGGCGGTCACTCAAAAAACTAACAAAATACAGTTCATAGAAATACGGTGCGCGGGCTGAAGGGAGGGGGGCGAGACGTAAAAGTAGGCGATAAGTTTGGTCAGCCCGCTCGCTGCCCGTGAGAGAGAGGTGCGTATGTTTGTTTCTGGCCGCCCGGATCTAATTTTCGGCTGAGTGCGTTTGTCGGCAAGTACAGATTTATTTTACTCATTTAATGTTGCTATTCATTATCTTTGCGCTCAAACATTAAATTAAACAATATATATAGAGATACCATTCCGGCAATTGTTGATCAGGCGCGACTCACAGCGAGCACTTTGTTGATCCGAAAACACTTGTTGATCCGAGCCTCTTTTGTTGATCTATTATACATTTTCAGTAACAAATGTTGCTCCGACCAGATCAACAATTGACCTCACGGGGCCTTTGGCATTGTAATACCATTTGTTGATCCGATATACAAATCCATTTTACACAAGTTGATCCGATTCAAATGAACCAATCAGAACGCAGCATTGGTCGAAACTGACAGCGACGTTGCCGCTTCGTGTGGGAGTCGTGGAGGTCGATGACCACACGTGTGGAAACGAAATGACAGGGTAACGCTATGTTCTATGACATTTATTATTTATGACATCGCGTTACCTAGTCCTTTTATTATTAGTTTGATAATTATGTACCAATTATTAAAATTTGACTTGATTGAGTGTTTTTTGTAAGTCTAAAGAAATAATGATATTCATTAACTGAATAATTTTATTTAGAAACCAAAAATCCATTGCGAATACTTTTCTACGGACAAATCTAGGTTCCATTGATATTTTTTTAACTATAACTAAGAACTTTTCTGTTTTTTGATTTTTCTTATACCTGAAAACTAAAACCGAAAAAGTGGCACTTTCTACCTTAATATCACATTCCTTGCGTTTACTTTAATAGGTTTTTTAATTATTGAGTATCGTGTCAAATAAATTATTATTATTTTTAATTCATTTTTGAAACTATATGCTGCCTTTGGGCACATGAGGTTGCGGGTTCGATTCCCACACACACAATAAATGTTTGTACGACATGTAAATATTTCTACGGGGTTCTGGGTGTTTTCTAAGTGTAATAAATTTCTCAATCTTTGTAATATTTTGTATTAAGTTACAGATATTTGTCATCTCGTACCCATCATAACACAAGCTCTGCTTAGCTTTGGGCTAGATGAGGCTGTGTGGATTGTCCAGCATTATTAATCTAGTTATTTATTTTACACTAAAAAACTACACATCAGAGATCACGGTAGTGGCCCGAGTAGAATAAACAATTGCCCATCGTTATAATTGTTACAAAAAAAACCTTAAATTATTTTGGAGAACTCAAGTAGTTGCCTACCTTACGTGGTTAACCGGCTTAAAAAAATAACTAGTATCAATGCCTTGATCGATGTTTAATTAAACGTCAATTATTTTAGACTCGTTATACCCCGCGGCTCCCCCCGCATGTAAATTTATTTGTCATAATTATTACAGAAATTTACTGCACGCCTCCTAGCCTCCGCCGGGTAGTTCCGTAAAAATAAAAATACGTGTTTAATTATTCATTTTGCAGTTTATTTGTACCGATTTTTAAGTCACTAGCAGCTGGTTCAGCCTACCGTTGATTAATACCTACCTGTTTAGTTAAAGTTAATAAGATTATAGTTTTAAATTACCCAATATGCGAATTGCTAGCAAGGATCTTCACACATAATTCTGTAAAGTACCTAGCTACCTCTCATAGGTAAACAGGATCCTTTCATATTATGTAGAGACTAGGGTCAGTGTTCTTCAGAGTTCAGTCAGACTCAAATCTTATCTATCTTACTATTATAATAAATGGGAAAGTCTGTGTGAATGTTTGTTATAAGTAATCTCCGTATCAACTTTAGTTATTTAAAGGACATTTGGTACGTAGATAGTAGGACCTAGAATAAGACATAGGCTAATAAAATTATCAAAAATTAACCTATGAGGGCGTTAAATAGGGTAAAGTTTGTATGGAAAATTATTTTTCCTTGGTTTGATTTACTTAAAACACGGTACCTAAAAATAAAGTATGAAATAATTAAACACGTATTTTTCATTTTACCAAAATAACCCCCAGGGGTTGTGTAGTAAATTTCTGAAATTTGTTTAAAAAACTGGTTGGCGGGCGAAGCCGCGGGGCACATCCAGTATCTAGTATTATAATAAATGGGAAAGTCTGTGTGAATGTTTGTTATAGGTAATCTCCGTAGCTACTTAAGTTACTTAGATGAAATTTGGTACGTAGATAGTTTAGGAACTAGAATAGGACATAGGCTTTTAAAATTTGGAAATTTTTAACTCTGAAGGGGTTATTAGATGGGGTGGTAAAGTTTGTATGGAAAATTATTTTTCATTGGTTTGTTTTACTCAATATGAACACTATGAATAAACTAAAAGTAAATAACTAAACACGTATTTTTACGAAACTACCCCTAGGAGGCGTGCAATAAATTTCTGAAATTTGACAAATTAATTTCCATGCGGGCGAGGCCGCGGGGCGCATCTAGTTATTACTAAAGTAAATAATTTCCAAGTTGTAATATCCTATATTGTGTTATTACTAGGTCCTAAACTATAAACATATCAAATTTCATTTAAATAACTTAAGTAGTTACGGAGATTACTTATAACAAACATTCACACAGACTTTCCCATTTATTATAAAAGTAAGATTTGTAAATTACCCTAAACATATCGTTGGTAGTTACTGATCATAAAAATGTTTTAGTAAACTACCTAGCGGGTCTCATCATAATCATCATCTTCGTCGCCAACCATTAATAGTCCACTTCTGGACACATGCTTTCCCATATGAATACCCATTAGACTAGAGGACACCATACACTACGTTTACCGAGATGTGGTCTTCACTCAAGAGTACGTTTACCCCTGGACACATGCTTTCCCATATGAATACCCATTAGACTAGAGGACACCATACACTACGTTTACCGAGACGTGGTCTTCACTCAAGAGTACGTTTACCCCAGCGGTTGTCAGTTTTTCGCAAGATATGCCCGGCCCACTGCCATTTTAGCTTGCTAATTCTTTAAACTAGGCTTTATCTCGCGGAGAATCGGCAACCGTTGGGGTTAACGTGTTCTTCAGTGGAGACTGCGACTTGACAAACGTAATGTAGGACGCCCCGCCCTCCGCCCAGTTGGGATGACGACCTGCGAATGATTGATGGTAGATGCTGGACGCGACAGCGCTATGGCACTCATTACGGGAAGCCTCTGTCCAGCTGTGGACTAATGTCGTCCTAAATAATGTTGCCCACTAGACAGTTTCGTGAGGTGAATGAAAATTCAGTTAACGGCACACTCCTACCTTCATTTGGGAAGTAGGATTTATAGACGTGATATTTGTAGGAGTTCATTTGAGTCTAAAATATATGAAACATTTTAAAAACTTTCTCTTTATATTTTCGTTAGACGTGTAGTGCGTTCTGGCATACTTAGATCGCTGTAGGATTGAACTCTGAAGCAGGTTCTCTCTAGGTTCTTAGTTAAAAATAAAGGGAAAATTCATTAGAATTTAACGGTTCTGTTACCAAAAAAACCTTTTTACCAACTTCTCATACCTAAGGCACATGTCGAAGAAGAACATGACCTACAAACTGGTTGCTAAAGAGTTCAGTTATTTTTTGTGAGCTATAGTAGATTTCAAAAATACACATACCTACACAAAAATATTATTTTATAAATGTAATGTACTTGGTCAGTGAATTTTAGCTATTTCTACTCTATTCTATTCAACTATCCGAAGGGAATTTGTAAGAACGAACGCTTTCAAGTCTATTAACTTCGATTATGTAAGTCTCGAAAAGTCCTCCACTACCGCGCGTGCGGCGTTGCCGCTTTGAAAACAGACGAAGTAGTAATTTGTGGCTCCAGAGACTGCAGATCAACATTGTCTAAGCTAATGTGGCGCGTAGTATATATGCACCGGATGTGAAAATGACGTTTCGGTGTATTTTTTTTGACCGTTAGAAGATCAACAAAATTGGTGTATTTTGAGGATTTTCTAACGCGAGTATATTGAAAACGAGTCAATGCAGATCCAGCGTTGCTATATGCTTTTGAAATTCGGATCGAAGTATATCTGTTTACTAGGTCTAGAGTCGGATGTACACATGAAAAAGGTGGATCAACATTTCTTAAGAAATCGTACTGGATCAACCATTACCGTGAACGGTTCATTATATATATAGTAAACATTTCCTAATAATTGTATCTCTGTTTTGTTAAAATCCAGCTTGATTGCAAAACCGTCTTTTGGGGTTATACCGGTCAAGTCAAGGCAAAGAAAATTGGTAAAACCAAAGGAGCTGAGAAAACTAAGCCTCAAGAAAAAGCTGTAAGAAATATGACAAGAAAGTCTTACAAACGCAAAGTTTTGCAAGAAAATCATCCTAACCTTTGCAACGACGATAGTTATGATGATATGGATGTAGGTAATGACGATAAAAGAAAAAAAAATGCAATATTTGCAAAGAATTCGGACAAAACGATGAGATGTGGTATCGATGCACCACATACGGCCAATGGTCTCATGTAGTGTGTTCTGGATTCTGCTAAAGGATACATCTGTGATTTATGTACCTAAGATTAGATATCACATATTTTCATAGAAACATTTAATTCAGATTAGTCATTTATGCTCAAATATCATTGTAGTCTTTTAATAAGTTAAAGTAACGTTGATCTCATCATTATAATTAATCAAAATGGTTCTCCATTGTCATATATAAGCAAATAATTTTGATCGCCATTACCCCTTTGCATAACCGGCATTACCCATGCTCAGGGAGAATGACGGTCAAACCTATATTTTTTTGTACGAGTCCCTACCAATTTTGTGTGATAAATAGATAAGTGGTTTTAATGCATGTTGATTACTGGATAGTTTAACCAATGTTCCTTTGAAATGATGATGTTCTCTAAAATAAAACCTTTGTAAAAAAAAGTTATTGCAAATTTTCCTTAAGTGATCGCCATTCTCCCTGCTTCCCCTAGGTCTTTTAACATGCCAATTACGGATTTTTCTTTAATAAACAAAATGTTTCGCTTTGTTTTTTTAATTTTACATCTATTCTGTAGTTTTATAACTATTTTCTGTTGTATCTAAGCAAAACATATAATTAAACAACTAGAATTTGACCAATTACTACTTTTGACGTAATTTACCCAAGACACTATAAAGAACTCGTTATAATGCGACAAATATGGTTTCTTTTACGCTCCAAACGTTCATCACGAAAAGCAGGTACAATTAAAAGTAATCTTTCATTCAGTTCAGTCAATTTTCTTTATCAAATCAGAAAAACGAAAATCAAAAGGTACCACTTTTGGTTTCGTCGATTTGAGGTTAAAACTCCGAACAAAGATCCGTCAAAATCAAATGTTCGTTTCGAACTTTCGTGAAACAGAGTAGGTTTAGAAAATTTAAATGTCAAACAATTTTCGGTCGATCGAAGTTTCTTAAAAAAAAAGAAACCGGAGTAGGAATTACGCGAACTTTCGATCGAAGGTTCGTTTTTCGTTGAAAAAAGTAGACCCCCTGACTCTTTAGACTCCATGGGTTGAGACTCTGTTGAATGACTGCTTCAAATTATAACTGTGCCTTATTGTGTTTTAGTTTTAATATTCACCTATTGTTCTTTAATTGTGATTTTTAATTGTGTTTGGACAAAAGTCTGAATAAAGAAACTTTTTATTTTTAAGAGAACAACAATCAAAGCAAGTGTGAATCGATTACCTACATAAATAAAGCTGGCAAATCCACAAAAACTAATATACAAAATAAAAAATATTGCATCTAGATTCTAGCCCCAATCTAAGCAGAGCTGTGTTATGAGTACTTGAAAACTGATAGACATAGCCATAAGAATAAATACTATTCTTATGACATAGCGTCGATTAACCTTATTGACTTTTACCTTGTAATCAGTCCGTGTGGAAATGGTGGTAAAGTACGAACTCTACTAGCATCTTATAGATAAAATACAACTCTCTCTTTCTTTCGCTTCGGCGCTTAATACAAATATTGCCTACAAATGCATATTAATGACGAACATGCTTATTTTGCGGTACCAAATAATGGGTATAATCACAATTGCTTAGCATTTATTCTATGTAATGTATTGTATTAAGCAAATCAGTCATCAAGTAACAAAATCACAAGCCCTGCTTAGCATGGGGCTAGATAACGTTGTGTGGATGGTCTTGCTTATTATTTGATTAGTTTTAATTTCTAAAATACTCAGTGTACTAGGCATAACGATTTGGATTCATCTGTAATGTTATGTTCTTGAATAAATAAATAAATTTGTTTATGTAGATTGTAATGTTATCATTCACGAAGATTCCAATCTTGAAACATTTTCCCATCCCTACAATGTTCAATCACCTATTGACGCTCCATCATACCCAGTTTATTAACACCTGGTAAATCTTCCATCTCTCAGCTGCGAACATGTAAACATGCTATTCTCGCCGGGTTCATTAACAAAAGACGTATTCGCGTGGCCTTTGTTACAACAATCGATTTTATGAGCGCACGGTTTTGCTCTTCTGAGGTTATGCTTGTAGGTGCCGGATGGTGGTCTGACACAATGTATTTTCTTTGTTGGATATAGTTTTATCATATAGATATATTTTTATCTTAAATCTTCAATAAGGTTTGACTACAAACTAAGGTTCTTATAGAAGGAATGAAAGGTCAAGATTTTAACCTGGAAATCAGGTCAACTTCAAGTAAAATTTATAAAATTAATTAGATTAATACAGATTTATGGAATTAATTAATTGGAAGGAGTGAAATTGGAAAATGTATAGGTAACAAATAATTTCTTTCATATGAAATCCAGTTCTTTGAAGAACGTTATTGGATAAGAAAATCAGTTATAGGCGTCACCCCTGTCCGATAAAGCATTACAGCTATGTGAACTAGCTGAAGTTTGTTTAAAATTAAGAAGATAAAGGTTGGTTGTTAATTAAGATTTACTGTTGTTATCTACTTTTATTGTGTTTAGATTATATAGATATAAATTACATAGGTTTAAGTCTGCAATCACGATAGGGCGATGTGGTCGCTGAGCGACAAAGTCCCTTTTAAAAAAAAAATTAAAAAAAAAAAAAAAAAAAAAAAAAATCAGTTCGATTTAGGAGTGGGTCGTTAATAGATATTCCATTCACTTAACGAAACTATCTAATGGTCAACGATAACCGTTAAAATAACTATCTATCGTTAAGAATCGTTAAAAACTAGGATGTTGAGAATTCCACGAGAGATGTAGCTGAACGCGAGAATGTTGACGTTAAGGCAACGTTAAAAAACTTTATAAAACGAGATTTTGACAATAAGCTAACGTTAACATTCACTTTACGCTTCCACTCCATGTCCATCCAAAGGTTGCCTGGAAGAAATCGCTTATAGCGATAAGGCCATTGTACAACTTATTATTTGTTTTTTCCTGTCCTGTTTTTACATTTTTAGGCAGGTATTTATTTTTCACTCAACAATCAAATTCAAAGTCAATCAACGAATCAACAATGGTTTACAAACTAAACTAAATTCACGTGTTTGGTTCACTTACTCATTCGCTCACAAACCAAAATTTAACGATAGCTTATATTCACTCTCTCGCTATTTCACTGGTTTTGATTTCACGATCCGTTTAGCGTCTTCGCGAACGTTGCGGTGCACGCACGTCGCCATTTCGTTGAAATTCGTTATCGTCGTCGTGCGTGAAGATCGTTAAGGAGTTTATAGATAGTTATTGAATCGAGGCATAACGTTATCGTTGTGGAATCCTGTTAACGGTTTATTTAACCATCTAGTGAAATAACGACACACTCCTAGTTCGATTGTTTTTAGAAACTTTGACACGAAGAGGATAGTTACCTCTTCACGCCAACTCAAACTCTCCCATTTGTAAGCATATAAGTGTGATGTATTGTGTGACCTCTTACATTGTTATGAATTTCCAATACATGTTAAAAACTCTTCACGAGTAAATACTGAACGTGTCGCGTAGCTGTTACTGTAACTGTTGCAGGGATGCAATGTTCTACCGATGTAAGCCTGTAGGCGAGTTACAAACGGCCTAATCGTTGCTGAATTCTTCGGATATGATGTGCCAGGTAAACAGCCGTTATTTTTTGTTTATTCTAGAAGTAACGTGATAAATGTTTAATTTTAGATGCTGTTTGAAATGTAACATTTGTAGAGGAGTAAAGTCCGCCACAAAACAAGCTTTGTGGATTTCTATTAACCTATATATTACTACTAAAACTCTGCGTTGATCTCTTTGTATTACAGTTTTGTAAACGATGAAACGATCATTAAATTGTTAAGCTATATGAACTGTTAATTTAGTAAAATTTAGAGAATTTGATAGGAAAATTTAAAGGTTATCAATGTTTTTCTTAAATGGTGATAAACAACTTAAGAAGCCCAATTCTTATAGGCCCATTCAAGTATTCCCCCTAAGGAGAAAACTGGAATTCATCCAGTTCATCCAAAAATCCACTTCCAGTTTTTCCCTTTAAGATCTACCTGAAAGGGAAACTGGAATCGATTTTTTTTGCAGTTTTCATAAAGAGGAGAACTAGAATCGAAAACATCCAGTTCCATTTGTTGGATTTTAATATGAATATTTATCATTTACGAAAAAAATATCTGAGCGTCTGGACGATGCGACGCGTGACCCGAGAGCTGGTGAGTATCTGGCTCAGCGCATCAGCATTGCCATACAGCGTGGTAATACAACCAGTGTCTTGGGGACACTTCCGACTGGTATTGACATGGATCAATTGAGCTACCTTTAGACTGTTTGCAACCGTCTGCAGTTAGCTCAATGGTTTCAATTGTAAATACCAGCTGTAATTTTTCTATTCCTTGCTTGTAATTTTCGTTGTTAATAAAGAATTTTTCATTTACTAAATGTTTTTTTATGGTCGTAATTAATTTTTTCATTCAATTGAAATCAAGACAAATAATCCTTAGTGTAAATATAGCTGTCACTTCTCAGAGATGCTGTGTTACATTTGACATCGCTCTATATAACTTAGTTCCCAGTGAAAGCTAATTTGTCTTCGATGTAGCTGAACTCTATGTTGACAAATTCACTACCGGTAATCCGTCCACACATCAATGTCGTGGTCCAGACCGATGAAGGACGTCGTATTCGACCCTTCAGGTCAACTTCATCTTAGTTTACGAAGTAAGTTCTAAATTTTCAAACTTATATCGAGACTCAGTCGGTACTTAAGTGGTTTTTGTGACTTTAGTCAGACACTGTGATCGGTTATAGATTATGTCTACAGTTTGAAAATATAATAATACAAGATTTTACAAAACACATCAAAAAGTCAAGCAATGTGCAGAATGCTGCAAATAATCTAAAGAGACTATAAAACAAATAATTAATCAAATAATCAAATAATCAATATCTTTATTTCTTTAGGCTTACAAAATAAGCACTTAGACAAGTCAAATTTAATTCGCCTCAATTTTTTCTATAATCTAGAGGTTGCTCAACTGATCCACATGAAACCGTTCATAAATAGAAATAACCTTAGTTATAATTGTTGAGAATCTAATAATACAATTTCTATTTCCTGTTTAATGGCGGAAATTGGAATTAGATAGAAACTTCGGGTGGGCCAGAGTTGCTAAATGATTTATTTGTTTTCTTTGTGTTGGGTCCGATAAGAATGAATCATTAAACGTTCATTTTGAAACCTTACCTGAATTTATCTCGAACTTTAAATAATTAAGTTGTTTGAAGTGACTTAGTTTCTTAAGGGGGTGTTTTATCCAAGTAACTTACGCTCTTCATCAATAAATGAATAAATACTTGAAACCACTCGAATGTTGAAAACAATTTTCTCAGATCAATGACTATTGATTCGTATGACAAATAAAATATACGATCTTTAGTACCGAAATAACGTCATTAGTAATAATTAAACGGTGATTAGCCTTATTGTTTCTGTTTCTTATCATGTTTGGTTTGGTAATTGAAAATGCCATCAGCATTATGTCCACTATATATGTGTATGTTTAATAAATGGTGCTAATTTATAGTTATAATTAATTTATATTGTCAACTGGCTTCCAAAAAGGATGAGTTTCTCAATTGGACTGTATTTTTGTATGTTGTATCCTTACTTTTTTGTAGGTGCAGTAATTTTGATGACTCTATAATTATTTCAAAGCTGGTGCTTTCCGTATGGTCCCATATAAACCATCAGTAGTTTTTGAGTATTTCTTAATAACGCGTGATTTTTTTTCGGTTTTTACCCTTTGAAAAAATATCTATATATTGTTAATTTTTATTCTTCCAGAAATGTATAATTCTACCATTGATGTGTATAATTCACACTGAAGAATAAATGTATTAGAAATAGAATAAAATAAATATTAAAGTGGGCACCCATGCAACAGACATAATTTTTTGTCGTTTTGGTATGTATACAGAATATATACATTATATATATACAGAGCCCTTCGTGCGCGTGCCCAACTCGCATTTGACTGGTTTTATAGTTTTTAGTTATACATGTATTGGTATCAACAGTAGAGTCCATAGTGCGAATGCGTCATGTCCAGTCTCATGACACTGATGATTAGGTTGTGGAATTGAGCCATGATTGTGTTTAGTAAGGGACGGCTGATGTACGTGCTAATTGGTTTATCAGTTTACCAAAAATCAAAATCACAGTGCTTTATTTCCTTTAGACCCTACGGGAATCTTGGACACGTCATAAAATATACCTAAGTATATCGGTTTTAGCTTATCAGGCATTTGCGAAGGGGAATTTAAAACCAAGGTAAACCATTTTACCGTAAGTAAGTCATGAAGAATTCACGAAGATACATGGTAGTGGTTGATTACAATGCAGGAAAAGAGGACTAAAAGTGTATTTTCTTTCAACTTCGCTATGTTTCAAGGATACATATTTTGTCAAAGCAAATTAATATATCTATGATTGATGCGACGTGTAATCCGAGAGCTGGGGAGTTTCTGGCGCAGCACATAAGCATTGCCATACAGCGTGGTAATGCATTCAGCTTCTTGGGGACGCTTTCGAATACAGATCAGCTGAGCTACCTCTAGTCTGTTTACAACCGTCTTCAGTAAGCTAAATTGTTTGTATTATGTTAACTAGTTTTATTTTTTTTCTATTCCTTGAATGTTATTTTCATCAAAAACAAACTGCTTCGTAAAACCGAGTCAGAATTAAAAAAAACAGTTATGAAAATAAATAAGGAACACCCAAAACTGACAGTCTTAATAAATTTATGCGAGTAATTTTCCTAAGCAGTTACAAATGATTTAATGGCACATTATTTAGCTCTAATTCAGAAGTATTGTTCCATAAATTAACACCTTCTTGGTGGTTACTAAGTTATTTTGAATTAAAGTGGAGTGTGATTTTGTGTTCTAGGCTGTTTTAAGGTTACTTATCTATGGCACAGCCAGAGTCGTAGCGGTTTTACTTTCTGCCCCGGGACAAATATACGGATGATCTACAAATTCCGGGAAACACCAAGATATTCTTAATAAAAATAATAAATAATGATGAACAATACACACTTCATAATCTGGGCTTGAAGTAAGTAGAGCTTGTGTTTTGGGTAAAAATTATTATGTGATCATTGCGGCGATACCTTTGCTAAACACAAAAAAAAATACAATAAAGGGATATCAATAAACTAAAACTAATATATACAATTGAGCTAACTGCGACGCGTGAGCTGGTGAGTATCTAGCGCAGAGCATCAGCATTGCCAATACAGCGTGGTAATGCTGCCAGCGTCTTGGGGACGCGATGACTGGTATTGATATAGATCAGTTAGTTGAGCAGTAGCTCAACATATTGACTGACGATTGCAAACAGTCAAGAAGGATCTAGACTGTTTGCAATCGTCGGTCAATATGTTAAACATATTTTGGTTCCAGAAAGATAAAGTTTTATACAAACGAGATATTTGATATCTCTAAAGCGATCTCCAAGGACTACGATGTAGGAAAATAACCTCAGAATTTCTGAGACCTATGACTATTTAAAATCCAGTGAATGCGCTATATCTGCGGACCAAGAAGCTTAACTTGCTAGTCTTGGTCTTGCAAGACCATTTGCCATTTGATCGTTATTAGAGATTTGCAGTTTAAGTCAGCTCAGCTCGTGATATGTTACTGTCTTTAGTGCTAAGAGCGGGCTAGTAAAAAATTATGACGGAGAAAAAGTCATGCGAGTTTATTTTTATTTTCTGAGAAACTATCATCTGTAAATTAATCTGAGTAATATTAGTTTACTAGCGACCCGCCCGGCTTCGCATTGTTTTATCATACGTATAAACCTTCCTCTTGAATCACTCTATCTATTAAAAAAACGCTTCAAAATCCGTTGCGTAGTTTTAAAGATTTAAGCATTCAAAGGGACATAAGGATATAGGGACATAGGGACAGAAAAAAACGACTTTGTTTTTATACTAAGTAGTGATAATATTTCTCTATATGTCTGTTCACACGCCACTCCATTTTTTCGATCATTTGTTCTCCCATAATAAGGTACGTGGATAAGATCGCTCTTAGCGATAAGGCCGCCTTTTTACATTATTTTTATTTATTAAGTGTGTTTTAAGTTTTTTCTTTATACCGTGTGCAGTTCAGAATGATTGTTACATTTTACAAAAGCCACAATGGTATAAAATGTAGGAAATGTATTAAAATGATCTCATTTTTATATTGAGATAAAGCAATAGGTCAGATGATTGATTTTGTATTATACACAATTCGTTCATGACGTTCAAAATCTTTTTCTGGTCATTTTAGGTACTTCAAATAATGTTACAGAACGAATTACTACGATGAATCAGCCAAATAAATTGATATTATAGTGATTTCGATAGCTATAATTTATCTCCACGTTTGGTTTTGGCAACTTATAGCTGCCAAATATATATCTACAAATTGGTTTGCATTCACAATCCATCCATACCATCATTGACATCTTTAACGTGTTACATTTACCATGAAATTACGAACAAAACCCTCTATCTATTTAGTCCTACAGTTATTTGCACATAAAGAAATATTCCTCGCGAGAAGATCGTCCGAACGCCACTGCCGACTCGCTTTGCCGACCCCGTAACTAGCCTCTGCACTCAAAGGAAAAACGTAGCAATTTTCCTAATACTTTCTTTTGATAGGTCAATTGTACAGTTAGCAACGAAAGTCGCTATACATACACGAATCCTCTTTCGTAATAATATTATAAAAGTATAGACTATACATATTTGTGTGTGTTAAAATAGAAATAGAATATAAATAGAAAAGCTTTATTTGTAACTCAAACTCATAAAAGAAATAAAACAAAAGAATACCAATAAGTGTTAATAGGTACATATGTGTATAGTGTATATGAACGCCCTCGGGCCAGGTGGGATGACGATCTGCGAAAGACTGATGGCAGATGCTGGATGCGGCAAGCTGAAGACAGGGCGGACGGCGTTATGGCGCTCATTATGGGAGGCAAATGTCCTCTGTGGCCTACTATAGGTTATTTTTTTAGTCGTATATAAATTCTGGTAGATTAAAAATTCCTAAGCGATATATTTGACTTCTTGCATTCTAATGGTCATTACACCGTAGATACAATATTTATCATCACCTTCAAGTTTCGAAAGTTGCCAACCATAATTTTGCCCTAGAAATAAGTTAGAGTATGTATAGTGATTTCTTTGCTGACCATACCTACGTTTGAGGGCAGGGCTAGAACTTCTTGGAATATTCTCGAAATATTTTGTAGCGTTTCCGCGATGTTTCATTCCTTATCGAGTTCATTTAAGTAATGCGCTGACACTTCCAAGATCCTTTCACATCTTTGTTGAGGATTTGAGGATATAATATAAATAGAAAGGATTTGTGAGAAACAAGTTACGAGTCCTTTGTCCAACGATGAAAAGAATAGAAAAGCTGTTATAATTTGATTGTAACTCGCTTCTAAATTTGACCAAAATTTACCGACAATTTACCTTAGTTATAAATGATAGATATTTTCATTTGTTTTGTTTTGTATCCCAATGTAGCAAAATGAGGAAAAAAAGAAGTAGATTAATTAAATACGTTCAGATGTCTGAATCAGGAACTTAGCTTAACTTTCATCTCATTTTACCTTAGTTATATAAATGTAGGATATTTTCGTTTTCTGTTGTTTTGTGAAGTTTCCCAACGCAGCAAAATGAGTAAAAAAAGATCTAGATTGATTCAAAACATTCCGATATCTGAATCGGGAACTTTACTTATAACTTCCATCCCATTGTATCGTCCCTATTCAGTAATAGCTGCCAAGGTCGACCGAAAGTAGCCCTGGACAAAAGCTATTGACTGGACTTTATGGTAACTTAACTTCACGGTACGAGTATCGTGTCTTTCATAGCAGTTAAGCGACCTTACTTGTACGGAGTACGGTGAACCTCATTTATATCGAGTGCAGAACCTTTGGGAATTGAAATGGCTCAATTTTGGTGTCGTGAAAAACGAGACATGGGTATAATATGATATTTCGATACGTGTAATAAATTGCGATAAAAAATAAGTAATAGTAGGTACAGATGCTGTGTGTGTGGGATGAATTATGAAGCTTTAATATTATTTGGTCTTTGGGACGAAAGAGAGCACAAATTGCCTAGAATTTATGACTTGTCAATTTAAATATTCATGAATTCATGAATTTTCATGAATTTTCTTGAATAGACAGATAATCCTATGATACATAGCCTTAGAAGGCATTAAGTAGGTACTTTTTAATTATCCTTTAGAAAGCCAACGTAATTGACTTTATATAAATGAATATGGGTTAAAAAAGAATAACTTACTAAAAGAAGCTAAGCAACTTACTTCTGTGTATGTTTAAAACCAATTCTGCGTTCCCCGATCTATTTCCCGGCGCGTTGATTACGTTATTATTCAGAATTATAAGAGTTCACTACAGTTATCTATAGAGAACTATGTCCAGCAGTGAACTGTAGAAGATGATGAAGATTGCAAAATAACGAACACAACCTTCAATAAGCAGGAAGAATAGGTTTCTCATGAGAAAACTAGAACTTAATTAATAATACCTCTTGCATCAAGCGCTGAAGAAAGTCTGCAAACTTTGCATGTTGCAAAACATAATATTGCAAAAGTTTTTTGACGACGGGACTGATCAAATGAGTGCCAAAATATTGCAGATAGCCGTAGTTTGTTGCATCCAATAGATATATAGATAGTTTGATGCATCAACTTTGATCTGATATTCTGCAAATTCATTCAGAAATATCCTGATAAAAGGAACTCCGCTTATTTTATGGATACTTACTGCTTGAGTGTTATTCATCGTAATGCTAAAAGCGAGTCGTGTTATGTTTATTCTGCTCCTAATTTGATATTTGCGATGTAAACGCGCAACACTGTATCCTTATATATTATTAATATTTACCTACTCCTATCCAATGTTGACTTCCGTTTGATTATTAAAATTGCTCGCCTATAAGAAGTCGAAAGATTTTATACTCGTTTACAGCTTCAAAGAAATCTAACAGAAAAAAAGATAAGGAAAAACAACAAAGGAAAACAAGCTTAATGCAAAAACAATAGACTCACTTTTGCTCAGAACTGTCGTAACTGTTCTCGTACAAGTCCAAAGGAAGCGGAAAAAGCGCACCAAACGCTCACACAATGAATTCTGCGGTGGAATTTCGTCTAAGAACCTCACCCTTTTCTTACACCGACCGCGGAATATCCAAGTTCTTTTACACGGGGAAAGACTAGACTTGGTTGTTTTCACTTCGTTTTCATAAACCACCTCGGATTTACAAGATAATTTCGGCTTAGCGTCTTCTAAGCTACACACACTTTCTACATTTTTAGTCATTTGATTCTCTATTTTCGCGAATCTTACCGCCACATGTGTGGGCTTACTAAAATGTTTCAACTCCGTAATTGTAATTTCAAATCGTTTGTTACACTGTTGTTTTTCTCCGTATTGTTTACTCGGCACACTCTTTGAACGCACTAGGGTTATGATACTATGTTAGTTCAACTAGACATCGAGACAGTTGGCTTCGTTTCAAAATAACGACCGCGACACTGTTCGTATCAGCGATAAACTTGATAATCAATAAATACATAAACTGACAATAATCGAGTATTTCAGCTATTTTTGTGGTATATTGTTGCCTGAAAGACAGACGCAGGTTACTTCTCGACTAGATCATTGGTAATGTGCCAGACATTTGTTTGGAGACAATTTAGATGCGTCGTGCTAATTATGAACTGGTCTAAATTAAATGAGTAATTTAATGCAGCGTTCGAAAGTGTATTTGCGTCACATGATGATGTGCATAGCCCTTTGTCACGCGCATTGTAAGGGCGCTTGTACACGCTAAGAAAATTTGCCGTTCCTGCGGCAGAAAAGACAAATTCTTCGTGTAGACGTCAAGAATTTTTTCTGTTCCACACACGTAAACTTTTCGTGTCTTCCGCAGACAAGACCAATCGAAACGTGTACACGACACGAATTTTTTCGTGCAGTCGTCAGTCGGGCGTAGGGCGCGCAAGTAATAACATGTGTGATAATCAGTGTGAGTTTCGTTTATTTATATAAATGTTAACTACAAAGCAAAAAAGAATGATAATGAATGAAGCAAGAATGAATTAATGAAATGAACTTTGTTTTGTTTTTTTTGTTTTCTAATGCACACTAGCGACGTCCACAAAATACGACGAAATACGACGAACTGAAACTAGCGTCCTTGGCTGTCTATGGTCCGATTCCTATCTGTACTAGTACTATATTATTAATCTGGGACTACCTGGCTGGGCTGGGCTGGCTCAACCCTACTACACCGTCCCCCGCCGCTCCGCAACAACGTTCGCCGCGTCGTGTCTAGCGCAGATAAGAATTTTTTCGTGCACCGCTGAGAGCAGTGTACACAGTTATTTTCTTGTTACGACACGAATTCTTGGGTAGGCCCGGCTTTTTTTCTTAGCGTGTACAAGCGCCCTAATCATGATTGGTATTTTTAATTCATTAAACGTGTACAAATCCCAGCGATACAATATACCTAAGGAAGTGGATGACCAAATGATGAATGGATATTTGAAAGTGGACGTAGCAAGAAAGGCTAATCACACCTTTCGAAAGGTGTGATTAGCCTTTCTTTTGTCAAATAGAAGAAGAAGAAGACTGCTGATCAATGCAGATGAAGGTATGCGTGAGTGTATAATACATTCGCCACACATTGGTTCATTTATTTTGTTTATTATTCTTAATCAAAAATCAAAATGAAGCCAATATACGAATGTATCGTACTATGATAACAAATGTACTTCATAAATATGAAAGTCTATGTGAATATTTGCTGAGATTTATCTCAGAATCTTCTTAATTTATTAAGATGAAATTTGGTATATAGTATTTCGTTTAGAATCCAGAAAAACACAAATGTAAATCGAGTTACGATAGTAAATTATATGATAAGTTTTGATTAGTTTTTGACGTGTCCTCCTCACCACATCATAAAACGTCTTGTTGACATTCTTCGATATCCATATTGGCAAATAAATTTCGGCGCGGGGTGCTGCAATATTGAATTCCTACATCAAGAAGAGTCAAGCAAAATATATGTTGGTTTCCTGACCTCACCTAAAATGGCATCGGAAGCATAGGATTAAGAATGAATCTTGTGTAAAATAACGTGTAAAATAACCAAGTTTAAAAACAAGAAACTATTTGCCTATACTTTTTGGAAAAAGTGAGTTCCCCATGTCATCCTAAGCTAACTGAGAAGACTGTTTATTGTGTATTATGATATACTCATACATACCTAAGCCTAGCCGTTTCCATTAGGAAATGTCCACAAAGGTTTGGATGGGACCGTTCTGGTTAAACATTTTTGTGTGTTATAGGAAACGAGTTAATATCTCCCTTTGTTGACAATTGGACAACTGAATACACAAAGTAGGTATAGCCTGTTTTTTAAATAATTATTAACGAAGAGAACTATAATTAAGGAATACTACACCGAATGAAGATGATTGAGATTGGGGATCAACTTTTGTTTTAGGATTTACCGAATATCAATATGATTTCATATATTTTACACAAGTTAACATGCTTAATGTATCCATACACTAACGAACTATTTAAAATTGTATTTCAGGAATCAGTTGCTTCTCCCATGTATTTAACATATTGGGTCCTTAAAAAAGAAAAAAAAAATCTTCGAAAGAGTTTTTAAAGATAGAGATCTAATTACAAAAAAGTTATAATGTTTCTTATAATTGATATTATGTATAACGTTATTGAAAAAATTTGGTAGATAAAATTAAATATATTTTCTTTACAGTCATGACCTTTTTTACTTTTTTTTTATTTCTCTGTGAAATCCATAATCACCCTTTTCGCTCAGTGCACATATCATCCTGTATATGTATAAAAGAGCTGTATAGGTCGATAAACAGACTGTGCAACTTAGTTTCATTCCATCAGCATCTCGTTCGCATAATCAAGGCTTTCTGACGAGCGTGCTGTTGCATCAAATACCTCAAGTTCGTAGGCTGTTTGCTTAGCAACTGCAAACACTTGGGATTCTCAATTTAATTAAGATCTCAAGAAGTTTCCTTTAAACCTTAGACGGTTTATATAAGCCTGGTCAACGGAGTTCTTCTTCAATTCGTTTTCTTTATGTGTCGAGACGTCTAAAGAGTTGAAGATAATAACTGATTATTGCATTTTTGCTCAATTTTATCAGATCTGATGGTTTTTTACGAAATAAATTAAAACCATAATTGAATGATTTGGAAATCGTATTCCTTGGGTTTTTACACCAGTGAAAGATCTACACTGGTGAGAAGAGCTACATAAGTACCTAGTACGATGCCGAAAACGAAGTGCGGTTAAAACAACCCTTATTTTGAAACAGGTTTAAAATTATTTATTTTTTGTACAACTTAGCTGAATTTCAAATTTATTTCCACTTATTTCAATGTTAATTCTTGAATTAAAAATAACATGGAGTTCAGCATTACTGAAAGAAAGAAGTAAATTAAGAACAAACCGTAACGAAATAAGGTCAGCCTAATCTGTACCTTATTTGTGTGAGCTAAGCGATAATTATTGATTGTTTAATGCAGCCGTTGGCAAGCTGATGTCCTCACAATAGAGCGGTAAATGTATGCGGTTGTAGTTCCACACTGAAGCCACAAAATGTCCAGTTCGTTCAGTGGAATCCAAGCACAACGTTCGAGCGAGACCCTACCAACCTTTAGGTAAAATGTACAGGCATTTTAGACCATTAGCTTCGAGTTATTACTCGGAGGACGTCTTTTGTTGAAGTAGAGCGAGGAACGTTTACGACCTAAAATTTTGAGCGCTAGCATTCAAATAATGAGCTTTGTTTTATGTTGCTTTTATTTTTTGTGAAGAATTTTAGTTTAAAATATTGAATAAATTCTTCTTTTTAATACCACTGTGCCTAAGCGTACGTATAATTGCTGAGCAAAATGAGTTAAAGGCGCGCGTAAGAGCAATAGAACAATACGTTTAGATTCAATTGTTTTTTACATAAAGCTAGAATAATTTTTCAACCCATAATAAGATATTTTACGTAAACGTTAAAAATGTGTAAATAGTTTATGTACTTTACAAGCAATAACAAAGACAACTCTGTCCTAATCTTATTGTTTGGCTTAGTACCGAATGAAATATAATTTATTTATTTATCTAAATTTATTTATTTAAAAGAAGGTCATAATGCCGACGGCATTGCCTACCTGTCAACCAACTATAATATAAAAATAAACTAAGCTATATTAAGTCTGATTGATTTGATTACTAATGAAATCATTAAGGTAAGAATACACGACGACTCTGACACTCGACAGAAATGTCGACACTAGTGTCGCGACAGTGTCATTACATCTGTAACTAAGTGTTGCCTGTGGTGTCGCGGTGCTGTACACACACATACATTCGATGTGATATACACTTAGTGTCTGGTGTCGTCGTGTATTTTCATCACAAGCAATAAAGTAAAAACTCACATTTTTTTATATATAAATATATTTTTTTAAGTATTTACTCACACAACTTATCAATCTAAATAGCATTTTTTGTATTTATTTACTACAGCTATCACTTTCAATAGCCCTTCAGCATCTCGACCCCATAAAACATGTTTTCAAACTACATAATTACAAACAAAATGAGTCGACAAATTTCTCGACCGACTTAATTTTCGATCTCATTCTGAGCTCTGAATGGGCGGGTCGCGGTCTCTCCATTCTACTAGGCTTGTGGTGAACGGTAGCCCACAATTTACACTACATTGCGAATAAATGTCTCCGTTTTGCTAAAATGTTTTGGAAGAGTAGAGCATCGATTTTACTAAAAGTGGCAAGTGAACTTGCCCGTCCAGCATATTTATTGTTTAAGCTCATTCTCATTGTCATTGCTAGAGTTTTGTTTTTATGATTTAAAAGTACAAAAATTCAGCAGTATTTTGTTTTTGTGTTTGGTATTGGTAGCTCTGATTTGATCAAACATACTACCCTAGATTCAGCGTAAGTACGCCAAAGCAATATTTAAATAATGCATGTTGCCAAACGAACGAGGTCCAAAAATCCCAATAAGTAGTGTAAGTAGTAAATCTTATTTCGGGATTTTTGTAAGAAAATATCATATATTTAAGTTGAAAATATCGAAATAGTTAATATCAAAAATTAAATAGAATGTTCAATTCCAAGCTACCTATTAGCTTTCAATAAATGGGTTGAATCAATTAGGTAGATAGAAATGTAATTTAATTTTCTGAATTAATATGTTTCTAAATTTAGCGATGTCCAATAAAAGCAAGGGTTGGAACCTTTGTTTTTATTCGTTTATTTTCCTGACCTTTCCTTCAATTTAGGGGGCTTATTCTAACTTTTAGGTCGCGATAAGCATAATCCACCTACGCTAGTCGTTGGGAACATATTTATAGACCCGACTCTAGCTCGAGGTTATATATAAGCATTAATATAAAAGCTTTTTATTGAAAGTAACGAGTTTGTGTATAAAATGTAGGACTCGTTCCTTTTCGGATATCATAAACATTTGAAGTGGTCTTAATGTTACTGTTTTGTTACGGAGTCATATTACGTTTTAATAATAATATTGCTTATACAATACAATACACTTTATTGCACATAAAAAACATAATACAGAGTAAAGAGATATAACAACACAATGGGCGGCCTTATCGCTTAAACGAAGACATGAAGCAGATGTACATAGATAGAATTATTTTCTTATTTAAGTTTTAATGAAGAAAGTTCTTCGACTACGTTAATTTAAAAATCAGTTTTAGGAAATTAGAAAATCAAGTTAGTCTGTAAATAACAAATATGTGAGACCGCGCTAAGATTGCGAATACAAAAACATTTGGTTTAAAGTGTCTTGGTATCAAGAATAGTATATGTTTTTGATGAATAAAGAATAAATAAAATAAAGAAAACTATTATAAAATACGAAAAGAGAGGTGTATTTTTTTATCTTTCTAGAAATGTTAGGGTGTTATGTTTTTTTCCGTGGATTGAACGTGAAAACGGTGGCTTTCAAAAACGGCGGACACACGTCACCGAAGTTTTAGATTTTTTTATTGCAACATACGTGAGCGATGTGACACGAATATTCCTGTTTGAGTGTCGCTTTTGAAAATGAAAATGGTTATATTGAACGAAAAAACGGATTCTCACAGCTAACTTTGATATTTGAAAGGTATCAGACCTCAAGAACTTAAGGAGTAAAATATTATTTTAAATAAATAAAATTTTATGTGCTATTTATTACGTAGCGTCTCTCCCTACCATCTAGAAAGATTTTATAAGATATTCATTTCTAAACATTGATGTTAAAAATGATTAAGAACGATTTAATGGTATTGACAACTTAAATGGATTCTCCTATTCTAACAACAAAAAATTTAAATTGTGGTTGAATTTTGAAAAAAAAATGTATAAAAAAATAATTTAACTTAAACCGGAGTAAATAGAAATAGACGAAATACTGGAGCAAAACAGAGGTCAGATCCACCGAAACAGGAGGTGGACAGTCACGGACTGAAGATACTTCCACTGCTACCAGCCAGGTAATTTCTATTCACCCTGGAGTTCCATTGAACTAGTTTTACGGTATTCTTGAAATTCAACTATCCGTAGACAGAACATATCATATTATCGGGCTATACTTTTGAAACTAAGAAGATGAAACTTTTCAAACTATGAAGATGAAACTTTTCAATCTAGGTAAATGAAAGTTTTCAAACTAATTGAAGAATATAAAGTAATGATAGAAGAAGATATAAGTTACCTAGTGCAAACTTGACGCCAGTCCACGCGGTGCGGACATAGTGGAAGATACGGCGGTAGAGAGGCCGGGGTCGGCGGCGGCGGCCTGCCTCTACGTCGGGCTGCGGCGAGGGCGCGGGCTCCTCCCCCCCCGCACCCTGCCTCCCCTCCACCGACGAAGCCGTGCTTTACAGTATCCGCACCCAGCTTTACCCGCTCCCGCTCCGCTATCAAAACCGCACCATCGTTCGCACCGCACCCGCGCGCGCTATACGCACTCGCACATCACACCATCGTTACACTTGTCTAATACTCTACTTACTTATCGCGATTTTTATTTTTTCACGCTTTTGCTAAACACTCCAAATCTGAGCTTTCACTGGGTTTGTTTGTCGCTATTGTATTTTTTGACGCAACAGTTTACACTTCTAACACTGAGCTATAGTAAACCTCTAGACTTATGAAGCGTGAATTACAATCACAAGACCGATTCGTACTAATTTAGATACTGGATAAGTTCACTCGATATCTCAATAATTCACGGCAAAACTATTCAGTATTATGTGTTTTAAAGTCCTTTAATAATGCATGAGATTTTGGGTCTCGAATAAATCGAGGAGAATACCTCAAAGGTTTAAAGTACAGTCTCCGCCACAAGTGTTACGCGAATCTGTGAACAAAGAAAGGACAGGTTGTTAGTGCTGTTAGTAAAATGACGTAGCAAATTAGTAGTTGTTAGTAACTACATAGTTTGGTAGAGGTTGATGGTAAAAGCTAATTGTGTTCGTGATTTTACGTGGAGTTTACTGTGGAGTTTCGAGATGATGGAGAAACGTTTTGATAGCAATGGCGCACTCCGTTGCTAGTTCTATTCGACGTAGAGAATTAAAATAACATCACTCCTCGTGTAGTAAAAATAATAAGGGTCAAAACGTTGACATGCTCTGTTCGGGGTGAATAAAATGCATTTGAAACCCGATAAAGGTGAACGTAATTTAAAATTTATATAAAAATCATCACCTCTTAAGAGTAAATTATCATCATCAGCTTATTTTAGACTACTGCTGGACATAGGCCTCCCCTAATGAGCGCCATAGCACCCCGTCTTCAGCTTGACGCATCCAGCATCTGCCAGCAGTCTTTCGCTAATGAGGCGCTTATAAATATAAGCCTAGGTCCAACAGTGGACAGTTACAGGCTTGTGTTGATGTAAATGAATGAGAATTCTACTTAGTTATAGTCAAAATTGCGAATTTCTTTGGTAACCCCGATTTTCAATTTGTTTCGAAATACGATTTTGTAATATTTTATCGAAATAAATGTTTCTTAGGTGTCAATTACAATTTCGCTAAAACGAAACGAAACCAATTTAACAGCACTTGAAATTGTTTTATTTAAATTTAAAACTTTGAGCTCCAACCAAAACAACCAAAGCAAATGATATATTGCCGGCAAGATTTGAAATTGGATTAGTTGGAAATACCTTATCGATTGACTTAGTCGAACAAAGCGGAGGGAGATGAGAGAAGATTGTGTAATGATAACAATAGAATATCAAATGACCTACATAATCAAGACGATTTTGACACAATAACATTCAACTTTGATCGAAACTGGCCCTATAAGGGTCGGTGTACGGAGCGCTAAGGCGCTCAAATGTTTACTCTTCTAAATCCCGATTTATTATATACAATAGCGACCCGCTCCGGCTTCACACGAATGTATTATAGGTACCTACTTATAAACTTACTATTGAATCACTCTATACAATTCAAAAAATCCGATGAGTACTTTTACAGACCTAGGGAAAGACAGACAGGAAGCGACTTTGTGTTATACGATGTAGTGATTTCAAAACATAAAATAGCTCTTATAAATATGGAGGCAAACATCTCAGCCAAACGAACGAGGCAAATTAGATTTTATTAAGTCTACTTGCACACCAATTGCCTGGAGTAAAGCTACATTTTATTTTTCATGTGGCAGTCAACTTCCTGTGACTTATCAGTCATAAAAAAATATTTCATCGCTACAACGGCATTTCACTGTTATCAAATCAGTTTCGTTTCATATTTTTGTTTCATCTGTATTTAATTGTCGAACGATTTTCATAAATTACGACGGTAACTTGATAATATTCTTACAGCATTACATCCGGTATGATTTAATGGAAACTGGCCCTAAGAAAAAGGCACTCAGCGAATTAGATATTAGAGTTAAATAAATTCCCGAAAAAGTGCCCGCTAAACAGCATTGGTCGCATTAAAACACGGCCACTGTTCCACACAGCTTTATGACTTGATTTAGCTGAAGTTTTGGAACTTTGTTTAATCCTATTCGTGGAGAAGTTTATACAAACTTGGAGGGTTTAATTTTGGCTACAATTTGTAGGGAGTGTGTTTCGGCATTGAAAGGACCTCGGTGTTTGTAAAGCACAAATGATATTATACGAAGAATTTTCATTTAGCTAAAGAATAGAGACAGGGTCTTCATTTAAAGCTCTTCTTTGAAGATACAGCTTTCATGTTATCTGCTAATTACAACTGGTTTCGGTCACTTGTTTTATTTTTGCATATAATTTTTGATCAAAAAATTAAAATAAAATAAATAAATAAAATAGTGGACAGAAACGCACTTGAATCGAACATGGTTATAGGACAAATTCTTTAAGGAAAATAACTTATATGTTTTTTGTTTAAGAAAATTAAGAAACAAAGTTATTTGTGTATATTATTATATTTTACGCAGTGCGCAAGAGAATAGAAAGGAATGCCTTAAATAGAAATGCACATAGAATTTTTTTAACATTTTAAAGTAATATTGCAGATAACTGAAACTTTTATAACCACACTAAGTAAACCTGAGACTTTTGTTTTTACAAAGTATGAGGTACTCATCACCAACAATACTGATAGATATTATATTTCAGATACGTTTGACAACGATTAAATCGTAATTTTAAGTATTTTAGAATTACATGCTATCTATAAAATCGGCCTTATATCAGGTCCTTTCAAGATAAAATACCAGTCCACCTGACAGAAGCCATGAATAAAATAGGCGTCGGTATTTGCCTCTGATTTGCATTACAATTGATTCGTGGCTCGGCTCATGCTAAGTAGCTACGAAAACGTGAGCCCTCGAGGCAAGCGATCACACGTATAATGTACCTGCAGGGTTTTATACCTACTAACACAACGGTAGTCATAACGATTCGGATTCCCTACCGTTGTACCAGTTGCTCACAGGTAATTTAAGGGAACTGCTATATTCTCAAAAGCACTTATGCAGCAGTATATTTTAAAATACTTTTAATTTATTTATCTTGATCAATTGCTATATTGAGTTTTAAAGCCAATAAATTATGATTGTTTATTTATTTGTCTGTTTTTCTGTACACAATCGCTTATGGTGCTTCCTTTCTATCTGTGAAGTTCTGGAAAAATCAAATCGAAATAAGGAAATATTTATGGATGGAACTGTAACTATCAACTCTAAGACACTATCGATAGCTTTCTAAGGACTTACAGAAGGAAAAAAGGGCCACGGGTAAACGTATATTGAGAACTTTCAAAAGCCTAAGAATTTGACAGCTAGTCTATTTTAAATGTTTCGTGTCGTAGGTTAGAATAAGCTTGCATGGCTGCTTTACTGATACTGATAAAGATCCATAATATTAAAAGAAATATAAAAATTTTAAGATTCATATAAATTAATGCCGAAATATTTGGGATATTGTCATTTGCCGATTGGTTAACTTCCATTCTAAAGTTCTTCCATCTCCAACGGTGAAATTAGAATGAAAGGGAGTGTGTTCAGACTTATTTAGCGAGGATTTTAAGAAAACGATGATATTTTATTAGCTTAATTATAGACTGTAGTCAGTCTCAACGGTGATAAGAGTTATTCATTACAATACCTATATATCGATAAAAAAATTATATGAGCGTCTGGTCGATGCGACGCGTGACCCGAGAGCTGGTGAGTATCTGGCTCAGCGCATCAGCATTGCCATACAGCGTGGTAATGCAGACAGTGTCTTGGGGACGCTTCCGACTGGTATTGATATGGATCAATTGAGCTACCTTTAGACTGTTTGCAACCGTCTGCAGTTAGCTGAATGGTTTCAATTGTAAATACTAGTTATAATTTTTCTATTCCTTGCTTGTAATTTTCGTTGTTAATAAAGTTTATGTTCCTATCTACATATCTACGACCTTGTTGGATAAGCTACAGATCTATTAAATACAGGGTGTTAGTGTGAACAGCGTTATCCTTGAAACCAGAGGTTCAGCATCATGAGTAGAGTCCACAACCGATGAAAATTAATTATTCTATTTTTAATTTATTTTTGAAACAAAAATATTCGATACACCTTCTAAGTGGTAAAACTACACACGAGTACATTGACGGGGCCGCGCAGGTGTCGACCTGTTTTGATCAAACGAGCCGCCCGCCATGCAAGTGTTCATTGCCGCGCCCCGCACGCACCTCACCGCGCCGCACGCGCCGCCCGCCTGCTCGCGCAGGCGCCGTCGGATCGCTCCTCAGTCATAAGAATAGACAAGACTAGAAAGAAAACTTCGCTCCGAACGCGCTCAAGGTCACGATATTAGCCTACGCGATTCTGCACGTTAAACGTGCAGTGGGCGGCCCATTCAGTAGGGCTGTCACAGCCGGCAAAGCCGCACGCGGATTTTAATATTTGTGTAAGTTAAGTACGTACCTCTATAATATAACGTCACGGTTATTGTGGTGTGATCGGTTGTAACAATAACTCAAAACGAAGACAAATTTAAGTTTTTTTAGATTGATAAAATATAATGATAATACATACCTACCCTATGTAAGTAACACTCGGGTCATTTTGTTATTATTAAGATTCCTTATCCTTATTATATATTTAAAAAAAAGTTATATTTTCTAAATATTATTGTGATTTTGTAGGTTCCTATATTACTCATTAGGTAGGTATCTAATCAAAGGAACGTGAACATCGGTCGTTGACCTTTTCTCACTCGCCTCGCCTCGCGACGGCGGCGGGGCGCGGCGGTACAGTGCAGTAGCAACCCTGGCAACACGCTTGGACGACAGAGGGGCGTAACGAGGTGAAGGGGGAAGTAGGTATATAAATGGCGGCATTTGGGACTAGATCAAAGAAGATTCCCTTCTACTCAGTTATTATTTATTCTTATGCCTGAGTGACAGACCGCCAGCGTGACGGAGAGCACGTCGTCGCGTCGTTGACACAGATTTTCGCGCGTCAATTGTTTTCAGTACGAACGAGTTACGAAGTCTTACAAAAATGTAAATAAAAGTGGACTGAAATGGTGCGGCCTTATGCCATCGCTCTGGTGAACTTGGCTCGTACGATGTACGCAGAGCTCAGCTGCTTCCATCCCAGGATAACGTGTGCTAAGCTAGGAAACTATCCCAAAGACACAAAGGCTACGTACGTACGTAATGTCATGCAAAATGCAAGTGTTCGTAAGGTGTTTAATAAGCTGACAAATAAGGTACTAATTTGTGTTTTTTCGAGTGTGTAATAATACCTAATCTACGAGTGAGAAAACGTGCGGAGGTTGCGTGATGGTGAAGTGTTATTTTGGTAAGTGAATTTCATTCACTGTACAAAGAACTGAAATTTAGATTGAATAGTAGATAAAATTGATTGATGATAAACTTTAACCCTAGATTCAATAACATTCGTCTCACAGACCGCGCAAAACGTAAAAATGATTCAAAGTTGTAAATCGAATCAGATACACCTTTTAAGCACCTTCATAAGTCATACAACCAAATACATCGCAAGTGTATTTTACTCGCAATGACGTTTCATTCGTCTGAGGCACGAACATTTATGAACAGAATAAGAACTGGCCTAGGGTTAAGTATGCCAAAAATACCTGCCTACCAAGGTACTTTGGTCTATTGAATTTTTTGATTATTCTGTGAATTTAGACTTGTTTTAAAACAGTTTATCTTGCCTAGAAACAAACCTGGAAACTTGCCTGGTTCTAGGGTGACCATAATATCGCGTACAATATCTATGACATAAAATATCAAAATACTGCGAAACTAAAACAGGCATTAACCTTATCTCATAGGTTTTGGACTCTACTCATGATACTGAACCTCTGGTTTCAAGGATAACGCTGTTCACACTAACACCCTGTATATGTAGATAGGAATGTAATTGTCTGTCTGAATTTGTTTATCTAACAAACTCAGACATTTAATTGTGTGTAGATAATGTTTAGAAATGATGTAATTGCTTTGTAAGTATAATATTTAGAATGTATATGGGAGGCCTATGTTCTGCAGTGAACGTATAAGCTGATGCTGATTCTATGTATACATTTAACTAAAGCATAAAAGCCAGAGGATACTTTCACTCTAGTTATAAACGCGATCTTTTAAGAAAATTTTAATTTTTTTTTCATTGCTTATTTCACTAAAATGTAAATTTAAACTTTTTCACTTTTTGTGTACTAAGAGATGATATCACGCCAAAAACACAACTATAATTGAAGCACTCTCGCAAATTGAAAACAAACCGCAACAAAACATTAACTGAGTTTAAACGAGAGCCACCTTTTTGAATTTGGTTACTGATTTTACCCAATTTTCAAATATATGTAGATTTAAATAAAATATTTTTTAGAGTAATATTATAACGAGACGTGGGTGGGTAGGCCCAGGCACCCACCTACGTCTCGCAGAAGTTAAGGGTTAAAACAATCTATAACAATCTATATTGTGTATTTATTGTTCAATAGAATAATATTGTATACTCCAGCTTTAACAATATCGGTGCCTATGTGCATCAATACGTGCTATCCACTCTTTTAAAAGAAACCGTGGTTGATGATACATGATCTCTGTGCCAACCACCCCAGTAAGCGACCGGGTCGGCACTACCGGAGTCGTTGAAACAAATTTTCCAAACCACCCCGCTGTCGGGGCGGATCCATCGGGGTGGATGGGAGCGACTCCTCCATTCTAGAACCCTACATATTTTATATCAGATAGGATTCTAGAATTGTGTAGAGTTAAATACCTAAGTATAATTTAAGTGGTAATTATCCACTAAAATTGCGATCTACTCATATGATTTCGTCAAATAAATTTTTGCCATCATCGGAATAAATCGCAGAAAGTTGAAATGTTTTTTCACTTTGACAGCTTTCATAAATTATTTAATTCGTTCGAAATCCAGGACACCCAGGTTATAGCTTTCTGAGAAAGCAGAAGCAGCAGGCACTAAGTTCCAATCAAGATAGATAAAAAAGTGGCATAGAGTAAGTAGGTAATGGTAATATTCTAGTCCACTATGTTTCTACGTCGTAGAGGCTCTACGAATGCTTGCTACGTCGTAGAAACTCTATGAGTACTTACTAGCTACGTCGTAGAGGCTCTACGAATGCCTGCTAGGTCGTAGATAATCTATGAATACTTGCTACGTCGTAGAGACTCTACGAATGCTTGCTACGTCGTAGAAAATCTACTTAAACGCATTTCGCAGGATTGTAATTTATTGTCTGTGCCGCGCGGTTTCGCCCGTGTGGAAACTGATAAGTTTATATTTATGGGATCTTACGTCTTATGTCTAGGCCTCGTAGAGCTTCTACGACGTAGCTAGTAAGTACTCATAAAACTAGTGAACGGTCTGAAACTTTGAATAGACATACTATTCAAAGTTTCAGACCGTTCACTAGTTTTAGCGTGAAGAGGTAACAAACATCCATTAATATATCCATCCATCCAAACTTTCACATTTATAATATAGGAATGATGTAATGTGATGAGTAATACGTCAAAAGGAGAATGACTGATAATTATTAAATATGTTTTAACTATAACTCATCAATGTAATTACAATCCAGGAATAGAATCAAATTAAAACAAGTATTTACAATTGAAACAATTGAGCTAACTGCAGACGTAATTGATTAATGTATTTATTATTAAATACGTTTTAATTATAACTCATCAATGTAATTACAATCCAGGAATAGAATCAAATTATAACAAGTATTTACAATTGAAACAATTGAGCTAACTGCAGACGTAATTGATTAATGTAATTATTATTAAATATGTTTTAACTGTAACTCATCAATGTAATTACAATCCAGGAATAGAATCAAATTATAACAAGTATTTACAATTGAAACAATTGAGCTAACTGCAGACGTAATTGATTAATGTAATTATTATTAAATATGTTTTAACTATAACTCATCAATGTAATTACAATCCAGGAATAGAATCAAATTATAACAATTATTTACAATTGAAACAATTGAGCTAACTGCAGACGTAATTGATTAATGTAATTATTATTAAATATGTTTTAACTATAACTCATCAATGTAATTACAATCCAGGAATAGAATCAAATTATAACAAGTATTTACAATTGAAACAATTGAGCTAACTGCAGACGTAATTGATTAATGTAATTATTATTAAATATGTTTTAACTATAACTCATCAATGTAATTACAATCCAGGAATAGAATCAAATTATAACAATTATTTACAATTGAAACAATTGAGCTAACTGCAGACGTAATTGATTAATGTAATTATTATTAAATATGTTTTAACTGTAACTCATCAATGTAATTACAATCCAGGAATAGAACCAAATTATAACAATTATTTACAATTGAAACAATTGAGCTAACTGCAGACGTAATTGATTAATGTAATTATTATTAAATATGTTTTAACTATAACTCATCAATGTAATTACAATCCAAGAATAGAATCAAATTATAACATGTATTTACAATTGAAACAATTGAGCTAACTGCAGACGGTAATTAATTAGCTGTATATATAGGTTTCAAATTGTATCTAACAATATTTTGTTGCTTTACTATTTTGTACCTTGGAAAGAATACAGCCACTATGCCACAAGTCTAACTCCTGTAGCCCTAAACTAAAAGCCAGGCAAAAATATATAAATAAAAATGAATGCAAACAAAATTTTTGGAGGTGTTTTGGTGATCTCAGTATAGAAATACATTACTGTGTGATACATCGCAATGTTTGAAAACGAAAGTTTTCAATCATTGCGTCCTACCCGTAATGACCTACGGAGCTGAGACGTGGACACTCACGGTAGGGCTGGTCCGCCAGTTCAAAGTCGCTCAGCGAGCTACAGAAAGTGATGCTCGGTGTTGATGGAAAGGATACGTAAAGAATACATCCGACAGAGAACCAAAGTTATCGACATAGCTCTAAGAACCAAGCTGAAGTGGCAGTGGGCCGGCCATATCTCGCGAAGAACCTACTATCGTTGTGATAAACCAGTTCTTAAGTGGAGACCGCGACTTGGCAAACGTAGTGTAGGACGCTCTCCGGCCTGGTGGGATGAAAATCTGCGAAAGACTGCTGGCAGATGCTGGATGCGGCAAGCTGAAGACAGGGCGCTATGGTGCACATTAGAGGAGGCCTATGTCCAGCAGTGGACTAACATGGGCTGATGATGATGATGTGTTGCATCGCACTACGGCCTGTCAAATAAACGTATTCAGAAACGGATATGTTAGTGACGTAAGATTTTATACAAAAGCGTTGTGTTTTGAACTTTATTTCTTATATTATTTTGATAATTATGCACCTATAGTATTAAATTTGACTTATCAAGTGCTTATTTTGTAAGTCTTAAGAAATAAAGTTATTGATTTACTGATAGTCATACCACTTAGGAGTACCACTGTTGGTCAGTATAAAATGCTTATTGTGCAGTTTTTAACGAACATTGTTCAGTCAATCTGCATGACCCAAGCCTGCTTGAAACGAACTTCTCAAACTTTCCCGCTTTCTATGTTAATCGCGGTGTATTTGACATGCAACGACATAAGACCTAGATGAAGACTAGAAGAAGTTGGGGCTAGGTAATGCATTCTTGCAGAATAAAGGAATCTTTATTCTAGATCTCAACTTGCAGAATTTATAATGTCTTAATCAACAACTAAGCACTAGAATGTTACAATGCTAATAGCATTTTGCTGCGGCTTCGCACGCTTTGTTTTTATGGAAATGTTTAAATTGTATTTCTACACTGATTTAAGGGATAAAAAGAAGCCTGTATTATTTCAGGACTAGATCTACGTCTATTCCGAATTTCAGCCTGATCCGTTCAGTAGTTTTTGCATGAAAGAGGAACAAATATACCTACAAATTTTCGATTTTATAACATTAGTAAGGAGTAAGGATTCTCAGAATAGATATTTCTAAATGTACTTTAAAATAAAACAGGAGCTTTAGTAAACAATTAACGGAAAAGATTCCTGGAAATACATATTTATTTCAGTGTTTTATTCCACTGTAGGTACACATTTTTACACTTGATGTCGTCTTATTCTAAATCATTAACTATTATGGTACAAATTAATTTAAAGGGTGTCTCAATGAGAGTGAACTATTTCATTTAATATAGTATTCAAAATTTCAGAGTTTAACGCCTAAGTAAAATTTAACCTCTCGAGCATTGACATGTCAAAATAGTTCCCCACCGTCAGGTATCGCGGGAGGTTGGGGGGCGCGGTGCTTTGCGACCTAGGTCACTAAAACACTTATATCTCAAGAACTACTGGGTGTATTGTTATGATTGTTTATGATCTAGAATCTAAAATAAATAAGCTATCGATTTGTGTTATTCACATTTGTGACTACAGTTTTATTATAATCGAATTTCATCGATAACTTCAGAGATATGTTACGTTGAAACAATAGCATCTGAGTACATTCTAAATGAGTTTTTCTCTTCAGAAGGATGTAATAAATCAAGAACTAAAACAAAATAAGGCCCATTCAAATGGATTATCAACAAAAAACCTTCTCAAAGTAGTATAGTTTCTTATATAATCACAACGCACACGAGAGCTGATGTTGGAGGAGGGGGCCTATGTCCAGCAGTGGACTAACATGGGCTGATGATGATGATGATGTGTTGCATCGCACTACGGCCTGTCAAATAAACGTATTCAGAAACGGATATGTTAGTGACGTAAGATTTTTATACAAAAGCGTTGTATTTTGAACTTTATTTCTTATATTATTTTGATAATTATGTACCTATAGTATTAAATTTGACTTGTCAAGTGCTTATTTTGTAAGTCATAGGAAATAAAGATATTGATTAACTGATAGACATACCACTACCATTAGGAGTACCACTGTTGGTTTGTATAAAATGCTTATTATGCAGTTTTAAACAAACATAGTTCAGTTTTTTAACAATCTGCATGACCCAAGCCTGCATGAAACGAACTTCTCAAACTTTCCCGCTTTCTATGTTAATCGCGGTGTATTTGACATGCAACGACATAAGACCTAGATGAAGACTAGCAGAAGTTGGGGCTAGGTAATGCATTCTTGCAGAATAAAGGAACCTTTATTCTAGATCTCAACTTGCAGAATTTATAAAGCCTTAATCAAAAACTAAGCACTAGAATATTAAAATTCTAATAGCATTTTGCTGCGGCTTCGCACGCTTTATTTCTATGTTAATGTTTAAATTCTATTTCTACGCTTATTTAAGGGATGAAAAGAAGCCTGTGTATTATTTTAGGACTGGATCTACGTTCATTACAAGTTTCAGCCTGATCCGTTCAGTAGTTTTTGCGTGAAAGAGGAACAAATGTCCATTCAAAATTTCAGTTTTATAATATTAGTAAGGAGTAAGGATTCTCAGAATAGATATTTCTAAATGTACTATTAAAATAAAACAGGAGCTTTAGTAAACAATTAACGGAAAAGATTCCTGGAAAAACATGTTTATTTCAGTGTTTTATTCCACTGTAGGTACACATTTTTACACTTGATGTCGTCTTATTCTAAATCATTAACTATTATGGTACAAATTAATCTATAGGGTGTCATAATGAGAGTGAACTATTTTATTTAATATAGTATTCAAAATTTCTTTTTTTTTTTAGTATCACTACATAGTATATATGTCGCAGACGTATTGTATAATCCGCCGTATTACATTACGGCTAGCTGTTTTGAAAAACAGCGCCGTTTTCTAATGCGGCGGTTCAACGAGTAGCTGTATTGTCATTGCGATACGTTCTTCAATATGTCGGCCCACATTTAGCCGCATTGATAAACTACTTAATTGTATAGGGTGACCATACTAACAAAAAAAAACAAAGTTAAAAATGATAATCAATTTTATTAATCGGGAAAAGCTAACAGATTTCTTCTTACGTTATTCCTTACTAATCAAGAATTATTATCATAGTTACTTAATATTAATTATGTAACTATGATAATATTATATAAATAAGAAAAACATAATTTTAGAAATTCCTGAAAAAGGTGTTTTTTACAGCTCCTTGTTTTATCTTCACTCCAACTTTAGGTAAAAAAGTGTGCGAATATCCGATCACTAGTTATCAGTACAAAATATAATTATGGTTAAAAATATTATTTCAACCAAAAAGGCAAGTCGTGATTGTCGAGAAAAAATATTTTCTTGTCAATTTCGACCGGCGCGCCGGTCGAAATTGACAAGAAAATATTTTTCTAATTGTAATTTTTTCTAATTTTTAAGCATTCCTTAAACAGTTAATCGAACGCCGCGGCGTTCGATTAACTGTTTAAGGAATGCTTTTATTTTGTGTATGTGTAAGTACATGATATTATAAATTTTAATTACTGTAATTAAAAAGAGATAATTCTTATATAAAGTAAGTAAGTATAAATAAATAAAATTTCCTTTGTCCATGGTTTGTTTACAGTTCCACATTGAGAAGAATAGAAATTATTTAATTGCACCTCAAAATTGATCTTAAAGTCATTTTTTACCGACATATTTAACACATTTTCTGTAACTCCGCAATTTAGCAACATACTTTCTTTACCCAACGCCATTGTTGTTGTTATGTCAGGCAGCGCCACGAGTGTTAAGAATCGGAACTAAAACAGTCAAAGAGGCGGCTAATCTCTCGCTTTATTACATTATGTCTAGCCGTATTGAATAACGTTTGGCGCCGAATACAATACGGCGTTTTTTTATTCAGCCTTATTCAATCCAGCTTATCGTTGAACCGCCGCATTAAAAAACGGCGCTGTTTTTCAAAACAGCTAGCCGTGTTGTAATACGGCGGATTATACAATACGTCTGCGACATATATAAAACAAAGTCGCATTCTCTGTCCCTATGTGCGCTTAAATCTTTCAAACTACGCAACGGTTTTGATGCGGTTTTTTATATAGATAGAGTGATTCAAGAGGTAGGTTTATACGTAAAACCGTGCAAAACTGGGGCGGGACGCTAATTAAATTATAAAGAAGACAAGTTTTGATAATGTATAGAATTAAATATCCGGCAAATAGCCCTCACAGCACTGACGACAGGCTCTCATTCTTATCATAAAGTTTTCTATAAATTTTAACAAAGATATTTCAGTATCTCATCGAAAACGCTTAACCTTGAGCTGAGAAATTGTTTCTAGTTTATTCGCATAACCCCGAGATTTCACAAATAAATATAGGAATCTTACGAGATGATTGGGTATCGAATTCGTTGCTGGAATAAATTGCTTGTTTCATGGGCGGTGTGACAGGTGGTACCGTCTGACTAAAACCACACGTCATCCAGATGTAACTATACAGTAAGGACCACAAAAACTCCGTTATTATTACTGTAACGAATACCACATACATTCACTTCATATCTGATGGTATTGTAATAAGTTTTCACAATAATAACGCGTGTTTCTTTTGTGTAACCCTCCATTTTTATAAATCGCAACAAACACAGCTAGCAGCTCTCAAATTTCAGAATTTCCACATTTACGAATAAATTAACTTTTTCACTAAAAAGTTATCTATAGTAAATTATATATTTCGATGTCGTGTCTTGTACCTATTATGTTTAACAGTCATCTGTACCCATAATACAAGCTGATGTGCTGGTGCTGTGTGAATTGTAATAGTTTATTTATTTATAACACAAAATTGAAATAATGTTATCTTATTGAGACCACTATTATTTCATATAATAAATGGTATCTTATTTTCCTTAAGTAACCAAGCTAAATAGTCATGCTTTTACTAAATGGGGCATGATAAAGGGAGCACAAAAACGCCAATAATTAGTGCTTAGTAACTCTTTAACTTACTCCTGCACGGTGGAGTTTCTTCTTACAGTCACGTTGAGAAAGTAAAGGTTTTGCGAGAAATCTATCTCAAGTCTCAAGGAAGAACGTGAGGTTTCAGAGAAAACATAAAAATGTTTGCTTAGAACCACACTCGCTCTTGTTTGTGAATGTTTTTATTGAATTCATTTTAAAGTTGGTTGCTCTGTTTATTTTATGTATTGGTTCCGGGATTGACTGGAGATTTTCGATTCATTTTATTTCATAATATTCTTGTTGTATAGAAATGTTGTGTTTTTCATCCTATGGGAACCAATTTATGGGAAATATAAACAATAGCCTATTATTCATTTTAGAATATGTATTATGTAGAACCATAATATGCAGAACCAAATACAAGAAAATGATTCGACATGAAAAGACATAATAATTTAATAATTTTAGCCCGACTCGTCCTGTAGTTTTGACGTAAAGAACAAAGAAATATACTTTACCACACTGAGGCTCATCTTATCTCTGAAATTGCGCGAGCAAAGCCTTCTACAGAAACCAGTTTATAATGAATGTACTTTGAGGATATGCTATATGCTTATTCAATGAAAAGGAGGAAACGTGATGATGCTGTGGTCTCTTGTCTCTTTCTTTAATATAAGTTTGATTCTTTAATAATCTTTAAGACGGTCGTATACGATAAAAGATTATTCTTTCCCGAGGAAGTTTGAATCTTTGGCAAGTAATATAATTATCTTTCGTCTTCCCAAACAAAGAAAAACCTAGCGCTCTTTCACGTAAATTAAGACATTTCTCTCCAGAGTAAGATAAGGCAGAAGAAATAGAGGACAATAAATCTCCTTAGCAGATAGTAAAATTATAAAAAGTGGTCTTCAATGCAAAGATAAAAGAATCCCAAGGGAAGTTCGCGTTTAAAACTGAGTGGTTAGTATGAATTTGTACAGTAGGTACCTACCAATATGAAAATCAAAAACGATAACGTTTTTCATTTTCGTACTAGGTAGTTTATGATCGCTCTGGGTGGTTTTACTAAAATGTATAAGAATTAGAAAACTAGTATAGAATAAACAGAATGGTGGCAAATAGCCATTCAGTCGATCAAAGAATCAAAGAAGATTTCGAAGGTAACTGTTATGTAATTGTATCGCTCATTACGAAATGCAGTTCCTCTCTATATGGTAGAGGCACTGAAAGGTCCCTCAATATATGGCAAGCAGACGAAACGATATAGTTTTAGTCAACTATCCACAACCCATACTAAGGACTCTTAGCAAAAAGGAGCTTTGTATTCTTTGTGTTAAATTGTTGCTTGCGAGGTAATGTAATGAAAATTGCAAGAAATGGAATAAAATAAGAAAATTCCTTCTCCAAGATGAAAATTGCAATATTTTTAAGCATCGGAAATCTAAAACAAGATTGGTTCTTGAAAAATTTTTTTCAACAATAACAAATGTATAGGAAGAAAATTTGAAGATTAAAAAAAATATAAGTTTACGTACCGTAAAGGTGGCTGTAACTCATTTGCGAAAATTGTAGAATCTGCAACAAAATTGAATTTCATTTAATATATGTATTTTTGTATATAAAAGATTTTTGTTAGGATTTTTTACTACGTTTTTTTTTATTTTTGTTACCTAGCAGTACCTTCTGTCTTTAACTATTAAAGTGGTTTACAAATTCGTTATTGACACAAAACTATCAAACATTGTAATGTGTGTATAGCATGCGCAAATTAGTCGAACAAAGTTTGTTGTTACGATTATTTGGTTTTGAATTTCCTAGAAAATTATTTTTGATTTTGTCACAAATTGCATTTTAAAGAGTACGAAAAATAGGTCATCTTAATGAAGGCTCCAATGGAAAAAAGAAAAATTGTTATAATAAAGGTAGTTTCGATAACTTCGAGATTAATATCAAAAGAAAGTTTTTTACTTTAAGAGACTGGAAGATTCCGCTCGTATTGACAGAAATTGTTAGCAATATCTCCTCTCGCTACCATCCTAAAGCAGTAAACCACCTGAATCCCTAGGTAGGTACATTGCCCGAAATATAAATAGGGCCAACATTGCGGAATCTGTGTCAAGCGACTTTCGGGAACCCTTCACAGCTCGCGGCGGCCCGCCAATTACCTCGCGAAAACAACGCTCCCTCGTCAGCGGACAGGGGCGGACTAGGCTCTGCCCCTTTCGTATGCCTAGTTGTCACTTTGTTATGTATCTAGTGCGTGTGACAAGTGCAAGTGACATTATGATTTCCGATAATTGTTCACGGATTATTTTGTACTAAGACGCTTGCTATCTTTCACATGCGACTGAAGTTGCGATTTGAAATCGCGCTTATGTTGGGGTTATATTAGCGGGCTACGGCGAATTTTCATATTAACGCGATGAATGTGGCCGGGTACATCGTGTCATCGCGTAGTATTCGGGCGAAGATGATGTAGTATCGGGGAGCTGTCGGTAAACTGACGCGGATCAAAGGGATTGCTCGCGACAATATTCGCTTGGGTGGCTACACCTACGTCAGTTCAATGTCTTCCAGACTTTGAAGCAAGACGGACGTGCCTGTATTTTGTGACACAATGCATCGCGTCAACTCGACACGAATTTTAGCCTTAAGGCCCTGTATGTCGACAATTGGTCATTTTTAAGTAGAAATAGGAAATGTTTCTGAGCAAGTTACATTTCAAATTTATAAATACATATTACTTCACGTTCATACATAGATTAACAGCTAAGCTGAAAACATAACAGCAGAAACTTTTCTCAATAAATATATGTTTTCAAAATGGCACGTTTCAGAATTTAATATAAAAATATATTGATAGCTACGATAAACATCAACTAGGGAGTTATTGTTAAAGTTAGGTAACATTTTTATCTAGAATCTGGTTAGCTTAGTCTTTTGATGAAGATTCTCAATAAAGTTAAATATTAATTTATTCGATTAACAGCAGGCGCTGAGCCCGCCGCCCATGCCTCAGTACCACCGTGACCGCTGTCAAGGCTGGACGTGTGCTTGATGTCGTCTCAGACTTCAATGACAATCCATACGTAATATTTATCGTGAATATTCGAATAGAGCCTGTCCAGATGGCGCGTTTTACGTGCGCTCCTATGCGCGTTACGTTAGGGGGACTCGGAGACAGATAAAAACATGGAACCAAATAAAATAGTTCTGGAAACGTCGGAAGCAAAAAGAACTTCAAAGATGTAACATACATCCAATTCTACTAATTCTTCTTAACGTTTCATGGTTCTATTGAATTATCTCTGATTGATTCAATTTTCCCATATTGCTACTCTTTTTTCAATTTTGTCTATAAAAAGTACGGTAACGAAGATATCTTTCTCCAATTTCGATCGAAATACGTCCACTCGCATTGCGCGTTCCACTATATAGACGAGGAATCGCGCACCAGCATCTGGACGGGATGTAGTTAAAGTGCTCTAGTATCTGGAGAACGCGCGAATGTTTAAACGCGAGAGCACTCGCGTAGGAACGCTCCATCTGGACAAGCTCTTAGCTAACGTTCCCTGACAGATTGACTATTACTCGATATTTCATTTCGATTGACAACTAGGATTTAGGAAAATCAAATTTTTGAATATAGAATACCAGTACGCTACACAAATTATCAGAACTAAATTTCATTTAGCATCCAAAGATATCATATCGTTTTGCGTAGAGTGGAACTGGAACATAATAGAGATGGCACAAACAAATAGGTATTTTGATGGAAATCTATAAATTAGGATTTGGTCCCGTGGATTCCAGGTTCTAAATTTCCCAGGATTTCCCGAAATTTCTGGATGATTTCAAAACCTGGTTATTGTAAATAATTTCTCGGAAAATTTCGGGTCTTTCGGGAAAATCATTTTAGCATTTAGAACAGTACCGAAATAACTAAACTTTATCCATTCCATCATCTTGTAGTATTTCGGATTTATTCATACCTTCGCGGTATAAGGTATGTTAGTTGGAGCTTTATCTCTTACTTACTAGCGACCCGCCCGGCTTCGCACGGTTTTATTATACGTATAAACTTTCCTTTTGAATCACTCTATCTCTTAAAATAACCGCATCAAAATCAGTTGCGTAGTTTTAAATATTTAAGCAGTCAAAGGGAAATAGGGACAGAAAAAGCGACTTTGTTTTATACAATGTAGTGATGATTTGTAAAAATTAATAGGTATGAAATTTTTAGGGTTATATCAGTGTTTTGTGTTTGTGTTAATGCCTTATGGTTTTTAATGCTTTATTGAGCGATGCCAGTTTCACACACTCAAAACAAAGTATCCGCATTATTCTGAGCAACAACATAATGAGTGTAATATAACTATTGTTGCCTTTAGTTCAAACTGACTTTAGTTCATAAAATTATCAGTACCCAAATACAAATACAATCATTTATTTGCAAACAAGGGTCACAAAGGTGGTGGTTAGAAAATAGTAAGTACCATACATGTTTTGCCTTAGTCATAGGGCATGCAAATTTAGGTTTTTTAGGACTAAAACCCAAAATTTAATAACAAATAAAAGATTGGAAATAAAAAGAGATAAAAATTAAAAATATAAACATCAAGTCAACATGAACTTAACATAAAATTAAAATTTAGAATAAAAAGGTTTCTATTAGTTATTCAGTTAGTTAATGTCCTTCATCTATCAAAAATTCATTTATATTATAATAGCATTTAGATGTCAAAATTTTATTTAGTTTATTCTTAAACATTGTCAAAGGTAGTGTCTTGTAAGTTATTCGGCAACTAGTTACCCACTGCAGAATATAAGAGCATTTTTGTTAAAACATGGGTAAAGAATTTTGAATAATGCTCTAATCACGAGATATTATTTTTTTATAAATTAAATGAATAATATAATATTTCACACCGGCAGATATACCTACCAAAACTGACAGTGTTCAAACTACGGAACCAATTAATGGAAATTAACATTCATATTTCGCATTCGCATTTTTATTTTGCAGCTGACAGTTAGCTTTGATCGAATTTGAAAATAAGGAATAAACGAATTTGAATTTTGAGTACATAATTTTTTCTCATTATTAAAAATAGAGAATCCTGGGATCACGGGATCATACCTCCTATTTCTTATATTTCGCAATATGTTTTATTTTACCTGAATTTACCTAAATGGCAAATGAGGTTTCCTTTACACTGTTTGTAATCGTCTGCAGTTAGCTCAATGGTTTCAATTGTATATTATCATACTAGTTGTAATTTTTTCTATTCCTTGATTGTAATTTTCGTTGTTTATTTCCTTATTTTATTTCTTTATCTATATCTGCAGGTCACTGACTCATTCTGTAAAATCTTAAATTTGAACTCGAATCCACTCTAGTGACCGAGCTACGTCATTCTTTAGCATAGGCTCTATGCTAAAGAATGACGGGCATAGGGGAACGTAGGTCGAAAGCGGTCGGGCAATGAGTGATAAGGTAAAATTGAATTGATGGTAGCCTAGCTAATATTTTGAAGAAGATAAATTTATGTGCATTTTTTTTATATACTGAAACAAGTAGAGATACGTGGTACCGATGATGAAAAAGTGTTCTGGCAGTGATAGTCCAGATTCGAGAGATATTTTGTACATTTTTTTTGGATCCATAAAGTCTGGATCTTTTGTTTTCCATCAATAATTTTATATTTATTTTCTCTTTTTTTGTAAAATTGAATTGATGGTAGCCTAGCTAATATTTTGAAGAAGATAAATTTATGTGCAATTTTTTTACCTCACTGAAACAAGTAGAGATAAGTGGTACCGATGATGAAAAAGTGTTCTGGCAGTGATAGTCCAGATTCGAGAGATATTTTGTACATTTTGTTTGGATCCATAAAATCTGGATCTTTTGTTTTCCATCAATAATTTTATATTTATTTTCTCCATTTTGTTTGCAAAATTAATTGATTAATTTTGATTGTAAAAATGTTATGTTTGGTGTTACTGTTAGAGTTTTGCAATTTTTTTGATATAAAATTAATTATATTTTCTCTAGCATTAAATGGGCACTCATTTAATGATTGACAGGCAAAAGGAGCGACTGACTTGTTAAACTGTAAATTGTACCTTAATACATATCTATAGTTGAGTACTATTTTATAATAAAGAAAAGTTTTTTTTTAATTCTTCATATTTCGAGACTCTTGTATGCCAGTCCCGTATTTTAACTATAGGTATTCTATACAAATATATGAAATTGATAATAATAATAGGAAGAATTTTGACAAGTTTGTCAAATTTTTATTAAAACTTTCCTGGAGTAGGCTCCTGATGCCCTGTTCTCCCCTAATTGTCAAAATCTCAGCATTTTAAACTGACAGCGGATTTCCAAGGTTCATACCACACGGGAAGTTCTCCCGCTGCGGGAATACGCTTCTGGACCGCACTAATCACATTTTAATATGAAATATGAAAGATATGATTTTCCTTCGCGGTTCACAGCTAGGCGGGAGCAATACGAGCGCCGCAAGTAGCTTCAAACCACCGCTGATAACCGGTTCTTACTACATGGACGCTTTCGCGCTATACGTCATTCTGCGCGGGTTTATAATCCCCGCGTATCCCTTGTAGTTTGATGGTCTACGGCAGCTTTGTCGAGCGGATACCCGCGACGGGAGAACCGCCCGTGTAGTATGACCCTAAGTGATATTCGAAATGAATTTATAAAATGCTTATGCTGATATATGAAACACTGCTGAACCGTTGGGGTAAACGTGTTCTTGAGTGGAGACCGCGACGTAGCAATCTGAAAAATGGGAAAATGGGATGACGATCTGCGAAAGACTGCGAAAGACATCAGCCTATATTAGTCCACTGCCGGACATAGGCCTCCCCTAATGAGCGCCATAGTGCCCTGTCTTCAGCTTGACGCATCCAGCATCTGCCAGCAGTCTTTCGCAGATCATCATCCCACTTTGCCGGAGGGCGTCCTACACTACGTTTGCTACGTCGCGGTCTCCACTCAAGAACACGTTCACCCCAACAGTTGTCGTTTCTTCGCGATTATAGTATTATATTTTACAATGATAAAGATGAAATGTAGTATAGGTATGCCTAACCATACATATTATTAATTTACTTATGCATTACCTAGGAACTTGGGGAGGTCGTTACATCAGGTACAAAACAGGGTAAAGTTACCCATAGTAAAGCATTATTACCTACCTATGCAGGTACCAGCAACGCGATCTTATAAAAACTAATATACTCATTAACGGTAGACATGCGCCATCTATGAGGTAGCCCTTGTCAACTCTCCTGGTTTTTCTGCCGCATTTTTAGCCGCTGTGAGCGCCTTAATGTAGACAAGAACCACCTATGCCCGAACACGATGTTTTTGTCGCGCCAACGAGACACGAATCTTCACCCGCTAATGTAGCCCCAGCATTACAAGACGCAGGTGTCAATTACACTAAACTTGTCTTGTCACTCGCATTTGATACTTAACACTGGACCTCGAATTCTGTTTATTCCTGCGCGTCGACCGATACTCGGATTTGCGGACCCGTTGACACATTAACCGCTGCCAACCCGGAGGTAACGTCCACCAGTCCGATTCAGTTAAAGGAAGGCAGTAAATGAATCTCCGCTTCTGTCTTCAGGAGTAGATTTGTACAACGCTCCCGCTACTAGCTGTAGTTAGTAGCAGTAGTCAAGGTAGTCAGTAGTCAAGTACTCAAGGTTCATACAGACGTGGTGTCTCTCGTGATTCTAAAACAAACTTCCGATCATAACGTTTAGGTACCTAAGTGACCCTGGGTCCGTCCCTGTACCCAACCGAGTATCTACTGAAATAGGAAACTTTTTTGTTAACCACGTCTGGAAAAAGATCGCTATCTTAAGCTCCTCTGATACTTGCCAACGAAATGAAAAAGTTGAATCGTAGTTGATAAGACTTGTTACTTATACACCTCTAGCGGGTACATTGACTGGTATATTAAACTAAGGACAATCTTTACGACCTTATTAAATTATATTTAGTATTTTTTTCAGTCTCCTGAGTTTTATAGTTAAACCAAAAAACTGTTACACTGACTTGTTAACTGACGATTCGTTATCGTTCGTTAATAATTATGTCAGGCAATTCCAGTGATCCATTTGCAATAATTGCATAAACTTATGTTTTGCTAGAATCTTAAACTCATAGTCTTCATAAAGTTTATCTTTCAGGGAATCTTAAATTAATTAACAATTCCCTCAAAGGTAAACTACAAGAAGGTTACGAGTTTAAACAAAGTCATTATTAAATGGAATAGGAATTTAATCTACAAGATAATAAGCTGTGAAAGCCACTCAGCAAGTACCCGGCAAGCTAAGACCTAAAGCAAAGTTTAAAGTCGACGTTAATGGGGAAGTACTAAGTACCACTTTTGAATAATAAACTTTATATCACGAGTATACTTGAAAGTTTTCGATGAATCAATTTGAACTTTATTTCGTTAGTAGTTTCAATGTTTAGTGTTGTTTTTAATTTTCGTTAGGTACCTCGAAAAATGTTAGAAAAAGCATTTTCTTGAAATCTAGCTTTTCTTTACTTTCACTCGTAGAATTTACACAGTATCATCTAGCTGCAAAGTAAATAGTGCTTTAATACTAAAATAACTGATAAACATCCTACTAATATTATAAACGCAAAAGTTTGTATGAATGGATATTTAGATGGATGTTTCTTACTCTTCGACGCAAAAACTTCAATGATGAAAAACATCAACTGAATGAAATTTGGCACAGAGATAGATTATAGTCTGGAATAACATAAAGGCTATATTATATCCCAGAGTTCCCACGGGAACGGGAATTACGTGGGTAAAACTGCGAGGCGCTGCTAGTACTTTATAAATAACATACATGTACATAGTCATGTTTTTGTTATACACTAGTGACCCGCCCCGGCTTTGCACGGTTTTATTATACGTATAAACCTTCCTCTTGAATCACTCTATCTATTAAAAAAACGCATCAAAATCCGTTGCGTAGTTTTATAGATAGAGACATAGGTACAGAGAAAGCTACTTTGTTTTATACTATGTAGTGAAGTGATAGAAAACGCTCGTACCGCTGCGCCACACAGGTCGTCTAATAAAAAAAGTATTCGTATTCAGAACTATTTATGTAGAAGAAGGCATTTTATATACTAGTTTTAATTTATTCTATTCCATGGTTTGTAATTTTCGTTGTTAATATAGATATTTTTTATTAAGTGGTCTTCATAATCCTACACGTTAGGAGATTTAAAAATTCTAAACCATAATGTACATTATACTTGCCTACGTCATTGTACAGGAATTTAGTTGTTTTGTATGAAATCAGTCAACGTAAATAATTCCATTCAACCAGTTTGTTCCACTTAATGCATTACCCATGTACGTTCCATTCACACTGCCTAATTACCCAGATATATCGATTATTGTCAAAGGGTAACGCGTAATTGCATTACAATTAGTGTCTACAATATTGGGTATTGATACTTGAGCCTTATATTACAAGCTAGAGGTTTCTGTTTCCATCCCCACCGTATTCTTCTTTCATAATTTTAACCGACTTCCAAAAACTTATTGACTTTGACATTTTGATTTATTGATTGGTCATCTATGTAAGTAGAGTTGTTATTTTCGATTTAAAGAATTTGAAGACTATTTCTAGTTTATTAAAGTAGCCTAGGTTATATTATTCTTTGCCTTTGTGATATTAAAGAGCTTCATATGAATAAAATACCACTTTCTATATTCTTGGGAACTATATATTTTCTATGAAAACGGTTTCCCTACTGACCGCGGATTTTATCTCTAAATGTACATAGATATTTCAGTATCAGTATATTTATATAGAGATTATTATTATTTTTTATGTTCACGAGGTGCCTTTCGTATCACTTCGGCCATGATAGACCTATTGTGATCTCCACTTTATGGTGTTCACCCTTGAAGACGCGGCGTTCATAATTCGCCACTTACCCTTGCAGCTGAATCTTTTCAGCTGCAAGGTTATTCTTCGGGGTGATATCTCTTAGTTCTTATGTGTTTGTCTAGATAAATGCTACGTTTACGTATCTCGATACATCTTGTAAAATGAAAATGAAAATGAAAATGAAAATGAAAATGAAAATGAAAATGAAAATAATTTTTATTTACTCTAAAAACTACCGCACACTATAATGACTTAATACTAATTTAACCAAACTAGGCATATTTCATGCGCAGCAGAGTTCAGGGCAAACATGGCCTAAACATGGCCTTGTCTGTCTTGAGTGGTATTAAAGTTGCAATCTGGCGGTTGCCAAAGTTAGATTGAAATAGTGTTGAAAGCGATTGATGAGGCTTTCGAGTTGGCCAGATAGTTGAAAAGTTTGATATGTGAAATGAACTTTATTGCGGTGCAGCCAGATTTAATTAATCTCGGTTACTACGAGACTATTGAAATAACATTGGGTGGTAGTGGTACCTACTTAAAATTGTCATGAAGTTAGTTACTCTACTTAGCTTGAGGCTAGATGATATTGTGTAGATTTTTAATCATTATTTAGACATTGCATGCTTAAGTGACTCATATATGAGTCACTTAAATCTTTACATATTATATAGATATTTTGTATTATACATAGAAAACACTTAGATACTCGCAACGAATATTTACAATCTAAACGAAATGGCATGAAAATTAGTTACAACATATTACATTCTAGCCTCTTAACATTAATAAAATAAAATATGAATATAAGGCTCATATCTCGTACCTTCCTTATGGAGGTAATAAAATAACTCGTTTACTACAAGTGCCTAGGGCGTGCTAAGTGCATCGTGGAATTAGGGAAATGTGGGTATTTTTCACTCAACCTAATGGTTGGTTAGTTTTCGTAGAGTTTGGGCGCTGTTATAACGAGTTTCGTTACATATTTTGGGAAACTGCTTATTCAAAATGATATCTTGAAGCTTTGTAATAAAGTTTAGTTTTTAAACGACGGTATAACGTTTGCCTAGTGGAGTTTGCTAGAACTTCCCGCATATGCAGTCAGTCTGCTCTATGAAGGTATACTCTGCGTATCCATGTCTTCGTACTTACAGAATGGAATTTAGAATGACGTTTTCTTTGGTGTCCTGCTCTGTTCGAATCCAATCAAAGCGATAAACGCGAAAGTTTGTATGTATGTTTGTTACTCCTTCACGCAAAAACTACGGAATGGATCAGGCTGAAATTTTGATTAGACGTAGTTCTAGCTGTGGAATAAAACACTACTAGGCTACATTTCATCCCATAAATAAGTTATCATGGGATATAAATAGCCTTTAAACGTTTACATAGAAAAAACGCCTGAAAAACTGCTTGTAGATATTAGTTTTATTATTACTAGTATAGATAAATACATTCGTATAGAAATACATAGATATATTACATTACATTTGGTTTATAATATTGAAATTTATGAACTTAGAAATATAATCTTGAATATTGATCTTAATACCTACATAATTATTGACATACGTCGCTAACTACCCTTCATGGAATTGCAAATCATCTCAGCCTATCGTCAATATGTAGAGTACAAACTAACTAACCAGATCGTAGTGGCCTTAATAGAACATGCGCTGTGATAATACGGACATAGGGCAATTAGTAGGCAGTAGGGCAATCGTGATATGGCATAGATCCAGTTATAGTAATCGATTGTTTTTTTTTATACCACCAATAATGTGGTAATAATGCATGCGGCTCTCTCGATGGAAAGCGGTTACCGCAGCCTATGGTCGCCTGCAAAATTAGATAGAAAATTTTATTTTGGTCTTAGACTAAGAACACAACAAAAACTTATTGTACTAGGGACTTATACCTGGGTTTGCACTTTGTTAAGTACCAAGTGCGAGCGATAAGAGCAAGTGACATCATGATTTCCGAAAATTGTTCACGGAATATTTTGAACTGAGACGCAAGCTGCGTCTTGCGTCTTGCGATTTGAAGGCGCGCGGCGCGTCTAAAAATCGCGCTTATAAGACACAGGTGTCACTTGCACTTGTCACTCGCAATTGATACTTAACAAAGTATAAATCAGGTACAATGTACACACATTCTAAAAAAAATGCTGGACAATCTACTTAGCACCATCTAGCCCCAAAGTAAGCTACTCAAAGCTTGTGTAATGGGTAATGGGTAAAACATAGATAGATATTTTTTTTCTATATATTAAACACCCAGACCAACGCGCAACGGAACAAATTTCAGCAGATCGTACACAATTTTTTTCCGAGGCGGGAATCGAACCCGCAACCTCCTGCGTCGCAGGCGGACTTTCGCCCACCGCGCCACATCGGTCGTCATTCTATATTGTGTGCGCAGCAGAGTCCAAGACAAGTGGCTCCACTCAGAGTTGCGCTGGATAAACACTGATGTGTCTACCTAGCGCTGGTTTTCAGTGGAAACCAAGGGACATTACACTCATTGCAGACCCTTTACATGTCATAGATCCTTCGAGAATACCCTTTTTGAAGAACCCCATGTTGTAGTCCTGAGGGAAAACCTCGGCAGTGTGATCATTCCACAGCCACCTGGGTATTAACGGGAGGAAATTCTTCATGAAACATGTCCGCGTATTAAAAAGCTCTCGGGTATGAAGATCCTATTTTTGTTACAGAGTGGTTTAATGGGGAAGGTGATGTCAAATTTGAGAAAGTTTTGAAAAAGTAGAGAGGAAAATGCAAAGAAAATGTATATATGAGTATAACAGTATATCAAATACTGTTATATGTAGATTATTATGTAGAAAGATCTTTGGTGGCTCAGCGGGCTGCCTAAGACGCGGGTTCTGCGTTTGGTTCCCGCCTCGGGAGAATTTTTTGTTTGATTTGCATATAAATATCTGCAGGTCGTCATACGTTCTATCCAAGGTTATCTATGTATCAAATAATAATGTTCGCGTTAGTAATTTAGGTCAGGTATCTAGTACCTACCCATAACATAAGTTTTATTTAGTACGGGACTTGATGATGATGTGTGAATTGTTAGTATTATTTTATACTAGCGCCCCGCCCCGGCTACGCACGTTTTTATATACGTATAAACCTTCCTCTTGAATCCGCATCAAAATCCGTTGCGTTGTTTTAAAGATTTAAGCGTTCAAAGGGACATAGGGAAATAGGGACACAGAAAGCGACTTTGTTATAAACTATGTAGAGTCTTATAAAGCTCCTCAGCCTACTGGATTGGGTTGGTCATGGTAAAGTATAATAAAGTCACTGGTTTTAATAAACGATTTGAATAATATGCTTATTAATAAATTTCAAAAGAAAGCCAGTACCTAAGTAAACAACATTACTGAAAGCAGAATTTAAATCTCCACTTATTATCAAAAACTAATTATGAACGTAATACCCAGTCTCAACGAACTACAACTAGGTGTCTTAAGAAAATCTAGACAAAGCTCCATGCTCAATGCAACCAAGACCGCGGTCCTAATTACGAAAATTGTTAAGAAAACTTCACGTAATATCAAGAAACTGATAAAATAATAGTGAAATTATGTCTCCAAGAAGCAAGTTACAAAAACAAATCTAGACCTTTTGAATAAAACACTGTAAGAGCTTGGTTTTTGCTCTTGGAAAACGAGTCTTGGCTTTATTTTTTACGTAGGTACCTTACAAAAGTGATTAGGTAAGTAAGGTGTAACAAAGTGTGATGTCCTAAGCTCAAGCCATTCTATCTTATTACGTGAGAGGTCTCGTTATTAAGAATGCCGTTTCATTGTCTCAGTCTTTGCTAGCAAAGGTAGTAGTTTAATTGTAATTGTTTGAACGTGCTTTTAATCTTGAACTACAGCTCAATTTTCTCTGAAACACTAACTTTACAATGGATATTTTAAGAGAATTTGACAAGCTTTTAGAGATAACTGCCTCGAAACGTTTCCTTTGTACTATTATTCATTGTTTCGCAGTGAATGGAGTCTGACACTTTTGTTTTTGTTTCGGATAAAAAGCGATTTTCTTTTGTTTCAGGTGTTTTGCCAAGCTGTGCAAATGTTGACCTCAATTATCAAGATGGCTGTGGACAAATTGTTTTCCATTTCGATGCGCTTTAGAAAATGATAACTTGAACACAGTTTACTCACATGTGCCTATTACATTGGTACCCTAAGCTCCCTAAGCTTGATGTACATTTAGTTATTGGCTCAAAATCAAAATATTTTCTGTACAGATAGCGTTCATTTTGGTTTTGAACATTATAACAATTTATTAGGAGAAATAGAGATAGATATTTATAAATTAGGTATACAGCACTATTGTACTGAATGGGTCATTAGAAAAGCTGTATTATCGTATTTATATTGTATTATCGATTTTCAGATAGATCCGGGGTTGTACTGGATCCAATGAAGCGCCATTTCGGTTTTATCGTCGTTTGAATAATTTTCCTCGAAAAGAGTTGGTGTATCAATATAAAATACCAGGAAAAAGAGGATATAGTTTTAACAAAACATGAGGTATCTGCGGGTAGTTCAAACAAAAGCATTCACGTGAAAGGTTCTGCGTACCGTTGACTGGCGGTGCTAGTTACTATAGAAATGTTATGGTTTTTTGTCAGGTCTTTTTGTTGTAAAAATGATGGGAATCATCAATGACTTTCTTTTATTATTGGTACTCTTCCAACATAAACTAGGTTTGTTATTAACCCGCTTATTACACACCGCTTACTACATGGTATAAAACAAAGTCGCTTTCTCTGTCCCTATGTACGCATAAATCTTAAAAACTACGCAACGATTTTGATACGGTTTTTTTAATAAATAGAGTGATTCAAGAGGAAGGTTTATACGTATAATAAAACCGTGCGAAGCCGGGGCGGGTCGCGAGTTTATAATAAAGCTTAAGTAAGTCAAAACCCGTGTCGCGTAAACCCGTTCAACCAGGCAAAATGTTAATCAAATGTTAATAAAGAAACTAATCTATAACAGATGAGAACGCAAATAATAAACTCTAAAACCTAAACCAGAAACTCCTTAGTGTACTCAACCAATTGAGGTTGGAACCTCTTTGAGCCCGCACTGAATTGGCGGGATTCGTTATTTGTGCCTGTGAGGCTGGAATGCAGAGATAATGAGCGATCGGCGCTTTTCAGAGGGACCTATTGTATCCACAAGCTTACGGTTGAAACCAGATAAAGTTTCAGTATATTTTTGTACTAATGAATACAAGAAAATATTTTGAAAAACAAGCTTCTGTCGAAACCCTTCTTATTTGAAATGTTACAATATTTTTACAGATCCTTAGATTATTTTGCCTTTTTATTTGGAGCTTGGAGAACTTACGTAATTTAAAAGAATAATGCAACATCTAGGTTTGAGTTGATTTCATAAAAAAATACTTTGAAGATAAAAATTTGAGAAACAAAAATTTAAAAGTCTCAAAAGAAAAACAAAGATAACCAAGTCTAAATCAAAGTTCTATAAGCTTCAGCTGTCAAAAGGTTAGTGAAACTATTCAACTATGCAATAGTCTCAAGAGTGCCGGAGTCCATTCCGAGCACTGCTGGCCGTCACAACAAACTGTTATATATAAAACTTGATTTTAGAGTAAAGAAGAGCTCTTTAAGAAATGTCTTGATGGTTGAGTATAAGTTTTGCATAGTATACAAAAACTATAAAAGTTTCGATTTCCTTTCATACATTTAGCTACTTGCAACCGACTTTACCTGAGTGAGCGTACCTAACTACTTTTCGTAGTATGACGGGGAGAGATAGTTTTCGAGTTATTTTGACAATAACAACTTTGATAATAAAGCGATAATTATCACGTTTTTGAAATCATTTTCCGTTCTGATACTCTCTGTACCGGTTATAATTTATGGGTAGAGTTATGTACAAAAGTATTCTAATCCCGTTAGTTTATAAGTGTAAGTTACATTCTTTGTCACTTCCAGTGCGTAATAAACGTGATTATGTGGGCAGATATTTTTACGCATTATATAAAATTAGGTGCTAAAAATAACGTTTCAGCATATCTCAAATTAGGGCCTGAAATTATAATTTTCCAAACAATTAACAATTTTATTTTGGTAGACCTTTTAGTTAACCTTTAGACTTGGTTATATTTCCATCTGTTGTTTTAGATTTTCTAACATTCTGCCTGTATGATTCGCCTGAATTATATGAATTTAGTTTATATTAGTACGCCCACATTGCTAGATATTGTAAAGGTTATGAAAGCATGGTAAAAGCCTTCTTGCGAAGGCGTTTTCACTCGTGGACGAACAAATAGGATGTTTTTACGAAACTACACCAGTTACCTACACAAACAGTTGAGAAAATTATGTTTATGTTTATTATTGAAATATTATGTTTATATTGACTTTCTCACTACAAACCTACACTACAAATATTTGTTCCGAGGTTCTGGGTGTTTTTATGGAAAGTAAAAAAAAAAAGTAACGTATTGTATTTGGTATACCTGCCATCTAGTACACAAGCTCTGCTTAACTTGGGGTGTAGATGTAGTAATAGATGATGGTGAGTGGATTGTCCAGCATTAATTATATAAAATTTTACTAGCGACCCGCCCCGGCATCGCACGGTTTTGTTATACGTTTAAACCTTCCACTTGAATCACTCTATCTTTAAAAAAACGCACTAAAATCCGTTGCGTAGTTTTAAAGATTTAAGCATACATATGGACAGAGGGACCAGATAAAGCGATTTTGTTGTATACTATGTAGTGATTATAAAGATTTTTCAGATTTCATAATGACTATATTGAAAACCAACCAATTTAGTCCAACAACAAAGCAATATCACAGGGCTTACCGCATCTGTAAACATTGAATAAAACGGAAGCTCAAAGCCGTAGACAATAAGTCATTCAGACTTACTCCAATTTGCTCGAGTCAACAACATTATTGATGTTCTCAGCGCTGGTTTTTATTCCCTGTTCAATGGAAAAATACGAAAGCGATGCAATACCTGAAATGGGTTTGCAGAACCTTCAGCAAACCGGATTAAAACTACATCAGTAAACCATTTGCTGATGCGGTTTTAATTTGCAAGATGGGTGTTTTGATTGGCGACGTTCAAAGTAATTAACATTTGTGGATATAGTTTTTGTAATATTTTTTCTTCTACGTACAGCTTGTTTTTTTGGTATTTCGATTATTTGTAGCTATAAAATTCCAAATTAGCCCAGCGAGACGAAAGGCTTCTTTTTGAAGCGTCGTATGAGAGAGGCCATTTATCTACCAGTGTTTGTTAGTGAGCTGATATGATTGTGAGTTGATAATTTCATTACCAAATCAATAATGCTTGCCCATATCCTGCTGTACGATGCCTCTTTATTGTATTTCAACGTGTACCTTTATTTCATAAATGAACTAAAGCAGTTCGAAGCTACCAATAATCCGAATGTTTTACCTACGCGAACAAATCTAGAGATGGTTTCAATAACCTACTTGAAACTTCGTAAAATACGACAAATTGGCAAGCAGCGAATATAGCATTGGTTATACTAGTTTGACTGCTTGGAGAATTCTTCAGGTAAAGTATCACATACTTTACCTGAAGAATTCTCCAAGCAGTAGCCCTAGCAAGACGTAAGGTTACAAATTGAATAATTCTTAGAACAATATTGTCGTATTATTAAAAATACTACTAGACAGCTCAACTGATCCATTATAATACCAGTTGGAAGCATCCTCAAGTCACTGGCTGCCCCGCTGTATGGCAGTGCTTGTTAATTCCAACACTCGAAAAGACGGGAACGTAAGGACTAGCCATTTATCTACGTTACAGAATCGAATTCAATTTTACCCAAACAACAGATGAATATGTACAAATTTTCAAGCAATTTTGTCACATTGTTATCTGAGTCCAGTTAAATCACGATATTCTAATTATGATTATGGCTAACTAGTACTGGCAAGTATTTGTCAGAAAGTCAGAAAGAGTTATTTCAGCAGATATAAATGGATTTGATAATTAGCTCCATGAGTACCTAGGTATATCGTAAAGTCGTCATATTTAAAAGGGTTACTACGTCCATAAAGTGATCAAGGCACGCACGTAAGCAACGTTTGATATTAGGTAGAATGACATCACTGCCATTGTCTGGAACCGAAACGAAAGATTTTTTTTTCTTGATAGGGCCTCCAATGTTCATGAATAAAATATATTGGCGTTTTGCGCCGGAACTTCAGTCCGGTCAAACTATTCCGAGGTCACAGTGTTTTGGAAATAACTATTTCTTATTGTCGTATAAATAATATATGAATGGAAAGATTTTTCGTAGCTAGTGAATGCATGAATATTTTCAGAGATTTTTGAGAATGAATGATTCAATCGAACGTTAGGAGATCGACTTAGAACATGAAGAAACATAAAAAACCTATTTTGTATGAAATTAAAGTGAATCTCATTGAATAATGATAATATTACATCTTGAATAGATAAAATTCACTCCCTATTTTATCTGTATATTATTTTTATTTATAAATGTCAAAATCATCATCTTTTAAACAAGAGTTACTAAGCAATTAAAGAAGATTTGGCTGATAGAAACACATTTTGTGTAAAAAACTGTTTCAGATAAGTGTCAAAAGATAAATAAATAATATAGTAAACTTAGAAGACTATTTAGACTTAGCTAGCATAAGTCAATATTCAAGATCACGAGCGTTTTGTATGTTCCCAAAAAGGCATAAACACCGTCAGTAACCCAGAGAGGAAACTCTATAGTTTCGTGATAAAGAACCATCAACTCGAAGGGAAACTTGTCCATTTCAGAAACCCATAAGTGGTCCCTTGATGTCCATAATGTGGTTGTGCACCGCAGAACGTATATAAAGCAATATGTCCAAGCTATCGAGGAAACCCAATAAATTCAACCGAGCAATACCGGACCATAGTCTATATTGATTTGCATTGTTTGACGTACGATATTGTGTGAGATGTAGGAGTTCCGTCACCGCGAGTATTTTGCCAGTAGCAGCCAATTTTTGGGTGTTTTCTCGTGGTCCCATTATTTTGTCCCATTGATGGGACCACGAGAAATAGTTATTGCTCGTGGTCCCATTGCTTTCATATGTTTTAAACTTTCCATCCTGTATAAAATTTAGCAGGTAAATTAGTTTTTACTTGCAAATAACCCAAGTGTGTCTGGGTGTTGGGTGGACATTATATGTTATATGACATTAAAAACACGTGGATTTTTCATGCATTAAATAAAATTTATCTAAAAATTTCTAAGAAATGCCCGATCGTTATATCTCCGTTGACCACTTGCAGTTGCAAACGCGATATGTATTCGTCCTGAGTCACGTACTCTTTACGTCTTTCTGATGACGATGAGTCTCTGTCCTTTTCACTTTCAACTAAAATGTTTAGTAATCGCAAAATTGATTTTGGCTGTCGTCTTTTCATTTTTTTGTTTAATTGGGCGTTCCAACTTTCTACAACATTATTTGTTCGGTGCCTCTCGCCGTATACGTTCCACTGTAATATAAATATCTCATTTTTTAGCCAAGTCCGCTTTATGTACTTTTTAAAAAGTCGCATTTTGGATGTATTGGGACTCATATCTTGTATATACGCTAAGCCATCAGATATCTGTGCCTCAGGTACTAGAGGCAGCGCCGTATAGAGACCAACAATTCGCCGCTCTAGTTTTGTTTTTATTTTCATTTCTTTCGATTTTTTCCATATACTTTTTTTAAAATGAAAGTAACACTTTTTTAACACAATGTTCGGAAACACGCTCGTTATCGCGTTTGCGGTGGCTATTTCAAAGTCCAAGTGCATTTTTTTAGGCAGCCAATCTTTTAATTGTGATTTGATAACGTCAAACAAAGCCGTGTACGACTGCTGAGTCTTGTTAGTCATAAGTGCGTACACAAGTGGTATGACCTCTGTTTCCGATGGTGATTTCGAAATATCACCGTGAATAGTTATCAGTTGCGTAAACGGCCCTGGGCAGCTCTGAAAAGTGCCATCGATAAAATATTCCTCAACATCCTTTATAATTTGTCTACTATCGTTGGAGCAGAATACGATAATGCGACTATCGTCGTGGTAATAGTCCGCAAGAACAAAGTCTGCAAACTGTGGTGGGATGGTCACTTCTGCGGCGTTCGTAAAATTAGTGCGATTTCGACCAGTATATAAAGCGGTCTGAATACTTGAGAAAGCAGGTATTGGTGATACAAAATGAATACCGTCGTTTTTGAGCGTATCTATTCCTTTTTTATAAATTTGTGTAACTGGTGTGTCTGTTAGACGGGTTTCTTCTCTCATTCTTGCAATGGCTTCGTCAATTCTATTCTTGCCGTGATCTGTATTGCAAGAATGGATATTGCTTTTAACGATTTCTTGACCCTAAAATAAGAAAAAAAATATGCTTCACGTTACGCAAACTGGACTCAACTGAAACAATGCTCATTCGCTATGGCTATTAGCCTGGGTTTACCTTTAAAGTTATTGTACCATGGCAATTCTCTCTTTTGGCTTTGCTACACTTCCAAATGGCACTTCCGTTTTTATAAACCGTATGTTTGTAATACTGGTGGCCGCCATAGAGCACCACGGTACCGCCCTTTCTTTGGATGTACTTAACATCCTCAGCCATACTCAATTAGTATAGTATACAAAATTATTTAATATTGTATTATAACGATGTATAATAAGTAAATAAGTATTACCGCGTACACTTCAATCAATGAAAAACAAAAACCCCATTAATAATAATATCCATAAAATCAATACCTGACAGTGAATGACATTGAATGAAGTTTTAATTCTATCGTTTGCGTTCACTATGCAATTGAAAAAGTTTCTCTACATGGGAGGAATAAAAACAAAGGTTTTATTCCTCCTCATATATCTACATCTATCCTATACAGGATGGAAAGTTTAAAACACCTAAAAGCAATGGGACCACGAGCAATAACTATTTCTCGTGGTCCCATCAATGGGACAAAATAATGGGACCACGAGAAAACACCCCAATTTTTCCCGAGTTGAGGCACGGGCTGATCTCGATTTGAATTTCTTAAATTCTACATCTCAAAAAACCACTAGATACTCGTAGTTTTGATTTTATCGAGATTGCAAAACAATAAAGCCAAAAATCAAGTACTGCTCTTATCACTATGATTGCTACGCCTAATTCGAGTCCAAAACTCTAAACCAAATTAAATTTTTAATCATGGCTGATTGTTGTTTTATGTATTAAGATTTTTCCAGCAAAAATAATAAAAGTAAAGCTAGAAAACTGTTAGAAAATAATGTAAGATTGAAAGGAACATCAGGAGAAACAAGTTTCTCGGAGAATTTAAAGATAATAACAGATTTTTACCTATTTAAAGAAAAAACTCATTAAATTCTCTTCTCAGCTTATTCTTTCAAACAATTCTTCGCAAATAACTGAAAGGAATTAAGAATTTCCGAGGTAAACAAAAACGAACATAGCGCCATCTGCCAGAAGTAAAACAAAGTTCGTCCCTCTTGCCTTGTCTTATTATCATCTGAGGGGATTTCATAGATTTACAAAGTGGTTCATCGATAAAATGAAAATATTTAAATATATTTATTTCTTATAGCTTCATGGCGGTGTACGAATGAACTTTTGCCAATTTATGTATATATGTAATATTAGGCATTAGCTCTTATGAGTGTTTATGTACAACTCGCTTAGTATTATAGATTTGTTGAAGATTTAAGATTATAAAAATTATAGTTATACCTACTTATTTCAGTACCTATTTACTGCTAAATCTAAAATGAAAAAACTTTTTATTACCATGTATTTATGATGCAAATAAAAACAAACAAAAAAAAGAAAAAAACGAAGCATTTGGTCCCATGTTAGCGCCTCATTCGATGCCAAGAAATTACCATACTCTACCTTCAAACTAAAAATAAAACAGCTTTCAAAGGCATATTGCAGTGACAAACGATGTGCCGTATTGGCACATTCTTGGCACTAGGCACCTGTCTGTACGAAATTGCATTTGACGGGCTTAAAAAACGATAGGACTGGATACATCAAAATGTATAGAAAAGTAGAAAGCTGAAATGACTGAAATTTTCCTCTGTTTCAACCATTTTTGTTGTTAAAATGTTCTTTATTGATGACGGGATAGCGTTAGCGTTTCTATAACAGGTAAATGAAATGGAAAGGGCATCTCTTTCGCGTGTTGTTAGAGTTAAAACACTTTTTGAGCGTTTCTACTAGGTACGAAAAGAATTATCATGCGCGCGAAGGTAATGTGGTGTTTTCTTGTTTCTGATTATTTTACCGTAACCAAAATGCATTCCAAGTTAAAATGAATTTGGTGAATTTGATGATATAGTTTAAAGACATAGTATGAAAAAAAGTTGCTTTCTCTGTCATGTCCCTACTCGTATGTCCCTATGTATGCTTAAATCTTTAAAACTACGCAACGGATTTAGAAGCGTTTTTTTTTATTGATGAGTGATTCAAGAGGAAGGTTTATACGTATAATAAAACGGTTCAAAGCCGGGGCGGGTTTCTAGTATAAAATTACCTGTTTTTATTTACACAATATTATCTATTAGTATCTGCTCGCGGCTTCGCACGTGTTTTTTCTAAGGACTAGTTTCAAGGCTATTTGTATCTCATGTTAACTGATTTATGGGATGAAGCCTATGTGTTATTCTAGGGCTAGAAATACCGTTATTTCCTGACCAATCCGTTCAGTACTTTTTGCGTGAAATACTAACAATATTTATACATAACTACAAACTTTCTCGCATTATATTAGTAATTGTAAGTTAGGGTTCCACTAATTATTTCTAAGTATTTTACTTACCACTGAAAGTGGTAAAATCTTCCTTCGCGTTTCGGTTCTTCGAGGCAAAGCGATGAATAGAGGATGTCTATGCAAAGCTAGTCTGCTCAAAGCAACTCTATATACTTTGGCTTTATCGTGACTTCAACGTGTTTGAGATTCTTATCGAACACGATATTTGCAATTTGAGGTTATTCTGGAGACAGAACGATATATCTTTTCTTCTCTTTTATTGCGCTTGTTTGTTGCAAAGTTAGTCTGCTCAAAGTAACTCTATCAACTTTGGCTGTGTTTGAGGTTGTTATCGAACATGATTTTTGCGATTTTGAGGTTATTCTGGAGGAAGGACGATAAATATTTTATACTCTTTTTGTCTTCTCTACTGCGCTTGTTTGATGATAGCGAATACATTATATAATCTGTCTGCAGTTAGCTCAAGAGCTACCTTTAGACTGTTTGCAACCGTCTGCAGTTAGCTCAATGGTTTCAATTGTAAATACTAGTTGTAATTTTTCTATTCCTTGCTTGTAATTTTCGTTTTTAATAAAGACTGGTTTATATAACCTGTTCCGATTTAGATGTAACTAGATGCGCACCGTGGCTTTGCCCGTGAATCAGTGATTTTTCACAAAAATTACAGAAATTTATTACACAACCCCTAGGGTTATTTTGTAAAAATAAAAAAATACGTATTTAATTATTCACTCCATAGTTTATTTATACCGAGTTTTGGGTGAATCGAACCCAGGAAAAAATATTTTCCATACAAACTTTACCACCCTATTTAACCCCCCCCCCCCAACATTCACAAGGACTTTCCCATTTATTATAATAGTAAGAAAGTAAGAAGAAGTAAGATAGTAACATGATGATGCCAATTGATTACGAACGCAAATCTTGCTTCCGAATCTAATTACTTTTTTTTTTTAAGCAATAAAACCTTTATTAACAACGAAAATCACAAGCAAAGGAATAGAAAAATTACAACTAGTATTTACAATTGAAACCATTGAGCTAACTGCAGACGGTTGCAAACAGTCTAAAGGTAGCTCAATTGATCCATGTTAATACCAGTCGGAAGCGTCCCCAAGACACTGGCTGCTTTATAATTTATATTACTTTTTAATGAAAATAACAAAAAAAATAAAAATAAAAGTTTGTATCTAGAGGTACATAAAAGTAGGTACCTCAAGCCAAACACATGTTAAAATACGTTTTATTTTCATTCGTTAATGTTCACTTTGTAAGCCAAATGCCAGTAAGGAAATCTGTGACCCCAGATTACATTATTGTAAGGTTCTATTGAAACTGCATTGACTGTAAATCTGCTGGTCGAATGAACCAGGAGCATTAGCACAATGGAGTCCATTTATTCAGTGACATAGAGTAAGCGAGGACAGTGTGAGAACTTATCATTTTTGTTTATTCAAGAAATAAAGTTAAGTTTATTTTATTTTTATTTTTCGTTTATTGAGGCACAAACAGTTTACTATTTTCTTAACTTAATTAATAGATAGAGTTATTTATACACCAATTAAGTTGCCGCTAAAAGAAACATTATATAAGAAATTGAAAAGTTATAGGCGCTTATGAAAATATTACCTAAGCAAAGTTTAAAACATTAAGTTTAAATAATAAAAATAAATATTAAAGTAAGTATGTATAACATCAGAATAAGAGAGAAGCTTGTTTCTTAAAATTACTGTTAGAGAGCAAAAATATGTCACATTTAGAATATTGATCATTGTGCAATCTAATCACTCTAGGAATAAAGGAATTCCTTGCATAGTTTGTCTTATAATTATTTGAGGAGAAAAGTTTGTTTGTTTTACGAGCATTTATACGTGGACATTTTATACATAGTTGATTTAATAAATAAGGCGAGTCAACCATATTTCTAATGATCTTAAACAACAACATTTATCTTTAATCGTGCGTCGGCTTTGAAGGGAATTAATGTCTAATGTAACTACTTGTTTTAGGTTATTTATTTTAAATTTAAGGTGTTTAATAAACTTCGTCTGAATTCGCTCAAGACTGTTAATATCAACTAAATAGTGAGGGTTCCATACACTTGATCCATATTCTAAAAGGGGTCTAATCAAGGAATTAAAGATAACTACCATCGTCTTCCAATTACTAAACTCTTTGCTGACTCTTAGTACAAAGCCTAGTAGACGATATGCACGATCTGCTATATTTTGGATGTGGGATTTAAAAGTCAGCTTATTATCAATAAGAATTCCTAAATCCCTAACTTCCGAAACCCGCTGAATTGGTACACCATCTATATGATAACTAAAATTAATAAGGGTTTTTTTGCGAGAAAAGGTAATACAGTTACATTTAGAAACATTAAGATATAGGAAATTGTCTTTGCAGTATGTACTTAATCTAAGCAAATCATTTTGTAGATCTTGACAGTCTTCTAGAGTAGTTATAACTTTAAAAATCTTTTTATCGTCAGCGTAGAGCAAAACCTTAGAGTTCTTAAAACAACTTAAAACATCGTTAATAAATATATTAAAGAGGAGCGGACCTAGATGGGAACCTTGAGGCACGCCTGACGTGACAGGAATGAACGATGAACAGAACCCCTTCATAGCAACAGCCTGCCTACGATCACGTAGATATGATTCCAGCCATCGAAGCAAATCACCATGCACTCCAAACGTCAACAACTTTTGTAGCAATAGATCATGAGATATTTTGTCAAAACATTTAGAGTAGTCAGTATACACGGCGTCTACCTGAAAACCTGAATCTATAGACTGAAACAAGAAATCAACAAACTCGCACAGATTGGACTCAGTAGACTTCTTGTCCACAAAGCCATGCTGTTCCTGTATTATTAGCGGTCTAATTATGGGATACATGGTATCATATACTATTTTTTCAAATAATTTAGGGATTGAACTTAGTTTTGAAATAGGGCGATAGTTGCTTATGTCGTGTTTATCACCTGATTTAAAGATCGGAACAACATAAGATTTTTTCCACACCAAAGGAACAATACCAGACTTCAGAGAAAGATTAAATATAGTACAAAGAAGTTTGGCCAATGATTCAGAGCACTTACTAAGAAATAAAGGTGGTATACCATCAGGACCAGCAGTTTTACTGGTGTCTAAAGAATTAAGGTATTTAAGTACTTGTTCTACCGTGATTTTAATGGATTGCAAGTTAATATGGTTGCTTTCGGAAAACTGACTAGTATGATGTAGAGAAGCAGCTGGGATAGGTTCAAAGACTGATTGAAAGTGACTATTAAATAAATTACATATTTCATCACCTTTCGATGATGATATATTTTTAAGAAACATTGAATCGGGAAAATCACAATTATTACGCTTAGACTCTACAAATCTCCAGAAAAATTTACTGTTCTCCTGTATTTTACCCTCTGCATATTCCAAATAATTGGAGTAGCATAACGACTGAACCTTTTTTTGTCTAGCACGTATTTTACAAAAAGTTTGATAGTCATCAAGATTTTTGTATATTTTCCATTTTTTGTGGTATTTTAATTTTTCTTTAACTATTTTTATTAAACTATTACTAAACCAAAAAGGATTTCTACCATTTTCATATACTTCCTTGCAAGGAACATGCTCCGCTATCAATTTATTTATAGTGTCATAGAAACTATTAACAGAATTTTCAATATTTGAAAGATCAAGGATAGAGTCCCAGTCCAATGAATCAAGCTCGCTACAAATAACCGAGTAATCAGAAATTTTAAATAACTTTATTGTTCTTTTAGGTATACGTAAATAATTTATGGAAATATTGTTATAATCAATAATTAATGCAGGATGATATTTATCTTCGGGTACTAGAGGCTGAGTAGAACGAGAAACTATACAATCAATATTTATATATATATATTTATATATATTAAGTTACTACAATATATATTTCTAAGGACGAAGTTAAGTCGAAAAAGAAGCAAAAAACTGTGTAGACACTTTTAAATTAAAAGATTTGTAAATTTAAAGTGGTATCTATGTTTATGTCATGTGAAGAACTTAACAATAATTTTATTAGGTCAGTTTTGTGTGAAATCGTTCTGAAATTTTGTCTCCATAACATACATTCGAAAATATTTTTTTTTATCACTGGAAATATGGTAACATATAACACAATTTCTTCATTATGTTTTAAGATCTCCTACTTCCTTTAATTTAAGAAGAATGAAAACAAATGTCATCTTGTTTTTACAAATGAGCTAACTGCAGACAGTTGCAAAGAATCTATATGTACCTATAGTTTAATTGATCGATATTATCACCATAATTATTATAAAATTATTGAGTACCTATAGTTGTTCATAAATATTTTCTGTGTTATTGTGTGTGTTGTGTTGTGTGTGCAAGATTAGTGTTGTATTAAACACTACACATGTTTTTTCTGTGTTTGTGTTGTTCTGTTTTTTGTGAATTACCATTCTGCACATTATTTTTCCTGTGTCAGGTTCAGCAATTTATTGTATCAGGTGAATGTGAAAGCAGTGCTGACATTCTGCTGCTTCTGTTGCTTCATTAATGACAGTGCATTTACGTGTCGGCAGCTCTTTGAAAAACACCTGAAGCGAAAGCTCTTTCACCTTTTCATTATGACTTGTACTTTGACGAATCCATTTTGTATGAAAGTGGGTTAACAGTGAAGCAATGGTATTTAATCTGGAAGTATACATACACACGATTGCAATCACTTAAAATACGATTATATTCTATGTCTTTTCAGGCTAAACTTTTCAAAAGTGTTAAGTATTCTAGGCCTATGTCCAGCAGTGGACTAATATAGGCTGATGATGATGATGAAGTATTCTATGTACATTCTAGGAAAGTTTTTCTAGAGAAGTGATTTTCTGTTCGCTGATGAACTAATCAATGATAGTAATTAATTATAATAATTATTTGAAATGTCTAGTGCTTTACCTTTTTAAATGAAATGTCTGGTTATGTAGACCTATTCGTAATTATGATTTACATCGTGTAATCGTATTGTATATTTATTTTGCTATTATTTTTATGTACTACTTAGTGTTTAACTGTGAATCACAGTAATCTAAATTATTATTTAAATTTCTGTGAAGGGATTAGAGTGTAAGAAAGTTTAACTGCTATATTAAAGTAACTGGCGACCCGCCCCGGCTTCGCATGGTTTTATTATACGTATAAACCTTCTTCTTGAATCACTCTATCTATTAAAAAAACCGCATCAAAATCCGTTGCGTAGCTTTAAACATTTAAGCATACATAGGGACCTAGGGACAGAGAAAGCTACTTTTTATACTATGTAGTGTTGATACGGTGGCAATTGTTCCATAGAAATTGAAAGCCTTGATCACCTTGCTTCCTACTCAAACCGCATCTGAAGCTAGTTTAATTGCCAGTATGAATAACTAATGCCATTTCAAGCTTCAATGCCTATCTCATCTTAGCCTAGAAGAGCTGTTTTGTGTAGTCAGTCTTAACGGCTTTAATTAAACTAGACACAAAGCATTGGCTATCTAGATTGGACTTAGGGACCTAACTTATTGCACCACGTTGTCTTATCGCCCGTAAGAAACCAATGTCTGGGAAAGTTTAACCACCTTAATTAAACATTCTTTGAGCGTGTTTATTAGAGTTTTACACTTTTAGTCACGCTAATATTATAAATGCGAAGGTTTGATTGGATGTTTGTTATGTTTTCATGATAAAACTACAGAGCGGATTGGGCTGACATTTTGAATACACTTAGTTTTAGGTCTGAATACATAGACTACATTTCAACAATTTTCACAAGGGTGAAGTCGTGGAGCGTATTAAAAATACGACCGTTTGGTTGCGTGTATAGATGTTTACGCCAAAACTACACTACGGAACAGGATAAAATTTTTATTGGACGTATATTGTTAGGTTAAAGTCTTTAATAAAACAGGCTACTTTTCATCATTTTTCACGTGGGTGAAGCCGCGGGCCATAGCAAGTATATCATAAAGTAAGTAAAGTTTTTGAAATATGTTTTCGTTCAGGCCGCTTATAAGATTATCTCTTGGAATTTAACTTTGGAAGAATACTTTAGGGGACCGCGAAGTTTTATAACTGACTTTACGGCTTTGTTTGTGCGGTTTACTAAAAAAGTCTTAACTCTTTTACGATGGACGTTGCTGCGCTAGTTTTAAATTAAAGTTTGCTTAGCTTTTGTTAATTAAAAAGATTAATCAGCTGGCTGCAGCTTCGTTCAAAGCTGAAAGCACTATCTAATCGAGAGGAGTAATCGCCCCGCAAAGAGCCGCAAAAGGGCCTCAGCCGAGTGGTTTGGTGTCGCCTAGCCTTGTTTACCTACCTTTGAGCCGCCACGAGTGTAGCTCGCCTCTACCTATAGTTCAAAGTAACGTGTGTTGCTCAATTGAAAGGATGGTCTAGTCACAAAATAATAGGATGCTAACGCATGGTCAAGTTAGCCTTTTGGAACGTCAAAGAGCGAAATTCTGTCTATGTTTTGCAACAATTCATTCATGGACACAATTTATTTCTTTGAGCCGGCACGTGTGTCTGTGTAGCTTGCCTCTACCTATGGTTCAAAGTAACTTGTGATGCTCAATTTAGAGGATGGTTTTGTTAGCCTTTTGGAACGTCAAAGACCGAAAATGCTGTAGATTTTAGCAATAATTCATACTTAGATATTTTGTTTTCTTTGAGCCGTCACGTGTGTCTGGCCTCTACCTATAGTTGAAAGTAATGCGTGTTGCTCCATTTGCAGGATGATGTAGTTAGTCTTTTGGAATGTCAAAGAGCGAAATGTTGTAGATGTTTTGCAACAATTAATTCGTAGACAACATTTTTTTGGATTCTTTTTAGAAATGAGTTTGCTTTTTCCCTTTTCCAGACCTTCTTGGCCTCGAATGTATTACGTCTATTCAAAATTTCTGCCTGATCCGGTCAGTATTTCCGTTGTGAAGAAGTTACAAGCATCCACCTATCCATACATCCATCCATCCGTCCAAACTTTAGCATTATAATAATATTCCTTACATCGAAGACGAGCTGCATTTGCCAGATTCTAAATATGGCAGCCAGTGAATCCAGAGCGACTGCCTCGTTCCACTCATTCGAATTAATTGGTGGTCTGGAGGTCCAAATAACTTAGACTCTGATGAATATTCTATGAGATGAAATGCAAAGCGAATCTGGGATTGTATTAAAAATAGATTCGTATTGATTTGATGGCTGGAGTGGTTGCTACTTGATGTGATTGCGGCAAGATTAGTAATTTAGTAGTCTACTCGCTGTTAGGTACCCAGTTTGTCTGGCAGAGATCGCTCTTGATCGATGAGACCACCGATTTTGTTAATGATAGTTATTGAACATTTACAAACTCTATCGTAAAAGTTTTGTTTAAAAAAAATCTCATGTGGGGCGGGGCGCTTTAAAAAAAAATCCATATTAAAATCACTTTAAACGTCTATTTTTTTTGTGTTGACTGAGCGAACTGCACACTGTAATCACAAATATGTTTTTTCCACGACGTAACAAAAGCAATGAATAATGCCCTTCGCGAACTGGGCGTGTGTGTCCTATAAACTAGCTCATAGCCACTAGGGTGTGTCCCTAAAGACTAAAAGTTGAGGCTATTCGTGTATCGCAATACGCATGTTGGTTAGATTGGGCATTTACAGTCAATAATAATAATCAATAATAATCATCAATATCTTTATTTACAGTCCAGATATAGGGTATTTTTATTTTTTCTCAATACAAGCTTTGCATTTATTTTATTATTCGTGAGTTTATGTACATTGAGATATGGCGCGCTCATTAGAGTAGGCCTATATCCAGCTATATATGATGATGATGAGGATATCCAGCTGTGAAGTAAATTTACAAGGATAAGAATAAGAATAACTTTATTGTCAAATTGTGTAAAGTATCCATAGGACAGGTCTTAAAGTAATATAATGGTAACAACAATTTATCCATTTCGGACATACAATATTTTAACAAAACAAGTGTCATACACGCAAATACTTAATAGGTTTTATTTCAACCTAGTTCTATAATTACTACGTATTTATTAAAGAACTCCTTTAAATTGTAGTACACGCTATTTACAAGACATTTTATTAATTTAGCGCTCTGATCGCGCGCGGCATGGAGCGCGCTCCACGGAGCGTGAAGTGTAGACGTGCCGCGCGCGATCCATGTGCGCGGCGAAGAGCGCGCGCTCCTCGCCGCGTGCGATCCATTTGTTGTCGGTTTTTTGGTCACGCACTAAGGGGCCTCAGTCGCTTGGCACGCGTGGTCTGTACGGTTGAGTGATCCGCCATTATGGATAATTGACAACTGATTCAGTATGGATCGGCAGGAGCGCGTTGGAGCAGCCAGTCAGGATCGCAAAAGATTGCTGTTGGATCAACCTAGAACGATCCACGCTCCACGCATCACGATCCTGGATCGCAGATCGCGGGATCGCCGATCCATTTTGGATCATCCGGTGTAGATCCGGCTTATTGCATATTTAACACACATGATTTGATGTGACGTGATCCGTAGCTTAACTTATTCGTTTCCGTACGTCCGAAATGAAAAATTAAACAACTAAAAACAAACTACCATAATAATATATTTAATAATATTATAGGATCAGTATATTTCAGATGTATATATACCCATCAAGGGGGATTTATGTAATGAAATACGTCATCTAATATATATGTATGTATATAATATATAATATTCATCTAATGGGAGATTTGGATGAGGATCTCAAGAGGCGCAAATATGCAGGTCTCGATATAGCCTACGCAATTGATCTAAATGGAGTCGAGACCATAAAGTCATGGACCTAGGTCCGTGTGGTACCTCTCTCCGAGTTATTATAAAATTATCTGATTGTCTGGTCGATGATGCGCAGCGTGACCCGAAATCTGGCGCAGAGCATCAGCATTGCCATACAGGGGCAATGCAGCCAGCGTCTTGGGGACGCCTCAGATAGGTATGGTTCAGTTGAGCTACCTCTATATTATTTGCAACAGTCTTCTGTTAGCTCAATTGTTTCAATAATACAGTTCTTATTTGTCTATATTTTTGCATGTGATGTTCTTTGCTAAAAAAGATAGTATTCGGTAGATATTTCGTAATAGATTACAAGAAAACCCGTAAGATATTTAACTCTTGTAGTAGCATTCTCAGTGGGAATTTAACTACCGCTTGTCTTGGGTTTGTATTATACAAATTCAAAGTTTATCTTCCCTGCTGTATAACTATAAGCTCTTACCTCGATTTATCTTCCCGATAACCCCTCAAAAGTCATCCACAAACTTAGCCGCTAAGTACTCGGTACCCTTAACCTGTGAATGCTTTATGTGGGTCAAATCTCGACAAAATTTATAGCGAACCCAGACGATAACGGTCCATAATTACAAGGTGGATGAAGTGATAATGTTGCTGAATTTTTTAGGGCATTCGGAAGTGAGGGTCGATCAGGTGTGAACGGTAACCTGAGTTCTGGTTCAATAGCCGTGTTTCGTGAGGAAGTGTTTAATAGAATATAAAATAGAATAGCATATATTTCTACAATAATATATTCTAATGGACTAATCCAGCCATACAATCTTTCGCAGTTATAATATTAGTAAGGATTGTAGTATCTAGTAGTTGACATGTTATTGGTGTAAATGTATAACAAGAGAACGCTAGTTTACTTTTACCACATAGTATTTGTTATGGAGCTGTGTCATGAAAAGCATTTTTTTATTTTCACTGAAAATAAAAAGCACAAAGCAAAATGCTTCACAAAAAACACTGTACAAAACCTTTGAAATACTAATGTTAAGTGTTGCGTAGCATTTCATCACACCCTTTTAATTCGAGGCATTGCGCGAATTTATTTGGCCATTAAAATGAGCAAAAGTGCTTAAACCATCATGTACAGGTGTTGTTTTAATGAGTACCAATTATTTTCAGCTTCTCGTAAACTTTTTTAATAAACAATTTTATTTACTTAATAATTAAACTAGTTAATGTCTATTCCTATTTTAATTGGTTAAAGTACACTATATATTATTCGAGTACACTATATTTTATTGTATAAAACTACGTCTAAGCAAAATACCTACCAGACCAATCCATTCAGTATTTTTGGGACAAAGAAGTCACAAACATCGAATCATAATAATATGATGTTATTAGTATGATATTTTCCATAGGTGTTCAGTGTTCACACCTACTGTTTTCTTGGAATTAGAAATATATATTACTCACTCCAAGAAAAAGAAAAGAAAACATACTATTTCTTGGACCCAAATTACGACAAATCGAGCTATTTTAGCATTGATAGAAAATTACACTTCGATGAGCCAACAAGTGTGAGTGATTATTGATTAGTTTCATCTCTTTGAGCAAATGAGGGAAAATATATCGTTCTATCTAGTAGGGGTAAGGCGTATGGAAAATATTCTAAAGCCTTCTTTAAATAATTATAGTACCTAAGTAATATTAGTAATATAAATAAACAAATAAAATGTTTTATAGAAATAAATACCAACTAGAATATAAAATACAAAATTTTAACTAACTGCAGCCGGTTTCAACAATCTAAAGGAAGCTCAAATGATCGGCAATACCCATCTAAAGCATCCCCAAAACGCTGGCTGCTTTGATGCTAAATGGAAGTGCATAAAAAAAACATAAGAAATAATTCCAGACAGTCCTCACAGCATCATCTAGCCCCAAGCTAAGCAGATCTTGTGTTTTGGGTACTATATTACTGATATACTTAATACAAAACATTATATAGATAGATATTATTTATTATACATAGAAAACACCCAGACCAACGGAACAAATTTCTGCAGATCGTACACAATTTTTTTCATACTTAGAATAAAAATGTTACTTCAATGATAAAAGGAAAACAAACTACCAACCATTATTTCATTTCAAAAAGCAGCGACACTGCACTAAACATTACATTAAGTCTACTAAATAATTCTCACAGCAAAATGTAAATTTCAAAGCAGTAAGTCCTTGAAAAATGTGTACAAGTTGTCCGCGTATTATTTGGCGCGGCGGAGAATATTTCGTTAGACAGTTAATTTACCGGCGGTTCTGCAGTGCCATCAATCAACACCGAGATTACTTACACAGTAAAGACCCTGTATTATATATACTAGCATAAGAGTATAAACGTAGATAATATTATACTTGGTCTATGTAAGGGAATTATAATAATGCTGGACAATCCATACGCCATCATCATATAAGCTTGTTTGTGTATTTGTAGTAGTTTCATTTTGTTAATTAATAATAATGCTGGACAATCCACAAAGCATCATCATATAAGTTTTTTTTTGTATCTGTAGAAGTTTCATTTTGTCTATTATATTAAGAGATATGAAAACAGAGTTTGGTGGCCACCAAGAGCAATTATCTCTTCCTAAACTAGACAAAATAAAACTACTACAGATGCATTAAAACAAACTGAACTTTTGAATTTGAGAAATTCTTTTGTTTAACGTAAGGATATGATACAATGGTGGTGCTATTTTAGCTCCTGTTTGCGTTTTATCATTACAAAAACCATTCCATGGTTTTAAGACATTTGCTTTAGTTTGTACTAGTTGCGCCCCGCGGCTTCACCCGCATGGAAATTTATTTGTCAAATTTCATAGTTTCGTAAAAACTTCGTAAAAATAAAAAATAAGTGTTCACTTATTTCTTTATATTATAATAAGGACAAATAATTTTCCATACAATAATATTATAATATTTGGGTTGGAGGAAAAAGAAACTTCAACTTCTGATCTACTACAAAAATTTAAGGAAAACCTCAAGTACGATTTAAACATAAATATTGAAGATTATGAAATTAACAAAATTCATCGAATTGGAGGAAAAAACAGAGGAAGTGACAAGCCTAGACCAGTATTATGTTCCTTTTTAAACAATTGGAAAAAGAATGATATAATGAAAAACAAAAAGAACTTCAAGAAAATCTATGTCACAGAGGATTACTCGAAAGAGGTATTGGAAAAGAGGAAAGCATTACAAGCAGAGTTAGTGAAAGAGAGAAAAAAAGGCAATACAGCATATTTGAAATATGATAAACTAATAGTTAAAGAGAATACTAACCAAGAGAAGAGAAAAAGAGAGACATCTGCTTCTCCATCTGCTGACAATAACCATCCAAAAAAGCAACAAACTCTTTCAATTAAGGCGAACAGAACAAATGCTTTTGATATGATGCGATCCAGATCCAACTCACTCTGTAATACATCCACTAATAAAAAACAATAGCAACTAAAATGCGGCAAACGGAAACCAAAACCAACCAAAAAATCTAATAACAAAGAAACCGAAAAACATAAAAGCACCCCAAGCCGACTGGTCATCGTGGGGGAAAGAGACCACAACCCTCCGATACAAAAATCTAACGAAGAAGACAAAAATCATCACAAACAATCAAATACAAAAATTTATGTCGCAGCCCTCAATGTACTTACCCTGAAAAATGAAGAAAATCTTACCGAACTAATATATGCTTTAAAACCAATCAAATGGGACATAATTGGCCTGAGTGAAGTGAGAAGGATGGGTGAAAGTATTGCTTCCCACCCAGACTACCTATTTTACCATATAGGAGAAACCCCCGGCCTCTATGGAGTGGGATTTATTATTAAGAAACATATAGAAAATTATATAGAAGGATTTATAGGTATCTCAGAGCGCATTGCAATTATGAATTTGAAACTTCCAGGATATAAAGAGCCATGGTCTATTGTACAAATATATTCACCTACAGAACAATCAAACCTAGAACCAATAAATAATTTCTACCTAAATCTCAACAAAGCAATCCAAGAACACGCTCACAAGAACCTTATAGTAATGGGAGACTGTAACGGCCAAATTGGAGAAAAGCGCAGAGGAGAAGATAAAGTCTTAGGACCTTTCACATACAGCAATAAAGCCAGAACTAGGAATGGAGAAAATATCATTAACTTTGCCCTAGAAAACCACCTTACAATCCTTAATACTATATACAAGAAGAAAAAGAAAAACAAGTGGACCTGGATCTCACCTGACAACAAAACTAAAAACGAAATTGATTTTATAATGACTAACAGAAACAGCTACTTCACTAATCTTGATGTCATCAATAAACTAAACTTTAATACTAACCATAGACTAATCCGAGCTGAACTGAAAATAAAGCAAACAAAAAAAACCGAGACCAAGACAAGACCCAGGAAACTCAAGACTCGGAAAACACCAACTGGAACAAATAATGGCTGCGCTAAACAACAAATTTATGAACTTCAAAGATAACACAAATAAACTAGGAACACAAGAAAAATATAACTTCATTGAGAAAACCATTAAGACACAGACTAAACTCACTTCAAACAATAAAATCGAGACGAGAAAAAACCTGACAATGAATAGTATAAAACTCCTAGAAGAAAGAAACCTCATAATCAGCGAAAGGGACACACAAGACAGGAGAAAGCGTCTAGCAAAAATTAGCAAAGATATCAAAGACAGCATAAGAAAGGACAGGAAACAAAACAGAATGAAATTTATAGAAAAATGCATAGCCAAAACAGGTGGAATCAAAAAAGCATACAAGGAACTATCAGATGCCATGGACTGGGTAGTAAAAATGAAGAAAGACAGCGGAAAATTCATTCATAACAGAGAAGACATAATAGAAACAGCTACATCTTACTACAAAAAACTATACGAAAACGACACAGTACAAGACGAAATCTATTTGAATGATAACTCAGACATCCCTAACATCCTACACGATGAAGTTAAGAAAGCTATTGATACACAAGGAGAAGACAAAGCTGCAGGACCTGACGGAATTAACAACGAAATCCTAAAATACAGCAAAGAAGTCCTGATACCTGTTCTCACAGATATGTTCAACAATGTGATAATCACTGAAATAATCCCCCAACAATGGACAGAGTCAAATATTATCCTATTGTACAAGAAGGGAGACAAACATGATATTGGGAACTACCGCCCTATAAGCCTCATGTCCAACATATACAAGATCTTTGCGAAGATAATCTTAAAACGAATTGAAATAACACTAGACGAACAACAACCTATCGAACAAGCCGGATTTCGAAAAGATTACTCGGTGATCGATCACATTCATGTAGTACGCCAAGTCATAGAGAAGTACAACGAATACCAGCTTACGTACTACATTGCATTTATTGATTACAGTAAAGCTTTCGACTCTCTTCTGCACGGCAAAATATGGGAATCACTAATGGAACAAGGAGTTGAACATAAGTACATTCGATTGATAAAAAATGTATACGAACATAGTACAGCAAGGATCCAATTAGAAAAGAAAGGCGTTCCGTTCAGAATTGGGAAAGGCGTTAGACAGGGAGATCCGCTTTCCCCAAAACTGTTCTCGGCAGTATTGGAATCAATTTTCAGAAGACTCAACTGGGAACATCTCGGGATCAATATAGACGGTATACATCTTACACATTTGAGATTCGCGGACGACATAGTGCTATTTGCTAAAACATCGGAGACCTTAAGCAATATGATAAAAGATCTGGCAACAGAAAGCGAGAAGGTAGGGTTAAGGCTGAACCCAGAAAAAACAAGAGTGATGACAAATGGATGTAAAAATAATATACAATTAGGAAGCACCGAAATAAACTACACCGATGAATACATATACCTGGGACAAGTCATAAGCCAAAATGAATCCATGCGAAAAGAAATCGAGAGGAGAGTAACAAACGGATGGAAGAGATATTGGAGTTTGAGAGAAGCCATGAAAGACAAAAAATTACATATTAATATAAAAAGCAAACTATTCAACACATGCATACTACCTATTCTCACATATGGATGCCAATCATGGGCTTTAACTCAAGAAATGACAAGCAAACTCGCAGTTTGCCAACACAGTATGGAAAGGAGCATGCTGAATATAAAGAAATCTGACAAACTGAAAAACCAATTCATCAGAAACAAAACCAAAACAACGGATGTAACATTAAAAATCAGAAGACTCAAATGGCGATGGACAGGGCATATGATTAGAGGTAAAGACAAGTGGAGCAAACTGATAACGAGGTGGTACCCCAGGGAAGGCAAAAGAAGAAGAGGCCGGCCCCAGAAAAGGTGGGACGAGGACATACGGCTAGTCGCAGGAGTGACATGGAATAGAGTGGCACAAGAAAGATCCGAATGGAAAAGGTTGGAGGAGGCCTTTGCCGATTGGCAAACGGATTTACAAACAATAAGCAAAAAACAAATACTAGGCTAAGTTCTTAGTTTAAGCAATTTTTATTAAATGTAATAATTTTAGTTTTAGTGTTAGTTGATAATCCGAATAAAAGGCTTATTATTATTATTATTATTATTATTATATAATTTTCCATACAAACTATCTACGTACCAAATTTCTTGTAAATAACTTAAGTAGTTACGGAGATTACGTATAACAAAAATTCACACAGACTTTCGCATTTATAATAATAGTAAGATTTTCTGTGGTGGAACCTAAAATTTTACAGAATATGAACAAAATCTAACTGTTGTTTCTTCGAAATACACATACGACTTGTATCGCTTAATACTAATCGTAGACTTTAATAGCTCTCATAAACTTTCATGACCATGATATTATGGCGGTTGACAAAGCAACATGTAAAAGCTATTGGATACAATGTTAAATTAATAGTCGTTACTAAGTTGATTCGGGCAATGCTATGTCATTTTTTTTTCATTATTTTCATGGGTACCTACAGCAAGTATAGAGTCATAGTTTGGAATATATTTAATGGCTAATATTATGTCTACCTATACGGTATGTGGTGATTTCAGAGTAGTATAATTAAATTAAAATTATTGCAGGAGGTCTATGAGGTATAAAGGTTTTATCTGCTTTCTTTGGATCTAAAGTATTCTGTATAATATAGTATTCTGTATTATGTAAAATATTACGTTTCACAACCAGTAAAAATAGGTACCTATTTAAACGCAATACAATATACTTGCTATACCTACAATCACAGCTACAATACACAATGATAATAACCCTGTGATGTATTTTTATAAGAAGCCTCAAATCACAGATAGTAAGGTCAGCGTGATAAATAAGCACTCAAAGTAATCAACAGGACTTGATTTGATGACAAGTTCCAAAAAATACGAACTTATCTCGGTCAATATCATTTTACGGAAAATTATGTCTGCGAACTCACCCCTCTATAAGTTCACTGAACTAGTTGTATTTGGGACAACTAAACAAAACCGAGCGCGCGATCGATACTGACAGACTGGACTACATCGAGAGACAATCGAGTAGAGAATTGGTCTAAAAATCGACTTGATTTGAATAGAGACTGTTTGTTGTGCTTGGAGCGCTTGCAAGTCGTTATACTGGTCAAAACAATGTTGGAGATCTTACAAGGCATGTCGTCAATAGGACAAACAACTGACTATCGTAAATTTTATTTGTAAGATTACAACTCAAGGTTAACTAACAGTGGGTTGCTGATTTAACCTTTTTGCATCCATGAGATCAAAGCTTATAATATAAGTACTATATACTCAGTAAAATATAGTAATTTAATGAATCAGAGTTCAGTACTCTGATTCATTAAATTACTAAAAAGCGTCTGTAAAAAATAAAGGAGGTTCAACGTTGTGCATATTTTTATGTAGTATGTTGGCTGATTTTTTGTCAACAGTTAATCGATTTAGGTGATTTTTTAGTTTTGTAAGTAAAGAAAATTATCAGCGGTTCCTTAAAAAATGTTATTCGTTATTGTTATGCTAGTGTAACTGTTAAACCATCAGAAACTATAAACTGCTAAAACATTTAAATTTAAAGCATGAAAAATCATATTATTCGTGTCTATTACGATCGATAAGCAGAACAAAATATTTCGTGCTTTGTGAAAAAAATCAGCTTACTGCAGACGGTAGCAAATATTACAGAGATATAGCTCAACTGATCCATATCAATACCGGTCGGAACATCCCCAAGACGCTGCTGGCTGCATTACCACGCTGTATGAAAATGCTGACACGCTACGTCAGATCAGATACTCACCAGTTCTCCAAAACAAGAAAATATAATTTAGCAAGAATTAAGAACAGTAAGTACTTTCCCTGCAGAGGGATTATAAGGTGTAAACTAAATAAATTATAAAAATAGATAAGATAAATTTATTATACCATACAAATAACGTACGAAACGAAAGTACAAAGGGCGGCCTTATCAGTATCCTTATAATCTCATACATTGGTATAATTATATGGTAACCTTGGGCCAAATAACTACCTAATAAATGAACTATTATAAAATTGTCGAGATCAGTGGCCAAAAGGAAAGCCAAACTTATAACTTAAGGAAAACCTAGAAAGTTGTGTGAATGTGATTCTTGAATAAAATATGACATAACTTGCTCATGTGAGTAATAAATTCCATTGAAAAGAAAAGAAGTTTCAAAACTTCAACAGAATCTTATTAGAGCTAGAATTTCAAATTCAAAGTCGTGTAAAAGGAGCTTGTTATGAACTCCAAAAGTAATAATATTGCCTTCGTTGTGATTTTATTTCAATTTCATTTTGAAAACGTTGTGAGGAAACGTACGCACGTCGATAATAATGTAATATATTATTAAGAAAGAAAAGTACAAACAAAGAATAGAAATAAGTTAAACTTATATATACAACTAGCGACCCGCCCCGGCTTTGCACGGTTTTATTATAAGTATATAAACCTTCCTCTTAAACCACTTTATATATTAAAAAAAACGCATCAAAATCCGTTGCGTAGTTTTAAAGATTTAAGCATTCAAAGGGACATAAGGACATAGGGACAGAAAAAGCGTTAAACTTTGTTTTATACTATGTACTGATTAAAACAATTGAGCTTACTGGAGATGATTGAAAACAGTCTAAAGGTAGCTCAATTCATCGGAAACATCCCCAGGACGCTGGCGCACACTGTATGGCTTCGCCAGATACTACTCACCAGCTCTCGTGTCACGAGTCGCATCGACCAGACACTTTTCTATTATTAAAAACTCAAAGAACATCGGTACTCCACGGACCTAGTCTTGACTCCAAGGAGAGCAAATGCGTAGGCTCTGTCGAGACCTATATGCATATTTGTGCCTCTTGTTATCCTCAGTCAAATAAGCCGCCGCACCAGCCTTCGCGAATGTCCTTGGAAGATAAGAGATGCAAGTGTGTCGATGCATGTAGCGTGTCTCACATAATAGGCCTCCCCAACTCCCATTGGATAATTTAATTACATCGCACGATAGGTTTATTTCTGTAAAATATATGATTTCAGTCGAAGCTTACTTCAGATTTTGTAAACAACAGCAAAACCCAGCAATAATTTGAGCCTTCTTTGTCCGACCTTCTTTATCCTCAAATAAATTCGGAACTTTGTCCGTGAAAAATTGGTCATTTCAAAAAGTTAAATCGTTCGGAAAATATTAAAAACGATCGGTGCGGGTCGTCCAATAAATTAACTCTGGATACCAACTTCATTCGTAAGGGTAGAGGGAAGTCGGGATTTGATAGGGGGTCAGAAAATCCTTAATGTTGGCGATGATACCTACGTCCGCTACCACTGCTACTTCACACAAATAGGAGTTTTTAAAAACCTTAAAATAGACCTAATTTTTTTTCAATCAATAACTTAAAACATCATCAGTTGTCGTAGTGAGTAAAGGACGCATTAAAAGCGTAAAGGCTGGTCAGATCTCGATCAAAGTTATAAAGAACCAGCTTTCAATTAAAAATCTGCATCTTCCAGTAATCTGTGAATATACATTCAGTCAAAAAAGTATCGGGAATGGATGATTTGTTTATGGTTCCAAATTCAAATTTTTGTTTTTTTTGTTGTTGTTAGGTTGGCACAACTGTTTGCCATTTTGGCGCGGAGTTTGAGTTGCATCTGTTATTTATATTAAATATAGTGCTGTTTTTAGTTACATCATATCTAGTGTGTATTGCGAATTTCACAATGGACAAAAACATCGAACAAAGAGTTTGTCTTAAGTTTTGCATCGCCAATGGAATTTCGTGTTCGGAGTCACTGAAAATGTTACAAAAGGCTTTCGGTGAATCGACTTTATCAAAAAAACGTGCTTATGAGTGGTACAAAGCGTTCAAAAGCGGTCGAGATGTGATGGAAGATTTGCCTCGCTCTGGTAGGCCATCAACGTCTGCAATTGAAGTTAACATCGCAAAAGTGAAGGAAACAGTGACTGAAAATCCTCATTCAACTTTGCGAGAGATAGCCGCCGAACTTTCTGTATCTCACGAGTCGATCCGTACCATTTTAAATAATCACTTGGGTATGAAACATGTTGCCGCTCGACTAGTCCCAAAAGACCTGAATTTTCTCCAAAACTCAATCACATGAGAGTCGCTGAGGACATGCTAGAACGAGTCAATTCCGACCCAACATTCATGAAACGCATTATTACTGGTGACGAGACGTGGGTTTATGAGTTTGACATGCAAACTAGTCAACAAGCTTCGGAGTGGCGCCTTCCAACTGAACCGAAACCGAAAAAACCACGCCAAAGTCGATCAAAAGTCAAAGTCATGTTGACTGTTTTCTTTGACTCTCGCGGTGTTGTGCACTCGGAATTCTTGCCGGAAGGTCAAACGGTAAATAAAGAATATTATTTGAGCGTTATGCGGCGTTTAAGAGAGCAAATTCGACGAAAAAGGCCAGATTTGTGGAAAGAAAATTCTTGGATTTTGCACCACGATAATGCGCCTTCGCACAAGGCCATCATTGTGACCGAATTTTTGACCAAACACTCAACAAATACCATCGAGCAACCACCATATTCACCAGATATGGCTCCGGCCGACTTCTTTCTTTTTCCTAAACTCAAATTACCACTTCGTGGCACCCGTTTTCAATCGGTACAAGACATAAAGGAGAATTCGCGGCGAGAACTGAACTCAATTCCGGAAACAGCGTTTAAAAAATGTTTTGATGATTGGATAATTCGTTGGCGTAAGTGTTTCGTTTCTGAAGGAGCATACTTTGAAGGTGATAAAATAAATTTGGATGAATAACAAACATTTTGTGTATTATTGATCTTTTCCCGGTACTTTCTTGACAGAGTAGTACCTTAAAAACTGACAAATTGGGAACATTTCCTTCTTTTTTGAAGACGGTTATTTCAATTTTTGTTTTTATGTAGAGAGACGGGTTTGAATGTATGAGTGGCAATCTTTATTCGGGGTAAGGGTAGAAAAGGGGGTGAATAGGGATTGATAGGGGGCAAAGAACAATCCTAATCCGGATTTATCAAAGTGCTGCGGTTTCCGGCAATCTAGAATCAATCGGAGAATTAAGAGCAACTACACATTAGGCGTTTCGAAGCGCGCGCTATGGTAACGCGCGTTTTAAGAACCATCGCCTTATCGATTCAGATGTGTATTTTGCGGCTGCATTCTGATGACAAATAATATAAAAACAAAAGTAAGCGGAAAGCTCTATTTATTTTAGATCTGAAATGTATTGTTATTTCAGTATTATAACTTACTAGCAGCGCTCGTTCGCGAGGGAATTCCGGGATAAAATATAGCTTATGTGTTATTACCAGACTATAATCTATCTCTGTGCCAATTTTCATCCATATCCGTTTCGTAGTCTTTGCGCGAAAGTAGTAACAAACATCCATCCATCCATAGTTCCAAACTTTCGCGTTTATAATATTAGTAGGATAATATACCTACGCTAACTCATACCACTTTTTTAATTTTTATGATACATTTATTAACAAAGAAAATTGGAATCAACGAATAGAAACAAATATAAGTATAGAGGTATATGAAACGGCAGAAGAATGCAAACAGTCCAGTGGTAGCTTGACTAATAAATATAATTACCAATTTGAAGGATTCCCAAGATGCTGGCTACATTGCTAAGCTAATAATCTTTTAGTTTATCAAAAATTAATAACATAAAATATATTAACGAATGAGTGTCGAAAATAGTATGAGTGGTAAATACACCGGAATCAACGTGCTATTCCCTTGTATTGTTACCCACAAAAACGCGCATTTCTATGTAATCAAACGAACGTTTCAGTGTCAAAAGCGTTGCAAAACGCTTAAAAGTGTAAATAATTTAAAGGTAGGTAGAGTGATACTACATAGATCGGCTATTGTTAGGCTGACCTATTAGTCTGATTTCCAATGAATTATTCTTGTCTTCCTTATTTCTAAAATTTTGTATTTATTCTAGTAGCCTCCCTCTCATGTTCCTCCTATGAGAACCAATCATTGAAATCTAAAAAAACAGCAGTCGAACCAAATCCCACTTGAAAATCATCTCGAGAACCACCTCCGTTTTTTTTGTCGCTTTAAAAATACTATGACATATACATTCAATTTTCTTAAATTAAGTACTGAAACTAATAATTTTACACAAATCTTCAAAAGCTTAGCGTATTTACAAAGTGCTTGCCAAGTCAAATAATTCAACCAGTATTCCAAACACGATAAGGGTCTTTTTGTTAAATAATTTAACGTTCATGAAACATTAACCTGTTGCTATTTTGTGCTTTCTTTGCTACCACTTAGTTTTATGGTAATAACGGTAATAAGAGAATGGATACAACCCGTTTTAGTATTATTGGTTTAGGTTTATCATTGCTTATTACGAGGTTCAAGGATTCAAAATGGCTTGAGTCTAAACACGGTACGATAAAGGTGGTGAAACCTGAAAACAAAGTCGAAATATTGTTCTCGCAATCGAGTTGTTTGTTCTTTTTTGATGACGCACTGCTGGCATGCATATTTAATTTTCCACTAAGAATTGGAATGCGGTGCCTGATTCTTCTTTCCCGGCCAACTACAACCCGAGTCTCTTCAAGACCAGAGTTCTAGATCTTCCTGATACATCTTCGGCCACGTCGTCACTTACCATCAGGTGAGATTGAGGTCAAACGAAGGTCTAATTATTGAAAAACACTAGTGATATTGAAGTCTTGTCAACATACCCTGAAAAGCAACTAGCATTGGTCTACTTATTCTTCTTCGTTCAGCGGTGATTATGATTGTTTGGTTTCCTGGGTTTTGGTTGTTTACTGTGTATACCTAATTAAAAATATCTATCATAATTATCTGAGCGTCTGATCGATGCGTCGCGTGCTCCGAGAGCTGGTGAGTATCTGGCGCAGCACATCAGCATTGTTATACAGCGGCCCCAATGCAGCCAGCATCTTGGGGACGCGACTGGTATTGCTATGGATCAGTTGAGCTACCTATAGATTGTTTACAATCTATTCCTTGAGTGTAATTTTTTTTGTTAATAAAGACTTGTTGTGGTTCTTGTTATGTATCAGTTATCTAGTATTCATAACACAAGCTCTGCTTAGCTTGGGACTAATTGAGACTGTGTGGATGGATTGTCCAACATTATTAATCCCTTCGAACTCGAGAGGAAAGAACATTGAGGTCAAACACATTCTAAACCGGCACCACACCATATCATAGGTTTCGATTGAAAGTGCAACCGCAACTGCTGGCGTAGCGTTAAATTCTATTCCAGAAGAAATCTTAAAGCAGGGCAAAACCGGAATAAAATCTGCGTAAAATTTTATTTTGCGTATTTGGACTACTTTAGGTTGAATAATGCCATTAGGATGAAGGCGAATGGCTAGAATTTTAAATTACACTGTAATATACACGAGCCGTATATTGTAGTTGTATATTCTAGTCATCTTTCCATGGTTTGTATTATAATACAAGGCTTCTAAATCCCAAGATAATTCCACATACAATGCCTTAAACTTACACTTCCGTTGGCCTTACGGTCTAAATATTTACTAACTTCTTCGAGTACGATATGTATGTCATGGAAATGATTGAGTCTTAGTTCAACCACAATACACATATAGTCATTATTCTAATACTATATAATACACTTACAATTACGTATCTATCTGGTTACGAGATGAGAAGGTTACAAAATGGGAAGGAGCCTACACGTCTCCTTCCTATTTTGTATTAGCCTATTATTATTTCTTTTTTAATATTTTTTATTACCATTACAGTTCAGGACCAAAGCGACACTGAAACGTTTGTAAAAAGATACAAAAATACACTTACTTACATTATAAAAAACAACAAATACTACGACTTACCAGCTACTGGGTAATTAAAACTTAAAACTATATCTTCAAACGAATAATTCTAAATGTTCCTGTATGTCTTTTATCCAACAAATATTGTTATTATTATTTGTCACTGCCCACATCGATCTGAAAATAGAACATGAAAGCTACCTGGCAGATTAATTACCGTCGTAATAATTTTATTATACGTACAATAAAACACTGAAGTCTGTTCAAAGGTTAAGCTCAACAAAGGATTACCATTTTTTATGTAAAGTAAAGATGAAATGCTTCATTTAAAAATCCATTACCGATTTTATCGATAAAGTGACTACACGGTTCAGTCGATTGTGAGTACCCGGTAATTATTAACGGACGCGAGATTCTTTTGATGTGTCATGCTTTTACAAATGATAAATTCGATAGGTACGTATTTTTGTGTTTTACAGACCACAATAATTAACTTTACCTGGACATTCTGAGGAATCGAACAAATTTCATCCAAATACTTGTGTTAAATGTTTATTAAATATTTGTGTTAAACGATGTGTGGATTATCCCGCATTATTTATTCATTGAGTAATTGCCAAAAACACATAAAATGAAAAATTCATACTACAGCCGAACATAGACTTCTCTTTTTCAACCATCTTCAAAAAAGGAGTCTTTTCGGGTATTTTTTTTTTGTGACACCTAGTTTTTTTATGTAGGTCAACCGATTTTGATGATTCTTTTTATTTGAAAGCTGGTGTTTCTCATGTTGTCCCATATAATGACACACAATCTCACATAAAATTGGTATAATTAATTGTATTTCGTTACAAGGTAATGTACGTCGTCGTAGCCTACCAACCAAAGTGACGACCGAGTACCAAGAAATTGCAAAATATGGCATTACTTGACAAAAAAATAAAATTCAATTGTCTACTGCTAGTAATTTGAACAAGTGCATGCATGTTCCGATTTCAACGACTACATTAATAATGTTTTTTTTGCTGGAAAGAATTTGGAAAATAATAACCTTATAAATTGGTTCGACTTAAAATTTTTTTTGGGTATTCTAGCACAAACTTTTTGAGGTTCATTCATAGCTGTGACGATTACCTTTATAACTACCAATTTAACATTCTTAATTATGAAAGTCTCTTCAAGCGCAAAAAATATTAGAATACCAAATTCACAAGCGTCATTTTAATCATCTTGACAGAATGACACTATTGAGACCTTTGTTTTGAAATTAGTGGAATTCGGGCCCTGTTCCATTTTTTAAGTCGTCGCGTCGGGGTCTAATATCCACTGTCGAAAACTAAACTTTTATTATAAATCGTTAAACCCTGCATGGGTACTATTTAGTTGCCGTTTATAGAAAAAGACACGAGTATCCTGTAGACTCTGACATAAATAACAATTTAGTGCTGAGAGCCTTGTAAATTCCAAATTTTAAACACTTTATTGAGACTTATGGCTACAACTTTGATCATACGTAGTAAAAAGCTAAAAGCTAACCAACCATATTTTGGAAAACTTTCCTTTAAATATTTCAAAATAATGTTTTTTGCGTTATACTTTGTATTTTTCATGATTTTTATCGAAGTTTCGCGGTTTTAGAACTTTATTGAGTTAGTTTTAAAAATGTTGTAAATTGGTTGTCAAACCCAACTATGATATATCGTCGACGCTGACGACAGAAGAGTTTTATTTATATTTTATCACACGAACTATGAAAAAAACGAAATTTCAGCATGAAAAAAAGAGTTTTTTCAGGAAATAATGATCTAGTCTAGTCCTTAGCTAATTACCTCCTATTTGAACGTTAGAATGGATGGTGAGGCGAAGGTCTTCCTGCGACGTAGGGTTCGATTCCCGCCTTAGGACACGTGTTTGTACGAGCTTCAAATAACTTTTACAGGGTTCTGGGTGTTTCCTATGTATAATAAAAAATATCTATTTTTAATTTTTTTCTGCTCTGTTCTGCCTAGCTTAGGGTAAAATGATAGATAGATAGATAGAAAATTCTTTATTGCACACTTAAAGGTATTATACAAAACATAAACAATTTACAAAATGTGTAACAATAGGCGGTCTTATCGCTCAAGAGCGATCTCTACCAGACAACCGTGGATGGATAAGAGTGTTGGATTGGACATGGGGATCCGTGTGCATTTTAATGATTAAATAAATACCTACTTATATTACATAAACTACTACATAAAATAATTATACATATATTATATTAAATACATAATATATAATATCAATACTTATACAATATACCTACATACATAAATATCTACTTTTTATTGAGGGAAACTAGTGTGTGTTCAGTGACAGCAGGACAAATAGTGTTCCTTCACCATCCCCTTGAATATTGGGAGTGATTTTGCACGCCTTATTGAAACTGGCAATGTGTTCCAAAGTTGGACAGCTCGAGCAGTGAATGAGTTCTCATAGAAGGAAGAAGAATGGATAGGGACTTGGAGCATTAGAGTTTCAGACGAGCGCAAAGAAAGAGTGTGAGATTGATGGAGAAAAGTGAAACGTTCCTTGAGATAGGGGGGTGCAGAAGCAAGAAATAAGACATTATAAAGAAGAGACAGGATGTGGCTATTACGGCGAAGCCGAATGGGTAACCACTTGAGCTTCCTGCGAAATGCCGAGACGTGGTCATATTTGCGTAAGCCGAAAATGAACCTTATCCCGACATTCTGCAGGCGCTCAAGTTTGTCAAGCTGTTGTTCAGTAAGATCGAGAAAGGAAGAATCAGCATAATCAAGAACTGGAAGAAGAAGAGACTGTGCAAGAGAAATTTTAGTGGCTATAGGGAGAAAGTTACGTAGTCTTCGTAGGGAACCTGCTGAAGCAAACATCCTACGGCTGATTTCAGAGAGTTGAGGTCCCCAAGACAGATTTCTGTCAATGAGGACACCTAAATTTTTCACCGTTTCCGTTTGCATCACAGGAATCCCATCAAATACCACGGTTGGAAGAGTTCCCCAGTTTATCCGAGAAATCATGCGCGAGCTTCCTACAGTGATCACCTGCGTTTTCGCAGGATTGACCTTGAGGCCAAAGCTTTTGCTCCAATCGAGAATACGGCCCAGGTCTTCATTTATTGTGAGGATTGCATCCGATAGTCGATCTACCGAGGCCTGAACGTAGATTTGGAGATCATCTGCATAGAGGTGGTACGATGAAATTATTTTATGAGATATAGAGTTAATGAAAATAGAAAAAAGGAGAGGTGAAAGAACGCCGCCTTGAGGTACGCCTGCAGTAATATCACACCAAGATGAACTCACATCATCGATGCATATACACTGCCGACGCCCATGCAAATAACTGCGAAACCAGTCAGCCACTGCTGGAGATACGTTAAGAGAGCGTAGTATTCCAAGGAGAATTTCAAAATCAACGTTATTAAACGCATTGCTGAAATCTAGCAAGCAAAGGACAGTAAGTTTTTCATCATCCATGCCAGAGCGTATGTCGTCGGTTATTTTAACTAACGCTGATACAGTACTGTGGCCTGGACGAAACCCGGACTGGAAGGGATCAAGAAGATTATTTCTGGAGAGGAAGGTGCTAAGCTGCTGATGGATAAGACGTTCAAGGACTTTGGACAAGAAAGGAAGAATGGATATAGGACGGAAATCAGAAAAAGACGTAGGCTTCGATTTTTTTGGGATTGGAGTAACCTGGGCTACCTTCCAGGCAGTTGGGAATAAGCAAGTGGATAGAGAGAAGTTTAGTATGTGTTGGATTACAGGAGCTATTTGAACAAGGATAGGGATAATCATGTTTCTACTAATGCGGTCATTTCCAACAGCCTTAGAGGATATAGATGTTACTGCTCTCTTAACGTCACAGACAGTGAACTGGCTAAAAGTAAGAGATGAGTAGTTAGGAATCGGTGTAGAAGAGAGATGAGACAGAGTTTTCGATTTCAGTTGTATATCGAGATCGGAAGTAGAAGTGAAATGTTTATTAAGAGAATTGAGATCAAATTGTGCAGGGACTTTGGTACGTTCTTTAGATTTCCCGATTCCCAATGACCGTAAGAACTTCCAAACCTTAGCAGGGTCGGAGTTCTCTACTGAACTATGAATATAGCGGCGTTGCGCGTCACGACACGCTCTATTACAGTGATTCCGTCGATCTACGTATTTCTGTTTATTTGACTCAGTGGGTTTACGCTTAAGTTTAGCTTCGGCTACACATTTCCGATGCATCAGTGATTTTAACTCAGGAGTTATCCAAGGTGCAGGTAGTTGTTTTAGTTTAATCTCTCTGAGCGGGGCATGCTTGTCATAGAGGTTGGTTATGACAGTGTTAAATACCTCCACTTTGCCATCGATATCTGGAAGATCAACAAGCTCTGACCAATCAATACCCTCCGCATCACTTCTTAGTTCTTCCATATCAATGCCACTAAAATTTCTCTGCAGAATTATCTGGGGCTTGGGTCTAGGGGGACGAATTTTGTAGGACATATATATAAGGTCATGATAGGAGAAAGCTCCTGCTTCACATTGACCATGTTTGGCAACGTGAGAAGGAGACGAAACTATGATAAGGTCTAGAAGAGAGGGAGCTGAGTTAGGGAAGAAATGGGTAGCGTTAAGAGGAAGTATAGACATATTGCACCCCCTAACAAGAGTTTCAAGGGAAGTGGACCGGCTATCTTTTTTAAGTAGACAAGTATTAAAGTCGCCCATAATTATAAGATGATCATAAGATGGGGCCAGATTTTCAAGAAGGGTTTCAAAAGAGAAGAAAAAGTTAATTTTTGAAGAAGGACAATAAAACACTCCAAGCAGTACCTTTGCATGCAAGAGGTCGATTTCAATGAAAATGATGTGTGAATTGTCCAGCATTATAATTATTTTATTATTATAAGAATCAAAGTTCGCCGCTGCTTAAAAAAATAGCAAAAAAACAATATATTGGAAAAAGATTCGCCTTCTAATTCAGACCCTAGGTTCGTAGGGGTACCGAGGTTCTCCTCCTCAGAAAATATCTGAGCATCCGAGAGCTGGTGAGTATCTGGCGCAGCGCATCAGCATTGTCATGCAGTGTAGTAATGCAGCCAGTGTCTTAGGGCTTCTGACTGGTATTGGTATGGATCAGTTGAGATACCTCTTGACTATACAACGGTCTGCTGTTAGCTCTAATTGTATATACTAGTTTTAATTTGTTACTGTTCCTTGTTTATCATTTGTATGTGTATATAAAAGAAAGTCGTGTTAATTACACCATTTGTAACTCGAGAACGGCCAGACCGTTTTAAATGATTTTTATGTTTTTGGATTTGTCTTCGTCGTGAATAGGAAATAGGATAAAAAGTATAAAAATATGATATTTGACAAATAAATTAATTTCCATGCGGGCTACGCTGCGGGGCGCGCCTTGTAATTTTCTTTGTAGGTTAAAATGATTGTGGCAATTTATTTTTGAATGAAAACATAACAATACAAATCGACAGGCCCTTAGCAGCGTTCGTGTGTGATTTAGAGCGCGCAATTTGAGTGTCCTGAGTTTTTCAATTGAAAAACCCATTTCACACGCCACCCTTGCCCCTTCTAAATCTTGACGAACACTAATACGTGAGCTGACTACCGACAGAACGTCGATCTAACTTTTTCAATAAATACCTACGCCAGCCCCGTTTTATTTGTTCTCCCAAATTTGTTTTACGAGTAAAGCTGGGTCTACACCAATATGGTACAAATTTGGATAAGCATATTTTAATTAAATTAGTAAATAAATAATGCTGGTCAATCAACACAGCATCAAATGCCAAACTGAGCAGAGCTTGTATTATGGGTACTAGATGACTGATATACTATTTTTACTAAACATACAAAGCACACAGAATCACGGAATAGATCATATTGACATAATGTCCTAAGGTAGGAATGGAAATCGCAATTTCTTTGCAAATTTTACTTACCGTTTTAATTTTTAGAAAATGGATGTTATACCTGAATAAATGCATTTTTAAAATCATTTTGCAACCTCAATACCTACGCGACTGTGAGTTTACTATTCATATGGAATTAACAACTTTTTAGCTCAAACCATGTCATATACAGGGTGTTAGTGTGAACAGCGTTCTCCTCGAAACCAGAGATTCAGCATCATTAGTAGAATCCAAATCCGATGAGAAAAGCTTAACACCTATTTTAGTTTAGCAAGATTTTGATATTTCATGTCTTCGCTATCGTACACGATGCCATAGTCACTCTACATACTTTAAGTACCTACCTACGTAAGTACTTATACCCGCGCCTTATTTGGATCGTAACTTCATTACTTGTGCCCTTCAAAAGAAGGGATATTCGCACAGAAGGTGATCCGACACTGAGGTGCACATGCCACGTGTCGCCTGGTCGAAGTACTTGTGTCACGTGTTTGTGAGCAAACGTTTAGTGTTTATAAAAAATTTCTTTAAAAATGATTAAAAAATAGAATCATTTTTTTTCATCCGTTTTGGATTCTACTCATGATGCTGAACCTCTGGTTTCAAGGACAACGGTGTTCACACTAACATTCTGTATAAATCCGATCGACTTTATTAATCTCTATAAATATCTCTACAAACAGGCCTTTAGTAGAAAGGTTTTATCTGTCTACATTTTTCCAGAACCTAATAGTATCTTCAAAATCCTATCGGCTTAGATAGCGGAAAACCTTTGATGAAATAAACGAATTCAATCCTCAAACGTGAAAGTAATTTGCAGTTAGTCATTTTCCTTTTCAAAAATACTCCACCCTTTTCACGCCGTAGGCTAAATGAAGGTGATATTTCGTAAGGTGTTCATCAAATTCCGGGCCAGTGCGTTTCAGTGTATTCACTGTATGCTGAGTTGGCATGGCTGACGACAAGGAAGATTTGTATGTACTCATTTATACTCCTACCTACTACGAACTCACGATCGAAATAAGTATTTGTACTCTGTTATACTGATACCTACAATAAACTCACGGTTGAAATAAATATTTATACTCATTTATACTCCTAACCACTATGAACTCACGTTCACAACAAGTATTTATTTTGGACTTGTCGCGGAGGTTGCCTTACGAATAAATACATACAGGAATAAATACAGTCGTTTATAGCAGACAATGAATGTAGAGCTTAGAGCCTAGATATTTGGAGTGTTTATTCCTTCTAGGGCGAAAGATCTATGGTAGGGGTATTTCAAGAAAGGAATTTGGAACATTTGCATCCTAAGGGTTCCAAAATAAGGGTTAAAGGTAAAACAAAATTGAGCATTAGTCGTCATAATTTTATATGTAGGTTCCCTTAACAGTTGATGTTTCTTAAATAACTATAAACTGACTTGTTTACGCCCATTACCATGGTAACGAGTTAAATCAATGACAGCGAGGTTCCGGAGCAAACGAAAATATCATCGATGTTTTCAATTGCATAATAATGGCGCTCATTAGGGGAGGCCGGTAGACTAAGATGATGATAATGATACAATTGCCACCTGGGAAGAAATAAAAAACAACTGGACAATTCTGTCCAAATCTTTTCAGGCATCTTCGAGTCATCATCGGTGAAAAAACAGTTTGAAAAAGAAAAAAGTTTAGGATGAGTTAGGAATAAATTAAAATGCCCTGCTTATTCGAAGTCTCTTTAAAATAAAGAAACATTTCAATAAAATAAAAACAATTATCTCTATAATTATTAAAATGAAGCAAAAGCAAGAAACACGGCCACGGCTAATAGGTATGATGTAAAAAAAATATGAAGAGAATTTTATAAAATAGTGTTATGAGAGAGCACTAAATTAATATAAAACCCAGTAGGTATAGAGTCTATTGTAGACAGAGCTTTACAAAGTCCAATGGTAAATAAGTACTTATAAAGTCACATTTAACAGCCATCTTAACTTTGATGTGTTTCTTTGTGGACGATGCGATGTTAAGTTAGCTTTTATGTCGGACAATTTTTGGTGTATTGTTGTTTGATTTTTAGCTCGCGCTAATTTTATTATGGCTCTGAAAATATTGTAAAAGTTTATGCGTCGTAAAAATTCTTCCGAGGGATGGTAGTTTTAAAGTGTCGGGATTAGAGATGAATTATGGACCGACGGACCAACCTTATTATTATTATGTATATATAAAACCTTCGTCAGTATACCGTGCTCTATAAAACTTTTCTTAAGCTCAGTGAAAGTTTTCCTGCCGTAATTCCTGTTCGTGCATCATTAAATTTCATACTTGTTGATTTTGCTACTTTAGTATGCTCGAACTTTCTTGAAAGTATCGAAGATTTTCCATCAGACCCAGAGATTCAATAATCGACATGTAATTAACTTTCATCTTGATCATGAACCTTAGTCCACTTTTAACGCAATAAACAAAAGAACCCAAGAGCTGGGGATTTATAATTTGACCTAACATTGCTTCAAAAGAAGCATTGGGTCGGCAAAAACTGCTATATTATTTTCGTTGGGTTCATTCAACATTTAAAGTACTTTATCACTACATAGTATAAAATAAAGTCGCTTTCTCTGTCCCTATGTCATTATGTCCACTTGAACGCTTAAATCTTTAAATTTACGCAACGGATTTTGATGCGGTTTTTTTAATAGATAAAGTGATTCAAGAGGAAGGTTTATAAGTATAATAAAACCGTGCCAAGCCGGGGCGGGTCGCTAGTTTCCTATAAACCATAAAGGACTCTTGGATACTTCAGAGGAAATAAAGTGATAGTCTAGGAAATAAAGTGATCACTTTGATTTTTAGTTCACTTAAATTTTTATTAAGGTAAAGAAACTTTGATTTTGAATTGTCTTGATAGGTTGTTAGTTTTTTTCCATGGTTTATCCTCTGGTAGATAATCAGATATTATTTAGTAAGCCTTTTAAGTAGGATGTAGCATGCGATTGGGATAATATTGGATATGTCAATAACTAATTTGTTTAATTTTTTAAACATTTCACTCAGTAGTAAGTAGGTAAAATTGCAGAAAAAAAATTGTTTTATTGTTTATTCACTCCACCATTTTAGTTCAACCGTTATCGAGTGCTGTAACCCTGTTATAAGACCCGAGGCTGCAAGAAAGCTACAAAAAAGGACATTAACAAACTCAAAAAAGCATATTTAAGAAATTACCGACAGTGATAGAATTAAACATCATAAACCTACATTATCTCCTGTAAAGAGCACAATTCATTTCAGTCTATTTTATGATGCCCAGAAGACAACACATTTTCTTATCTTCCGACTGTAACGTCGGAATGACCATGCGACACACACTGACGCTTTAATTAAGGCAGACTTAAAAGATTCATGTTATACCGGTAATGTACGCAATTCATTTTGGCCTTGTCGAGGGCGGTATAAAGGGAACAACCAACAAGCGCAAACGCGTTTGCTAGTGTTCTTAGCTTTGTGTCATTATTAAGTTCCAGAGTTTCTGCAAACTTATAATGAGATTATTTTGCTTTTTTGCGAATCAAAAGGTTATTGTTTAAAGGTTGTAAAGTTTCAAAAACAATAAAATATTAAAGGTGCGTCCGGTCGTATAGAATAGTCGAGGTGAATGTAAATTATATTGCAAACATTAACAAAAATTAAAAAAAGGAATCATTTCGGAAAAAAAAATTACTTATAAACTTATTGTGAAAAAAAAATTGCGTTGTTTCTTAAATATAACTCACAGTGTGAGGACTGGCACACTATAATTACATAATTCCCAGACATTTTGTTTTATTTTCTTTGAATGTGTTTATTATTAAAGTTATTATATAGTATGCTTAGAGTTTCATTGTTTTATTATATTAGTATTTAATTGTTTAATTTACGCGATCAGAATGCTTCATTATAACTATGACCGCGACACGCCTAGCTTTGAAGGCCAGAACTTTCAGAACTTCAGTTATCCCTTTGCAAAATTTATGAAACTTCGGGGAAAACAAAAAGAAAACTGTTGAATAGTTATAATAACGTATTTATTGTTTATGTCTCTATAGAAATAAATAACATTTAATACCTTAAATTCTAGAATACACAGACAAATATATCTATCTAGGAAAAACAATCAACTTTGAAAAAAAAACAACGAACGAGAGATTGAAAGAAGAGTTCAGCGAACATGGAACAAATTCTGGAGCCTTCAAGAAATTTTCAAAAGTAACATGCCAATAAAACTTAAAACTAGGACAATGAACTCTAGCCTCACCTTGCTTGACATATGGATGTCAAACATGGAAATTTACGTCAAAAGTAAAGCAAATAACACTAAGACCAAGTAGGTAAATAATAACATCCTGTCAGAGCGGAATGGAGAGAAGCATTCTGAAAATAAAAAAACTAGACAAGAGTAGACACGTAAAGATAAGAGCAATAACAAAAGCCAATAATGCCTTAAACTGCGCACAAAAGTTGAAGTGGAAATGGGCCGGTCATAAAGCGAGGCTTAAAGACAAAAGATGGACCTACAGCACGACCACATGGAGAGGACCTCAAGGAAAAAGAAAGAGAGGAAGGCCCTCTACACGCTCGGAGCATGAAATAAAAAAAGTCGCTGGTCCAAAGTGGTGGCAAATAGCACAGGACAGAATGAAGTGGTCATCATTGGAGGAGGCCTTTACCTAACCTGGGGACCTTGTTAAAAATTATAAATAAGTGTTATAGTATAATCAATAGTAATTTAAGAAGTAATGTAACAAGATCAAATAAAGGCTTTTTTATTTTATTTATTATACCTTAAATTCATAAACATGGTCACAAGGCTTACTTACTATCAAGTTTTGGTCCGGGTGTTGCAAAGTATGTGTGCGCAGCATTGGATTGAGACCTTTATGGGCGGGGAGCGCAAACGAGTGGTAATGAAATATTCTAGGGCGCGTCGATGTACGTCTTCGCGTAGATCAGAATGTTCGCGACACGATTGCGAAATTAGTTTAATGTTAATTAGATTTGCCTAGATAATTAAGTTTCTCTGTACTGACGTCTATGGTAATTTATTGTAACTAAAATCATATCGAAAGAAAGCGTACGAAGCTGCGGGCAGAAATAATTAACACTAGCTCTGCTTAGTTGTCCAACAATATTATAATATTTTGTTTCTCATTTCTATGATCTCCGACCTTGAATTGCCCGGCCCATGACATGCACGCATGGTCACACTAATATAAAAAATTCTATCGTATTAGGATGGATATGTTTGTATTTTATTAAATTGATAAAAATATCAAAGTACTGTTTTGCACAAAAATTTCAGTCAACCCAGCGTTACAATGATTTATGTTTTATTGATTGAGTTTTTACTAATTATTTGGTTCCTCTAAGCTAGATTCAAGTTACTTGTCTAGTTCTCTTGTAGTAGACAGAAATTTCATTTTTTCCTTACATCTTTTCAAGCTCCTGTGAATGCGAAATGCTATTCCTATCCTATATTCCTATCCTTATCGCACAAATGGCTGTAACATGCCTTCTTTCTGCAATTTATTTCAAGTGAAGGTGAAAATTGCCTATTACCATTAGATACGTAACTGGTAAACTGTTCAACAGAGAATGCAGTTCAGATTTGGAGTGGATCAACAGGGTCTGCCAAGGAGAAGATTAATTAAATAAATTGTAACAATATAAATTATCTAGTAATAAATTGAAAGATGACAGATTTATTTTAATTCGAAATGCTGGAATGGATTCAACCAACACCATTTTTTTCCACCATAAAAAAGATAACTTGCTAAAATATGCTTACATGAATTCTGAAAAAAAAAAATTACTCCATCTGTGGGCAGTCGTGATATACTAAAGACAAAAAAGCATTTTAATTCAACTAAAGGGTATTTAAACATTTTTTCGTTACTTAACAAATATGCTATTTCTTACGCACGGTGTAATTTGAAAAGCGAGAGATTTATCATTTCGAACCCTTTTTATAAAATTACCCTAATTTACGATTTTCAAAAGGACCGCCATAAAGAAGGACTTATCGCCGCATCGTGACCTTTGTGCGTAATTAGGATATGGGATAATTTGGGGAGTATTTTAACATTTTTTTACACAATTTTAAGCTGCTGCTAAGAGTAGGTAAACATAAGGCATTTTAAATCGCGCGCTTTGGTAACACGCTTTTATAACTATGGCCCCCTACTAACGCGTGCTGCGAGGTTTTTAAATGCGCTGTGACATTTGACAACCTATGTCGTCATAATGATGTATTATTTTTTGATACTAATAATTTTATTAGTAAAACTATTTTGACTAGGGACACAGTGGACCTAACCCACCAATGTAAAAAGATAATTGCTAAATTATTAGCATACAATATTTTTGATCCCGTTATAAGTAGTATAACGCAGTTACCTGACGAGCCTGTACATGTAGTTAGTAATATTACTAATGAGGGCATTAAAGCTACAGTGTCAGTAAACTCAAATTTAAACTGACCGCGACGACAATGGGAAAGCAAAAAGCCATATTTCACATAGTCCATCAGAATATACAAGGCTTACCCACCAAAATCCTAGAATTAGAATTATTTATGAATCATTTAAATGTAGATGTTATGTGGATGTCGCAGACGTATTGTATAATCCGCCGTATTACAACACGGCTAGCTGTTTTGAAAAACAGCGCCGTTTTTTAATGCGGCGGTTCAACGATAAGCTGTATTGAATAAGGCTGAATAAAAAAACGCCGTATTGTATTCGGCGCCAAACGTTATTCAATACGGCTAGACATAATGTAATAAAGCGAGAGATTAGCCGCCTCTTTGACTGTTTTAGTTCCGATTTTTAACACTCGTGGCGCTGCCTGACATAACAAAAACAATGGCGTTGGGTAAAGAAAGTATGTTGCTAAATTGCGGAGTTACAGAAAATGTGTTAAATATGTCGGTAAAAAATGACTTTAAGAACAATTTTGAGTTGCAATTAAATAATTTCTATTCTTCTCAATGTGGAACTGTAAACAAACCATGGACAAAGGAAATTTTATTAATCTATACTTACTTACTTTAGATAAGAATTAGCTCTTTTTATTTACAGATATTAAAATTTATAATATCATGTACTTACACATACTTACACAAAATAAAAGCATTCCTTAAACAGTTAATCGAACGCCGCGGCGTTCGATTAACTGTTTAAGGAATTCTTAAAATTAGAAAAAAAATAGAATTAGAAAAAATATTTTCTCGACAATCACGACTTGCCTTTTTGGTTGAAATAATATTTTTAACCATAATTATATTTTGTACTGATAACTAGTGATCGGATATTCGCACACTTTTTTACCTAAAGTTGGAGTGAAGATAAAACAAGGAGCTATAAAAAACACCTTTTTCAGGAATTTCTAAAATGATGTTTTTCGTATTTATATAATATTATCATAGTTACATAATTAATATTAAGTAACTATGATAATAATTCTTGATTAGTAAGGAATAACGTAAGAAGAAATCTGTTAGCTTTATAAAATTAATATATTTATTATTTATTATTTATATATTTACTATTAATAAAATTTATTATCATTTTTACCTTTGTTTTTTTTTGTTAGTATGGTCACCCTATACAATTATGTAGTTTATCAATGCGTCTAAACGTGGACCGACATATTGAAGAACGTATCGCAATGACAATACAGCTACTCGTTGAACCGCCGCATTAGAAAACGGCGCTGTTTTTCAAAACAGCTAGCCGTAATGTAATACGGCGGATTATACAATACGTCTGCGACATGTATAACAGAACACTGGATTGTAAAGAATCAGTTACTTCCCTTTTATAATAACTATTGTTTTGTAAGTTCATATAAAAGAAAAGCTGCAATACGTGGTGGCTCTCTGATTTTAGTAAAAAATAGTCTTAAATGTAAAGAAAGAAAAGATATTGTAAAACTCACTATTGAGAAGACTATTGAACTTTCTTGTGTGGAACTGGAGCGACATATCATAGTGTGTGTATACCGCCCTCCTAACGCAGATCAGGTTGCTTTTGAATGTACTATGGAAGAAGTTTTACTGAAGATATTTACATGTAGGAAGGATATCATTGTTTGCGGCGACTTTAATATAGATATTTTAGCAAATCCCCTCGCCGACAGATTGCTTAATTTATTCAAGTGCTTTAGTTTACAACATCTTTTTAACGATCCCACTAGGGTAACCCAAACATCTGCCACCTGCTTAGATAATATTTACTGCAGTCAAACTCCAACCAGCAAAGCAGTAGTTAGGCATTTCCAATCAGACCATTATGGTCAAAGTGTTAATTTTAGCTGTAATGATAGAAATAATGTAGAAAAATATACCTACAGGCCAATAACAGAGAACCGTATTAAGAATTTTCAAAGTAGAGTTGAACTAACAGTATCAAGTATACCTTGTTCTGATGACCCCAATGAATTATTTTCCAAACTTTTGAATGTCATACACAGGGAACACAGTGAAGTATTCAAACTTAAAACTTGCACAGTGAGGGACAGGGTCGGGTTTATTGATTGGGCCACTCCGGGTATTTATAGAAGTAGGAATAAACTATATGACCTTTATGCTTCTCGAGAAACTATGTTACACGATCCTGCGTTTCTATTGTATGTAACCAACTATTCTAAAACATTTAAGAAAGTCTGCAACACAGCAAAATGTCTATTTTTAAAGAATGTAATAATAAAATCATCTAATAAAATAAAAGCAACATGGAGGCTAATAAATAACGAAACAGGTAAATCAAAGCCACGTTATAAGGAAATAAGGTTAAAAATTAATAATTCAATTCTTATACATGAAAAAGATGTTGCCGATGCTTTTGATGCATTCTTTTCTGCTATTCCTAAAATTGTTACCCAGTCTCTAAACTCCTCAGCATCAATGGCTGTTAAATTTTTAGAATCTTCAGTTGCTAGATGTAATGATAGTTTTATCTTTAGTTATGTAAATGCTGATTATGTAGTGAAAATCTTTAAGTCCATTAACATTAAAAACACTGAGGATCTCTGGGGTATATCAACAAAAGTATTAAGTTCAATTGTTAAGGAAATGGCTCCTTGTTTGGCCTATATTTTTAATAGTTGTATCGACGCAGGAGTTTTTCCTGATCTCATGAAATATAGTAAGTTAGTTCCTCTTTATAAATCTGGTAGCCACACTGATCCGGCTAATTACAGACCGATTTCAATACTTCCTGCCATGAGTAAAGTTTTTGAAAAAATTATTCTTACCCAGTTAACTTCTCACTTCAACCTTAATAGGTTATTTCATGAAAACCAATTTGGCTTCTCCAAGGGTAGATCGACAACGGATGCTGGTACAGTTCTATTAAGGCATATATTGGAGGCCTGGGATAAAGCCAAAAACGCTATTGGTGTATTCTGTGACCTTTCTAAGGCTTTTGACTGTGTGGATCATAGTACATTAATTGAGAAACTGAAACACTATGGAATAAAAAACAAGGCACTGGATCTTATGCAATCATATTTATCTGATAGAGTTCAAAAAGTAGACGTTGGTAAAGAAAGATCTACGGGCTCAAAAATTGAATTAGGCGTCCCCCAAGGATCTATATTAGGTCCCTTTTTATTTTTAGTATATGTAAATGATCTTCCCTTTTTAGCAAAAGATCTTTGTGATATAGTTTTATTTGCTGATGATACTTCACTAATTTTTAAAGTTGACAGAAACAAACATAATTTTGACGATGTAAATAATTCGCTGTCAAAGATACTAAATTGGTTTACCGCCAATAACCTCTTACTTAATGCTAAAAAAACAAAATGTATAAAATTCATGTTACCAAATGTTAGAGAACTCCCAACTCAAATCAAGTTAAATAATGAGATTATTCACTTCGTTGACTCTACTGTATTCTTGGGGTTGTATATTGATTCAACTCTTCAATGGCAACCGCAAATTGATGCTCTCGCGGGTAGGCTTAGTTCAGCAGCCTATGCAGTGAGAACAATTAGATATCTCACTGATCAGGACACAGCTAGGTTAGTTTATTATAGTTACTTCCATAGTATTATGTCTTATGGTATTTTGCTTTGGGGACAGGCAGCTGATATTCAGACTATCTTTGTTCTTCAAAAAAGGGCGGTGCGTGCAATTTATAAATTAAAGCCACGTGACTCCTTGAGGGAATTATTTAAAGAAATAAATATTTTAACTGTAATTTCGCAATATATTTATGAAAATTTAATGTATACACACAAAAACAAAAGTAACTTTTTGAAAAATTGTGATGTTCACAATAGAAATACACGAAACAAGAACAAATTACACATTCCTTCATTTAGATTACGGAAACTGGGGAAATCATTTATGGGTAATTGTGTGCGCTTCTATAATAAGCTTCCATCTGAAGCAACTGAACTTTCTATTCGTAGATTTAAACAGTACATAAAACTAAATCTTATCAAGAAGGCATATTACTCCATAAATGATTACATCAATGACGTTAGTGCTTGGCCAGATGTCGCTCAGTTCCACATCGACAATAGTATGTAATTATTTATAAGGCAAACATGTATTAGACACATAAGTTATACACATGCTAGTGGTTTCTATTTCGCCTCTTCCACTAGTGGACAAAAAATTGAGGCGAATTAAATTAAATTTGACTTGTCTAAGTGCTTATTTTGTAAGCCTAAAGAAATAAAGATTTTGATTATTGATTATTGATTATTGATTATAAAATCGCTCATTGGGGTGTGTAAAATCTGGATGGTTCTTAAAACGCGCCTACCAAAGCTCTTGAAAGGGATAAATGGAAGAGAGAGAAACCTTCAGAAGATACGCCGAGACAACGTCACGCGTACGTCGCGTTGTCACGGCGTCTGCGCTACGCATATAATCATCGACTTTGGACAGACGCTATTATGAAAGGGCACTTAGAAACTCATCGCTATTGCTGATTTTATTCAGACAATTTCAAGTCCATCTTGAAAGTAATTTCGCTTCGCTTTGATCGGTCTAAGAGTATTTGTATGACCTAATTATTCTCATTCTTAGATCATTTGACATTTGTAGAGGACTTATGAAACATTTACAAGTTTTATTCAGCCAATTTCAAGTCCATATTGAAAGTAATTTTGTGTCGCTTTGATCGGTTCAAGAGTGTTATTCCTAATTACTCTCTTTTTAAATAACTTCAAATTCGTAGAGGACGATATGATATATTTACAAGTCGTCCTTCGTAGACGACTTCAATTTCTTTTTTGCATTTATTGCTCTGACTGCGTAGAAACTGCTACGAAATTTAAAACACTGCTACGAATTTGTAGACACTGGTACAAGTTTGTAGACACTACTACAACTCTGTATATGATGCTTCATTATAAAGAGACTGTCACAATTTTTGCAGACTCTGCTCTGCTAAAATGGTATGATTTTTTGGTATTAATCTTGTCGATTTATTTGAAGAAACTTATAACAAAACGTGTGTGATTCCGTACGATCAAAACAGTTGTACAATTTCATTATCATTTCAAAGTGAAGAAAATTACGCAATTTCCGTTTCAAAGTGGGAACTAGGGTGAGAATTATCTTGATAAGGTTATATTCCTTCATCAAGCCCCGCGCTGATTCTCAATTTACATACGAATCATAATCCGCACTTAAGCGCAAATTGGGAATATCAAGTGAGAAGTTTCAGGTAACTTGCTTCTATTAGAGCAATGATATTTGAAGGTAGCGTTTTCAGACGGTAGAATATTTCGGGAATAATAAGTTAATCATCGAAATAGATTCATATTATTATATTAGCAAAAGTTATATTGTCTGTCTGTTTGACCTTTTCACGCCTAAAGGGCTGAACGGATCTTATTGAAATTTGGCAGAGGTAGAAAGGATGATATTCCTGGGGATTATTTTATTTTTATTATTTCATATTTTAATGAATGTTTGAAAAACCGCGCGAGTAATATGAGGTAGAAGCTGGTTTCTAAATAAATTTTACATTGACATCATAACATAGCCGCAAAGTGTGTGTGGGTGTGGAATGACTTATTTAGGTAGAAAAAGAAGAAAGCAGGTACAGATATAAGCTAAGCTTTATGAAATATACACCTGCAGGTCATACAAAATATTTTGTCTTGTAGCGAGAACCGAACTTGCAACCTTCACGTACCAGGATTGTCAGAGGTATCAGGATAGAACACTCCAGCGGTGTTTACACTGCTACTAGTTTATTAATTAGATTTAGTTAAGATGAAGATTAAATACGGAACATTGAAATCACGTCTAACAATATACATACATCACGAAATACACGTACTTTGTACAAGGACCGTCGCAAAATAGCTGAAATCTGCGAAACTGAACATACTATTTCAATGTAAAAAAGACTTTATAGTTTTGAAAAACTTTAAAACGCGGTCAAAACGTACAGATTTCACAGTTTGTTCCCTATTAAAAGGCAATTTTACATGAAAAATCTATGTGCATTTTGTGTTCCAAATATTCGCGAAATGACTAAAACTGTTCATAACGCTGAAAGGGACTCGTTTTAATTACTTCCGCATTGCCTTTTGAAGCTACATCGTTCCCGAAGCTTCTATTTCTACAGCCAGTGTCTATGTCACTAGAACTTTAAACGAGGAACAGAGTTTTTAAGATCGTTTGTGTATTAGTTTATGATGAAAGAAGTTTTCGTTTCTTTCCATACATTTGGTGCTTTTCAGGGCCTTTACCGGTTAGAGAGAAACCAATTTTCGTAGTTCGATAGCGCTTAGTAGTTTCAAGCTTGTAGGCTTACTAGAATCTTTTCATACGAACTCCGTTTTAGTTTCTGATTGGTTTTGAGAGATTAGACGGAGGCTACGTTCACAGAATATTGTATTTATCTCATAATTTTTTGAATATATAAGCGAGATAGAAGTTAAAGCCTAGCGAGCTAATATAATTTAATTGTAAACAGATATTGCGTGTAAAAGGAGTTTCATTACAGGTACAAAAATGTAGACTTCGTTATCCTAGGAAAAACAGGATTTTGTGCGTAACACAAATATGGCTTCTACTCGTGCTGTTTAAAGATTGTAGTGTATCCACCAAGCGCCCCGGTTTTAGATAAAGGCCTGGCAATTGGCATGTGGCATGTGTGTGTGCTGTGTGGATTTTCCAGCTTTATTTATTATTTATTTATATAACTTTACGACCATGCGGCGTTTTTTATTCATTATAGTGTGGGTATGATATCATATATTTGGAAAAAAATTACAATCAAGGAATAGAAAAAGTAAAATTAGTATATACAATACCTTAAGACTGTTTGCAACCGTCTGCAGTTAGCTCAATGGTTTCAATTGTAAATACTAGTTGTCATTTTTCTATTCCTTTGCTTGTAATTTTCGTTCTTTTCTCGTATATACAATTGAAACCATAGAACTAACTGCAGACGGTTGCAAACAGTCTAAATGTTGCTCAATTGATCCATGTCAAAATGACATTGGTGGAGGCCTAAGTCCAGCAGTGGACAAATATAGATCGATGATGATAATAAAAATAACATTAACGCCAATAAACACACTGAGCCAAGTAATTCCGACTGTGTCAAATTAAATTCTCTTCAAGTGCCTTCGGGTCAGATAGATGTGACGGAGATGAAAATAACATCAGAAACTACTTTGAAAACCTAGCCATAAAGGAAACTAAACGCTTTCTTAACTTTTAACGACTGCTATCAAGATTCCGTCTTTCACAAGCGCAGTTCAGATCAAATATCTAAGTTCATAGTTTTGAGTGTAATCTGTACAACAAAGATCGGCACAGAATTTGATCTATGAGATAAAGTTGTCTTCAACGAGTTGTCTGTATTATTTTGACCTTTTCTTTTCTGACTGTTTTATTCATTTGTAATCTAATAATAAAAAATAAATACACAAAAAAAGAAAAGAATTTATAAACAAACTAGCAACCCGCCCCGGCTTCGCACGTTTTTATTATACATTATAAACCTTCGTCTTGAATCACTCTATCTATAAAAAAAAACCGCATCAAAATCCGTTGCGTAGTTTTAAAGATTTAAGCAGTCAAAGGGAAATAGGGACAGAAAAAGCGACTTTGTACTATGTTTAGTGATAAAACCAACTATTTCGAATTGAGCAAACTGCACACTATTTCAAACAATCCAAGGGTAACTCAACCAACATACATATCAATCGGAATCGTCATATTATGCATCATATATTAAGTATATAAGTTATCTAGTACTTGGGGCTGGATGATGCGTTGTAGAAAGTCCAATATAATTTAATATTTTTTTACCCCTTTGTTTGGAAATGCTGATGCGCTGGGCCAGATGATTTTTAGACTTTTGAATTCAATAAATTATTATTGGTGATTTCGGATAAAACCAAGTCGCAAAAACACAAACCAAAACGAGTAGAAAATTTAATAAATGTGGTAAAAGAAATACATCCATCCTTTATCCTCTTTTATTAAACAACCTGACACATCACAGCGGTCAGTAATTCGTTTTTTGTGCCGAAATTCTATGGATGTCATTCTGATGGAACCATTATGGTTTGAAACAGGCTAAACTGGCGCACCCAACTTGACATATGGCGGACAATGTACAAATTACTATTCAGAATACAAATGGGTATGGTAATGATCGTTCTTGTTGATGTTTGAAAGGCCTTCTTTGGTCGATATTTAGTTTGCAAAAAGATTTTGTTAAAAGGTTTTAGGTGATCAATGTAATTTTAATAATAAAATACATATTAATAGGTAATTACTCAGGTGATTTTCCTATAAGACCAAATAGTATACGGATAGTATACTATAATAATTTAGTAAATAGAATGAGAATCATTGTAAATGGTGGCTGGTTGAGATCTTTTTGCCAATATCTAATTATTTCGAAAAATTAGTTTTGCTTAGTGTGGGTCTAGATAATTATATGTGGATTCTCCAGCATTAGGATTTGTTTATTCAATATAAAAAAAGGTTTCACAAACACATATCGTATCTATGTAATGTGTCTTTGAACAAAATAATTTTAAACACAGGAAAAGAATAATTATGAATGGTAGTTCCTCTTATGCTTTTTAAATTATTTCCACAAATGAACTCTACTTATCTTGGGGCCTGATAATGCTCGTAGTATTATAAAGTTTTATTCGTATTAATTTATTAACGTTCTTAAACACTCAAATTTCAACTTTAACTCTTCCATTGAAGCTTACTTTTCTTATGAAGTGCGACCGATCCCGTCGCATGAGTTATTTATAGTCGGCCACAATACCGAGAAACCTTACAGTAGAACCTATTAACAGGTGTGTCGAGGCCTCGAGCGAATAGAATTCTTAGGGTATTGTCGCAAGGTTGACTTTGATTTTATTTGCAGAGATTATAATGCAAGTATCGTGTTGCTATGACATGGAATAGTATAACTGGATATGAATATACAGGGATCTGAGCCCCGAGTTTGGGGCAATAGTATCGAGACGTGATCATAACGTCTCAATTTTCTATAGGATTTTCGTAGTTCTTGAACGAACGATAGACACGCTGTACCAAATCCTACAGAAAAAGGAAATACCACGATCAAGACTCTACGGTATCGTCAACCGAACTCACTCATCTGTTCTGAGATCTCACAAGAACTGCAATGGTACAAGGGCTTTGACTGTAGACCTCTTTTGGTCCGCAGCCTGTAGTTTACAGACTATGGATTCAGCCTCTGGAATGCTCTAGATTCTGTATGAATCTCAATGTCTATTGTTACACATCTACTATAAAGCCAATTTAAAGCAAATTATTTCTCTTTCTCAACAAATTGACGGACACGACCAGTAAAATCGAAAGCGTTTGTCACGAAAAACACGCAGGTTATATTTGCGAATAACAACTTCACTAAACAATTATGTAACAATTAATTATAGTATTATTATTATAAATAGAAACGAATTACATCAAGTTTCATTACAGAATACATCAAGTACCTCCCTAATCTGTGTATAACTATCCGTTATTAGCACAAAATGAGTTTAATTAAGCGTTTCATGGCCCTTATCGCTGTTAAAGGAGAAATAACAATAAAATATTTAATAGTCATAAACACTTTTAGTACAGGATTAGTAAGATTCCTATTATACCGTGAGACGGGTAGGCTGTAATTTTTATCAAGGTTACTAAAGTATTAATGAATAACAAATCAGTTTAAAAGGCCGAAAGGTATACCAATATAAAATTTTTCGAATCTTTTACATGCCCTAATCCATTTTAGTTCTCAAAAAAAATATGTCGTTAAAAACTAAAACTCAAATATGTAAAAGTACTTAGTAAGCGTTCACCGATTGTCGACAATCGGTGAACGCTAAAATAATAATTTATTTTCTTTTGATAAAGCAAAAGAAAATAATAAAGATTTTGTTTATAAACATCCAACTCTTTATAAAAACTAGTAATAAAGTATAAAAAAATAAAGTATACTTTATTCAGGAGAGATAGAAAAAGATGATTATTGGACACATCAGTCAGTAAGAAAATAGTCTTTTGAGCATAAGTAGAATAAACCTATAAGTAATGAGTAAGATGGTTGATGGTTATAAAACATTATTTTTATTATCTACTCATTTTACGTTGGTAAAATTATTAACAGCAAAGGAATACGTAATATTGTTAGGTTCTGAAAGGTTCAACGGTCCAAATTAATAAAGCCATTAGCTCTGTATTTGATGAAGAGTGAAATTGGAATTTCGGGTTCGAATTAATTACGAATTCTATTCAATTCAATATGGTTACCACATCATAAACGGAAATTTTGGGTATATTAAAAATGATAAGCGAAAGTTAATAGACATAATATTTCGAAACCTTGTAAAAGATTACAAACAAATAATAACCACATAAGAAAAGAAAAACATGGAAGGTGCCGTCGAAATAATCGGCACCTTAAAGTGCAAAACTATGTTTCCGCCCGGGATCGAACCGGGGGCCTTCTGCGTGTTAGGCAGATGTGATAACCGCTACACCACGGAAACGATAATACTACTTACAAAAATTTGTATTGCTTTCCGAAACATGATTTGTTTTTGATCTTGGCCTTGTAGACAAATTGAAGACATAAGTACATAATCTAGTTTTATAATCTTGGTGACCTTGTTCTGATTATCTTGTGACTTGGTACTGTAATTGTAGAAATAGCGATGGGTTAATACCTAATTGGGCATATTTTTTTTTTGTTGTCTGACTATTTTTTTAGCGATAATAAAAATAAAGTGATCATTTTATTATTATAATACCCTTAGTCAGAAGATAAATGTCTAACTCACCTAACTAATATAGAAGTTCTTAGAACAATACATAAAATCTATAAATATTTAGCTTTTACTAGCTCGAGTCAGAAAAAATTGTTCCATTGAGAAACAAAAGAGATTGTATATAAAACATTAAAATAAAACGCCAATAACTATCTTTTTTTTAATTTAATAAAGAAATGAGGCTCTTTCTCAAATTATCACAAAAACTATTACAAAAATCAGAGTTGTGGTGTAATATTCACAATAATTATTCCATTGAGTTACTTTACTGATTGATTCGCAATCTTTACATATTTATTAAACAATAAGTTTAAAAAAACGTGTTGCAAGGGACTTGCTAGCTATCAAAAAACATATTTTGTAACAAACTAATGACGTTAGAATAAACATTTTGAAGTAAATAAACTATATTTTTAAATAATACTGAAAAAAAAATGAGGGACAATTTCTCAGTGGAACGTAACAAAAAAGTAAAGCTGTGTTCACCTTCGAATACTTTTAATACAAAAATTACTTCAGTCCAATAAAATAATATGTAATAGGTACAATTTAGATTAAAACGAATTATAGGATTTTGGTAAGTAAGTATTTGGTTCCCATATTTTACGCTGTTTTTCTTTTTATTCTCTGTTAAATCTTAAATTTTTTTTAGTTCTTGTCGTATTCTGTGTACCTAAGTACTTTTTTTAATTTTATCATTTTTTTCTGGATATTGTTTCAACTTTTCTCTATATCTTTTCATACGTTCGGCTGGTGTCACTGCCATTTAGTTCATTCCTACATCAAAATAACGGTAAGTACCTACTTTAATCGGGTGATAAAAAAAACATTTTCGAAAAATTGTAATACCTTTAAAAAACAGTAAAACACACCGCTACACATAATAATAAATTATAGACTATCTACGTAGGTACACATATGATTTTTTTCATCTTTTTTCTTTTTATCCTATTTTCTACGAAAGTTGCATGAAAATATCAAAATAATATTATTTGCCTGTTATTATATATGTTATTATATATATATAATATTTCAGTCAACTTTAATAGGTTATTTTTTTGAATTTAATTTTATTGTTACCACTGCTTAACATAAAACCGTTATTATAGGTTTCTAGGGTAAACAGAATAAAATCACAAGTATAAATGGGGCTTTAGCGTTACATTGAGTTACAATTTCTTCCGTTGAGTTACATAATTTCTCAACGGAACGTAACGGTTCTGCTGATTCAAAATTAAAATGAAAAACAAAATAGGTTAGACGATTCTTTTCCTATTGTTTTAATTAATTTTAGTTGAAGCGATTATATAGGAAACTAAATAATTTTAAATTGCTACGTAAAACAAGCTACTAAAAACACTAAAAGCACTAAAAACTCCGTCACTCAATGGAATACAAAAAAGTCACTCGGAGATCCGTCACCTGCCACGGCTTACTGTTTCAAACAGGATCAAAAAAAATCAAAACGGATGACGTATTTCGTCTGTTCAGTGTTGTTAGTTCAATAAACAAATATCATTGAGTAGTAATTTTGGTAGAAAATTAAGAAATAGTTCGTAACTCAATAGGATTTTCCACTGAGGTTCATTTTTAGTCTACACGTTTAATTCTATGTATCTCAATTTCTAGTAGATAATATAATATTTTTAACACAATAAACCTTTTAAAAACAATTTCCAAAGGCTGTAAGCCCTACACATTATATCTTTGCACTGGACAATACAAAAAAAAACGACTTTAAAATTTTGATTTTTGAAAAGGACATAGGAAAAATCATGTTTTGCAAAAAACAAAGTTAATTTTTAAAAGCAAATCTTTGATGATTGAATGATATTTTAACATATTCTCGAGGCCTATAATGTATAATTTCACAATAAAATTTAAATTTGGGTAGGAAACATTTATATTTTTCAAAAATGCAATAAAGGTTGGGAGGACATTGGATAAACGCATAAGACAACAAAAAAAAAATATGCCCAATTAGCAATATAACAAATTTCTTTATTCATTATATTCAGTTTCAGATAAATTAGTAATTTATTATCCTCTGAAACCTTACGATTGCTTTTTACGGTAACGATATATAACCGTTTTCATGGTCCAGTGGAAAGAAATGCGATTCTTAGGGGTTATAAATTCAGTTTGATGTCCCGTTAACTTCTATGATAATTTGCTAGATTGCTTGCCTACCTACCAAATGACAAAATCCTGTTTTAGAAAATATCATCGTTACCATTTTAGCGTAACTATAACTACATAGTATAAAACATAGTCGGTGTCTGTCTTTCTGTATTTTTAGATCTTTAAAACTACGTAAAGGATTTGATTTGGAGGCGGTTTTTTAAATAGATAGATTAAGAGGAAGGTTTACATGCAGGTACCCATGTGAAGCCAGGTGGGTCGCTAGTTAATAAATAAGTCAAACCATAGATAGCACACACAAAAAAATACAGTCAAATTGAGAAACTCCTCCTTTTTTTGAAGTCGGTGAAAGAGGTGAAGTTATTGAGGAATAAATTGGATCCAATTTCGTTGTTCCAGAAATAAACTTTCAATTCGTCCCGAGAAACGAGAGCCTACATTAGAAATATCGACGATCGAATCCCAAAATCCCTAGGATTAGACCCGAATTTACCCGATAGTGGTGACTTTTGACCCTCAGATAAATCTTACACGGTCCCCAGCGTCAGACGATTGTGAGATATTAGAAACACAACGGAGGATATCATATTTCATGGATAAATTATTGACAAATCCGTTTTCTTAGAAATGTATAGTACCGCGAGAAAATTTGGTGATTCTGGGTGATGTTTGTTCTTGAATTCATTTTAAGGCAGGACAATAAGCTTAATAGAAAAAAAATCCTAACACTGAAATTAGAAATCAATATCATTATTTCTTTAGGCTTACAAAATAAGCACTAAGACATCATCATCATCATCATCAGCCTATATTAGTCCACTGCTGGACATAGGCCTCCCCTAATGAGCGCCATAGCGCCCTGTCTTCAGCTTGCCGCATCCAGCATCTGCCAGCAGTAAGACAAGTCAAATTTAATACTATAGGTACATAATTATCAAAATAATATAAGAAATAAAGTGATAATTGATTTTCAGTTCGCCTCATTTTTTTGTCCACAAGTGGAAAAGGCGAAATAGAAACCACTAGCGTTGTGTATAACTTATTTGTCTAGTACATGTTTGCCTTATAAATAATCACATACTATTGTCGATGTATCACAATAATATGTGAAAGTTTGGACGGATAAATGGATGTTTGTTACTACTCTTCACGCTAATACTGCCAAACGGATGAAATTTAAGTAGATGTAGTTCTAGGCCCTGAATAAAACAGGCTACTTTTCATTAATTTTCAGGCGAATAAAACTGCCGGATGCTGGGAGTCTAAAACAACTAGCAGGTACCTATTCGCTCATTGTCTATTTGGGAAGCAGCCAAATTCTTGGACTGACTTAGTCTGAATAGGATATGCAGTCTGCGGTCGAACAACCCAAATCCTCTCAACTTCGACAGTTCGTATCTTCATGACAGAAGCTCAGTATTGGCAGTAGAAGTTCACAGATTTGGAGAGAGAAAGCCGATTCGTGGTCAACAGAACTTACGGCTCCATCCATCTATCTAAATTGAGTTTCAAACAAACCTACCGGACAAGTGAACCTTAATCCAAAGACAGTGGTTATAAATTGTAATGGAGACAGTTTTATTGGACCCTAATAAATTACTTTAGCAAATTCCAACACGGCTGTCCAGTCAGCGATTTGTTCTTTGGGTAGACGTAAGTTGAACCCTTTGGGTCAAGGCACTTTGAAAGGGATTTGAAGGGAATTTTTGAAGAATTTTGAAGAATTCAGTAATGCACTAGCTTCTTAGAGACGTCTGAACTCAGGGGATTATACGAAACTCGTTAGTCAAGTACGATCAAATCTTATTTAATAAAGTCTGAATGAAAATATGTTTCTTCATACTTACTACCAAGATGACGGTAAATAAGTTTCCTACCCGCCTGCTCAGACGATAGAACTATCGCCTGATGCGTAACCGCAGCTTATGGACGCTTGTAACATCAGAGACATTACACGCGCATTAAATTTCCTAAAAGACCCTTTTTGAAGAACCCAATGTTGTCCTAGGGGAAAAGTCGGCAGGAAAATCATTTCACAACCTGTGTAATCACGGGAGGCAATTTCCCATGAACCTTACAGTCCGCAAACTAAATACTAAAAAAAATATCTTTTGAGTTTCCTTGATCAATTTAAAGCTTAACTTGGTGACTCATATACCAGAGCCCAAACGCAAAGTTAAAAAAATTATTAAAAAAAAAAATTATTTCCTTGTATCAAAATTTCATCTGTAAATGGAGCGTGCATAGCTTTCATTAATTGGCCTCTTATAAAACCACTCTCAAAATCACTGAAACAAAGGCAGGTAATTGAATTTATTGGAAAACGATTGCAAGGCAAATGATAAAAATTGAAACTTGCTGGGTATGGTCGCGCATTGTGAAATACATTTTTACGAATTAATTTATTATAATAGTTACTTGGTATACCGAAGAGATTTGTCGTTATATTACTATCTACCGAATAACATCAAGCTATTCAGAATGTATTTTTTTAGTTCTGTCAAATTTGTAGATAAAACCCAACCGACTAAGTCTGGAACTAAACTAATGTGGGGCTATAATACTGAGGTCATGTAGAGACCGTTATAGCTTATCCCAAACAAACTGGGTCACTAATTCGAAATAAATTGCTAAATTCACTCGGAATCACTACTACAACAAAAACAAAATCAATCGAAGCCGTATTTATAAGGTGTGAACTCTTGGCTATATGGCTGAGTGCCAAGAATCAAGTGCCGGTTTGTCCACTGACCACTGCCACCAAACTATGCATACGGATGCACATTCTCAGTGAATGCACCAACATTCTAGCAGTTTGAAGCTAGTTTGTGGTTCTCAAAGAGTTTGGTAAAAACATGTTGAAGTGTTTAAACATAATTATGAACAGAATTCAATTCCGCGCGCACTGTCTACGCCCGTTACCATGGTCTATTTCTCTTCTTTTGTTAATTTTAGATTAAGTATTCACCTATTCTATAAATCTATATTAATTCTCTGTATATACGCGTAGGTAGAGAGGAGGGAAAGAAAAAAAGGAAAACGAAAATCTGTCTCTTTCCTCTCCTTTCATTTATCTTGACCACAGCAAAGAGAGTCCTCAGCAAGGAGAGCCCTGAGGTATTTGTAACATCACATCACGCTTTCGTTTACTGAGAAAGAGATCTTTAAGTGGGTAACGTCTTAAAGAACTTTACTACTACAGATCTAAAAACCCTGAACAGTTCAGGCTGAAATATATAAACAGGTGTGACTGTATAGCATAAAACAACATTTCCAGGAAAAATGCAAAAGCTACAATAATAATAACAAAATATTCAGCTTCCCGGAAGAGCGTGTTAATAAAACATGATGAGAGTTTCTGCGAGCTTTATGTTTTTAATTATACTGCATCGTCATGCCAATTTCTCTCTGTTGGGATACGGCTTACTTTAATCTTTTGCCCGTTGATTGCCCTTTTCATTTATATTACTGCACAAGAGGCTAAAAACTCTATCAGCTTTGTCAAGAAGCATCCACATATTTGATAGTTTATGAAATTAAAGATCGTGATGTCCAAGCTGTTCCTAACTGAAGCCCTGCCCTGGCTTGGTGCCTTTCAGGGCCTAAGCCAGCATTATGCTCAGTTAGGGCCCTTTCGTAACAACATTGTATGTACTTATCTCTTATTTATAAGGGTGTTGTGTCGTTGTCATAAATAAATAATTTAATATTGTATTCTATTGTAGATACATAATTTTGAGTCAACGTGATACACTCCAATAAGAGTGAATAAGTGTATTCATGACCTTTTATATTTATTTTCGGTCATCGTCTTACTGCAACCGGTTTCAAAAAGTCTGTTGTAAAGTATTCGATAAAACTTTATCAAAGTTAAAAATTTGCAACTTATCCTTAATATTATTATTATCCTAATAATATTATATAATATTATAAAACTGAGGCGAACTGAACATAAATTATCACTTTATTTCTTATATTATTTTGATAACTATGTACCCATAGGTAGTATTAAATTTGACTTGTCTAAGTGCTTATTTTGTAAACCTAAAGAAATAAAGATTTTGATTTCTGATTTCTTTCTGATTTCTATTATTATGTATGAACGCAAAAAAAAAAATATGGATGTTTGTTCCACTTTCACCCAAAAGCTACTAAACTGAACGGATCGGGCTTAAATTTTGACTATACGTAGTTCTAGCCCTGGAATAACACATAGGCTACTTTTCAATCCCATAAATCAGTTCCCATGGCATTGAAAAAGCCTTGAAAATTTTCCATAGAATTAACACATGCGAAACTGCGGGCAGATACTAGTCCTACATCTTTTGTCACCATTCAGTTTATTTACGAAGTCGACGCTCATAGTCGGATCATTAAAATAATTGCAGCTTCCACATCTCACTAGAGATTAGCTGGCGCGGGCGAGTTGAAATGCGATATTATACGGAGCCTCACTTGACCTCGATCAGAAGGAATAACCAAGTGGCTTTTAAAGTAAATAAGAACCTAGTTATCAATGATCAATATACCAGGAGCGTAGAGAATGTTATTATCGTACTATTACTACACTAATATTAAACACTAATATTATAATTATAATCAAGAAGTCTTATTCTAATACGGAAGTCATTTTGTCTTTTTGATTGTCTAATGCCTTTTCACACCAAAACGGCTGGATGGGTATAATTAGAATAGAAAGACAGAAAATAGGCAAATCTTAATGCCGTAAAATGTGTGTAGCTCTTTTTCTATGTATCTAACCGGTCTGTAACTTTACTTAGCAGTGGGTCCTTAACTGGCTTTTACTTAGAAATGGGTGAGTAAAGGCCTTTTCGTATACCTATTTATTCATTTAAACCTTTTTTGTTTTATTAATATTAATAGCCCATTTAAACGTTCCACATTTTAATAACCTAACTAACGGCATAAAACATTTACATTTTAATTACTTATCAATTATCATAACTAAAATTATTAACAGGGATTATTAGTAATGAGAAGTTATTTTTATAAAAATCATATAACCTACATGTTCAGGTAAAATAAAAAATATCTCTTTACGTATATAAGTCGTCTTGTTTTCTCTATTCATGAATCAATTTATTATTCAGATTGTTGATATGTAGAACAAACGTTGCTCATAAAAAGGCATAAAAATAGTCTTCACCATCACTTGTTGATTTTTCAGTATTCGTAATGGTTGTTATCCAGTAGTTTCAGGTAATCGTTTTCACATAAGTAAATAGAAATAACTCAATGGCGTCTTATTTATTAACTAGAAATTGAAGGAGAACAAAAAGATCACTGCAATAAGCCTTCTTAAAATTCTTCTCATTCAATTTATTTATAAACCTCTAGAATCTAGATATAAATAGATCTGCCAACAAAACTTTCTTAACTGCCAAATAATCAGCCAAAGTTACCTACCGTTTTACAAATTTGGCTTTAAGTTATTGGTCTTGTGAAGCATAAACTTTAGTTCTTTTAATGAAAATAATTGCCTTCTCTGAATTCAGCTGAAACGGAAAGGAAGGAAGCAATAATGACTGACATCAAATTTCATGAGGAGGAAAATAATTTTGGAAGTTGGGTGCCTTCAGTCTAATAAGCTACTTTGATTTCCTGATTTTATCATTGAGTGCAATGTAATGATCCTTACATGAAACATAGTCGATAGGCATGAAAAAAATGTCGACCCACTTGACTCCAAGTCAAGTTTCACGCTTTACGCCAAAATGGTTGATACAAAATAAAGCTGATTTTTCTTGAAAAACTGTACCTGGACGTTTCTCCTCTGAGTACTAAGTACGGATTGTGCAAAAGTTAGCGTCTCTTTCCACAAATTTGAGCCCTTCTAGCGCCTTTACCAGAAAGACAGGAACAAATTTTCAGTTTTTTTTCAATTTTCGTTTTCAGTTTGACAACAGCTGAATAACTTCCTAATCTTTGTTTTATAAGAGATTTGAAGAAGGCTATTTTCGAGTAATATTCTAACGAAATTGATTTTTTATTTAAAACTGAGACTCTTACTCAGCGTACTACTATTGTAGGAGATCCAAAACTTCCCACTTTTAAAGAAACACACTGTTACCTGCTTACATTGATTTTAATTAGAAGTCTCTGCCCACGACTTCGCACGCGTTGTGTCTATGGAAAAGTTATAGGTTCTTTCCCATGGGAACTGATTTGTGGGATAAAACGCCTAAATATCTGCAAAATTTTAACCCAAACGTTTTAGTACTGGCGTGAAGAGGTTACTAACTTTCTTGTTTATAATATTAGTGTGAAGGTTTTTTGTCTGAATGAAGTAAATTAAAGAGTAGTAGCACTACTTTTTTGCTATTTAACTCCATAATACCGCTCCCTGTAATTTATGTAGGTCCTCTACTTTTACGTAGAATACGAAACGTCATAACGTAAAATAATACGGTTTAAATTTACGTATTTTACTTAAATTTACATAGTACCCAAGTGTTTCTCTCGTAAGAGCTGAAATTCAGGATATTATGAATAAAGACATTATACATTTTGTGTAGGATTGTTGAATGTAAAATTTCATTGTTATTAAGACTGAAATTTTAATACCGTTAATTTTAAATCATAGACTAAGGGTTGTAATATTGTTTTGTTTATGTAAAATCTTACAGAAACAAAACAATATTACAACCCTTGCATAAATTATATATTATATTTTTTTTTTAACAATCATTAAAAAAAATTGTTATAGGTATGTTTATACTATATATCTTTATTTTCTTTGTCTTTGTATATACTTATTTTATATTTATACAAATGTCACTATGAATATTGTTTTTTTATGCCCTGAATGAGGTCGCTTACAGAGATAAAGCTGCTCTTTCTGTTGCATTGTACATTGTTTCCTGCGGTTCTTATGTATGTATCTACATATCACACTAATTTAAATGCGATGAATAATTATTATCTTTTTCACGTCAAAACTACTGAACCATTGAACTGGAATTTAAATAAAACATAGGCATAATCTTTTATAATATTTCATTCCATAAATAAATGTTCAATTTATGTTCCCATGGGATATGAGCCTTGCAACGTTTTCATAGAAACAATGAAAACGAAGCCGCCTGCAGATACTAGTTTACCTTTTATTTAATTTATTTTTTTAAAGTAAACCACAACGTTACAATTTCCGTTAAAATACTTAAAATTTAATTAAAAATAAGGACAAAAAGGATTACACAAATAAAATAAAAAGACTATCTATATATCTTCAGATCAAAAAGAGACAGACAGAAAGAAAGAAATAATTTTTTTTATTTACCTTACGAACTACTACAAACTTAAACTAATCACAGGGCAGCAACTTTCTTCTGTGTATGCACCATTAACTATACGCCTGCCAAGTGATGATGATAGTAAACCTCCCCTCTCCCCTTGTCTGTTAGAGGCACGTTGACGTGAGTACAATGAGTTTACCTACAGAAGTAGATTTCTTAGGCTTATGACAGAAGGCTTCATCCAGATTTTTTTAAGATAAGTGCTAAATTGTACAATCGATTTGTATATTAAATTTAGATACTTTATAAAATCGATCAATGTCGAAAGAAAAGAAAATGAAGAAAGAAAAATACATTTTACTGATACTACAAAAGACATATCTATCGATTGGAATTATTTATGAATAGACTACTAACGCTTTGAATGAATATAAGACCTTAGATTATTTAACTAATATAAGTAGGTAGAATGTATAAAATATTGTAGGTACATTTCGTAAGTATTATTTACTTATACAACAAATCGTCTTATACCACTGATTCTATCCATCCAATTTTGGGTGGTAAAGATCGCTCTTGATCGATAAGACTGCTAATTGTCATATTGTCTTTAATTTTTTCTATTGTATTGGTGCTAAAAATTATTTCAATAAGTAGAGATATTTATCATTCTCTTTATACTATGGGAGATTGAATTATTTTAAAATGTATTTTAATATAAGGCCTACTTTTTTAATACAAGGTCTACTTTTTTAATACAAGGAATATAGATTAGAATATAAAAAATATTTGAATACATACAAAGATAAATGAAATCATACAAAATTGAAGAGATCTAGAAGCTAAGTGACAGAAATGATAGGCGTCAAATAGAGTTTCGCTTCTATGACCCTGTGTCAGAAAAGATGAGCTTAGCATGTGCTGAACGCGGAATTTTAGAATCTTAACTTAAAATAACAAAGTAACACTCGGAAAACCCACCCTATGATACGCTAATACGTCTCTTATAGCGTACTACATAAAGTGTAAGATAGTAACTCGGATAACCCACCCCATGATAAGCTAATACGTCATAGTACCTACTACATAATCATGACATCATATCCTACTAGCTGTACCCGCGACATCGGCCGCTTGAAATAGGATCATTTTTTCATATAAACTTTTATCTCCTATTTTTTCCCCTTATATTAATTAATATCTAATTTAAATCCTAAAAAATAAGTTTCAAGCTTCTAGCTTTAAAAATGACGAATTTCCCCTTACAAATCTATCTTTGCTTTAAAAAGAAACCAACGTCTTTTCTCAGGCTCTAGATTATCGTATACCTACACTTCTCAAAGCTATTTATGTATTTACCATGGGAACTGAATTATGGAATTAAAAGTAGCCTATGTATTCCAGGGCTAGTAGAACTACGACTATTCCAGACCTAGCTTATATATTTCAGCCCAATCCGTTCAGTACTATTTGCATAAAAGGGCAACAAAGATCCATCATCATCATCATCATGATGATGGAATTAAAAGTAGCCTATGTATTCCAGGGCTAGAACTACGTCTATTCTAGACCTAGCTTATATATTTCAGCCCAACCGTTCAGTAGTATTTGCATAAAAGGGGAACAAAGATCCATACATTAATACAAACTTTTGCATTTATAATATTACTAGCGACCCGCCCCGGCTTCGCACGGTTTTATTATACGTATAAACCTTCCTCTTGAATCACTCTATCTATTTAAAAAAAACGCATCAAAATCCGTTGCGTAGTTTTAAAGATTTAAGCATTCAAAAGCACATAGGGACATAGGGACAGAAAAAGCGACATTGTTTTATACTATTTAGTGACAAGGATAAGTAGGGATTTGATGTCCAACGCTTCATATTGCTGAGCCGCACAAACGAGACTAATTAAAGCTGCAATGTAACCGTAGCATGGCGACTCCCTCGAGCTCTCGGCCGCTAATTTACCTTATAGTACCTAGTTAGTGAGTGCCAGGGGCTATTTGTGAAATAGGTCGTATGCAGGCCACCCTTTTAATTATAATTGTACGGAAAGACAATAATAATGAAAAAAGTTTTTAAATTGTCAGCTGTTATTGTGAAAGTTATTTTATGACCGATGCGGGCAAAGGTCCGGCTGCGACGCAGGGGTTGCGGGTTTGATGCCAGCCTTGGGTTAAATGTCTGTAGGATCTTAAAATATTTGTTTCTGGGTGTTTTCTTTGTGTAATAAAATTTACTTTCTATGTAATTTACAGTTTAAAGTATATCAGTCATCTCGTACCCATAACACAAGCTCTGCTTAGTTTGGGGCTAGATGATGCTGTGCGAATCGTTTGGCATTATTTATTGAAGACAGAATAGAGAGAACAAATATTTGCAGATCGTACAAACATGTATCCCGATGTGGGAAACGAAAACGCGACCTCTGGCAACGCAGGCGGATCTTAACCCACTACAAGACGGAAGTCGTAAAATTTAAAACCAATCAATCTATCTAGTAGAACCGCATGCACTATCTAGATATTATGATTTTCATCATAATCATCAATTTATCTTCTATTTTATGTGACGATCTTGCGGCGACTCTATTGTCATAGTAACGCGATTGATTTGCAGAATTTGGTCTCGGATCAGATGACTTTTTCGGATCAAAGTATCTTCTTTACTGTAGGTGTAAGGAGATAAAAGTAAGTACAGGTAACTATGTAAGTGCTATAATGAAATAACCATGTGCAAGCTGAATAATGTAAAAGCTTAGAAAAAACCAGTAAAGTTTTTACGGCAACCGTAAAACCACTTTGTAAAAAGCCTACGATGCGTACTGACTGATAAAGCACGGTTTTATTAAAATAAAATATTTATACAAGCACACAAGCTCTGCTTTACTACCTAACATCATTCACACGACAATATAAAGGTGCATGTACACTGTAGCATGCGTTAGAAAATAACAGTTAAAAAACTTTTTTATGGAGTGATAAGAAAGATAATTTAGTTGCAAAACACGTGTAAACAAAGATGGTAAGAATTTTATAACATGTATGTCCAATTTAAATGCTGATAGCTGTTTCAGTTTGCATAATTTTAAGTCCAGCAATGGTGTTCAGAAGAGTTGAAAGTTGATATAAATAGTAATAATGTAAAAATACAGTACAAATTCATAACAATATTATGATACGATAATACTGATATTGTCTAGTAATCGCTCTCACACGTTTTATTTTGTATACGAAGTTGCTCTTCAGTCTTCATGGCCATAAAACTCTCTGTTTGCGTATATCTGTCCAAACTATGAAAAAAAACTATAACTTCTTTAAAATAAAATTCTGATACGAAGTATGACAGTGAAAAAATGTAGTAAAATGTATCAATTTCTTTGTTTGCCGAGGGGTGCAGCTAGTTTATTAAAGAACATAATTTTTTTATGTAGTTTTTAATCTTGCCCATAAGTGACTTTTTGTTATTTGTAAATACTAGTTCATTTGTTTCTGTTCTTTAATTTTGTTTTGTTTCTTTCTGTAACCTAAATAGTAATAAGTATATTATTTGGTGTATGTATTGTGTGTGAGAATAAATCATTAATTAAATAAAAGAGAGTAGTGCCGTTACTCAAAAGGCTTTACTTTACAAACAAAACACAATTTTCCACTTAACTACATTTGTTTACACGAGAAACAAACAGTAAATCATTTTCGTGCCGTATAAGTTATCTATTGCCTTTGACACATAATCCAAACACGGTATTTCACTCAGGCGTGCCTGCATTAAGAATTTCCTTTATAAATCGACCTTTACGATGACATTATTATTGTATTTGTGTTGTAATTAAAGTTCTTAATAATAGGTACCTATAAGTACTCTGTGTTGAAGATTTGTAACGGAATTTGAAACGAAAAATTATTTATTGCACACACAAGTAAAACTAACAATTAACTAATTATATATACTTAAAGTTACAAGTATAATAAAGTAACTTAGACTAAGTCACAACTGGCGGTCATATCGATCAAACGCGAGAGAGTTCTCTACCAGACAACCTTTTATTATTAGTGTGAATTATAAAAAAAAATCTAGTCGTAGCTAATCCGTTCAGTAACTCCATTGATTACTTCAATAATATACAGCCAATGCACAAGTATTCCATTTCAGTACCTATCATTGGAATCAGCTTGAAATCTAGTTCTCGCTAGTTCAACTATGTCACTACTGTCTTCAGTAAAGGCACGTATGTATTGTAACCGTACTGCACTTGTGGGTTTAGTTTCGACACGTATGTTCATTGGATTTTCAGATATCAATGTGGTCGGCAAATGTCATAGTTTTAGCCGTGCTGCACTTGTAATAGGGTTTAGTTTCGACACGTATGTTCATTGGATTTTCAGATATCAATGTAGTAGGCAAATGCCACAGTATTGGCATTTGCCACTGGGACTGCGGCCGACTGAGACGGCTGGATTCATTGATAGAAAATAGGAAATATTTAGACTGGAATAATCAGATGTCGCTAAATGTAGTATCAGCACACGCATTGACAATCGTCCTATCTTTACACGCACCCACTTGAATAGCTGCTACCTGGCGCTCACCTTCCGCGGACTCTGAATGTGTCTGGCAAGATGTAAAAACCATTTAAACTGTCTGGCTTTTGAGGTAAGACTTTTATACATATAGGTCCCCAAGTACCATATTACTATATAAAATTCAGCTTGTATACTATATCGAAAGTACAGTTGAAATGTAACAGTTTAGGGGTGTCTAGCAGGGGGTAGCAACTGTCAAAAGTGTCCGGCAATGGATAACGTGAATTCTAATGATATCCTGAAGAAAATATACGAAAAATTAGACTTAATACTTTAACGAATTTTAAAGTACTATTTTATACACCTGTTACCTGCCAAAGTAACCACAATCGAAACTCCATAGTCGGGGGTAGTTCTTACCTGTGTTGGAGACAGGAACAGAGAAAATTACAGCTTTTATAAAATGACGAAGGTCTGGTCGTCCTCGGCTCTTGCTCTATAACGTTCTCCAAGCTTTCAAGTGAGGGTATGTAGAGTTCTGCAGAACCTTTAAATCTTTGATAATATGCTTACTTTTAAACGCGAAAATTAGTATTGGATGTATGGATGTTTATTATTTTCACGCAAAAACTACTGAATGGGTCGGAAATTTGGAATTATAGCTAACGAACTCATAGTTCTATAAAACGTACGCTACTTTTCATCCCATAAATTTCCAAAAACATCTTGAAACGTTTTCATAGAAACAATACGTGCAAAGTCGCGGGCAGATACTAGTGTACAATAAATGTTAGATATTATACTTACATATAATTAAAAAAAAAATCCAAATAAATATTCACATTATATCCATCTCTACAGAACTATCGTTATTGTGTTTATATGAACAATTATTGTTAACCATAGTTTTGTAGAGATGTATGTATATAATAGCATCTATAGCTTCTTAATTCGTTCGCATCCAACAATTCTCCTTTGAAAGGAGAACAAACAAGACAAGCGCCTGTGCAACTGCCGATAGCATTGCATCCACGCAAGACTGCAAAGCAATACACACAGCTAACAAAGGCTGAGTTTATTCTAGGAATTACTTCTCTACTGTTCATGATTGCCTGGTACTTTGAGAGCTAACTATATCTGAAGGCGGTTATAAAACCCCTCTTAACCTTCACTTTTATGTAGTTGGTTTAACTATAACGAAATAATGGGTTATTTATTTGTAGTTAAACCATTTATTTGTTTATTTCCAACGTCTCGCGTAAGATGTACTCATTCCCAACGTCTCATGAAGGTCAGAGTATAGTGATACTCTTATCTTATTATCTTTTTTATACATAAGTTACCTATACATCACTACATAATATATTAAACAAAAGTCGCTTTCTCTGTCCCTATGTCCCTATATCCCGATGTCGCTCTCTAAAACTACGCAACGGATTTTGATGCAGTTTTTTTATAGATGGATTGATTCAAGAGGAATTTATATACGTATAATAAAACCGTGCGAAGCCGGGACGGGTCGCTTGGTTAAATATATAATAATAAAATTACACTTTCAATGACAGGTGTCAAAATGAATAGTGTCATAAGTGACAGTAATCGTCACGATCCTTTATTTTATTTAAATATACCTCAGCTTAGATATGAGAGAAAATGACAAATTGACAAAAATACCACTCAAACAGAACTTTAACAGTTGTATTATAAGCTAGATGTCGTCATTATTCATTTCTTTTGAGACTACCCTCATTCCGTGTATTTGTATTTCGAAGCAGAAGTCATTAAATAAAGTCTCCGGGGCATTCTGGCTGGTCTGCTGCGCTCCGTTAATTAATATTACTTATCTGGATTCTTGGAAATAGTTGCATAAAGCCTTTTCAATTTTCTCTTGTACGCCTTATCGTCTGACGATGTTGTCTTACAACAACACAAAGATAAGACTGGACTGGACTGTTTTTCAGCACCATGTGTAAGCGCATATATTTCAGATTTATTATTTGTGTTAAATTTAATTTTGAGAATATGGCCTGATAGATGAAATAGATCTTGGACAGTGGGCTCAAATGGATGTTCCAGGGTCCTAGGTGTTTTTTATATATAGTAAAGTAATCTATGTAATATATTGTATACAGTATAACAGTCATTTACATAGTAGGTACCTACCGAAAACACAAGATTCGCTTAGCTTTGTGGATTTGCTAGCTATATTTATAATTTATTTGTTATATCTAACACTTATAACTCAATGTAGGTAAAAATTTAAATAAATAAAATTTACATTCAATCATTTTCTACCTAGAAAGCATGAAAATATTCAATTAACAATAAATAACATAATAGTTAAACTCAATGCGCAACATAACTATATCTTTCATTCATTATCCTTTTCATTTAAAACAACTAAAATTACAACTTAAATCAAAATATCAAAATTATTCTCACATCGTTCTAAACTAAATTTTCCGAAGCCTACCTGAACTTAAAGGTTAAGTAGGAGTCTAATAAAGTTAGAATTAGGTGGCGAGCTGCGGCTTAATTATAATGACGAGTCACTTGTGTTGCAAGGGCCGGCAAGGGCTCTACGTGTATCTACTTTAGGTTGGAAGTTTGAAAGCAATTAGAGTATGGAAAAACACAATTTTAGGTAGTTTTTAGGGTTCCATACCCAAAGGGTAAAACGGGACCCTATTAAGGCTGTTGTATGGGCTAAAGCGCCTTTTTCAAAATGATATTTCTCCTTGATGAGTGGATGAAAATGTATGAAAAAAATATATGTTGCAAACTAGACTTTTATTTATAAGTTGTACATATGAAATGATTGAATTCATATTATTACTATATAAAGAAAATATCCAAAGTAAAGCATTTTTTGTTCTAAATTTGGATATTTCTTCTAAACGGTGTTGATTTTGAGTATTTTTCTTTCACTCAAATATTTGTCAAAGTATTTTGCACAAATTGTACATATGACGAATAAAACAAATTATTTATACGGCTGCAATTAATAATTTTGTGTTTCCACTATGAAATAGAACAAGCGGGTCTGTGCGCGGGCGACGGGCGGCAGTGTGGCTCGGACTGTCCGACGTGGAGGTTGTGTCACTCGTTGCTATTTTTGATATAATTCCGATATTTGAAATAAACATTATTGTTTGCGCATTGACGCTTTAGTAATAGGTTTGTATTCCTAGTTTGGTTTGAGCTCGGACTCTTGTTCAGGTATATGATTCGTTGAACTAGTTTAGTAAGGTCCTTTTTTTATTGAGTGAACTGTAATCTATATATATATATATATAAAAGAAAGTCGTGTTTGTTACAACACTTATAACTCGAGAACGGCTGGACCGATTTTTATGATTTTTAAGTTTTTGGATTTGTCTTCGTCGGGAATAGCATATTATGTTTAAAAATATGATATTTGACAAATAAATAAATTTACCCGCGGGCGACGCTGCGGGGCGCAGCTAGTGTGAAATAAAAAATGGGGAGGAAAAGTAATATAAAGAAAATGAGAGCTACGAAAGCTGCTAAAATGCACGAAGTCTTGTAAGTACCTACCAACTTGCATCCAAGTATCTACCCATCTATCTGATACCTAACTAACGAGGATTAGTTTAAAGGTAGGTAAGTTTATAATACACTAGGTAAGTAGTAGGTATTTAGGAACAACTATTCCTCGCCGTAGCCAAACTTGATGTAGAAGTTTGTAAACAAACCACACAAAATACTATAACTCACCAGCTTGACGTAGTCTCAGATTGGTACAATATTGGACAATACCTGGGAATCGATGAATGGAGTAGAGGCGGCTTACTATGTGGTTGGGATAGCCAATGTCCAGCTGTGGACGTCTTGTAGGCTGATTGATACCATGATATAATTATGATGAATGTTGAATGATGGTTGTAAAGTACCTAGGTACTTTTTGTGAATATAGTTTTTTATTATAGGTAGGTACCGGTCTACCTTTCGATGCCTTATTTTTCTGACTTATGGTTTTGTATTTTAGAGAATCAAAGAAAGAGAATCCAGAGCAAGGAAATAAAACTGCTGTAGAAGTACCTATCTAAACCGAAATGTTTCGTGTAAGTAAATTCAATATGTAGGTAGTAGGTACATAGGGTACATACCTAACTACTAACTAAGCTACGTTTCAATGACAAATATTTCTGCATAATTTATTTTAGAATGTTGAGGAACGAAGATCTTCGAGCACAAAGTATTACAGCCGTAGTACGTAAGTACCACTACCAACACATAATAATATCGAGTAAGTAGTATCCAAATTTATCATTCTATACGCGCTTAGGCGCTAAAGGTCATTAGCTGGATCCACACCGGACGATTCAAAATGGATCGGTGATCCCGCGATCCGCGATCCAGGATCGTGATGCGTGAAGCGTGGATCGTTGTAGGTCGATCCAACAGCAATCTTTTGCGATCCTGACTGGCTGCTCCAACGCGCTCCTGCCGATCCATACTGAATCAGTTGAATTATCTATATGGCGGATCACGCGACCGCCGCGCGCGCCAAGCGACTGAGGCCCCTTTGTGCGTGACCAAAAAACCGACAACAAATGGGTCGCACGCGGCGAGGAACGTGCGCTCTCCGCCGCGCACATGGATCGCGCGCGGCACGTCTACACTTCACGCTCCGTGGAGCGCGCTCCATGCCGCGCGCGATCGGAGCGCTTTGGATCGTCCAGTGTGGATCCGGCTAATGACCGCAGAGTCATCGCACCTCCGCGGTCCGCGGACCGCCTCCGTGTCATTCAAAGTCAGCAACTAAAGTTTTTGAACACGAACTCCATATATAATTTTAAATTAGCATTAGTGATCAGAGCCCTTAGTACCAGTCGTTTACTATTACGAAAAAAGTTTTCGTCTTTTTACATACATTCGGCGCCATGCATTGCAGCTAGAGGATTCGATCCCGGGATCCCGGGATTCGGGATCCCGGTCGATTTTAGGTCCCGAAAATTTCGGGGTAATTTTTTCCTAATCCCGGGATTTTTGTGATGGAGAAAAATTGTTAAAAATAACAAAAAATTAAGCACGTAAATGTAATAAAACAAATTATAAAATAAAAATTTAACCAATTTCTCATATGAAACATTAAAAATAACAAAAAGGAACCACTGATCATTTCGGTTAAAATCGATTTTTAGTTTTATTTTTAAATTATAATTAAAAAAACTGGAATGATTATTCCTAAATTAATTAAGGGTTATAGATTATCGTAAATTTTAATGTCATTTCTTGTATCCGTGTTTCTGTGTAATGAATAGACTCAGTATATCGCACAATCTATCTTTTATTCAACCAGCCCACAGTAGCGACTTGTAAAATAAATACAAAAGGCATGTCATGGGTGTTGACAAAAAAAAATTTTACGTCAATTTTACCACGATGTGACCATGTAGGCAGTTGATTATCTGATAAAGGAATGTTTTTTTTGTATACAAGTACATGGTATTTATAAATTGTAATATTTCTTAATAAAAAGAGCTTATACTGATAATAAAATTCAGGAATAATCATTCCAGTTTTTTTAAACAAAATTTAAAAAGAAAACTAAAAACCGATGTTAACCGAAATGATTAGTTGTTCCTTGTTGTTATTTTTAATGTTTCATATTATGAGAAATTGGTTAAATTTTTATTTTATAATTTGTTTTATTACATTTACGTGCTTAATTTTTTGTTATTTTTAACAATTTTTCTCAATCACGGAAATCCAGGGATTTGGAAAAAATAACCCCGAAATTTTCGGGACCTAAAATCGACCGGGATCCTGAATCCCGGAATCCCGGGATTCGGGATCCCGGTCGATTTTAGAAATTAGCGAAACGCGTTTGCGCCGCGTACTATAAGCTAAACTGTGTCACCACATGCCTTGTGAAACAATACGTTTAACCATCATTAAATTTTAATAACAAAGTTGATTTTTTTATATTTATTTATAGTATTAATTAATTGAAAAAAGAAGTCATTGTGGTTTACATTGATTTTTACTTTGTTTTTGAAAGTAAATAAAAGTTGAAATATTTTCATAATTCGTCGATGAAAATTTCAATTGGCGTAAAGGACAAAATGGCGATATTGAGTATATATAGTGCCGTTATCAGCTCGCCGAGATCTATCGAATGGTATAGTCAAAGTTTCTAAATTTCAATGTTTATGACCTTTACGTCCAAGCATTTTATGGCATATTTTGGTGAGAGAAAATACATATTGTGGTGTAAAGTTTTGCATTTTTTTTAATATCACAGAAATATGTACAGATCATCACAACGAAAAGTCAACTATTTTTTTATACAACCTTTTTTTTGTGATGGCCTATACGACTCAAATAACTAATAGAAATTAAACAAGCTTTGCAAAACCGGAAGAATGTGATACACTGACATACGACGTAAAACCTGCATACCAAGACCGATTGCCCATATCTATAGCTAAATATAAAGGCTTGGAAAAGCTTTGTGACAATAATACTATTCCAAAGCGCTTTCACAATGAGTACCTATCTAGCATTACGTTGAATCCCTACATAAATTTGAAAAAAAAAAGAAAAATTAGTGAATTAATGAAAGTACCTAATAGAAAAATTTGAAAAATACAAACATTAAAATATAAACATAATTTATTCTATACTAGCGACCCGCCCCGGCTTCGCACGGTTTTATTATACGTATAAACCTTCCTCTTGAAACACTCTATCTATAAAAAAAAACCACATCAAAATCCGTTGTGTATTTTTAAATATTTAAGTATTCAAAGGGACATAGTGATAAAGGGACATAGGGACAGAAAAAGCGACTTTGTTTTATACTATGTAGTGATTAATTAGTTGTTTCTGTGTATGATTCAATAGTAGGAACACTTGTCATTGTAGTAAAAGTACGAGAAAAACCAGAAGACTGATTAAAATAATTAAAACTAGGTATTTAACCCAAATTAAATAAAAAGTCTGGTAAAATGTTCCTTGAAGAATAGTTAAGGTTCAATTGTTATATGTGACAGGATTTAAACAAATTTTCTACAGTTTCTTAATTCATCGAATAGGTTAAAATCTTAGGAATATGCAGTTTTCCTACGATTTCAAAAACACAACATACAGGGAGTATTCGTTATATTCCTTTAATTTAAATTTAAATCATTGAAAAAATAATTTGCCTGAGCTTTCAATTAAATTAGTTACTTTAGATTAATTTATAAATGTTAATGCAGTGTTGTCTTAGCTCTGTTAAGTGTTTTTTCAAACAAATGTCCTTTATTTTGATTAAATACCTTTCTTTAGTGCAAAAATATTGCTGTAAAAAAAAATTCACAAAAATTACCAATAAAAGAGGTTTATATCAGATGTTATTTTATTTACTTTTACGTGGAAAATATCTTAATTTTATTGAAACACAAAGGTTTGAAAGTTTTGAAACCAAAATTTTGTCCTTTACAGCTAATTTTTATGAGTTAACTAGCGACCCGCCCCGACTTCGCACGGTTTTATTATAAGTATATAAACCTTCTTCTTGAATCACTCTAACCATTAAAAAAACCGCATCAAAATCCGTTGCGTAGTTTTAAAGATTTAAGCATTCAAAGGGACATAATGACATAGGGACAGAAAAAGCGACTTTGTTTTATACTATGTAGTGATTATCGACTTAAGACACAAATTCAGGTATATTATTACTAGAATGTCTGATACGACCAAAATGTTTAATTTCGTTAGTAAAAATAGACCGCGTATGTCTAAAAACTACCAAAATTGCTACGTCGTAAAGGACAAAAACTTTTTAAATATAGCATGTGGAGTAATTTTAATAAATTATCAACGAAGAGCTTGTCAAATAAAATATAGTCCCTTTAGAAATGTTTTTGTAAGTATAATATACATAAAGTTAAAAATTATTTTATAAAAAAAAGTGTTTTTTGGCTCTCCTGAAAAGTTGGGTTTTGTCCTTTACGCCTATTGAAATTTCCATCGACGAATATATTGCTTCGATTTTATTTACCTGTCTACGATCCCGGGATCCCGGGATCGTTTTTCACAAATCATGAAATCCCGGGATTGAAAAAAAGACCTGGATCGAATCCTCTAATTGCAGCTCCTCTACTGTGTATTTTTTATGCTTTGAATTTGATATCTTCTTTTTTTAGATGCCTGGAGATGGAGAAAGATGCTGAAAATCATCTGCATGTAGAGTTACTTACTTATCAGAACTTCTGTAGAAATGATCTTGAATGGCTTTGGCTGCAATAAAATAATGCCTAGTCCTACTAATATTATAAACGCGAAAGTTTGTAAGAATGGATGTTTGTTACTCTTTCACGCAAAAACTACTGAACGGATATGGATGAAATTGGGCACAGCGATAGATTATGGAATAACACATAAGCTATATTTTATCCCGGAATTCCCACGGGAACGGGCTGAGTTCTACATGGGTAGACATAAAATTATAAAGCTATCTACCTAGTAAGAATTATATCATAGTACCTATGAATAATTAAAATATAATTGCATAAAGATAACCATGAAACTGTAGTTTCGTTTTTATGTACCTCTAGATACCTATCCATCCAACCCTGCCTATCTTTCCTATACTTACCTTATTATTATGTACTTAGATAAGTATAGAAAATAATATAACTAAGTAGGTAATTTTGTACGTTGTAGTTTGTAGTCAGTAAGTATATTTTTAGGTAAGTTATCATAAAACCATCTTGTGAACCTACACGCTGAATAAATTATAATATTATTATGAGCAGTGTTATCAGGTATTTTTTACCAGGTGATACATAACCTACCTAGTAAAAAAAGACCTACGCGAGGAAAAAGCGCACCTAACCCAAAACTAAAACTAAACTAAGCGACCGCATGCCATGAGTGCAGACCGCACTCTGCGTGCGTAAAAATGTAGCAGGAATACGCGGTTGGCGCGGGGGAAAATTTAGACTCCGCCCGAATCCTCAAGGCTGTTGGCCCATACAGGAACCTTAATAAGACTCTGCTGTTAGTCCGTTTGTCCGTTTGTCACCAGGCTGTATCTCATGAACCGTGGTAGTCAGACAGTTGAAATTTTCACAGATGATATTTTTCTGTTGCAACATATTATTCTTAAAAAAATATATCAAATATTTAGGGCGCTTGCATACGTCCGTTTTTTTCTCCGGACACCCCGGACCGTTTTTTTTGCCGGATTCGCGGTGGTGTATGAATTATAATGAATGTGTGTACATGCGCCGGACATCGGTCCGGCGAACAATTTATGCCGGATGCACCACCGCTTCCCCTCGGCGCGCCGGACACCGGTCCGGTGTAAGAAAGGCGGTCATCCACGCCAGTGTATTGGTGCGTGTTGACGCTGCCGGATGTATAGCCGGTTTTCTGACTACAAGTTCATAACTGCCGTATATAGACGGCAGTCCATCCATCCGGTAAATAAAAATATGTATACAAGGATAGCCGTTTATTGACGGTCCGTTGTCCGGTGAAAAAAACGGACGTATACAAGCGCCCTAACTAAGCAACATAATTGATTTTTTGCAGTTTTTATAGATAATGGTATGGCACCCTTCGTGCGCTTGAGTTTTTCATAGGAATTTATATTTAAATATCTTCTTAGTATTACCATAAGAATAAATAATTAATCTATTCTTAAGGTATTACCGCTTTTAGGTGTCAATTTCCGTTTGCTTTCTTTTCTGCCTGTAATTTTTTTTTTCTAATACTTACTTGAATTACTGGGCTCGAATTCCACTAAATAAATCGCTTCACCATTTCAATAGTCATAGTCAATCATGTCAAAATGACGGTGTTAGTCATCTTGATGGTATGGCACTATTGAGACCTTTGTTTTGAAATTGATATTGATAGATGCCTCAATATTGATGCATCGTAGTAGAGCAACTATTAACATGAAAAAACCAGCAATAAAGTAACTAAAATTTCTATTTTTGTTATTTATATGGACTTCATTCATTCATAACAAATAAACAAACCAACTTGCAACCGGTTGTTTATGATTTTGTATGTGGTAAAAACAGTTTTTCCGCTTTCCACCTTATTATAAAATTTTCCTAACGAGTCATGCAAACTTTCCTTCACAACAAGCGTGTGATATCCCTTTCCTCTACAAGTTTGTTTGCGTATACCATGAAACGAAAACATTTCATCTGTTTGTGAAATTTGAGCAGAGGAGCAGTAGGGATGTTCCCCAAATATGAAATGCTTACGTAATCTAAGTATATGTGCTTGTTTGTTTTTCAAGATTGAGATATGGAGGTTTTATCCAATGCAAACCATCCAGCAAGTAGGGTTATGGCGACAAACACGGAAATTTAAGTGTTAGGTAACAATTGCTGACATTTTTACTTGTCGCTATGTATTGTAAATATTTATAAAAAAGTTGTAGCCTTTATCTGGGAGACATCTGAAGTGATAACTATTACAATAAATTGCATGATAGCAGTTCAGATAGAATCAGACAATCTTTTTTAAATTAAATAATTTACAGCATTGAACATTCAGTAAAACTGGTAGTTTTAAAAAAAACCCCAAGTCCAAGTATCTGGCGCAGCGCATCAGAATGGCCATAGCGGGGCGATGTAGCTTCTTGGAAATACTTCCGACTGGTTGATTGCATTATTTGAGTAATATCTAAAAAACACATGTTGCTTTATTTTCACAATATCGGTGCACACGGATTCGCCCGCGTAATTTATAAATAAATAAATAATAAATATTTTTTTAAATTCTGTTTAATTATTTTGCTATTCGGGATGGAGAAGAAATGATCATTAAAATTGGTTCAGCTGCTCTTTGAGTTGAGCGAGAGAGTGAGAGAATGTAACCCGATTTAAATATGCATTTCAGAGAGAGATAGATCATTTTATTACAACAATTTTGTTACATAAGTTATTTATTAGATCTCAGCACTAGGTTCTCTTCTGCTTGAACTTATCCAAAAATGATACCTTATAACTAGCCTAAAAGTTGTTAAGGAGGGAGTTATTATATTATTAATCACCATTACCATCGGTCCATTTCCATTTCGTTACCATGGGTTTAGCATGGCTAAACCCATATATACATATATACTTACTTCACTTTCGCCTAGTAATGATATTAAATATTATCCAACGCTGCCGTAAATCAGTATGATGAAATGCATCCCGAATGGGATTAAACAATTAGGTATTCAAATGAGTATTGGATGAGGGTGATATGCAAATGAAAGTGTTCCGTCAAAAACACTAATGTGCGCTTTTGAGCTAACACTTGCTTTATTTTAACCGAGTTCGATAAAAGAAAAAGGTTTATGTTCGGCTGTATTTATTAATGGTCGCTGATTAATACAATACATTAATACTTTATTGCACACCAAATAAACAGAAAAAAGTACAAAAAAAACAAAAACATATACAGCTAATGTACAATGGGCAGCCTTTTCGCTAAAGCGATTTCTTCCAGGCAACCTTAGGATGGACAAGAAGTAATCTATAAAGTGTCGACGGTGGCGTGTAAAATATTAATCTATCAATTGTATGTAAAGTATTAGTCTATCAATTGTAAAATGATTTGGATGATTCTATTGCTATTTAAAAAAAAGCGCAAAAAAATCCGCTAATGATTGACTATAGTGGAATAGCCGCGAATACGGTGTTGAAACCAATCATTGGTCTCCAGTTCAAACCAACAAAAATGTATTTCTTATTCTTTGCTTTTTTCCGTACCCAAAGGGTAAAACGGGATTCTATTGGTAAGACTCCGTCATCCGTCTGTGTGTCTGTCTGTTAGACTGTCATCAGGCGATATCTCATGAACTGTTAGACAGTTGAAATTTCTGTGACCAGATTGATCCGGGACCGGTCGTCGTAGAAGGTCACCTTCTCGAAAAATATAACAATTTATAAAAAATGTTATAGGAGAATAAAATTAATATTTAAAGGTCTCCCATACAACATACATGATTTTTTGCCTTTTTTTATAGATAAATGGAACAGAACGTGCGCGAGGACGACTCACACTTAGCTGGTTTTTAAGTCGTGCTAAGGTTATCAGACTTTTCACATATTTTTTGTAGTTACGCAGAAAAACTAACCTTACTTCATAAGTTTTATATTTGCAAAGCGAAAACTAATTTAAAATGCTAATTTGCAAAGTAACTAACGAAATGTGAAGTTTCATCTCGACCCTCGAAAGTATTTTGGAATTTTAATTAAACTTGGGATACTTAAATATACTAAAATTTACATAATTTTTATTACAGTGTTTCTAGCGTCCTCTACCTATTTGTGTACTTTATTGCTATACTTTGTCCAGGCAATAATAATTTTGACAGTTCCAGTGACAATCAATTGGTCATGTCTTTATGACTTAGCGATGAGATGTTTTGTTTTTATTTTTTAAACATATACCTATATTTAATAGCATACAACTAAAAGAACTTGGTGACGCTTCCGACTGGTATTGACATGGATTAGTTCAGCTATCTCTAGATCGTTTGCAATCGTCTGCAGTAAGCTCAATTTTTTCAATTCTTATGTTAATAAAAAAATTATAACGTCAAAAAGTTAAATAAGCAACAGATTCTTAAGCCCTTGCAATTCTCATTCTAGGCACTGAAAAATAACTTATTATTTGGTACCCTTCTAACTCAGACCTTTACCAGAATTAGCTAGCCCTACCGAAAACAATAAAATCTTTCTCAGTTGTCAAAACAACGTTTTTCCGAGACGCAATTAAGTATATTGAGCCAAACAACGAAAACCCCAACCTATTTTATTGTTTTTGTGATAAAATAGAACGTTTTCAGAGATTTGTTCGATATAGGACTTCACGCACGTTTGCACGTTCGGACATCTCAAGGACATTCGGATGCCTACGACATGTGACATTTTGTTAGGAATGCCATAGTTCCAGACTGATTGGTCTTGTAACCTACCAGGGCCCGAGTTCCAATAAATAAATAGCTTCACGATTACAATAGTATCGTGTCAAGATGATAGTGTTAAACTCTTTTTGGTATTCTACTAGCACAAACTTTTTGAGGTTCATTCATAGCTGTGACGATTACGTTTATGAATATCTATTTGAAATTCTAATAATGGAAGTCTCTTCAATTGCTAAAAAAGTAGAATACTAAAGGCTATTTCTATCCCACGGGATCTGATCTATGGCATTTAAAGCCTATAATAATAAGTATACTTAATATATATTCAATACAAATAAATAGCATCAGCATGAAAGAGTAACAAACATCTACATATATATTCATAAATGTATACTTCCATACAAACTTTCACGTCTACTATATTTCAAAATAAGGATAAGTACCGTATACCGTAGAAAAATTAGTCACGAGGCGAGAATCACACCAGCACCTCCTGCGTCGTAAGCGGACCATTGCCCGCTGCGCCATAAAACTCATTTATTATTTTTTTATTTAGACAACCAACAGAAAAAAAAACAATTTACATAAATAAGAAAGTACATAAGGTAACCAGACGTGATCGACAATTACAGTTAGTTCTAAAAACATCTACTTAATACATAAAAATTTTGTAGAGTTGACACGGCAAATAATAAAAAAACAATAAAAGTAAAACATATTATACAATGGTAAAACAGATTAAATACTCATCGTGGTATTCATATACGTACTATGATGTATTTGGCTAAATCTACAGCTATAATGCTGATCATTCTGGTATGGGTACAGGTAGAAGCGTTATCTTTTAGCGCAAGACTTTGAACACCTTCAAAAATATCTAATTAGAAAAGCTGCTGTCAAAAAGCGGGGAAAATAGTATGAGTTACGCAACCGAGAATACATCTAAAATGACCAGTAAAGATCATGTGTTACATAAAGAATCTTCTACAAAAACCTACCTATAGCAAATAATTCTAGAGTAGAAACGCTTACTGCATTAGTCATAAAACGGTTTTCGAAACTCTAAAACGAACACTTTGTATTCAGCGCCGACAAATCTCACATCATTTTAAACCATATTTCTACTAGATCTATAGCTATAACCGTTATTCTAGAACCATAAAGATTTCAAATATATCTTCGGCAATATTCAACAAAATATATTATATCAATATCTCCATTGGTAGTTCACCGCAGTCTGTTACTAGGGGGATGTAACCCTAGACACAAAAATCAGTTTAATACCAATCTTAAAATAGATAGGTATTGATAATAAAATATTCTCATCTTAATTATCTATTTTTAAGTAAAATCTTAATTTAGAATACAAATATGAACGAGATACCTACATGATTGGTTGTTTGTTATTTATTCACGTTAAACTTTTGAATTTTTAATTAAATAGTTTCATTCATATAAATCCACCGTTTAGTTCCAAAGCTGAAATTGCTTATGGGTTTATTTTCCCATTTTCTACTATTTTCCGAGTGCAAAGAAGTAAAGGGCATTCACCTATATCTTTTATTCACTTCACCTCTACATCTATAGCCTATACTGGTTTATAGCTGGACTCTAACTCATAATACTTTATAAGTTTCGCACATATTGAATAAAAAGTGTATATAATTTATATTTTATTGTGCGCTAAATTTAGGTCCTAGGTGCACGTTCATATCTTTACGCACTAACTTAAACTTGTCTAATATTGTAATAAGGCGTTTTTCAAGGGAAGGCCTGAGTCCAGCCATAAACCGTAGGCTATAGATATGAGGTCAATTGAACAAATACATTTTCGAGTCCGATGATTAAACCGTCCTAGGTCGCACACGTGAGAACAACCTCGTAGCCATTCTCACGTAGCATTGCGTCTGACTGTAGTTCAGAGCCTTCTATCTAGTTTTATTATATCTGTCTGAGTTTGTCATAATTCGACCAGCCAGCTGGCTCTGGCTATAAAAAGCTGAAGCATATTGCCAAGAAATGCAATTTTCGATGTTAAACTTAGGTTTATTTTTGTGGTATTTTATTTGATAGAATATTTTAACAGATAAATGCTGTTAAAAGCGTGAGAAAGTCGTGAAGCGAAAAAATATCTTTTTTTCTAATATTATTTTGATAATTATGTAATTATGTACTTATATTTTAAAATTTTACATCTATAATTATATTTCTGTCATTTTACTATAAAAAATCGTAGTTTGAGATTCATAGTTGACCCGCTAACAGTAATAGGAATTCAACAATAAACAAGAGCGATTTGTAATCAAATGAAACAAAAACCCAAAAGTTGTAAAGAACCTGTAGTAATGTAACTGAAACTCGAACTAAGTTCCATCACGCTTCAAGGGCTATAAAAGAGGTACTAAAGAAGAGCTGCCTGCACAGAACCTTGACACGAGTGATCCTTAGTTAAACCTGCCTGCCTATACATAAATTACATCACAGAATAGTGATACAGAGCTGGTCAACTCAATGAGCAGTTTCGCGCAAAATTTGTGAGCGCGAATTTTCACTATAGGTAATTTGTTTTATTTCGGAAAATCGTTTATTTTTAGCTTTTCAAGAACTTTATTAATTGTTTATGGTGAAATAATAAGCATGCTATTTTTATATTTCCTTATGTATCTATCTACTGAATCTATAATAAAAGTTATTAACGTCCGAAGTCACACACAGATGTCCATGTAGGTAGATTTCATAAACAATGGTAGCAGACAATGGTCATTAGAACATTTCCATCGAATAATTTTATAATTGCTATTATTGGTACAGTTAAAATTGAAACAATGCTTTGAAAGACATTTTAACTGTAATTTTGTATGATACTTAGTTTATAAATCATGGAATTCATAGTTTATATAATTCTAGCTACCGTAAATTTAATAAATAAACAGCAGCAGATGTAACCTTTTGCATTTTATTTAAAAAAAACATACACAATTCACATTTTCTCAGAAGTATGTTGACGTGATACAATCTTCAACTTGTATTTTATGCCGAATATTTTTTAAACTAAAGGTATTTGAACTTTGGGGAATAACCTTTGCGTGACAATAAGAAATTAAACACAAGATATGTAGGTGTTAGAAGCTAGAAGATAATGTTATCTATTGAAATGTAAGTGGTATAAAAATATTTATTAAAATACTAGCGACCCGCCCCGGCTTCGCATGGTTTTATTATATGTATAAACCTTCTTGAATCACTCCATTTACTAAAAAAACCACATGAAAATTCGTTGCGTAGTTTTAAAGATATAAGCATACAAAGGGACATAGGGAATAGGGACAGAGAAAGCGACTTTGTTTTATACTTTGTAGTGATTAGATCTATTTCAAAATATTTATTCACGTTCATTTATTCAATAACCCAATAACAAGACTTTTAATCGAGATTAATTTTGTTTTATAATGATGTATGAACATTCGAACATTCGATTAAAAATGGACTAAACAACTACAATTCATAACAACAACATACATAAACTTGACCGTACCAGCATGTGTTCTTTCGACGATTACATTTAATTACTAACCTTTTTGACAGAAATTCTCATAAATGAAACGTTAAAATTAACCGAAAATCCACTGTTGGACCGATTTTATCTTTCGTTGAACACAACTCTTAGAGAAACTCTCACTATCACATGATTGAAAATTAAATTATTAATTTTTGTTTCTATTCGCAGAATTATTAAAAACTAGCAGCGCCTTGTGGTTTCACACGGGTAATTCCCGTTCCCGTGGTAATTTCGGGATAAAATATATGTGTTATTCTAGACTATAATCTATCTCTGTGCCAAATTTCATCCATATGCGTTCAGTAGTTTTTGCGTGAAAGAGTAACAAACATCCATCCATCCATACTTAAAAACGTTCACGTTTATAATCTGAATATTCCTTAAATATCCTCACAATAAATAAACAATCAGTAACCAAACGGAACAAAGGCATTCTTCATTCAAAACCTAACGAGTTCCAATACTAAGAGCCTCGAAAAATACCTCGTTTTGTTGAGGCGCAGCGGAAGGGAAATGGATGGAAATTGAACAGATTGGTAGATCAAGCTATTTTGTAACAACGGCTCCAGGCTTAACTGTGGGAAGTCTATTTTTGGTTTGACAGTAGATTGAGATAAAACTTGGTTTGTGAATGATTTCGATTGATATTTTTAACCTTTAAGTAAGTATAAAAAACATATAATTTTAACCTAATTTCATATCTCAGGATTATCCTGAGATAATAATAAGTGAAACAAAGACTAATCGTGAAAGTAAGATTCGTTACTTCTATAAGTAAAAATGTCCAAACAAATTGAAACTTTAAACTCTAAGCTCGTGTACCTAATTTAAAAAGAAATTCGGTAATAAATACGCGTACTTGATTACCTACTCCTCCTCAAAATGTCCTTTCAATATTAAACCGAGGAAAAACCCTGGGACAATGAAAAAGTTGGTAATTACGCCGAGACGAGGTTGTGAAGCTTAGAAGACTCGCTGTAAGAATCTTGTTGTAAACGTAGTTTGGTCCCTTTCAATATAAAAGATACACGAAACATTCTAAAGAAGAAATAAGAAACATGCGATGTTTTAATCATTTCTTATCATTTTCTTCTAAATTGGAAAGAAACAAGATGGATTAGATGCTTTCTTGCAATACCTTAACTATGAACACAAGTTTTTTTTCCATATTACACCCCCTTATTTATAAAAAGGGGGTTTGTTTACTTAAGTCATTGTTATTTATCACAGTGTTCTATCAATATAACTTAGAGTAAGAAACAACACGGTTAAGCAACTAGTATGAATAAGGTATATAATAAGTATAGGTATGCGTTTGTTAAGCTAGCTAATAAATAATAATAGTCAAATCAAAATTACTGTTAAGGCAGGCAATTGTCAGACGAGCTGTTTATTAAGTTGTTTGCACCTGCATCTCATTATAATAAGCGCGTACTCAAGAATAATTTATTAATTATATATCGGTCGGTATACATGTAAAAGTGTCTATTTCATATTTTTAGTCATATTTTTGCTATCATATTTTATATATCATAAACGTGACCTTTAGACTTAGCATTAAGAAAATATATGAAATTTGAATTGTCCATGAGCTTATTTTATAAGCCTGACTATATATGTATATTTTATTTTTGATTTGATTATAATTATTTTGATTACCACTAACTCCACACCAACTCATCAACCGATTTTTTTAATCTAGCATTGGTTGTTTGCGTAATATCATGTGTCAATGACTCTACATTAAATTTGAAATGAAAAGAAGAATTAATGTTGGTGTAAGATGTAGGTAAAATCCAAACTTCGTTTGTAATCGAAATCCGAGCGAGTTACTAAACATAATCTTAATGGGATCCTTTATTAGCTGTCGATGTGACCCTTATAGCCATTACTTAAATAATTACTTAAAGAAACTCGATCTTAAAACATTGGATCTCTCAAGCACTACGAAGTTCTCAATTTCAATGGGAAAACTTTACACTTTCCGATTGTAAGGATCTTTGGGTGCGACCCATAAAAAGCCATCATAGAAGTTTCCCACCCTTGTGAAAGATGGTAGGTAGATTCCAATCGAGTTCATTCCAATGAAAATCTATTTTCTAGTTTATTTTATGATATTTGAAGATGGAAAAACTTGAGGAGCTGCTACACTTATGTTAAGAATATAGATGAAAATATAAAAAAAAGCCTATATTTTGTAAGAGAAATATCTTCTTAGCAGAAATTACACGTTATAATAACAACAGATAATATCACAAGTCCAAACTGATGCCTTTAGAGCCTTTTGGTTAAAAAGCATATGACTTGTCAAGTTAGTCATGTACAGTAGCGTTCACTATTTGCTATACCCCTAATTTCTAAAATATTCGCCAACAATAATGTTGAAGAACTTCAAGCAATCTTAAACTTAGTGCAAAAACTTAACAATAGTTGAGATTCGAACCATGGCTTATCGCATCGCAGTCGACCGTTCTTTCATTTCTGCTACCCGGTATGTTGACTCATAGTTCGAATTTTTAAGCCAGTAGTTTTATCTTAACGGTGGTAGTTGAATCGGTTGAATGCATTTATTAATTTTGTTCAAATGAATGAGGGTAGTTATAACTTTTATGTAACGAATGACAGTCAAGTAATCGTTTCACCACCGCTGGAGTATAATTATTGTTATGGCATTAGTAAACTGTGTTTGCGTGTTAAAAGTTTGAAATATCAAAAAAGAATAGCCATTTAAGCAATTTTGTAAGCACTAAAACTATAAAAAATCACGAACAAAACGTTCCTAATAAAACTATTGCAAGTCAGCTTGGGATAAGCGTAAGTGTATTTTTATTTTGTTTTGTATTGATTCGTCGTATTTATTGAGCATAGATAATTAAAATTTTATTTAACTTTCAAGGAAATAACAGTTCAACTTTGGGTGAGGAGATACGCTTTGACTGAAGATGTAAAGGCAAAGCGATCGGGTCCACGCCCATGGGGTTTCACATCAGAACGCCATCGACAAATTGTGAATACTCGCAGCCATGTCTGACATGGAGGGTCGGATAATACTATGGAGGAAACCAAACAAACGACTCCTACCACAAAATATACTACCTGTTCAAGCAAGTGGCAGAATTACCATAGGTAAGATGTGATATAAATAATAAGTATTACCATGCAAATTCTGCTACAAAATCAGTTTCTTTTACTAGAGACTAAATGACCTATCTAGTAAATTTCCAACATCTTTTTTATTACAAACTAAATTGCCTGTCCAGTCAATTTTTAATTGAATTTATACCCCTACCTACAAGTCTTGAGAAGTCAGTGTTTTTTTCAGGTTATTGGGGCTGGATGTCATCCATGGGCCCAGGAGATCTCGTAGAAATTGGCGGCCGCTTGGGGAACAATATTTACAAGTGTTGAAAAAAGTTGATATCACAGTGCTCGTTGCTTATCCAGTATCTCAAATGAAAAGTAGGCTAGAACAAAGTATACCAAGCGAGGGTTATCCAATTCGATATTAATTTTGAGTAAACAATAAATTAGTTTTGCTATGGTAGTTCTAGCTTGCTTTTCATTTAGCGTATTGCACAATGATGCTCCAAATTTCTCTTAATGGGTAAATAATGGTCTGTTACACACGAGAGATCTAAATTGTTAATATTTATTAGATGCTGCCTATAACAAAGTAGACCTTACAGTATACTGTGGTATAGGTATTCTAATAATAACAAAACATGTTTGTTCTACTTGTGTGTTGACTTTTATTTACAAGGATTATAAAACAACCTAGTTGTGTGAAAAGGAACCGAAAATGTAATAAATTTTCTTAATATAAGTTAATATCATTGTAATGTAATTTATTTTCTCTTTCTTTCTATTGTATTAATAAAATAACATCACATAAAATCTGAGATGTAAATAAAATAAATAAATAAAATAAATAATTCCGGACAGTCCACACAGCATCATCTAGCCCCAAGCTAAGCAGAGAGCTTGTGTTATGGGTACTAGATGACTGATATACTTAATACAATACATTACATAGATAGATATTTTTATTATACATAGAAAACACCCAGACCAACGAAACAAATTTCTGCAGATCGTGCACAAATTTGTTTATTATATTCCAATCATACCCTATTTCTTATTAGTAAAAAAACAGATGATAGACAATTATTATGCTATAAAGTCATATGTGAAAAAAAGCAAAAATAACATCGGTATAATGAATCGAACATCCTACCCTAGAACACAAGCCGGACCCTCGAACCACTCATCCAGATTGTGATTGCTAGTTTAGTCGAAATTAAAGATAGCTTTTATTTTAGCTAGCTCAATTGTTTTAAAAATCATTTTCATTATTTACCAGCTTATTTTTTTCTTTTACAATAATAGTAGTAATTTTCTTTGTTGTTTTAGTTACTAGTGCTTTGTCAAAAAAAAGCAAAAAATTGTTTAAGTAAAGCAGCAGGATTCGTTCCTGGTATGTCTATTAGGGGGGGTAAGCAAATAATGAACGCCTCTGTACTTAGTAACAAAAGTCGAAATTAACGTAATATAATGCCAGTAGACATTTTAGAGCCACACCTTGTAAAGAAAGGTCAAATTATTGCGAATCCGGTACTCTCTCAGAAGGTTTCCCGTACGATGGCAATTTATTTTACCTTTCAGTCAAAAGATCCATTGAAAATATATTGATGATGACGACGTAATCCTGAATTAAGGTAGGTTGGGCCGCTGTGCCATATGTTGCCAATGTGTTCCTTTTAATAAATTGGATAGGCACCTTGAAGATAAAATATCCTGGTGCTAGGACAAATCGCTTCTTCATCCCAGTTTTCCCGGGATGTAGAGTTTGTATTGATCCGTGTTTTTCTGTTTTAACAGAGGAAACCTTGCCGATTGTTTGTATATGTTTTGCTTTGAATTACGTTTGGTTTCAGAAGTCTTTTAAGAGAAGATTATTGAATAATATATATTTCTCATCACACTTTGTTTTATACGTCTTATTATATGTGAGAGAGTCACAAGAAAAATCTTATTTATAGCTATTTATTTCTGATAATATTTTCCATATGATGATGTATCTGAATGATTATCAAATATGGGTTTCGTCCTTCTATTTCCATTCGTGATACATCATCCATCTTCATTTCAATGCTCTATCACTGAAATGAGCCTCGAATAAAACCACCAAACTGAAATCTAACTACAAAAACAACAATAAAATAATCCTTACCAATAAGGTCACAGAAACAAATCCATCACACACATCACCCGTGGCACAGCGTGATAAAGTACACAGTTAGCAGTATAAACAGTATGAACATTTTGTTTTGACGAGAGTGCGTAGGGCGGCGCGACACGGGCGGTTGCCGCTGGGGTCGGTACCTCACTGGGGATGCTGATGGTTGCTACGCTACGTCCGCCACCCCGCACCCTAGACGCAACCAACGCAACCTAGTTTAACGTATAGCCACTGTCGTAATGGGCTCTCGGCAATTTCCTGATAAAATGGGCCCTGATATGCTATTTGTTTTCAGTTTGTGGATTGATCGGTAGGTTTATTAATAGAGTGAAATTGTGCTATTTATGTTATGGAATATTTTTGTAGAAGGATTTCGCTGAAAGCCTCACATGCTGAATGTATTCGATAGCTGATGTAACTAGCTGGTATTTTAACAGAAATGGAAAAAGGAGCCTTCAAAACAATTTGCTTTAGCAAATTTAAGCAAGCTTTTATGAAGGATGAAATTCATAACTAAAAATTTCAATAAATACATTTTAATTGCTGATTATGTAAAATTGTTCTACGAGCTTGCAAACTCGTAGTTTTACATCTACCACGGTTTACCAATGTTACATTGACATGACGGCATCATTAAAACTCAATCTGACAGCTATGTAAGCTGTCAATTCGATTCCAGCTCATTTTCGTGTTTTATCTGCGGTCACGTCTGCAGTGTCGCCATCTATCTTCGTCTTTGTCACCTCTGAATTACTGTGGACATTGAACTTCGTTCTTCGGTTAAAAATTTGAAAGGCGCCTATTTTAGTTTTAGCGAGGGTCGAGGAGATTAGAGGCTTGAATGTGGAATTCGTGAAAGTCTGGGTAATTAATGATTTATAACTTCGGTACGCAAAGACCTATAGGTAGATGTTAGTATTGTTTTCAATGAAAATAATCAGATGTAATGCTATATTTAGAAATAGGAAAGGTGATGCCACGGGGCAATGCAGTATCTTCGGGAGGCCTGTGGCGCGGTGGAGGTTGCGGGTTCGATTGCCGCCATGGGACAAATGTTTTTACGATCTACAAATATTTGTTTCGGGGTTCTGGTTGTTTTCTATGCTTACATATTATGGTAAATACATAGTGTATTTAATGGGGCTAGATGATGCTCTGTGGATTGTCCAGCATTCTTTATTTTTATATAATTATTTTTGCTAATTAGCTTTTCGTATGAAAACACGAAACTCAATCCATCTTAACTTGTTAAGTAAAATCCGTTATTATTACATATATTAACATATGTGTTTTTAACATGCAAACTGCATCACATCCCTTTCACCGAAACCTCAATCAATAATGGTGATTAATCAAAATATCGTTTAACCGCGTCGCCCTATTGGCTCCCACAATCCATCTTGTATTCTACACTGCCGTACTAACTGTTGTATTAACTGGGTGATTTACATACAGACTATGTGTTAAACTGTGGATATGCTTAACTTGTTATGAAGTAACCTGTGATACCGACGTAGTAACTGTTTGGTGATCTGTGATTGTTGGATACCACAGAAAATATGCAAGCAGAAAGGAAACTTCTCTTCATCTGACTATTTTTATTTCACATTTATTTTACGCATTTTTAGAAACTCACATCCAGGATTAGACAACATAAATGGTGTTTACTTAATACGACATGTATGATTCACGCATGATATTCTACTGAGGGCTAAACACAGCGTTATAGAGGCTTCTCGGTTAACTAAAGTCTGTTTTAAAACTCTGAAATTTCATTTGGGAATAATTGAAAAGTACTGAACTCAAAAAATACCGGGATGAATAAACATACAAATTGATTCTCATCCCGATATTTTTTGAGTAAACAGATATTAATATTAAAATACAAAAATAGACAATAAAGACAATAGAGATTAATTTCAAATAAGTGTATTGTTAATATACCTATAAGTGTTTATGAAATGTTTCTTTCACTCACCTGTCAACAATCAGTAAACATCGTAGGCATGCATGTGTCATAAAAAAATAAATACAAGGAATGAGTATAAATAGTAGTAGATCTCAAGATTTTTTGTGAGTACAATGATATTGTAAGAAAAAGGCCATAGCCATGATAATGTGAACCTAAAATAGTCTATTTGTTAAAAGTTTTACTACTGGAGTAGCTATGGATCGTGATGTAATCTATGACGTCACAGGCAAGTTTGTCAAACGATCTTGCACCGTTAATGAAAATAGTTTCCACACCATCGATCAACCTACGACGTGAGTTTATAATATTGTACTACTCTTGGTGGTAACTTTGAATATTTAAGTTGGTGTTCTGTTAATTATTTTAAAGTTGATTCAGAGAATTCTTAGTTAAGTCATCGAAACAGTTTTGAACTGAAAGAAGAGTTTGAAATAGAAATAGAAAGATAAGAAAACCTTTTTTTGCAACTCATACACATGAAAGAGAGAAAAAATTATCACTATATAGTATAAAACATAGTAACTTTCTCCGTCCCTATATCCCTATGTCCCTTTGTATCTTAAAAACTACACAACGGATTTTGATGCGGTTTTTTTAAATAGATTCTAATAGATTTTTAATAGATTTTTAGTGATTCAAGAGAAAGGTTTATTCGTATAATAAAACCGTGCGAAGTCGGGGCGGGCCGCTAGTACCATATAAAATATAACAGTTAGGTTGAGCACAAAATGTCTCAGCATGAGCTGGTTGTATTTCCATTGTATGTCTATATATATTTACTAGCTGGTGCCCGCGACTTCGTCTGCGCATGATTAGTATTTCGAGTACTCGCGATTTTACTTGCGTAATTCCCTTTTCCGTGGGATTTTCGGGTCAAAATAAGTCAAGCCTATGTGTTATTCCAGCTTATAATCTATCTCTGTGCCAAATTTCATCCAGATCCGTTCAGCAGTTTTTGCGTGAAAGAGTAACAAACATCCATCCATCTATCAATCTATCCATCCATCTATCCATTAATACTTACAAATTTTCGCGTTTATCAGTTCAATTCAGTTTGGTTCCCCTGGGCTCCGGGAATTCCGGGATAAAATGTATCCCATGTCCAATCGTCCCGAGTTCCATTCGAATTCATTCACTTCCGTCGTGAGGCGTGGTTATAGAATTTTTCTTTCACCCTTTCTCCCAGGGGAACCTTACCGAATTCCGGGATAAAAAGTATCCCATGTCCTTCCTTGTAGTATGAACTCAAATAGTCCCGAGTTTCATTCCAACTCATTCAGCAGTTTCGGCGTGATGCGCGGTAAAGGAATTTTAATTTCATACCCTCTCCCATGAGAACCTTACTGAATTCCGGGATAAAAAGTATCCTATGTCCTTCCTCGTAGTATGACCTATAATCATGCCGAGTTTCATTTAAATCCATCAAGTAGTTTCGGCGTGATGCGCGTTTACGATACAGACAGACATACAGACATGAATGAAAAAAAATACAGTTTTGGCTAGAGTATCGATAATAGAGTGCCCTTCAAAAAAAATTTCAAAATATCTTCAATGTACAGAATTGGACCTGTTACAGTTTTATTATAAGTATAGATAATATATTTTATTTTTATTATTTTAAAGTTAGAATTTTGGTTGTATTTCTGAACTTAGGTTTGAGCTGATATGCATAATAACAGTTCTGGGCCCAGATAGACACACAGTCTACATAATATCCATTAAAAATTAATGCAAAGTCGCGGGCTGACATTAGTTAGTCACTAACACCTGAAACAGTAAAATAGAGAAGCTCCAGTTTGAAACTAGTTAAAAATACCCCCAAGCGCACACAGCCAGGACGAACCAGAAACTAAGCTAACAGAATGTTGTTACAAGCAGCTTACAGTTGACGTTGACTAGAAACCAGATAAACCTATATAAACCTACCGACGCGCTTTGAGCTTTTAGACATGGAGTAAGAAATACTGTGTATCCTAAAGCACAAGGCTCACTTGTGCACTGTTGCCGCACCACTTAAAATGTTGAACGTTGCCAAAGGTTTAATATTATTACATTGGGGAACTACAATTTCAAACAAAGGTGTAAACAAACGAGTGACTAGTTTGCGGGTAGCTCGATTACCGGACTGCTTTTTTATGTTACCACTGTTCGAGTAAGTATCATCTAAAGATAACGAGATTAGGCCTATATTTTAGTATTCATTATTGTGCTGCGCGGTAATAGTACGCCCTAAGTAGGCTTCAACCTTTATTTCTTGTCATAGCTGTAGTCTTATTTCGTAGCACTTTCGTAGGTACTACGCCGTAGGGTTACTGAAGCAGATTGATATTGTAGCATTTTATAGCAAGTAGAAAGCAATGCGAAAATTCGGTGTCAAATGTTTCATGAAGTTAAATTTTCTTTTCATCACGTGAGTTTTTCTTGAACGCGTGATCAGAATGGCAAAAGAATTTTAAACTTCACATTTCACACGAGGATTATCCGCGCATTGTTCAAGTATTCTAGACCTTTGTGATACATCGTGGGCAACACGGTCAATTAAAATTAGGATAAAATAAATTAATAGGCTTATTATTCTGGTAACTAACCAATTAACTAAAAAAAAGGTGCCACATACATTTTGGTATTCTACCTGATGAAAGAAACTACAGGTGAATGTCAAAAGTAACATGTGAATGAGAAAATGAGATGTAAATGTCGGTTAGTTCAGCTATGTTCGATTCCCACTACGATTGGATTTTAATAAACCTTGCATACTTTATAACTTTAACTGTATAAATACTTACTTACTAACATTTTAATGTTGAATGCTTTTGACCTGAAATTTTTAGTATTTACTGATAAAACCATAAATTTTCCTGTTTCACAGTTTTTAAAAACCATAAAAAGAGTATAATGGGGTTTTTATTGAGATTTTTAAGTAACTTTCTACGCGAATGAAGCCACGAGCGGAAAGCTAGTAAGAAAATACAGTTGATCGTTTGAATCTTTAATAAAACATGTTGGTTTCACAATTTCCATGCAAAATTTAATCAACAAAATTCCTTGGTTTTGTTTTAAGAAAATTCCATCCAAAACGCAATTAACTGACGCTCCCAAAAGATGCTTGCGGCGAGTAACTCGCGCGGAAGGAGGTCACGCCAGCTGTTGTCAGGTCGAGTGAAGTCAGGTGTAAACGGTAGAGCTTAGCTTTGATATCCAGGGCTAAACTTTTGTTGTAAACTTGGGTAAGATACGATTATGATGTTAGTCCAAAGATGTGTTGGAGTTTGTGATTGGAGTTGTCTAAGTTTGAAAATGAGAACTACATAGAAATAGAATAATGACTAGATAGTCAGCAAAAACTACAAAATATCTCAAATTTGGCTTCTAATTATGAGGATTGAGTATTCGTATTCGTGAGTGAGTTTATTCATGTATGAGTTCTGTTAATTAGTACTCGTAATGCAATGTTTGGTAAAATTATTTAAAAACTCAGGGAGTCTTTATTTAAGAAAGAGAATAAGAATTGTTTTTTTCTATTCCTTGATTGAAATTTTTAATGTTAATAAAGAAGTATAAAGAAATACAAAGCAATTAAAACAAGTACTAAAAAAATAAAAAATTCAATTAAAATAGTTTCGCCAGCTCCAACCGGTTGCAGATCGTCTAGCTAGGTAGAAGTGTTGGAAAGTAAACGCAATAGTAATAAGTCAGTGTCAATAGTTAGAACTGTCACGAGAATGACGTTTTATGTTTTTTGCATCTGTCTTCCTTCTCTCGCTTGTCGTGTGTGTGTAAGAATAACCACGAATCCAAAAGGCTACTATATCTGTTTTCATCTGCTGTTGTATCTAGTATTTACTAAATAAAATCTGTTCGCCCAAAGAAGAAACCTGTGTTTCAATAAGAAGTACTCAACTGATCGATATCAGTACCAGTTAGAAACGTCCGCAAAACTTGCTGCATTGTACGGCAATCCTGATGCGCTACGCCAGATACTCATCAGCTCTCGGGGTCTCCATTCAAATTAAAAAAAAAAGAGTATTTATTCTATTTTTGATTACTGCAATGCGTTTATGGAGTAGATCTAACCCGTTCAAGATTCCATTCATTTTCACTCGCCTACCCCAAGCAATTTTGGTATCCTTGTTTACTTTTAACGGTAAAGTTTTACAACCAATCATTTACGATTTTAAGGTTTATTGAGAAAAGTTATAAATCCAATTTCATCCTTTTAAGAACGATTGGTAAAATTACTTACTGTTTGGATTACGACCCCATTTTAACTACCTTAGAATGCGTTCTTTTAAAGGAGCCTCAATGCAAAATTTCAACTTCTTTGTTATAAATATAGATGTACACCAAAGGCTGACAGACAATACACTATGAGGCAGCCGCCTATAATTATTATACCCACTATGTGACCCACTATGCTGGCTCGCCGATTTTGTTGTTTTTACTACATAGGGGCAATGGGAGAGTGTGGATGCCACAAACTTCGGGACTTTAGGATGATTATATCCAGGTCAGTCCAGGTAGGCTAATGATGATGATGAAATGATGATTTGACCTTTAAATAAATCACACTTCACTACATAGTATAAAATAAAGTCGCTTTTTCTGTCCCTATGTCCCTATGTCCCTTTGAATGCTTAAATCTTTAAAACTACGCAACGGATTCTGATGCGGTTTTTTTAAGTGATTCAAGAGGAAGGTTTATATACTTATAATACAACCGTACAAAGTTTGGAAGGATAATTGTTTTTACCTCTTCAAACCAAAACAACTGAAAAGATAGGGTTGTTTAAATAGACCTAGATGGTTTGGAATAAAACATAGTCTACTTTCATGAAACCAAGGGGTGTAGCTAGTATTATATATGCATAAGTTTGGACTTGGCTACCGCTCCAGATTAAAACTTCTTAACGGATCGGACTGAATATTTGCATACCTCAATAAGCTACTTTTGAACCAAATTCAAAAAAAGGAGTTTCTTAATAAGAATTTTATTTCTATGGAAACGTTTCAAGGCTTGTTTGTTCGTTTGTTGGGATGGGATAAGAAGTAGCCTATGTGTTATTCCAGGGCTAGAACCACGCCTATTCCAAATTCAGCCCGATTCGTTCAGTAGTTTTTGCGTGAATGAGGAACAATCATGGATCCATCCTTAAATCCATAATACAAACTTTCGCGTTTATAATATTGGTAAAGATTTAAACGCTACCTCTCTACGGAAAACATACCCTTAGCCTTCAAGTGAGGCTAGGACATGCAACCGAGTTACCTGGCTAATTGGATTCGGTAAAGGTCGCTGTCTATTCCTACATATACCCTGGAGCAACAGCTAAATGCAGTTAGGCATGATGAAGTTTCTGCAACCTACATAAACTTCATGTTACTATGATTTTAAGGAGATACTTTATGGTGTTTTAATATAGGTATTTAAATCACCCTCAAGTATTTTCTTAAAACTTTAGTAGTTAACGAAGGCTGAGCCAAATTCAATTATTAATTGAAATTGACTCATATGGCTCCTTATCTGATAAGGCTCTATCTATAATATAACATTTAAAACTATCATTGTTTTTAACATTAAAATCATTGAATACGGGATATTTACCATGATTTGATTTCTATCTACTTATATATCTTTCTACATATCTTCATGAACTGTAGATGACTTATAAATAAAATCAGTACACATTTGAAACTAGAATTAAAACGCAGTTTAAGACAAAGTTAAATATAAGAAAACAGCGCGTCTTGATGCGACGCGTGATCCGAGAGCTGGTGAGTATCTGGCTCAGCGCATCAGCGCGGTAATGCAGCCAGTGCCTTGGGGACGCTTCCGACTGGTATTGACATGTATCAAATGAGCTACTTATAGATTGTTTGCAACCGTCTGCAGTAAGCTCAATGGTTTCAATTGTATATACTTACTAGTTTTAATTTCTACTCCTTGATTCATAATAAAAACATAAATCGGCAACAATCATTCACAAATGGAATTCTTCATGAATCTTATGATTTCCATAAGTTTTATAAAATGACAATGTTAGCCTCATAAAAGATAATCTTATTGAAATATTACCCTAATTTTACATTTAGAAATCGTAAAATGGGCTGCAAATATTTTTGAGCCTCTAAAATATCTCTGCTAAGACCAGCCGCGAATGGGCTCTGAATTTTTGATTTAATCCATTTGAAATATCGAGAGCTATATTTAATTTTATGCCCCAGCTTGGTTTAGTTTATCAACTGACGATGCATCTTTTTTTAAACTGATTCAGAATTTTATCCTCATTTTCGTATTTTTTTGTCTTGGTTGGTAATTTTCATTTGTTAAAATATGAGATGTGAAAAGAGGAGAATGGTAAGGAAAAATATGCAGAATATACAGGTTGATCCACATTTTTCAACAAGTAAAGGTGTGGTACAATTCAGAGAAAAAAACATGCCCGGGATTTTCGTTTTATAACGCAAAACGAAATTGGACATATTTGAATTTACCGATCTGGTCATGCTTATAGAAAATAAGTTGTTATTGTTCTTTCAACTCAATTTTAACTTTTTAGGAATTCTTATGCAAGGGCTGATATCATGAACCTAATTATAAACCTGCGCTGTCTGTTTATTTATAAACCGTAAAAGGTAGACAGTTGACATTTTACGTGTGCATTCTATTTGTCGATTTAACAAAAATTAGGAATATTATTATTTAATGCTACTATACAAAAAGAGTTATTTATTACTAAGGATTTTTGGTTATTTTTACTGCACGTTTTTCAAGGCTCTCTTGATCTATCTCTAGAATATAATAGGTATACAATAGGGTATACAATAATATAATAGGGGACCAATGATGTATTAATTTTAAGTTCTAAATTTTTTATCAATAAACGTTATTATTATTATTGAAAAAAAAAAAAAATACTGTTGAAATTCTGACAGATTTTCGGAGATTCTTAATGTGTATTGCTGTTTCACTATCACTACATAGTATAAAACAAAGTAGCTTTCTCTGTCCCTATGTCACTTTGAATGCTTAAATCTTTAAAACTACGCAACGGATATTGTTGCGGTTTTTTTAATACTTAGATAAGAGTGATTCAAGAGGAAGGTTTATACGTAAAATAAAACAGTGCGAAGCTGTGGCGGGTCGCTAGTTAACAATATGATAAAATACACAATACTGACGGACTGGCCGATAGAAGAGACTAAGTAAAAAAATATGTTATAACCGTTTTCACCATTCGGATAAAGAACCCTGTGTGCAAGATGACTAGCTCTTGGCGGTTTTTATTATATAAGTTTTTACTATCACAAAACATAGTAAAGTAACCAAAACAAGGAAAACAAAAAGCAAAACTTCTTTCATCGCGAAAACTTTTCTCAAAATACGGGCTAAGCCACAAACATTACTTGCCACAAAGTTGTGTTTATACTGTTACAAATTGACTGTTTCCTCCATAGAGCTACTTGCAATACACAAAAAAGACCTAATAATCACGATTAATAGAAAATCTTTTAAAAATATGCGATGCCGTCAAGACAAATAACGTCAAATTATTGACAAAAAATGCAAAATTAAACAAACTATGAATCGACAATGCATAATCACAATACTGTTCGACGAAATGGAATTCCATTTTCAAATTCAAAACAAATGAAATAGCAAAGCCAGTGTCGAAACTCATTGGTCTCTGGCATCGTAAGCAAAAACGTGAAAACCTTTTTGGTCTTCAGAACTCTTGGGTCACGGGAAGTATGAGGTCTTAATAATGAGGAAGATAAAGATATAAAAACATGCATAAAGGAAAGGGACCGGCTTACGTTATCACAAGGGGATATCTCGGCGATGTCTGGTTTTCAGATTTTGAATTCACAGCCTAGCTATAATAAGAAATATCTATTAATTTATATATTGTATTAAGTACATCAGTCATCTAATACCCATAACGCAGGCTCCTCTTAGCTTGACTTTGATGCTGAGTGGATTGTCGCGCATTATTTATTTATTTTAATTTATTTATTTGAAAGCTGAAACTTTCCATACGACAATGCGGCTTTTGCCCCAGTTTTATATGAGCATTTTGCGCATATAAGTACGCCCTAAAGTATCTTTAGTTCTATCCCAAAGGAGCTCGTTAACTTCGTCGGCTAACATGAATAATTTATAAGAACCTACTAATTAATGGAACCATCTGAATCAATATTCAATTTAAATTCTTAGAATATTCAATGTTATTAGAGCAAACGTTTTAGAAATCTAAGGTATGTTGCTGTAGGTTATTGAAAAAGTTTGTTTGATAAAACTAATTTAATTAAACTGTAACACTTGCGTCATTGGTTTGACTTTTGTTTGGCTTTTAGATAAAATTTTATTTTTCTCATCTAATTTAGCTCTCAATCAATAAAGATAAGTAATGGAAATGAAATATTATGTAAAATTTAAAAATTATATGATGTTACAAAAAATGTTAAATGGAAGTACCTAATGTAAGTGAAATAATAACTAAGTGAAATGAACAAGTAAATTAAGATAAGGGACGGAATATATTTTTGAACAACTTGTACCTGATTTCAGGCAAATATACCTACTAAGTGCCTTTGTGATTTCACCTTATACACAAGCCAAAAAACCTAACAAAACTTTCAACCACAAATAAAACAAACTAAAGGATAGTTATATAGGAAAAGAAAAAAAATATCTTGATTTTATGAAATCTTTATTGCAAAATCTAAAGGTGAAAAGGTGTCTGTATAGACGTTCTATATACACCTTTTCCCAGTTCAAAAACTATATCAATACTACTTTGTTACATTCTAAAATTATTTATCAGATTAAACTTTACCTCTAGACAACATTAAGCATCAAACACTTCTACACAATATGATTTAGCACCTATTTGAAATCACTTTAAAACCTAATGCTATGCTTGACTATCTAATATCAAATAACATCTAAAAACAACCACCTGCTATCAAATCATCTAAAATTTACTACCAAACACCAATTATCATCTAAAAAGTACTACCAAACATCAATTACCATCTTAAAACTACTATCTAACATCAAATCAACTAAAAACCAACATTAATTTATTACAATCTAAGGAACTACATCTCGACATCAATTTTCATCTAAACACTACTTCTCATCATCAATTATCATCTCCTCATCATCGTCGTCATCAGGCAAAATGGTGGTCAAGGTGTTATTGAAGATGGCTCGGTAGATGCCCTTGACTACCTTCCTAGCGCTCTGACGCAGCAGGGTCAATTTGAACTGCATGAGGACAATGAGGTAGGTAGACATGAAGGAGATATTCTGAAATAGATGATCAAATCATAAATAATATGACGAATAACTTTTTGACGCTAAAACTACAGAACAAATTATATTTTATTATAATACCAGAAATTTTTCCCTTGAACTGGTATACCACATAAATAGTAAATAAATAAATGATCCTGGATATTTCACACAGCATCATCTAGTCCCAAGCTGAGCAGAGCTTTTATTTACTTATTTAATAAATTCCTTCACTTTATATTTTTCATAATAATAAAGAAAATAACAAAATCTGCATCGTACAAACTCAGACGATAGAAGTTCTATCGTCTGAGCGTACAAATATAATTTTTGAAGGCGAGAATCGAGGTTTACAAGCTCTGCTAAGCTTAGGACTATAGAAATATGATGTTTTGTTTATTATATATATTTATTTATTACTATAAACAAACGCTTTAACTCACAGCAGTAAAGAGCTCCCTGTTGATATTAGTGAATCCATCCAAGTTCATGATGGGTGGGTTCTTGGAGATGGCTATGAGGAACATCTCCACCTCGCGCTGTGTGCTACGGTCTATGGCACCGAGGTTCACGTTCAGGAGACGGACTTGGAACTCTAAGCCAACCTGAAAAGAGTTAGATTTGCATGGAACAATTATCTTTTAAATAAAAGCAACCAAAAAGGTCTTCTATCATTTAAACTAAATTTTGTCAGAGAAGGCGAAACCCAAAGTAGTCTGCATGCACGGAAGTCAGCCACGGGGTGGTCAGATAAACTCACAAACTCACATTAGTTTTGTGGGTTTGTTATAATGTCTATAAGACTTGTGTACCTAACTGTTACTTGCAAGATTCGACCTAAACATGCTGTTATAAGAACTGTTTCTAAAGAGGATTGAAAAGATAGCGGGACATCATTTTTATTTTTATTCTAACTACATGGTTTATTATTATAAACCAGAAAAAACATTACAAAGTTCTCTAATGAGTTAATTCTACGAGTGTAAACTTAGCATACCCTTTTAGTACTATTTAAACTGCAAATTAGAGCTAATATTATTATAACTTCTAATTTGTTCTATATCTCTGGTTTGCAACCACAAACTCGCTTAGACGACCAAGAAGTATGGATCCGAATGCCAAGTGGCTAGCCTACGAAAACTCCTGAACCTCACCTTTCTCGAAGCATGATAAGCCTCATTGCAGATGATAAACAACAGCGTCATACAATACCCGACGATGACAAACAAGCCCAGCTCCTTGTAACTCAGCCCTCGTTCTAGAACCTCCGATAAGACTCCGTATAAAGAAATGGTGGTGGTGAAGAAGATAACCATGCAATAGATTCCGTACATGTTGGAGTATGCTCTGCCTGAAAACAAAAATAGTAGATTATGCTGCTCAGTTTGGGGTTAGATGATGTGTGAACTGTTCAGGATTAGGTATTTATTTATTAATTATCCAGCGAAAACATAAAATAGTGCTTAGAAGCAGTGTATAACGTCACGGGCGTCATTAAATCTCGAGAGCAACTCACGCTAGAATCCGCATCTTAACTGAGGTTTACTTGAAGAAAAAAACCTAAATCTTTGCGCTGTTTTGAATTATGGCGTAGATTGGTTTCGATTGTAATTTCGATGTAAATTTTAAACAATGTAGCTCAGCATAAAGTGTGAAAATTAATATTTATTTATCGAATATGAAAAAAGCTTTAATTTGATTAATTCTACTTTTTAAAGTTTCAAGATAAACTACGAGTCTGAAAAATCTCAGGAGTTGCTCTGAATAAACTACTGAGAATAATCCACTTTCTCAAGCGTTCCTCAAACAACCCAAGGCACAGATGTTCACGTTCCTTTGTAAGTGTATATGTAGGTAGTAAGCAAGTATGACACCTCCTACGTTACTACTGTTTATACGTGTAGCGAGTGTCTAATCTCAATGCTGTGGTGCATTCACGTTCGTCCAGTCAATGGATCCAGTACTCTACTCACATCTACATACATTCAGATGCCCAGTTATACAAGATTCTACCAAAAGAGGAATTTTAATTTTCATTCTTCGCAGATGATTTCGTGATCATAATAGAGCTGTTTTACTCGGCTTTTACAATATCTGGTCCCTTACTTTATTAATAAAAATTTGAATAATAATACAATATTTCTCAAGGAAAAAACATAAATCTCTCAGGAATAGAAGGAAATATTTCCGTTCAAAATACTTTTATTACTATGTCCAGATCATCCGACAACTATTGCTACCTACATTATTTAAAATCACCTCGTGAGAAAAGCTCTTATTTAAATTTATGTAGTCCTATGATTCGTAGCTTAAATGCTAAATGATGTGGTTAGGCAATGGTAAATATTATATGACACCCAAGTCACACACATTACCGTTTATACGTGTAGCATGTGTCGATGCTGTGACGCATTTACGTTGTCTATTCAATGGAGTGGAAAATCAATGGCGTGAAATTTACTTCGTACATGCGAACACATTGCATTATCTACAAGACCCAAAGTATGCAGCATTATTATGCATGAAAATGTATAGTCAATTATTTACACATTTATTTTCATTCATTAGGAGGTATTTAAATACAATACATTTGTACTATGATCCGAGATACCCATGATGTGCGAAGTCAAATCTTGGAACGAGGTTTTTGCAAGAGTAGCATAACCATGTATAAAACTACTTCGTATCAAAACTAAAGGACTAAAACTGAAGGAAATGTATTATGCAGAATATAGCCAGTTATAACTTCTGGATTAGTCAAGTTCTACTGGACCGTTTAAACATACCTTGACTTTGTGAAAATATTCGCGAATTTTCCCTGCTATTCACCATAGGTTTGCTACAGAAGGTGGCATATGGCGAAAATGGCTATATTGCATCTCTGTTTACCGAGTTTAATAAAGGTTGGCACACACAATCTTACAAGCTGAGGCTGGAGATTATTTTTCGGTAAAATAGGGTACGACACTGCCCGTAAATTAATTTCATTAAATCGTACAAACATTTGTCACGAAGCGGGAATTGAACCCACAACCTCGTCTGTCGCCGTCGGGCCTTCACCCGCTGTGCAGAGGCAGAGATCATCAAAATATAGTGCTTACAATTATTATCATTAGGATTTTGAGAGAGCTTTAGATTTTTGTGTCATGAGTTGTTACAAATGTTATAGCTTGATAATGGCTGGCATTCCTTCTACTATTTTCCTATATCACAAACTGTCTATCTAGTTTGTTCTGCTCACATGACAATGTGGCGAATATTTAAAATTAAGACTAGTGTACGTTGGCCTTAGCTGTTAACAGTTGTTTTCAATGGACACTTTGTTATAGCCACATTCAATTGTTTTCGGGACTATTTTGTATAGGTTAGTAATTTATCCGTTATGGCCAAATTTAATTGGTTTCATGTTAGGAAAAAGAGAGTGCACGAGAACACACTTGTATACTAATTTGTCTGCACATAAGCAAGGTCGCCAGTCTATATTGAGACTGGCCTCCTTGAGACAAACTAGGGGGCAAGTTTCCGTTCAGACTGGCCGCCTCGCCGTGACCGAACGCCATAGCTAGCAGGCTAGCAGAACCTCAAGTCAACAGGAAGTCAAGTCAATCTTACCCAGCTGCTGCATCATGTGCGAAAGGTCCACCCATAGATGGCGGTACTGAGCTAGCTTCAACGCAGGATGTTCTGCCTCTAATGCTTTGTGGAGGTTCATGGCTAGCCCTTTCGAGGCGGTCCCAAATGCATTGCAGTTTATGTACCTGGAATTAACATAATCACTTTCATCATAATCATCAACCTATGTAAGTCAAGAGCTAGTCATGGGCCTCTCCTAATGTTCCCATAGCCGCTATCTTCAGCCTAACACATTCAGCCGTCTTTCGCAGATCGGCATCATACCTAGCCTTAATTAACGTTATGTCGGTATGGGATTAATTTACAAATAATAGACATGCATCTAAAGAAGAGTGCAAATACTTTAAGGAGTCATAGTTTTAACAAAACTAAATGTAAAGCGATTCATCACCAAAATGTTATTTGAAAAAAACTTAAGTCAATGTGAGGTTATTACGCCGCCTATTTTTTGTCATAGGCGACATTGTGCTTACCAAAACTCCCATGCCCAGATAATTTAACTATGTCGTTGGATGGAGCAATGCTCTATCGAAGATGCACGGCTATGTTTTACTAATAGATATACCTCTATATGTACACTTCATATAGATAGCTATAAACCTCCAATACCCGTTCTAAGCGGATTTGAAACATCAGCAGCCAACAGCAGAATAATTTTTCCTCCTAAACATTTGTTCCAAACAACAATCTCCATAATCCGAAAAGGCAACATGCAGGCTGCACGCTCACGCTCATTTGTTAAGCGCTAAACTTTTGCCGTGTTGATTTACCCGAAAGCAAGCGTTCGAATTTGTAAATCCAAATTTACATTTCAAAAGCTATGCATACAAAGAGGAACAAGATTTTCAACCTGGTTGTTATTTGTGAGAAAACTGTGTAAAAACTTGATATTAGAGAAAATAACTCAATTCAAAGATATAAACTTTATTTATGTTATTGATGTTTATATAAGATGGCCACCTCGAAGTAGCCTTACATGGCAAACCACATTATAAAGATTGTTATGCATTTTAATGAATTTTTCCTCTTATTTTTTCTTTCTTTGATAACATATCTGTTATTTTGATTTAATAAGCAAATTCTTTAGTCAAAGATATCTAAATCCATGTATTTCAGTTCTCGCCCGGTCTCTACCTGAAAACAAGCGCAGCCTTCGGCCTAGCCAAATGCTACACATTGCTGAGGCAGGGAACCTTTGTTAGCCTTAATGATATGGAAATGCATGTTTTGCAAATTATTTCTTTTACTTTAAGTTTTACTATTTAAATTTTAGACTTAGACTTGAGTAGAATTGACTAGAATTGAGCTCCTAATATACCAAATTACACTTACCAGAGAGAACAGAAGCCATCCAGCATAGCAATGATGTGGTAATACGCGAAGGAGTGCCACAACTCGAAGTCATCCTGAAGGCAGTGCTGAGACAGGATGACGGCAAAGCTGAGGCCCCAGGAGAAGACGCAGAGTCCCCAGGTTAGAGAGTAGAGGTTCGGGAATACGATGGGTGTACCGGTGATCTTCAGGTATTTGAGCTGGAAATATTGAATAATAATAGTAGCTAAGGTATAATGTAAACTAAAACAAAAAATTTATAAATACAAATTATAGTCAAACATAATAATTATATTGAAAAACTTTTAATTATTTTGCTAGTCAGCAATGGGCCGATGTTTTTTTTTTACAATAAAATGACTTCTTTTTCTAAATTAATATATTTTTGCTTTTAACAAATGATTTGTTTGAGCAGATTTTTTTTCCTAGTGTTTTACTATGGGACCTGGCTGTTTCATAGTCAGGAATTATGGAAACTACAACCCGGGGGCTTGTAGTTTCCATAATAATTAAAGGTCTAGGTCGACTTAACTTGTAACCCTGTATAAATAAAGTTTGAGTCGTTCTTGATTCTTTCCAAAATAATAAATTTATTGAGTTTCTTATATTTTACTCAGGGTTTTGCTTATTTAAAATGCTCTTCTTCCCTGAAACTGCATTAACTGAATATTATTTGGCGTCAAAATTTGCAACAATTTTGTTTTAGGACCAAGAACATTTTAATGATCTTTTTGTGCATTGAATAAACAGAAGAACATCCACGTCATGATCATTCATAGCGTAAAATGATTGAATGATTCAGAAAACACTATTACTGTACTGTATGCATCAATCATAGGCTACGTAGTAGCGGCTATCAATCCATCAATTATAAAACCCATTGAACAATACTTGAAGGACAGTCCATATTCATTGAATTCTCGTTATAGCAACTAAAATTTTGCTGAATAACCGATGTTTTATGTATGACTAATAAACACAAAATAAGGTGAGACCGGAAAGTAAGGGAAGTTAGTTACCTTAACAGATAATGTTACAGAAAAACATTCCAAAGGCATGCAACTGCATTTGGAAAAAAATACATTCAACAAGAAAATGGTAATTTTACTAAACAACTTTTTTGGATGCCAGTCGATCCTGTTTCTTGTAAGAATTAATTCTCTACCGGACCAACTAAGCTTGAGTACTAAAAAAGACAAACGTGATATCTACTCTATGTGAATGCAGTTCAGAATATCCGATAAAGTTATGGATAAGTATCATGATAAAAGTTATCCGAGAAAATTTTATCCTAGGAAAGGATGGTCTTCTAACTATTACGGTTGAGATATCTACCTGTTTATAACATTCGTGTTTCTGCGTTTTGTTGTTTTTTCCTCAAAATAAGGTATCTCGGTAGCCAAACCAAGGAAAACAACAGTACAGGTAAGAGGAAATTTTACAAGCCCCTTGCAATCAAAATCGAATCGCGACGGTACGGCACGTTCATCGAATTTATTTGTATATTTCTTCATTTATTGTTTCACTTTCTTAGATAAGTTTTTATGTGAATATCTAGGTAATTTAATGAAAAATCTTATGTACCTATATGTTGCCAAATTTAATAATTCTAAGTACCCATAATAAGTATTAGAGAAATCTGCAAAATAAAAACATAATTTTCGTGTGTTATAGTGGCGGGTCCAACAGGCGACGGAGAGTAACCTGGTTAAAATATAAGTCTGTCTGACTAATAAATAACTTAGAAGTGAAATATGATTTTATATCTAGACAAACCCCTTCAGGGACTAACTTCAGGGTTGATGTGCTAAGAAAATATAAGTGAGCAAACAAAGAAAACCTCAAAACATCTTTCCTTCGTATTAGGTCGTTGTACTGACCTGGTAATGAGTCCACATATTCTTGAAGATAGCCACTTGAGGTCCATGGCGCCAGGAGGCGATCGGAAGAAGGAAGTGAGGGATAAGGATGCTGAGGAATATGATGTTGTAGATAACCTCGTCAAAACGCTTGTTCGAGTTGCTTTGAAAGTTCTCAAAGCGCATCTTGCCAACTAAAAATAAATATTGCACAAAGTATTATTAATTTTATAATTCATTATAAATAAATAGTTTTAGTATCTAGCCCTAAGCTAAGCAGAGCTTGTGTTATGGTTTTACAAAAACTAAGAACTGACTTTGATTTATTTTATTTTATGTTTTAGAAATAAGTTCTTATTTTATTTTAAGTAGCTTTTCTAAGACCTTGATTCGGTTTATCTGAAAGCATTTTAAAGCAGTGGTCTCTAAAGGACAATCGAACAGTTATCAACTTCATCGATTTAGCACTTAAAAAATAATTATTTAGGTATTACTACCTACTTTAATAACAATTTGAGTCAGACTTCACTCTGAAGAACACTGACCCTAGTCTCTAATAAATATTTTTTTTCATATTATTTTTATATTTTTTTTCCTGTTTACTTTTACGTTTTGTGTTTCGTTTAACTAGCACAGGCTTTTCACCAGGTTCAATTTTAAATATCCAATAACATGTATATTATCAATCTTTGAAGCTCTTACACTAATAACAAAAAGGTTTAATGCAATAGTTACCTTTCAACACGATGATTGATTCCAGAATCCATACCAGATAAGCCCACAGGGTTGCTTTTGATATCCAGTTGAAAGTGGTCCGTTTCGTTGTTTGTGCACCTGAAAATAAAATAGTAAAACTCCTACTCTGTTTTAAAATGCTGGTATAAACATGAGAGCTTAGAAATTGCACCCAATGATTTAAAAATGCTTCAAATTAATTCGTTTCATAACCGTTTTTGAGTTCTAGTGAAAAAGAAATAATGTGGTAATTTTTTTTTTGTACTTTATTAATAACGAAAATTACAAGCAAGGAATAGAATACAATGAATGTGGTAATACAACTCAATCCTTCTTGAAATTAGTACCTACCTGTACGTCACAAAAGGTCAATGCCTACAACATCTTAGTAGCTAGCCCTTTGATATTGTATTGTACCAACAAAAAGTTACTCGTAATATCCTGCTGCCTGTTTGTAGAACACCCATATTTGGAACAAATAAACTCCAGTATTTAGGATATATTTTTAGAATAATAATAATAAAAAAACAGACAAGACAGATAAATTCTTTATACTTACATAAAATGAGAATAGCAATGTCAAAACTTCAAACCACAAAAAAAAATATTCCCCAATTGAGATCGACGTAAAATGAGAAATGCACGGTGGACTTATCTGAGTTAAGATCAAATAGGTAAGCTCCCAGGACAATTATCCAAAAGCGTTTTCACTATTTTTAAACTGTATACTCTCAGCAAAAACATATTAACCTTTAGGCACTCTCATGATAGGCATGACTCCCATAATCTGAAACAGGACCAGCAAACTCCGCGTCGTCCAGTAGAAACTGTCGTGCTGGTCGAGCAACGCGCCATCTTTGTCCGATATCTCAGGACCGTGGATGTCTTCGGGCTTGAAATCTGTGGAGAATATTCAACGGAGATATATTTTTTAAATGTGGAGTATACTTATCATCCATACCGCAATGTTTGAAAACGAAAGTTTTCAATCAGTGCGTCCTACCCATAGTGACCTACGGAGCTGAGACGTTGACACTCACGGTAAGGCTGGTCCACCAGTTGAAAGTCGCTCAAAGCGTTATGGAAAGAGCTATGTGAGGAGTTTCTCTGAAGGATAAGATTCGTAATGAATAATAAAATTGAAAACTAGTATGTGCAATTAGAACAATTGAGATTTTATAGTAGGTTCATAATCATGTCGTCAGTAAATGGTATAACCTCTTAAAAACTACAAAACGCAGCTTCTTTGTAAGCTAACGAAACGTCGTTAAAGAGCACGGTTTGTATTTATTTATTAATCCATAAAAGCCGCTCCTATTTTTATAGACAAAAATTAAAATATATTTTACAACGCAATCGTAAAATGCCTGAGTACTAAATCTTTGTTTCACGTTTACGTAACAGCGATCATCAAATTTATAACTTGACTGTGAGAAAAGAAGAAAATAAATATTACAAGAACAAATTAGTAGGCAGGAACCTAATTTATAAATCGTAAATTGAAGCTTCACAAATAAGGTAACGATATTTTTTCTGAGAATGTTCAATCTATAGATTTATTGAGAATGGTGATTTATACATATAACAAAAGTTTTGAAATAAAATAATTTAATTTTGTCTCGCGGTGGCCGTTTTGTATTTGATTGTAATATGAACCAGGACCGCTACACATATCAATTATATCATCATCAATCAGATTCTTAAATTTCACGCTAGGCCCGAGGTGTACCGAGACTCTCCAAATTTTGAAAAACATCTGAGCGTCTGGCGACTCATAATAAATGAGTATTAATATGGTGTGAGCATGAAATTATGTTATATTATAAATAGGTTGTAATCTATATGGTTAGCCACTACTGGCGTGCAAATAGGCACTCTGCGGAATTGACACTAATGTGATATGTCTTTTCTAGTACATACATAATAATATAGTCAATCATATTTAGAAAATAAGAAAATTATCTGGTAAACTTAAGAATTCGGCACAAAGAAAATCATTAACGCTATAGTAACATTTATTCAGTCTACGAAGGGACGCTTTTTTACTAAGTTGGATTAGGATTTGAAGCGGATTGAGCTAGCATATTTATTTTTATTAGTTCATTATTATCACTGTCTTCGCTACCACTATCCTCTCGGTTTATAATTTTTTCAATAGTATCAGGTACGTCTCGCAGCATAGAACGCATCGCCATTTCATCATCGGCACCTTGTTCTTCATCTTCTCCAAGCCCTTTAGCTTATTTGAGCCGTGAAATGTTGTTTGTTTATTGCATAGCATCTAAAAAAACTGTTATTTTACTGACGTATGTGGTCACAGGACCCATACGAGGACGGTAAGATAGATAGAGTTTTATTTGAGTTGCAAATCATTCTAAGTGTTGTTCGTTACTCTGACATAATTATTTTTTATACCATTGATATAAAATACAAATTATAAGCAGTTTTTACCTAAAAAAATCACTTACATCCACTACTTGGTACTGTTTATTGCATAGCATCTAAAAAAACTGTTATTTTACTGACGTATGTGGTTACGGGACCCATATGAGGACGGTAAGATAGATAGAGTTTTATTTGAGTTGCATTTAATTCTAAGTGTTGTTCGTTACTCTGACATAATATATTTTTTATACCATTGACATAAAATAAAATTTATAAGTAGTTTTTCTAAAAAAAAAATCACTTACATCCACTACTTGGTATACTGTTTTAGTGATAACTATAACAAACACTTTTTATCAAAAATGTGAACCCGCATTGAACTTTTACTAGAACAATATACTAGGTTGTGATGAAATGTGTGCGTGGGTCGCGGTGACATCTAATTGTTCAAAAAAGAAAAACATTTGATTTGAAAACCTCCTATTTTTGAAGTCAGCCGATTATAACCGAAAATAATACCATGCAGTTCCTTGTCATTCATGTGACCGAACATGTCTCTCGTTCTGATATTGTCATTCTGGTTAGGGTTGAAAATCCTGAAGTTCTCTCTTCCTTCTTTATCCATGATTTTGACTGGCTCTAATAAATTGCTGCTTGCGTGTGTCGCGTTTCTTTTAGAAATAGATGCAAGCACAGGACTGTAGTTGAAACGGGATGCCACTTTACGAGAACAGATCTGTTGATGATGAAATATTATTTTACTTTTATTTTGGATTTTGTCTTTTACCGTATGTAAAAGACAAAATCCAATGAATAAAATTGAATATTTAGGTACCTATATTTATTTTAACGTACGGTATGGACGATTGGAAGGAGTAAAAAGAAATGGTGGTAGAGCAAAACAAAGTAATCAATCATAATCTAGCTGTAACCGTCACATATAACTTGTGTGTTTGCTAAATGCAAACACAATTTGGAATGAATGGAGATGGCGTGTTTTTATTAAGTATATTTGATATTATCTTTTCATGACATAAAGTAACAAACTAGCGAAAAACTCTGACCCGAGAACTGGTGAGTAACTGGCTCAGCGCATCAGCATTGCCCTACAGGGTGGTTATAATGCAGCCAGAATCTTGGAGACGGTATTGATATGGATCATTTGAGCTATCTCTAGACTGTTTGAAACCGTCAGCAGTTAGCTTAATTATTTCAATTGTTTACACTAGTTTTAATTTGTATCTATTCCTTGATTGTATTTTTTTAGTATAGTGCATTTCTTTTTAGCTTTTTCAGCTTCATTATTTTGTAGAAAATATAAAACAAGTGTCTGAAATGGCTGCATATACCATTTACTTACAAAGCATGTCAAAACTCTAAAGCGTTTAATTATTTTAAATTGATATTCAAAACATTTCTATGATAGATCTACAACTATCATTTATAAATCACGACAATGAATGATACTGGATAATTCACTCAAAATCATCTAGCTCCAAGCTAGGCAAAGCTTGTGTTATGTGTACTAGATAACAAAATAGGTTAGACAATCTAGCAACAACGACGCTTATTAAGACCGAGTGATACTTTAGCAATCATAATTAGGTTTATGTAATCTTCATATTTAAATCATTTTAATAAAAAAAAAACTCAACATATTTACCCTAATAATAGTCTCCACACCTTTCTTAGGCTTCACAACGCCATTTAATACCCATTAATTCATATTTCAAAAGGCTGCCCTCGAAAACATTAACGACGCCTAAGTGAGATGTTGGCGCGACCCACAAACCTCGCCTTAAATATTATATGAGAGCGAAGCCTTCATACGTCTCGTAGGGATAGTTCTAGAAGATCAACTGTGACGTTGATGTTGATACCTGTGGATACTATTTGATCCTTCTTACCTTTAGATAAAGTTTGACTTTAAGTTTGCAAAGACATCAAATGAAAGCTTTTTATGTATTGTTGGGATAGTTCTAGAAGATCAACAGTGACGTTGATGTTGATACCTGTGTATGCTATTTTGATCCTTCTTTCCTGTAGATAAAGATTAACTTTAAGTTCTCAACAAAGATATCAAATGAAGGCTTCATACGTCTCGTTGATATAGCTCTAGAAAATCCACAGCGGCGTCGACGTTTATATATGTGTAAACAATTTCTGTCCTTTCTATTAAGAATAAAGATTGACTTCAATTTACTAAAATACCAAATGTTTAAGAAGTAGTTAATAGATAAGGTCAGTTAAAAAATAAACTAAATACTTGATAATTCAAAAAGTATCAATAAAAAAAACCAAGCTAAGGTAATGTGGGACTAGTTAACTGATATAAACCAACATCTCGATTTCAAAGATATTTTAACAATAAATAGAAAACACCCCAAACAAAAGCACACATCTGCAGATCATAAAAACATTCGTCCTGAAGCGGGAATCGAAGCCTTAACCTTCAATGTCTTGTTTTTCCACAGTGCATGTAGCTGTACACCTAAGGAGTAAACATAATAAATGCTATTGGTCACGATAGCGTCATTATTTCTTATGGGTCTTGGAAAATGTGTTTTGCTATATTTATGCATGGGTAAAGATGCCTCGTTTATATTTATGTAGAAACACAAAGCAATCGGGGATAATGTAAACGTTTAAGACGACATCTGCGTCGAAGGACGTAACGGGATCGATTCCCGCCTCGGGATAGTAATTATACGATCTGCAGATATTTATTTATTTACTAGGGACCCGCCCTGGCTTCGCACGGTTTTATTATACGTATAAACCTTGCTCTTGAATCACTCAATCTAATAAAAAAATCGCATTAAAATCCGTTGTGAAGTTTTACAGATTTAAGCATACAAAGGGAGATAAGGATATAGGGACAGAGAAAGCGAATTGATTGGATACTATGTAGTAATTTCGTATTTTTATGTAAACAAAAAACGAAGAGAAGTCATTCCTTGAAAGTTATAAAACAGAAACTGTATTAAGTTCGCGAATAACAACGAGTAAATAACAATTAAGCAGTGCTGATTACAGGTACGCTACCATTGGCACTGATTGAAATTGTGAAGAAATCGTGAAAAATAAAAAACGTACGTACAATAATGAGGGAGAAAGTGAAAGCCATTTCCCTGTAGGGGAAACAATGGTCTGTCTAAATGATTTGATAAAAAACCAATTAAAAGTACTTTCTTCAGAGTTATGATGTTTATTTCCCTGTTCCGAGGAATCTATGAACACTTTATTTCTTAACTAGCGACCCGGTCCGGCTTCGCATGGTTTTATTATACGTATAAACCTTCCTCTCAAATCACTCTAACTATTGAAAAAAACTGCATCAAAATCTGTTGCGTAGTTTTAAAGATTTAAGCATACGTAGGTATATAGGGACAGAGAAAGCGACTTTTTTTTATATTATGTAGTGATAGCATTTGCCCACGGCTTCGCTCGCATTGTTTCTAGTGAAACGTCTCAAAGGTATTTCATTCCCATGGGAACTGATTTATGTAATAAAACAAGCCTTTTTAAATACGTCTTGATAATTTGATATTGTGCGACAGTTTTTGCGTGCAAAATAACAAATATGCAAAGACATACAAACTTTCATGCTTATAACACGGTAAGGATAAGGAAGGATTGATCTACCCTCATCTTGTCTTCTGCTGCAATAAACTACCACCGGTTTCATTGTCGAATGTAACTCAATCGCTTAAGGCAGCTTACAGGAGCTAAACTAACGCCACAACTTATTTTATCATATAATTACGATAAAACAAGGAATTTTCAAAATTCACACGTTCACTAATTTTTTATACCTAAGTAATATATTTAAGTTTTTTAATGCATTATAATATTATATTATATTATGCATAATTATTTTAGTGGTTTAATTTTGTCTATTTTAGGAAGAGATACGAAACAGAATTTGGTGGCCACCAAGAGCAATTTCGACATGAGAGATAAAATTACTACAGCATTTATTTAGTAGTTTTTTCCTGCGCAAGAGAACGGCGTCGCTGATGCGCAGGGTGCGCGGCAGCGCCAACAGCTAGGCTATTGCAGGAAGGTTGGACACAGCTTCCCTCCTTCATGCAATACTGATCCAAAAATCATGTAAGCTAGATTAAATAAGTTAGTATCATTGTTATTATTACTCTCATTTGTTATTATTACTTTCATTTGTCACAATTTGTTTATTTAATATTATATATTATTTAATTTGCTACAATTTGTTTAAATACTTATTTATTATTTCTTGTATTGTAAAAAGAATTCACTATATAATGGACTATGTATCTACATTGTATGTAGGTACTGTCTGAAATAAATGATTTGAATTTAATTGAATTTGGGTTTTATGAATAAATGGGTCCTAAATTTAGGGGCCCAACCGCAAAATCCCAAATTATTCACTATCCAAAGCAAACCAACGTGTTCCGGGATAATCTATCCCCACTTCATCCCATAACGTCGTTTTAATGAGCGATTCACTAGAATTGTTTGAGCTAGTAATTAGATCGTCAAACATATGCTGCTGTTGGTAAATTTGATTAATATGTAGTTTGGTTTGTATTTATTTTATTCCGTTGGATCGTCTTCCAAATAAATATTACCCCTTCAATTAACTAAACTAAATAGCAAAATTTAGTATTAATTTTCGTTGGAATACAACTTTACTTTGAATACGAATTCAGAAATAATTTTTGATCTCTCTCTTGCAGGCTTGCAAGGAGTTTTATTGATCATTCTCCATTTGAATTTATTTTTTCAACGTTATATTGATTAATGACTGATACATATAATAAATTAATAAAATTGAATTCTAGAATATTGACTTAGGTATAAGGATAATCTATGGAATTATTATGATTGTTTATGTGAAATTTTATTTAATTTTTAACTTTATAACTTTTGAAATATGTTACATTTTAACTTTTGAAATATGTTACATGTGCATGCTTAATCAAATCAATAAATAATAATAATTTGTACGCTCGAAAGAGTAGATTGTGTAGAACGTAAGTTAAATTTAAGATCAGCTGCATACCACAATTAACAAATAAATAAATGGTTTCAATGGTTTCAATGTATCTGTTTTTCTAAAATTCTACTAATATCCTACTATCCTACTAAAAAATATAAAAGCGAAAGTTTGTAAGAATGGATGGTTGGGTGGATGGATTGTTACTCTTTCACGTAAGAACTACGAGAACGGATAAAGATGAAATTTGGCACAGAGATAGATTATAGCCTGGAATAACACATAGGCTATATTTTATAATGGAATTCCCACGGGAACGGCAGTTACTGCAGGTGACACCGTGAGGCGCTGCTAGTATAAAATAATATCTACCAATTAATTATCGTGATAATAGCCGCGTAACAATCAAATACTGTAACAGTTTCCATTATTTCTTCGTTTACGCTACAAATATGTACTTAATAACCTAATTTCAGAACTATAATGGAGCAATTGCCTGTTTCATAACTAACCGCTCTCGACGGAACCCGAGCGAGAAATTGATCCCAAGGAACCCTAATTGAAGCAGATGACGTTCCATGCAATTACGCTGTGCTGGATATGATAAATCTAGTATAATGAATATGATAAGTGACTATTAGATTTTTGTTTAATATTGATAAGATGGACTAAATCTTTACTACCTAACCTACATTTTTAGGTTTTACTAGGGCTAAAAGACTTCACTATAGACTATACTATAGGGCATAAACAAGTATGCTTTGAAGATTTTTGGATTGTTTATTAGGTACTAGAAAAAGAAATGATGAACACTTTATTGTACTAGAATAAATTTCCCCGCGGGCGACGCTGCGGGGCGCAGCTAGTACAAGATAAAGTTGTATCTATTGATTGTAATTGTCTTTGTATCATTTGAGTGAAGGGAAGCGGTGTGGATACGGCTGAAAAAACTTATTCTTAATGAGTTTTAACTAAATAGTTCTCTCCATAAAATAATAATAAAGTAAAAGAAAATAATAAAATTGAATGAGAAATACACTGAAGCACGGCTATATTTAAGTCACAATGTATTCTATTATTACTATTTTTGCTGACTGCCAATGACGGCTCACATAAAACTGCGGTGTACGTGTGACTCAACCACTATCTGGTACAATTCCGATGATATTGCGGAAATAATAATAAGAGGAAGATGTGAAAGTGGAAGCTCTATTGCTCTTATGGTCGGTCATGTATGTAGGTATATATAATAAATAATCAAAAATCACAAATATAAATAGCATTTGTAGAAAAAACCTTTTGAAGTATTTTGTATAAATTTTATTTCCCTTTACATTATCTTATCCGAAACTTCGTCCTTCAATTTTTCAACCTATACCCATTGCCCTTTTAATCATTTACTATTAAAAGGTTATTTTTAGGACCTACCTAACATTTTAAAAGCTAATTCCATCCACTGCTCTACCGCTACTAGCCGCCTTTTTGGGTCGTACTAGCTAGGCAGGAAAATGTCGGAGTTACACTTCTACCCGCAATTTACTTATAGTTTTACGGATTTGCTACATCATAAAAAGGTTGAAATCCTTTGAATTATTCATAACTTCTATGTGGTGAATTCAGAGGGTATAAACGAACCGTGAGTTTCGTGGATTGAACCCTTTTATTCGCACGGACGACTTGATCCATCAACGTAGCTTTGGTGTGATGAGCTACCGATTTAGTATTAACTTAAGAATATTGCAAAAATATCCTAATAATAAACGTGAAAGTTTGTAAGTATGGATGGATGTTTGTTAGTCTTTCACGCAAAAACTACAGAACGGATATGGATGAAATTTGGCACAGAGATAGATTATAGTCTGGAATAACAGGTCCGTCATATTGCCATATGACGCACCGCGTCTATCAAACGCAACGGTTTGATAGACTGGAAAAATCATACAAACCTTTTCATGAATAGCTTTATCAAGAAAGTTTCTTACAAACAACAGGTTTCAGGCAGCTAAACTATTTTCAACTTTAATGATATAGAGACAGACGCTGAGAATGGCGTGCACAGACTCGATTAATATGTCTACAGTAATTTGGATAGTTTTGTTATTTCCAGATTGTTCTAAAGTTCTCTACTTGGCATTGGTATTTAAGGTATTTTGAGGTAGGTATTAGAATCTTCATCTGTTGTTGGATATTCAATACCAAAGTTTGTAGGTTTATTAATTACCTACCTATAAACTTACATTACAAATCAATCGTCATCATTTATATATAATATATTTTATGTATATTTATTTATATAATGCTGAAAAATGCTCATTGCATCAATATCCCCAAGCTAAGCAGAGCTTGAGCTATGGGTACTAGATGACAGATATACTTAATACAATACTTAACATAGATAGATATGGTTTATTTCATTGAAAAAACCTAGAACCCCGAAAAAAACTTGCAGATGGTACAAGCATTTGATCGAAGGCGGGAATCGAACCCGCATCGTCCTGCGTTGCAGGCAGACTTTCGCCCGCCGCACCCTACATTCACCTTACACACATCACAGTCACATTCTTCTTTTTTCTACTTTTAAAATATTGTTTCATGTTTTTTGTATAATGTACTTAACACCTCCGTGGTGGGGACGCTTCGGACTGCTATTAATATGGACCTATAGATTGATGTTCTTTTTTTTTCTAGAAAGAAGTTTCTATAAGTTCTTTCTTTGCAGCAGATACAATTTAAATTTAAATTTAAAAGAGAGAAGAATAACCGTTTCAAAATCGTAACTGTTTGTGGATGCTTCCTGAAAATAAAGAGATCACATAGAAAAACATGAGCCTCGCGTAAAACAGATATTACTCCGAAGCTACAACAGCAATTTTACGCTTTTTCCGCAAAAAGAGTTTTCAGGCTGTAAGCAGTGGTTTCGAGTTACAAAGCAAACTTTCAGGAAAATTCGCTTTTGTAAACTTTAATGTGCAATCTTGCATACTAATTTTGGGAGGAGTCTTGCTTTCTGAAAACTTTTGAATAAGTTTGGTTTTTATTGCCAATTTTGTATACAAAAGTATTTAAGAAAAAGATTAAGTATGAACAAGTAAAACGATTTATCCTTTTTCTTCCTTATTTCTATACTTAACTGCAATGAGTGGATTTACTTGGTTTAGATTTAACTGTTGCTTTTCATGACGACCGATGTTGCGCGGTGGGTGAAGGTCCGCCTGCGACACAGGAGGTTGCGGGTTCGACTCCCGCCTCGGAAAAATTAGTGTGCGATCTGCAGAAATTTGTTCCGGTGGTCTGGGTGTTTAATATATATAATACATAATGTATATCTATGTATAATAATGTATTAGGTAAATATATCAGTTATCTAGTACCTACCCATAAAACAAGCTTTGAGTAGCTTACTTTGGGGCAAAATGGTGCGTGGATTGTCCAGCATTATTTATTTATTATTTTATTTCTATAAAGATTCATATTTGTTTAGTTGAAACCATTAATTTGTGTCACTACCTACATGTTATAAGTTTCTGTTTGTCAATTTTATAAGTAATTAGCGACCCGACCCGGCTTCGCACGGTTTTATTTTACAGTAAACCTTCCTCTTGAATCACTCTATCTATTAAAAAAAACCGCATAAAAATCCGTTCCATAGTTTTAAAGAAATCCGTTGCGTAGTGTTAAAGATTTAAGCACACATAGGGACAGGGAAAGCGACTTTGTTTTATGCTATGTAGTGATGCTTTTTATTCTACCTGTGTCCAAATAAACGTTTATTCTATTCTATTGAAGCTGTATAGTTGTATACTGTTGCAAACAATCTAGATGTAGTTTTGGGATAGGTTCATGAGTGGTATTCGTTAGGAATAGAATTTAATGGAGACAATTGACAAATACCATTTGGTATTATGTACTTTTTTGGTATTAGAAAGGAATAGATCGTCATTAGTACTTTTTTATTCAGTTCCGAATAATATGAAAGGTTCGTTATCGAATGCAATCGAATTCATTTGCCACACCTTATTTTTATTTCACAGAGGTATTTCTGTGTCGTCTTCTTAGTTTGAATATAAGAAAATGCAAAAATTTTAGAATATATTAAAAATATTTGAATAGACCTAAGTACATGAAATTATTTGAATAAGTAGGTATAGAAAATTGCAAGGATTATATACAATTTCTGAAAATATCAGAGATCTTTATACCCTATTACACTAAGTATAGGTCCTATTTTTACTAAAACAAACATTGACATTTATAAAAATTCCTGCATTTTTCCATAGGTACTGAAAACTAACACGACACAGAAATTAAGTCGTACCTACTCATAAAATTTTGTAACACAAACAATTACAAATAATCTGAGGGTACCTACATGTAAATATGTGTTTGAAATACTATAGATTTTAACCCATGTACTTACCTACCTATATTTTGTATAGTTTGATTCCCAAGATTAAGATTAGCGACGTCTTCACTATGTACTTCAGACTAATATACTAAATAGATAGACGTTGGATGAAGTTGTTCATAATATTACTAGAAGATGGCGCTGTAAAACAACTTTAAATTCCGAAAGTAAAACAGGATTTCATTTTTAATGACTCATAAACAGTATATTAGAGTCAATATGTCATTTTTTTTAATATTTAGCCTAAATTTGAAAAAAAAAATAATTAAAGAAATAAAAATTGCTTGCACCGTCGTCATGTTCGCCACTTTAAGCTTACTTACTACTCACCGAGAGATGGCGTGGCGCTGAACAAAAGTGTAGAATTGGTATTTTTTTGTTTTTCGTTATCAGGAACAAACCTAACTGATATTGGTCCTTCCTAATAAATGAATTATCTATTATTAAATTTTTGTTGTCTGATTTGTGAGTTAAGCTTACTACTCACCGAGAGATGGCGTGGTGCTTAACAAAAGTGTCAGGAACAAACCTGATATTGGTTCTTCCTAATAAATGAATTATCTATAATTAAATTTTTGTTAAGTCTGATTTGTGAAATAAATATTACGTTATATGTTATACTAATACCTACCTAATAATTATACGTAAGTAGGTACTTTAATGTCATTAGTTTTTATAAAATATTATATCTACTATACATACCTAATGTAATGTTAATATGTAGATTTTATTTTACAGGTATACCTATATTATGGTGGATTGTACTCGACGTTTAAAAGGTGGGCTGGGCTGGGCACAGAAGTAGTAATTAGAATTTGTTAGATCTGCAGCTACTAAATATAAAAAAAAAATCTTTTTGAAGTGCTTATTTTGTAAGCTTCAAGAAATTAAGTTACCTATTGATTTCTGATTTCATAGAGCAATTTGAGGTTTTTTATTTTATTTATTTAATCTTACACTATTTCTAAATTTATACTAAATACACTAGAGTAATATCACAATCTAACCGCTGAATTGTCTAACAGTAAGTTTGGTTGTTACTTTTAGAGCAATTTCATGTTTCAGATATAAACAACCCACAGAAGTGGGTCAACGGATAGTAAATAAGGGGTTAGTTTAAACATTGGTACATAAGAGACGTGCAATCATAGCTTTCGAGAAGCTAATAGGGTAATTACCCGACTGCGCGAAAGGAGGGTTATTTTGCATGTCATTATGTGAATGGCAGAAAGACCATTGGTTGGGAAGTGTAATGGACCGAAATGGCGGCGGCTGGCAAATAGCTTCGTCTCTCTCTGTCGTATCTGCCTTTTTAGAACAAGAAAATATTTCAGATATTTTTTTTATTTATTAGGTGGTTTGGTATTATTAAGTTACTTCTTTTATAAAGTAAGGCTCAAAAGGGTCGAAAAAAACACAAAATGAAAAGTTGGGGTAGAGAGATATCACGGGGTACCTATATTTAATCTATCTTTGAACGCGCGATGTATTGTAAATATAATAAACAGTCTCATATAAATTATTACAATGTGCTTAAATTTCCCAAATAAAATTAGATTTAACCTGTATAAAGAGACGAAGTTCTAAAAATTATAAGTGCTTCCTTGTAAGCTACGTTTTTAATCTTCCACCACTTTTACGCTTGAATACCTTCATCATCAGCCTATACTAGTCCACTGCTGGACATACCTAACATACCTTGGTAGTTGTTAAATATGCATTTTACCTTTTTATGCGAAAATTTATGTTTTTACTAATCTATAAAGAACTTCTCGTTATTTTGGGTATCCATTCCTCAATAATACATTAACATCATGTCGTGCTCGTGACGTAAAATATGTATACCTATGGGAGAGAGAGAGTTAAAATCCCTAAACACAAACATCACAGGACGAATCAAAGGAACAAGATTTTAAAAGAAATAAAATCATGTGGTTAAGGTTTGATAAAAGCACAGAAGTAATGACAATTTTTTTTACATCTTTATTAACAACGATAATTACAATCAAGGAGTAGAATAAATTACAACTAGTATATACCTACAGTTGAAACCATTGAGCTTACTGCAGACGGTTGCAAACAGTCAAAAGGTAGCGTCATTGATCCATGTCAATACCAGTCGTCGCGTCCCCAAGACACTGGCTGCATTACCACGCTGTATGGCAATGCTGATGCGCTGAGCCAGATGACAAAAATTAAGTTTAGATGCCTTACAGACCAGTGGGTACGGAGTGTTAACTTTGTTGTGTTGACTTTGACATTTTACTTCAGACACCCGATAATAAAGGATTAAGGCGCAAACACCACCAAAGTGGCGCCCCCACTTATTTTATTCTATAATTCCGAATTTACACACATGTACATTTTGCTAAACCTATCATAACCTTTTTTTTAATTCATCTGTAGTAGGTAGTTTCATTTTGTCTAGTTTAGGAAGAGATACGAAGTTGCCTTTGGTGACCCTGGCCACCAAACTCTATTTTCGTATCTCTTCCAAAAATAGACAAAATGAAACTACTACAGATGCATGAAGTACGGTTCCACTAAATGGCATAGAAAATGAACTAAATGACGCCTTTTTTGTAAGCCCCACGAAATTTTACAAACGGGCTCGTTCTGCGATAATTAGCTTTGTAATCATGCAACTCACAAATTGCAAAATATCTCCCTAATCTGTGATGCTATGCTACTCTACATTTTTATAGTAGGTGGGTAATAGCTAAGTTCCGATACTATGTAATCAAATGAATGTTTACAAACGAAATAATGCAGGTAAAAAATCATGATGGGCGCGCCCCGGTACTTAATAATAATGATAACGATTTCAGTTTTAGAAATCGATAACCTACTTTGCTGATAACAAACGATTTTTTGCAACTAGGTGCAATGCACTCAATGCAAAACCTATCAGAAATGTTTTATTGTATAATTTATACAGGTTTAAGTGTACATGAATAAATAGATGGTTATTTAACAACTAGCTCGATGCAATGCGGCTTCTTATAAATTCTTATCACTACAAATAGTATAAAACAAAGTCGCTCTCTCTCCCTATGTCCCAATGTCCTAAATATGCTTAAATCTTTAAAACTACGCAACGGATTTTGATGCGTTTTTTTTAATAGATAGAGTGATTTAAGAGGAAGGTTTATAGCGATAATAAAATCGTGCGAAGCCGGAGCGGGTCGCTAGTGAATAATAATGAATCTTTTACATCAAAAACTTTAGATACCTACATAGATATTTAATATATTACTTTGAATATAACCAGTATTTTTATACCCGGAATGAAAAATATATTTGAAAATTAAAGAAAAACAGTTTGTCCTAAACATTTGTCTAGCCTTAGATATGGAATATTTAATGTCAATGACCGCTTGACTTGGTCAAAAATAAAGAAACTGGCGCCCACGTCGTAATCGGCCGAAATAGCAAACTGGTCGATGGAATGCCACAAAAAATGCTTCTTAGCAACCTATTACATCAGACTGATGTCATAGAACTAAAGAAAAACAACATTATTCTATAGAGGTTTCGTATTTTCGTAATGGTATTTATCAGATCCAATTTTGGATGGAACTGCTATGTTTTAGTAAGCGAATAGCTGTTAAAACCGTTTAGGAAGTAAATTAAGTACACTTAAACAATTATAAAACTGGATATGTTTTAAAATTTATAACCAAGTGAAATTTCGATCTGGTATAGACCAGTGCCCGCTACTGGAGTTTCTAGGAAGATGAACACGAGAATTATCCACCTAATCAAGTTTGACATTTTGTAGAGTATCATGTACCTACAGTCCTACACATAAATAAAATGCAAGAGAGATTATCTGGTAGGCAGTTAACTTTGCATGTAATCAGTCTTACTCCATACCCACTTCTAGCCACCTATATTTAAAACCTTTTCTGCACCAATTAGGAGGCTACCACCATCCTGTGTTCTATCATTACATATACCACCGCCTCTGGCAAATTGCCTTGTAATTTGACAAATGACATTAATGACAGTATTGGTTGGATATGTTGGAATGTCATTTTGTAAATTACTGCTGCTGTAATTGGTCGGGTCACGCAGGGATGGAATGTCGTCGTTAGAGATCAATTGAGGATAAGTGAAAGAGATTTCGTTTGGGAACTGTTTTGTTTTGATGAATAACCACAGAGAGCCACCTGATCTAGTCGATGTATCACAGCCTAAACAATAACCCTTAAAATTGAGTATTCAGGCCATGGCTTACAGTTCTTGGAACTCGAACCTTCCTGGCGTCTTTAAGTCTACGTTGATGAGCCTATCTTTACATCGGAAGTGAAGTTCGATATAAAGGTTGTCTTTTCTGTCCAAATAGCATGCAGGAACTACGTCTTACTACCCAGCCAGACTACCGAGAAATTTGACTGTACTCTGTAACTCACCGAGAAGCCATTTCATGGCTCTCAAACAAATAGAGAGAGTATTTGAGCAGCAACCAATGGTCTATTTATGGCAGCAAGTGGTCTTAAGACTATACGACTTTTATACATGACTTGTAGTTAGATCATTGCAAGACTACACGAGACATCATCACAAGCATATCAATAAATGGTGCTATGAAAGAACAAGGAGTCAAGAATCCAATAAAACATACGAGAGAACAGAACACGTTGGTGGCATAATACGTGACCAAGGTTATATTTAAGTCTATTAATATTGGATAAGATAAAAAGGATATCAAGAATGAAAAGTAAATATCAGTGTCTGAGACTTGAAAGGAACGAAAGTGTAAGTAATAAAACCAACGATCAAAATCAATTTATTTGGAACCTCATTCAAAGGAAAGGTACTACAAATTTCACTTTCGATATAAAGGTAGACTCATCAATGTAGACGCGAAGACGCCAGCAAGGGTCGAGTTCCAAGAACTGTAAGTCATGGCCTGAATATTCTATTGTAAGGTTAATTAGGTTAGGCTGTGGTACGTCTACTAGATCAGGTGGCTCTTTGTGGTTAAAACTGATGAACTCTCGGAACGAAATAAAGAAGAACTAATAAGATTAAATATTCCTTTTTTATATTTTATTTATAAAACATAATACCAAAATAAATTAAATTACCAAAACCTTAAAGAATAAATATACACTTAAAAACTATCTAAAAGCTACAAAATGTCATCCGACTAACGGATAGCGAATATAACGAACTTAACGGATACGAATCCTTAGAGCGTTTTCACATTATCCGATCCGATATCGGTGTCGGACGCCATAGCCGACATCCGATAGCCGACACCATGTGCTATTTTCACATATTTCCGACAAAATCGTTCCGATACGGCCATTTGTTCCATAGCTTAGTGCGGGCAGGTCATCATGGCAGACTATAATAGAAAACTTTATTTGCTGTATCTATTATATTTGTGACGCAAAAAAAGATCTGTTCACAGACAGTATTGGATACATCCCATTGTGGAAGCTAGATATTCAGAGGGAGCATTTTTTTTATACTCTTTTTAGCAAGCTACAAAACGCACCTAGTAAGTTTTTTAACTACTTTCGTATGAGTGAATCCAATTCAATTATTTGTTAATTCATCTCACAAACAGTATCAAGAAACAAAACACACATTTTCGAATGGCTGTGGGGCCTAAAGAAATGCTGGCTGGCGCATCAGGCTCTACGCACACAGAGACAATTTAGATACACGTACAGCACACATACAAACATTATCGTCCGACGGCTCACGGGCGTCCGATGGTGCCGCCAGCTTATCGGTGTCGGCTCCGATATCCGATATCGGGCCGGACAATATGAAAGACAGGTACATATTTCATACATTTTGCTTGCCCCGATATCGTGTCGGCGTCCGACACCGATATCGGATCGGATAGTGTGAAAACGCTCTTACTATACCTTAAAAAAGATTGAAGTGAACATTCAAAGTGTTAACATCCTAACCATTTGACTTTGATTTTATTTTTCTAACTAAAGGTAATAAAATAAAGCACTCTTGAGTTCTAAGTTTAAAAAAGATAGGTACCTATTTACAATAATAATGGCATTTTTGTTAACTAAGTAGGTATTATTTATTAACGTAGGTAGATGTTTAGATGTTTGTTTACGCCAAAATTATAACATTAAATCGGCTGAAATTTTGGGTAGAGGAAAATTTTGGGAAGATTTTGCCATTAAAGGCTACGTTTATCATAACTAAAAGTCTTAGCGATGGCGCCCACTGTGCAACTGTTTCAGTTTTTCTTCATCTTGGTGTACCTTTAATAAAAGTAGGTATTTGTATTGTATTCTATTTCTCTGGTACTATAATTCCACAAAGGGTCATTCCCTTTTCTTTCTTAGAAATCATAAAAAGGTAGAAAATCGATATTAACAAGGCTTTCGCGGAAACGCCCCCTCGTTCGTTTCTGTAAACTGATACCTACGTTGTAAGAAGCAGGAAGTGCCAGCATATTGTAAAAAACCTAAATAAAAAGTAGTGACAAAATTTTACACATCTTCAGTAGAGTTAGAATTTGAGCTTTCTACTTTATAAGACTGAAAAAGGTATAAATAAATAGGATCTTTTTTATCATAGCTACCTACATTAGATTTGTATTCCAACAAATACTTTTTTGCATTTTTCTTAGTTTCTGATACTGACAAATTAGTACAAATAGGCCATACACAAACTAAACATTATGTCTACCAAAGCATCGTGACTGTTCAAACCAGAAAGAAAGCAAAAACGGAAATTCCCTACTTGGATAGCTGCTCTGACCTTGGCAAACAAATGTTCGGATAAGCAGGTTCGTAAGTCCATAAGGTCGCTGATAAGTATCTGACCTATTTGTTCAAAACCATCTGCATGGTGCTAATAGTTCGTCCGGTCCAATAAATAAATTCTTTCTCCAACAAGAAAGATCTAGACCTCGGTGTAGGCAGTAAAACTAACATCATTAGAAATTACATAAAAATAATTTAGATTTTGAAGTGTTTTTAAAAAAATTATACCTACGAAACTAGCGACGGGCCCCAGCTTTGCACGTTTATTACACATACAAATATTGCTCTTGGATCACTCTATCCATTAAAAAAACAGGATCGTACAGGTCAGACAGACAAACAGCGAGAAACTACTTTGTTTTATACAATGTTGTGATAATAAATAAGTAGTGTTTAAAATGATACAACACAACCAGCAGTAGGTACAGATAAAGTACTGACTTGGACATCCTTCTCCGCATTTTGATTTTAAATTATTCAAAATGTGTAAGGGTTATGCCAGCCCGTTAAAATTTACATGCTCTTACATTTCCTGGTTTTATCATTTTACTTGGTTTTGCCGGAAACATTCCTTGGATGGAACTTTCCGACCGTGTATGAGAACATTCAGCCCCTCTGACCTAGGGTTAACTTGCGTGACTTCACACCTGTTATTTAGCTGTCATTTTGATGGTATTGTAATAGTATTGTAAAAACGGTTATTTTGTTTTATAATAATAATGTCGAACATGCAGGTTCGTCAAACAAGCTAGAATAATTTATTGATACCTGAGTACTACGATTTTCTGTAAATATCGCCTTTATTAAACATACTTAATTGAAAACGTACCTTATTATTTTAAATTATTCAGAAAAACCCTGAGGAGAAACCTTAAAAAAACTTCAATCTTCCCAAGGAATTAAAATAGTTTTATCACTTCGTCAATTCAATGGTAGATTTATTTGTATACCAACAAACGAAAGAATAATGACGGAGTTTTTTGTAGTAGCCTCGCCAATGCCTTGCAAGGCCTCTACAGATTAGTTTCTACCTTCATTGTCTCATTATTGACTATGCGTGTCCAAGGATACTTGATACTTTGGCAACTACTGAGGAAAAGGTCAAAAAATATTTTTTTAAAGAGTTGGGACTTTAACAAAAATAATTAAAGGGGATTAATAAAAAAAAAATTACTTTCGAGTGCCAGAGCTCTTTTGATCATGATTATTATCAAAACATTCATTATTAAATTAATCAATAAGTATCTAGAAAATTATACAAAAATTACATTTAAAATTTAAAACATCGCAATCTACTAATTAACACAGTTTGTAACTATTTCGTAGAAACAAAACCGACTTACAACGTGGTTTGTTTTAAGTGATTATCACGGTACGTCATTAACACAAGTTGGATGTAGCATGAAATAAACACAGAATAAATTATAAAGACATACAATATCAATGGCTTCTCACTTCACGGTCATAGCTCTGAAATAGATTTACCAAGTGCACTATTTTTTATCTACGTTCGTAGTTTCGTCCAAAATACGTCACTTTCATGGGTACATAAGAATTGTATGGGTTACACTTTGCTTAGGAGTGAAACCAGCTTTAAGTGTTTAAGGCGCAAATAGGAGCTTATGTAGCTCCACCACTCATTTTTCACATAATTCCGTTAAACAAAGGAGTTATTAACCATAAGAATAAATAATAACTGAGTAGGAGGGACTCTTCTTTGATCTATTCCCAAATGCCGCCATTTATATACCTAGGTACTTCCCCCTTCACCTCGTTACGCCCCTCTGTCGTCCAGGCGTTTTGTCAGGGTTGCTACTTCACTGTACCGCCGCGCCGCGCCGCCACCGTCGCGAGGCAAGGCGAGAGAGAAAAGGTCAACGACCTCTGATCGTCCTCGTCCTTTGATTAGGTACCTACCTAATTAGTTAGATAGACCTACAAAAACACAATAATATTTAGAAAATATTACTTTTATAGTGTATGTATTATCATTATCTTTTATCAATCTAAAAAAAACTTAAATTTGTCTTCGTTTTTGAGTTATTGTTACAACCGATCATACAATAACTTGACAGTGACGTCATATTATATAATATTAAAATCCGCGTGCGGCTTCGCCGGCTGTGACAGCCCTACCAAATGGGCACGCCCACTGCACGTTTAACGTGCAGAATCGCGTAGGCTAATATCGTGACCTTGAGCGCGTTCGGAGCGAAGTTTCCATTCTACTCTGTTATTGTCTATTCTTATGGTTATTAACCTTATTTAGTCAAATGATTTAAGCCGAAACGAGGGTAGATTGACAAACGACGATTATGCTTATGTCTTATGGTATTTTGCTTCGAAGACAGGCAGCTGACATCGAGACTACCTTTGTTCTTTAAAAATGCGGTATTATGCGTTATTTATAAATAAAAGACATGATTAATAGAGGCAATAATTTAAAGTTTACTAGTAGACATACTTAGATACACTTACCTATAATATAAGGTATATTATAGGTAAGTGTATCTAAGTATGCCTTGCTTACTACAAATCGTTATCGTATTATGTATTATAAATGAGTAATAAATGTAGCTTCATAAATTGTCTTATCGCAGTTGGTTAATAAGCGAGCAACTAACGTAAGTATACCTATTTAGATTCAAATCTCAGAAATTCTATATTTTTAACAAAATATCCTAGTTCTGTATATTTTCATCTTCACAAATTGTCACGAAGAACGTTTAGATTTTGACTGGAATTTCAACTGAGTCAATATTAATTTTGGCAAAAGTATTCATTAATAGCATCATCAACCTATATTAGTCCATGACTGGACATAGACCTCCCCTAATGAATGCCATAGCGCCTTGTCTTCAGCTTAGCGTATCCTGCAGTCTTTCGCAGTCATCACACTTGGTGGTGGATGTCTTACACTACGTTTGCCTTATCATTTTGCATACACTATTATCATACACTATTATCCCAAGGTCATCAGTAAAATTATCATAAAACAAAATTATGTCATAGACACCTCTATATCATAAATTTTATTAGTCACATAAAAACGTCAGCATGGGTAGTTATATAGTATCAAGATTACTCGCGCGCATCATAAGGTATACTTTACTGCCACAGACTTATGTATAAAGGTTACCTATAGAATAGACGGTAGGACCAAAATAAATGGACGCGTTTAAGCGTAGGTGCCGATACCGGTAGTATCGAACGAAACGTACCAGACCGCTTCTCAGTCGGATTACGCAAGTTCAATCTAAAACATCTGAGCAAACAAGACCGGTTACACTATTTTCGCGGTTACTATTGTGTTGGCGCATTAAGATAGAGGCGCGAGTCGCGAGTCCATTTTACATGCCTCCGTTAGTATAACTGCGATAACAAAAGGCGTACGACGTGTATTCGAAAACGGAACGAAAATTTAAATTTTTCGAATGACCCTGACTTTACTAGTGTTGTGCTGATGTTGTCACGCGTGTTAACGTTATCGATTAATTAGCATACCGGGCAGTTTACGCTGTAAGTCCGTACGTAACTGTGATAACACGTTGCGTTCAAGATTATTTTCAGAGTATCGTTTTAAGTACTATTTACAAACTGTTAAGAAATCAATATCGGAAATTCGGCTGATGAATATTTATCGAGGAAACTCGCTACGCCCTCTATTCAAACACGCCTGTTGAGGATATAATTAAGTGCGTGTTATCGAAGTGAACTAAAATAATTTTCCGATTAACTGATACTATTGAGTGCAGTTGTGATTGATCAACAAGCATCTGAGGTAAGCCTTTACATTTTAAAGATCGAGAATTCACAACGCGCTGTGCGTACAGTGACGATAAATATAAATTTATCGTTCGCATTCGAAAGTGAAAAAACGGCTGTGATTGGTTGATTTTGACCGTTCGTTTTTTAAATTACTTTCGAATATTATGTTTTCGAACTTTAATGTTTTGATAAGGTGATTTCGGGCATAAAAATGTTATCAGTCATTAATCGAAAACTTGGTTCAATAAAATAATAATTACACTGTATTTTCACTTCTTCAGTCGTGCAAAACTGTGAATGCTAGATAAAAAAACTAACAGGCACTAGCTATCGGACATTACTTTTTAATGATCATCACAGTCATCGAAATAATGAGCCAATTAATCTAATCGTTATTTAAGTGGTTTTGGTAACGCAGGTACCCTCCTTTACCTAGCAGTGGAGATAGACCTAGAAATTTAAAAGTTTATTTTATGTAGAGGTTCAAAAGTATCCATTTTACCAAAAGGAACATGATAATGGCTATTTTCCGTTGACACTGGTCGCTGTAATCGAAATAAGGCTAGGAAGACATTATAATTTAAGGTATATGAATCCAAATATAATAGGAATAATTTGACAAATGACTTGAACTACACATTTTTCTAAGTGACGACATGCAACACGCGCTGACACGGTTTTTATGATTTATGACTTGCCCTCGTCTTGCTCATTAGAGATGCTGATTTTTTCGTGCTTATAGCTCCGTTTGACAAAGTCATTGGCAGGGGTATTATGAAACTCAGTTTCCGAGTCGTCGACACGGAATCTGACACAGATTCGCGAAATTCAAATATTTTAACGGTTTTTGTTTATTTTGTACACGTTTTGCACAGTTTTTGAAATAGAAGTACCAGGAAAGTAGCTCTCCGTAAAACGTAAACTCTTTTCTATCACTCCATTTTCTGATAAAATATGTACCTAGTGGATTATTTGGTAATGTGTAAATTTTTAATGGGCCATTATTGGTTGATGATGATGTTTATGATGAAGGAAGTAATACTATGGTACAAAATAATATGTACTTACGTCTTCATGGTATGAAAAGTTTTCTTTTAAAAGATGGGGTGAAAACCGTTCGTACGTTAGTTCGACGATTGAGTCAAGGTTGATTAGTTTGGCTAAATTTTAAACTATCATGCTTATTATTTCTAACATCATTTGTAGTGATTCCAATTTTTTCAATACATAGCTTCTGCTTATGAATTACGTAGGTACTTGGCAAAATTTGTTTCCGAGTTTTTTATTAGGGCAATTTAAATAATTATAATTGCTACTATTTAATAACCAGATTTGCATAACCTTAAATCACTTATTTTTATTACTTACCTTCTTCATCCGTTAGTTTATATTTTGATGTTATCATTGCTGTAATTTAAACTGTTAATATTAATCTGCACAGTGCACAAGGCCATATTCATAACGCTTCATTATTTTGTCAGGACAGTGGACAGTGAACATTATGTAATTGAAAAATGCAATACATTGTCTATTTACAAAAACCAGTTAACTACTATAATATTCTTTGGTACCGTACAGTGAAGAGTTAGTATCACAATTTCACACTTCACTACATAGTATAAAATAAAGTCGCTTTCTCTGTCACCATGTCTGTATGTATGCTTAATGTATGCTTATCTTTAAATCTACGCAACGTATTTTGATGCGGTTTTTTTAACAGATAGAGTGATTCAAGAGGAAGGTTTATACGTATAATAAAACCGTGCGAAGCTGGGGCGGGTTGCTAGTATATAATAAACGCTAATTTTAGATATTTCATAAATTACTCATGCCACTACATAAAAGCCTAAATGGCCTACTGAAAAACGAGTGTGGGCCGTGGGAAGAAACTATAGTATAATTAGAATTTTATAGAATCTTAGTATGATTCGGAGCTGCTCTTGGGTTCATTCATGTAGAAAAACGAATCGAAGTTTTGCATTTTTTACCTCTATCCCCGTGTACTGCAAACGTTAAAAAAAACTGTAGAGCATCCTTTTACATGGTTCCATATCCAACGGGACAATATTACTCAGACTTCTCCCCGGTTCTGGGTGTTTTCTATGTAGAGTGAGTGGGGGCAAGATGAAAAAAGGGGTAAGACAAAAAGTCTTCAATAACACCAGATTTATAGTACTTATTACAGTGCTGGCAACATCGTTAGGGCCACCAATTTGTTACTTATCACAACTCAGTCAGCGGTTGCGGCTGAGAACGCCTGGTTGTGTGTAAAGTGCAATTTTCTAAGACAGTGTGTTTTTCAGGATTCACAAAAGTGATTTCATCTTGCCCCGTGTCTTGTAAATTAAATTACAAGGCAGGTACGAGTGTTTAATTGAAACATCTGCCTATTATTTTTTGTACATATTTATGTAATTATTACTAAATTTCTCTATTTCTCGTATTTTAGAATTTATTTCAACTTTTCATCTTTCCCCATTTACATTTAACGGGGTAAGACAAACATATCAAAGTCTTAATCTTGACCCTTTTTCAGATTTCATACTAAAAGCCAGATATCCTCAAACTGTATCTTTGTGTAAGTTTCAGCAAGAAAAATAAAAAACAAAAAAAATATTGCTGAAAGTAGTAAAACAAAGTATAACTAGAATAGGATATGCTAAGAAATGTGAAATAAAAAAAGAAATCCAATAGAAAAAGAAAATACTTTAAAAATTAGAAAAGAAAAAAAATAAAGAATTATTTATGGTGATAAAAAAAAATATTCATATAGGTTTCATGTGAAATAAAAAAGTTTTCAGTTTTTATATGATTTTTCATTAATAGAAAATATTTTTTTTTCTTCAGTCAAAACTTATTTAAAACTTTATTAACAACGAAAATTACAAGCAAAGGAATAGAAAAATTACAACTAGTATTTACAATTGAAACCATTGAGCTAACTGCAGACGGTTGCAAACAGTCTAAAGGTAGCTCAATTGATCCATGTCAATATCAGTCGGAAGCGTCCCCAAGACACTGGCTGCATTATGCAAATTGGCTGCAAAGTTTGAGAATCTCTTCTTCAATCTTCCCCCAGTGGGGTAAGTTCGGAATATATTATATTTTGAATTTTGTTATATCTTTGTTAAAAATAGCTATTTTGGCACTACAGTCAGTTACAACTTTTTAAATTACTTAACACTATAGACTTAGGACCATAAACTTTGCCTAGGACCTGCCTAAGACACGTTTTAACGATTTTTTGAGATTTTGAGATTTTTATTCGATCTTACCCCGTCACCTTTTCATCTTCCCCCTGTTTCAATTAAGTAAAAATAATATTTTTAATTACAGTTTTCTACTTTTTGGACAGCTTTATCAGGCTGTTATTGACATATTATAAAAATCTAGTCTTTACCCTCTAATTATGTCTAATTTACTTTTAGCTAAAGTTAATATCTATTCTTCTACATGGATTCAAAAACAACACTGACCATCTCATCAAAAAACCGTTCGATCTTGCCCCCACTCACTCTATAATAAAAAATATCTGTCCATGTATTGTATAAGGTATGTCAGTCCTCTAGTTACCATAAAACAAGCTCTGCTTAGCATGGGGCTAGATGATGCTGTGTGGATTGTCCAGCATTATTTATTATTAGCAACCCGCCCAGGCTTCGCATGGTTTTATTATACGCATAAACCTTCTTCTTGAATCACTCTATGTATTAAAAAAAACCGCATCAAAATCCGTTGCGTAGTTTTAAAGATTTAAGCATAGGTACATAGAGACAGAGAAAGCGACTTTGTTTAATACTATGTAGTGATTTAGTTTGTTTACCTCTGACTTAGTATATAAGTTATATGCAGTATAAGAATAAATAATAACTAAAAGCGACTCTTCTTTGATCTAGTCCCAAACGCCGACATTTACATACCTACTTCCCCCTTCACCTTGTTACGCCCCTCTGTCGTCCAGGCGTTTTGCCAGGGTTGCTACTGCACTGTACCGCCGCGCCCCGCCGCCGTCGCGTCGCAAGGCGAAGCGAGTGAGAAAAGGTCAACGACCGATGTTCACATTCCTTTGATTAGGTACCTACCTAATTAGTTAGATAGATAATATTTAGAAAATATTACTTACAAAGGGTATGCATTATCATTATCTTTTAGCAATCTAAAAAAACTTAAATTTGTTTTCGTTTTTGAGTTATTGTTACATCACAATAACTTGATCGTGACGCCAGTAGGTACCTAACTTACATAAATATTTAAATCCGCGTGCGGCTTCGCCGGCTGTGACAGCCCTACTGAATGGGCCCGCCCACTGCACGTTTAACGTGCAGTATCGCGTAGGCTAATATCGTGATCTTGAGCGCGTTCGGAGCGAAGTTTCCATTCTACTCTGTTATTGTCTATTCTTATGTATGCAGCTCTATCTAGAGGATTAAAGGGGAGCGGTCTGTAGGTACCTACACTTGCACCGAAAAAAAACCTCCATTATAACATCCATAAACGTCAAAATATGACAGCTGAATCTGACATAAGTCACTACTAAAACACCACTTATAGCTTGGCAAAAAAGAGTAGAAAATAATGGGGGCGCCACTGTAGGTCCTTATGGCAACACCTATAGCGCACCAAGCTAGTCTTGATACTTAGGTGTATATTTCTGTTGTACGTACATTTATATCCACACATAGTATACTAGTATCAGTAAATATTGTTTAATTGAGCAAGGTTCTCGTTATGTAAGTATATAAAGAAAAAAATATAAAGTAAATTAAAATTTAATACATTGTTATTAATACATTGTAAGTTCTCTCTCACAGTATTCCTTTTCTATTTTTATTACGTGCTGGCACGAATTCTTCCAATCCTCCTCCGTAATAGCTTGGAACCGTTCCGTTTTAGCACGCTCAGCTGCTTCCTATAAAGAAGAAACTTTTTATGATACCTTTATCTTACCTTTTTCAGTTTATTATTTAGGCACCTAATTTCTAGACCATTTAGCATACAAACGCTATAATAACTTTATTACAAAGAAATAACACAACATTTAAATTATGTAGAAATAGATTTACATATTAGCTAGTCTAGCTCAAGTATCAAATTCTATGCCCGCGCTATAGCAGAGTACGCAGAGCAAACGTAAACATAACCTAACTGCCCGATGTTTATTGTTGAATATTTCACTTGTTCCGTGGAACTTTAATTTAATCCTGCTTTAGGACCATCAAGTTACCTTTGATTCAACTTATAATTACAAAACAAACTCTCACAAACCTGTCATATCAGCGGTTCTTTGAAAAACATTGTTGAGATCTGAAAGAATAGTTCTGGCCTCAAATTCTGCCAGACATCGCCTGTATACCTTATAAATAACCTCCCTGGCAGCACTTCTAACTGTTTTATTCATTATTTTTCACTTTTTGTCACTTTATCACCACCGCTTGACCGATCCAAGTAAAAAATCCGAGAATTCGTAATCTTTGTTTACAATTTTACATCAAACGTCATTGTTTTATGAATGTTGCCATTAAACAAAAAAATTAGTTCCGTTTCAAGACTTTTTTGCCAAGCTGTAATAGCACTTACGTTGCCATTCTCCGATCGATACTATTAACCTATACTTGTGAGGTTTTTGTTACATAACAAAAATCTACCGTCATTATAATGAATACAAGGTTAGCAAGATCTAGTCGAACATCGAACTCATAAAATCAACAGACATAGTTACTAGTGCAAACATACCAGACTAAAAATATTCCGCTTGGCAACACGTTACACGTTTATCGTATTCTGATTCCTTGGGCACTTCAATATTTTAGTCTAAACTCATCTGCGCAAGTAGATTATGGTAACGCTACGTTACGGTCCCGGATCGGAATCGGCTCCTGATACTGTCACGGGAAACCACGTTCTGCACCGTATGCAGTCAAAAAAAGTACGTCAACTTACAGACGTGAATACTTCTAGACATGTTTATTTCTGTTACTTCCATAGTATTATGTCTGATGGTATACTGCTGTGGGGGAACGCTGCAGACATTATCACCGTATTTGTTGTAGAAGGGGATGTTCGTGCAATCTATAACATCGGTCCTCGAGAATCTTTAATTGATAAATTCAAAGAAATAAACATACCTAATCATAGTACCATGCCAATATATTTATGAAAACTTTCTGTAAAGTCATTGAAGTATCAATCGGTACCCTAAAAATAGCGATAACCTTAATGTTAATACTAGAAATAAGAATAAACTCTTAACGTTAATGTTTATTGTGTTTTTCAAAGGGCAGTGTGTAGGTACGCTTCTATAAAAAAACACCAATCGAGTTGCAAAAACTATCAGTTAATAAGTTCAAACAAATTGTCTAAACTATTCTCTGTAAAAAGGCTTACTATTAAAAAATATAATTATTTAGAGGATAAAAATGATTGGGGCGAGTTTTGCTTCAACTCGAAAACTAACAACCTAACAAGGTACCGAAAATTTCTTGTTCGTTTCTTTACTTTATCATAAAAAGATTGTAGTGATCAAGAATCGAAGTGAGCATTTTATTTCCTCGTTTTATGTAAGTATACCTTTTTTTAATTTATTATCATCAGATCGGAATTTATCATCTTTATTAACAACAAAAATTACGATCAAATAATAGATAAAATTTAAACAAGTACAGCTACTACTAGAGCTAACTGTAGACAGTTGCAAACAGTCTAAAGGTAGCTCAATTGATCCGTGTCAATACCAGTCGGAAGCGTCCCCAAGACACTGGCCATACAGTGTGGTAATGCATCCAGTTTCTTGGGGACTCACACAAGACATGTTCATGAATTTTCAAAGGTATCCAAGAGTCTTGTCTCTTAAATTTTAGCATCATCTCGCTAAATAGATATTTTTTAGCTATGGCCTTCGAGACCTTGAATTGAAACAGAGGCACACAGCATGCATGACGTCGTACATAGAGTAGTATTTTATGACTAGGTACTAATTGCTTATCAACTACTTAGACCCAAAACCCATTCACCGCTGGGTACTACCGTACCGATATAAAGGACCTAGGAGGAATTTTCTTGCCAAAGCCTAAAATAGGAGACGTTTTGGCTAAGGCAAAAAATTATATATTTTTTCAACGAACAAGAAGTTGCCATTATAAGATTAAAGAGGTATACTTTAATACTTTAAGGAAAAAATATCTTGTTCCTGTAAGAAAAGGTCGGAATTTATCATCTCTAGTTTGACTTTAGTACGATTTGATTTAGTAACGATTGAATATGTACCACAAATTTGTCTTTAAATTAAACTGGAATAATATCTACATTTAGAATACATCGTATTTTGCTACGAGCAAAAAGACATTTTTTTTTTCATCTGACACTCTCCTTAAGAGTAAAATAGTGTCACATTTTCGTTTTTATAACGAGGCATCTGTAAATGTAGGTTGTAGGTATCAACATCTTTGGGTACAAAGATAGTCATGGGATTTTTGTTTGGGTATAATAAGTTGTAGTGACATGTCAAGGTTTACTGTCATTCTCAAGGAACACATTAATTACTCCAAGTTCACTTCTACAATTTACTTTCTTCAACGATTTTCTGCCTCTCATCTATATTTAAGATCTAAGGTTTTTCATTTGTTAGAGAAGGAACGGAGTACTTTTGTAAAATTAGTTTTTTTTTTTTGATCTAGAGTAGGCCTGAATTTGATGACTCTTACTTATTTGGATTTGTCTTTATGATCTTTATCTAACGAGTGGCACTAAACTCAGGGGTAAAGTCAATTCATTAATAATTAATGGATAATGATAATGCTGGACAATCCACACAACATCATCTAGCCCCAAACTAAGCAGAGTTTGTGTTATGGGTACTCGATGACTAATATACAAATACATTACATAGATAGATATTTTTATAATACATAGGAAACACCCGGAACCAAGTAACAAACATCTGCAGATCGTACAAACAAAGTTCCAAGGCGGGAATCGAACCCGCAACCTCCTGCGTCACAGGCAAACCTTCGCCCACCGTACCACATCGGACGTCATTATAGTTCAAATTATGGTTGAAGATATTTATTTCTCAAAAGAATTACAATTCACTTACAGAGAAATACTTAAAATTAAGGTTAAATTAGTGTGCCTTATAATTTAAAATTACAATATAAAAGCATAATTTTGAAAATAATCTTTATTTTCTTGTGACACATAACATCGAAATGCTAATCTTTAAGCAAACCTGAAAAAAACGAGATGTCAAGAAGATACCTACTTGATTCACATTAATTGAGACAAAACATACGGCGGAACATAAATAATTTTTGTTTAGGTTTCTATGCGAACACTACAGACAGATACAACAAGCTCTAAATCGTATATTTACATTAGCTGGCCTGTGTAGCTTGTACTCGGAACCATGTGGAATAAATCACGATAAATTTCGCTAATTTATTGCGTAGCATATGTATTGTTGGATCGATCGATAAGCGGTACAAAGTGTGCCTGTAATATTATGTACGAAGGTAAAACAGCAATATATATACAAACTAGCTGCGCCATGCGGCTTCACCCACGTAAAAAATTATGATAAGTAATTAGACTAAATTTCAGCCTGAAAAGTAAAGTACTTTTGCGTGAAGAGGAAACTTCTAGACTAGACTTTCGAGAAACATAGTCAGTCACAGTCGGGTTAAAATTTTGAATAGACGTTGTTATAGGCATGGAAAAGGTAGACTATAGCCTGCCTAGCACCCCATAAATATATTATAGTTTAATACTAAAACTAGATTAGTTTTAATCGTTTATTTTATAATACCTAACAAAATAGTGTGTAATGGGAAAGATGCTGCACACATTATTTGATTTTTCACTTTCAACATTGGAACAGCTGTTTTAAAAAAAGAAGCTTTTTTTGCAGTATTTTAGCAGAGCACTCTATCGAAGAACTTTGTGAATTATAGTTTTGCTACTCGACAATAGGTGTCACCTAATATTATTTTAGCACGAATGGCATGACTCATTTTTCATAATATGGAGCTTTAGGAACGCCTCACGAGATGGCGTAGCTCGACACGATTTTGGCATGAACAATGAAAACATAGGTTGCCATTTTAGCTACTCAACGCTAGATGTCGCTGGCTGTAAAGCTCTTATAAAAGCTTAAGCACTTTTGAACAATTTTACTTTGTCCATTCCACGTACTTTCACGTATTTGTGACATCGAATAATTTATAATGTGTACAATAATCTTCTTACAAGAGATAGCTGACAAAATTTTAGTATCGTTTCGGATCTGAAAAACCCACAGAAAAATCATAATTGTAAAAAAAATCTTACAAATTTAACTAGATTTTTGGAAGAATCTACGTAGGGGAGATCACGTAGCTTGATTACACATTAAGATATATTTTTTTGTTAGCTTGTAACTGTCCCACTGCTAAGCAAAGGCCTCCCTTCTTTCCTTCCTTCTGTGGTCCAGTGGCGCTAAACAGACAATGTAAGTGTCTGTTTTGCGCCACTGGACCACAGTGACCAAATTCTTTTGAGTGTATGTCTAGTTCAAGTTGGGCGGGTCACGTCTGCCGCATGTCGGATGAGTCCATCACAATCATCGGCGAAATCCATCACAGAATGGATTCCCATAGACAAGAAACGACATCGCGGCAGACCAAAACGTCGATGGACCTAAGTACCTACTAAAAATATTTTATCATCATTTATTTTATTTCATCGCCAATTAAAATAAGATGATAAAACCTAATTGTAAGACCCGGTGTGTTATCACTTAATAGTATAAAACAAAGTCGCTTTTTCTGTCCCTATTCGTTCCGTGTTCTATATCCCTTTGAATGCTTAAATCTAAACTACGCAACGGATTTTGATGCGGTTTTTAAATAGATAGAGTGATGCAAGAGGAAGGTTTATACATATAATAACCGTGCGAAGCCGGGGCGGGTCGCTAGTGATTTAATAAAACCATACTGACCTACATACTCAACAAAAATATCAAATTTAATTAGTTAATCGTTTTCTTTAGTTCAGCTGGACCCTTCCGGGTACATTGCTGAAGATTCAAAGAGTTTGCAGTGAATGCGCTAAAGAGCCGACATGTCTTTGTTTCTAACTGTTGATTTGTAAAAAATGCTGGACAACCCACACCATATCAACTGACCCAAAGCAGAGCTTGTGTTTTGGTTAATAGGTAACTGATATTATTATCATATACAGCATGGCAGGATGCGGCAAGCTGGACTAGGGCGCTTCGGTGCTCATTAGGGGAGGCCTATGTCCAGCGACATAGGACTAGTATATCATCAACCTAAACTCCATGATAACTATGATACTTTACAAAGTTAAAACCGCAACTCTCGGACAAATATGCTGATCCAACAATATTTGTCATGATGTGGTAATCGTACTGCAAACTCCTGCATTGTAGGCGAACTATCGCCACTGCGTCAGAGGTCGTCTATTCTCCAATGACCTACATACATTCTATCCATCGACGTCATCCAATCCATGTTATACCCCGTGGAAAGATTTAATGCGTCAGGCCTTCACGGAACCCTCCATCAATGGGCTTTATACAGTTCTGCAGAATCGAAGAGATTGTATGATACAGGGAACGCGGTGAAACCCGCGTGGATGACTAAAGCAAGGCTGTGACGTCAGGGTTATTGTACAGATAGCTCACTCGCAAGCGTCGTGGGTATGTTAATTGTATATCGTTGAAAAACTTACGTAACTTTAGAAACTTCAAATAGTTTATACTTATCAATTTGTTTTTAGATACAGATCCTACTTTTTTAACGGAGCATGTATAGTCAGCTTTAATTAAATATGTATTGCAAGGAATTAATTAGAATTGTTGTTTCAAAGTCTTTGTTCCTATTATATAATGTTTGATTAATTGTTCTCATATTTTATTAGAATTAATTTTCTGTTTGATTCGACTTAATTTTATATTTTTCACTGAATTCTATTATTATTGTATATTTTATAATTTCTCCCAGAATTCTAGTATTATTGTGTATTGTTTTTATGTGTCACTTCATGAAATAAACTAAGTATTTCTTTTTCATTTTTTTTATTTAAACACTATAGTTACTACTATAGTTTGATAGAAACCGTTGAACCATGCTTGAGGTACGCACGTGGTAGGTAGGCGCGATACAGCGGTTTCGGTCAAACTATACTAACTTTAGACAGAGTGAGCTATCTGCACTAGCACCACTTGCTCCGGTGAGTGACGTCACACATCACATACGGACCGTGACGCGTGTGACGTTACACAAGACACGGCATAACACGACACAAGGTCGCGGTCAGAGCGCAGGCACAGGCAGGCGGTTACATAAGCGCGGATTGTAATAAGTTCATGCGTTCTTTATTAGCAGTATTACTAATCAATAGTAATTTATAAGTATTATAACGAGTAAATTAAAGTGACTGACAGACAACGCGTTGAAACGTCGGGAAAAATAGGTACTTAAATAGACGTACTTATATCTACAAGGACGCAATAAATACCCGTGCCTATTTATGATAAGATTGCTGAAGATTAATAATAAAATCTAGGGGTACTGTTAGTACCTAAGTCATGCATTGAGGATGATTAAAGACAAACGTTGGTTTTGTTTCACTACTTAGTGACCGAGACTTCTATTTACAGGTTATCCTACAGATATACTTAATAAAAAGTCAAAGATAAAAAAATATTTTTGGCAATGTTCTGAGATCTTTTTTATGGAAAAAAGTTGCCTATATTTTACTGCAGGCCTAGAACTACGTCTATTCAAAATTTCAGCTCGATCCGTTCAGTCGTTTTGGCGTGAAGAGATGACAAACATCCATCCACCTATCCATCCATCCATCCAAACTTTCACATATATAACATTAGTGTGACATAGAAGCTCTGCTCTACAAAGGTAATACTGTTATGTAAATAAAAGAAAAGAAATGACCTAAAAAGAGAAAACGGAAATTCCGATGGAACTTAGTCCGAGGAACTAAATACCTCTCGAACAAATCATCATTGATTATTGACGTTTACGAGACGAGGAATTTGTAAAACAAAACCACGGGCTTTTAGGTATAGTAGAAAAAGTTCACGAGCCGTTTTAATAAAGCTTTCTCAAATTCGTAAAAAAAAATTGTTTACCTGCTTACTTACCATGCTTGCATGCCAAAGTAGAACTGCTCAAGCCTACATGGGCAGTGAATGTTTTAAGTTTAACTCAACTTTCTTACTTTTAGTGACATGATTTGATGGTTTTACATTGAAATTAAAAACCGACTTCAAGAAAAACAGTAAAAACTAGGGATCATTCTTTATAAGAAAATAAGCTTAAGTACTTGAAGTATATATATCTACCTAATTTAAAAAACTCGGTACTGGTCAAATCTTGATCTAATTATATCAAAAATGAGAAGAAACAGTAAAAAAGAATCATTAATATCAGTTCATCTCGAAGTTCGGAGATCAAATTGAAAATCTTCTTTTTTGATGTCAGTTGAAAATCACAGGTTTAATAAGATATCTTGAAACTTGGAATCCAGAAATGCTCCAAAATTATTGAATAATTCATGTGCCCCCGGGTTATTTGCATACAACCAAACTTACTAGCATACATAATTTCTCTCTTCGTCTCTTATATTTTTCTCTTTCTCTTCTTCTGTATCACTTGACTGAGATAGGTTCGTAGATATATTTAGTAGGTAACTAAATTCTACTTATAATTTCTTACCAACAATATGCCTACATCTTAAGCTGTAGAATAACTAAGGTGGTCCAGAGCTATGCGTCATGCGGTGCAAAATAATGTCAATTCAATCTGACTTGTACTTAAAAACGCATTTAAACGTAATGTGGGTATGAAACACTTTGTAATCTTTGACACTTTTTGCTTGATTTTGTCATAGTTCAAGTCTTTAATAGCTGAGTCAAACCGCATTTTAAAGATCAAGCTTTTTGCTTATAAACTTAAAAAATCAAGATAATATTATGGAAGTTTAAAGAAACGAGAAATAATGGTGATGCAATATCGTTGGAGCCTTAATAGAAAACTACTGAGTTCATAATGAATTTTGAACTACAAAAATAAGTATAAAACTTAGTAAAATAAAAATAATAGGATAAATATTATTATGTAGGTATAGAGAAAGTAAAGAAAATTACATTAAAAAGATCAAATTAGAAATAGTAGGTACAATTATAATATTTTGAAACGTTTATACATATAACATATGCATACATTCTTAAAGTAGATCGACTGATCCATTTTAACCATATAACTGGAAAGTTAACAATCGTTTTAAATTGTTTTAACCTTCGTGGTTTTGGTTTTCCAAATTCAACTACCTACTTACCTAAAGCCCAGGAATATTTAGAACAGATGTGTGAGACTTTAAAATTCGTATATTAAAATTACCTATATTGAATAAGACCTTTTTTGGCGCAGTTTTATAAAAAAAGTAGTCCAGCTATCCTATTTTAGAATATCTACTTTCCCTTATATCATATTTATCGTCCAATGCAGCAAAGCAAACCATTAACGGATCTTAGTCATCCAATGCATTGCAAGTGAAATTACATTGCAATTTATTTTACACTTTTAGCTTTTCTCACGCATTTTAAAATAGGTAATAAAACACATCAGTATTCCATGATAAATTTATTTGTATTACACACACCACAATAATTTTATTTTTATTTGTAATTTTTATTTTATTTATTTTCAAATAATAGTACATTTAATAAGGCCGTTTCTGCCAAACTGTGTAACAGTTTGTCGGCAGTAGCTCTCGTGGACATTTGGCACTTAATTAGGCTGTGTCCCCAGAAGGCAAACTGCGAGCGGCCGACTGAGTGAGCCGCAAATTTGTGGCGAACAGCTACAAACTCAGATCAGTTTGCGTGCGTATCGCAAGCACTGGAACCTGCGAGTCGGCTGCTAACTGAAACAGTCGGCGCACGTATCGCTGCAAACTGCGTGCAAACTGAGTACAGTGAGCGCAAAATAGCAAACTGTGGACACTCAATTTCAAATATATGGAAGGGCGTACTGAACTGATACGCCGCAAACTCAGTCGGCTGCTCACTGTTTGCCTACTGGGGACACAGCCTTAATGTAAGTACTTATCTACTTAACTAATCTAATCATACTTATTAACCTATGTACTAAATATACATAACAGAGGTAAACTTACTTTTAAGTTATAGTACCTACGTCTCATTTTCACGCTTAGATGGCTTTAATTAAATATTATGAAGTATTGTCTAACGTATTGCTAATGCTATAATAGTAAACACTTTTTTAAACATTTTTTTTAATGACAATGTCCGGTACTGACTCAGATCAATGAGTCACTCATTTACCAGACTTTTGAATGGACCAACAAAAAGTCACGTCTACTCATCCCAATTTTCACGGAGGCTGAGTGGGAAAAGCCCCAGTCACAAGTGATTGTTTCCCACTAATATTTGTAAACGCGAAAGTTTATAAGTATGGATGGATGGATGTTTGTTACTTATTCACGCAAATACTACCTACTGAACGGATCGGGTTGAAATTTTGAATAGACGTAGTTCTAGCCCTGGATTAATACATCTATAGGCTTTTATCCCGTAAATTAGGTACAATGTATCTAGTACCCTTAACAAAAAGCTCTGTATCCTTATAAACTTTTAAAGGTATAATAATAGGATGAGGATCCATAGAAAAGATGTAAAATAATCAGAAGTCTTCTCTCACTCTGAGCGAATATCTGCATTTAGTACAAACATTTGTCCTGAGGCGGGAATCGAACCCGCAACCTCCTGCATCGCTGCGCCATAAAAGTAATCTTAAAATCCTATAAACAATTTACAAACTTAGAAAATATCAAAGCAAGAGATTATGAAGAACCGTTCTAAACAGGATATGACGGTATTGCCTATCCGTAGGATGTATGACATTGGTGACGAACGTGATAATATTTATCTAGCCTGCATTGTTTAGGCTGGATTAAGAACATGCATTCTCTATTCAGAGGAGCTAGTATGAGTTTGCACGATACCCAAATAAACAGACAAAAAAAATAAGAACTGGATGATTTAATAGCGGTTTAAGTTTTTTATTTATTATATCTAATTAGTAAGTTTTGTCAGTATCAGTAGGACCAAAAGGCGCAAAATCTCTTAAGTAGGGAAATAATTATAATATCACAAGCTTTGCTTAGCTTGGGGTTTGAGGTTATTGTTTATTTTTATTGCTGTTATTTTTTTTTTAAGTAAAAAGTCTTTATTTTGGAACATAACAGAGTATAAAAACATACTACGTTATACATACTGACAATCGCGTTCATCTTTCTTGGCATCTTTTGTTAAGATCTTCAATACGCAACGATATTGAGGATATGTACAACAGATACCTATTGCTTAGGTTTTTAACGTGCGTATTTCCGATCTCATTCTAAGAATCATATTGTCAGTTTCTATGATAATTTTTGGACCTTCGTGATATCCGGACACAGTTATCATCTCATTATTTATAAGTAGGTACTTTAGATATGTGGTTCCTGTTGTACTTTTGACACATCACATAGCGATCAAAAAACGATAGATAAGATCCAATCGTTATTAGAGCATTTTATCATGCAAAACATACGGATGCAGAGTTTTTAATTCAGAAGGAACTACTTAACTGAGGTAGGTACTTAAAATGAGCTGACATCATCTAGGATTTGATTTGCCATGGTATTAATTATTTTCCTTACATACTTACCTCTCCTGTCTTCTCCGTTAACTTAAAGGTCATATCAAAACTTGACGAAGACTTTTACGAAGACTACAGTTGATACTTAGAAAAGCACCTTATCAATACTAGGTAGTCGTAAGTAGGTTGATTTGGACCGATAGTTTTTTGAATAAATAGTATATATCTTACCCCATGTACAATCCGACGATCCTATCCATACCAGGTTGTCTGGTAGAGATCGCTCTTGAGCGATCAGACCGCCAATTGTAGCTTAACTAAGCATAAATTGTTTCTTAGTTTTAAGTGTCCAATAAAGAGTTTTCTATCTAATTAAAGACGACTAAAGAAGACTAAAAGCTCGTCACTGTAATACCTGGAACCCTCAGAAAACGTCATTACCAATGATCCTACTTTGATGATGGGAGCCACCGTCAAAACTGTTTAAGATCATGACTCAGACAGATTATAAGAACTAAACGATCGTATGGTATTCCCTCTGTAAAATTTGAAATGATTCTGTTTAATATAGTCGTAAAACAATACCTAGGTCTTGTTTGTACAGAACAAGCTTTTTGTCATGTGTGAATGGAACCAATGTTATGTTGTTGTAGTTTAAAATTGATACGGACTGTAACTAAAAAAAGAACCCTAATTAGAACCGTAAATAATCTTTAAAAGTATTGTTTGCCTACAGAATTCGGTTACTAGTCGATAAGTGGATGAAACACCTAAAAATGATCAATAATAATAAAAGTCTCAATGATCCTGAAATTGGAAGCGAATTATGAATGTTAAAAAAAATAATAACATTATTTTGTCGCGTTTTTTTTCAGTTACCAATACTTATAGTCTATAGTGAAATCGCAACCAAAGGAATGAATTACATAGTCTAAAATATTCTAAATGCAACAAACCACGAAAATCATTCGAAAACTATAATGAAGTTTTTATCCAATAAAACGCTTAATTATTCTGTGCTTAAACTATGACTTAAATATCGATAACTACGTATACCTAATATTATATCAGTTGTTGCTGGCTACAATGTATGCAATGTATGGAAACTTTTATAGTTTTCGTAAATAATGAAAAACTTATCAAGGCCTCTGGCATGTGGTAAAAGCAAAAACGCAGAAAGTTCTTTATTAGAACATCACATTCATAAGAGATCGGAAAGCATGAGTCAGTGATCTCGTAATAATTATTTGTTTGGTTTATTTGTCCTGAGGAGAGTGTTGTGAAGGTCGCTTTCTCCGTGATTCACTAACACTTGATACGTGGTGTGTATCAGGTTCGAGATCACAATGTGCAATGTTATGAAATTTTAGTATGAACTCCATTTATAAAAAGCTTCTGATGAAACTTAGATGCTTTTTCACCAAACTTTGCATCAACTTTTAATATTAGTAGTAGTAGTGATATTAGTAGTACCTCCAAGCTTCCAGCCTTCTGAAATTACACCCCTGTTCGTTCTTAGTTTTTTATACTTTTTAGCGATCAGTCAAATTTTGACTATAAGCATGGCGTGTGTGCTTTTGCCCTAACTATAATAGTTAGAGCAAAAGAATACCACCCATATAATATTTATATTAACCCTAGAGACCTAACCTTTGTCGAATCGTAAAAGTAATTAATTTTTATCCTACTAATAAACGTGAAAATTTTATTTGGTTGAAGCTTGACAGATTAGAGGTATAGTCTTGAATAAAACATAGGCTATATTTTATCCCGGAATTCCTACGGGGACTGGAACGCGGGTGAAGCCAAGGGGCGCAGCTGGTAAATAATATATTAATTTATATTACGTAAAATGTACGCGGTGCAGATTTTATTTTCCATTCGAGCAAATCAAAAGATAGAGAACTGCAAACATGTTACATGGAATTTACAGTCTGTCTTCTGTCAAATGAAACCAGGAAATCCGTGACCAAGTCAAACAATGTAAGTCAGAGATCAGGTATGCTGTAGAAGATGCTGTCATGGAGGTTCAAACAAAAAGGCTGGGCTTTCCAGGCTGACTAAGGTCTAAGAAATTCAGACAGAACTTTTGCGTTTTAGTGCTTTGCGGTTGGTACTGTTAAGCTTTATATGAGTCAGAATTCGTCTCTTTTAAGGATTCTTTATAACAATGAAAATTACCAGCAAGAAATAAAAACAAATTAAAACTATTATTATTAACTAGCAGCGCCGCGCGGTTTTACCCGCGTAATTTTTTATTTTTTTTTATTTTTTTTATTAACAATAGACCTTCGTTTGACCACAGTCTCACCTGATGGTAAGTGATGACGTGGCCGAAGATGTATCACGAAAGTCTAGCAGACACCTATTCACTCTCGTCTTGAAGAGACTCGGGTTGTAGTTGGCCGGGAAAACTGAAGCAGGCAGCGCATTCCATTCCTTAGCGGTACGAATGATAAAGGTGGAGGAGAACCGCTTAGTTCGGGTGGATGGGATATCCACAAGGAAAGGGTGGTAATGCGCCGTACGCCTACTCGTCCTGGAGTGGAAGGGAGATGGTGGAATCAGGTCGTGAAGTTCCTGTGAGCATTCTCCGAAATGTAACCTATAAAAGATCGAGAGGCAAGCGACCTTGCGGCGGTGTTCAAGACTTTGGATCTTAGCTTCCTCAAGGTACTGCTCACCAATAAGTCTGAAAGCTCTACGTTCTATCGAGTCTAGGGCTGCTAGCTGATACTTAGCCGAGCCATCCCAAACGTGGCAGCAATACTCCATACCAGATCGGACCTGTGCTTGATATAATGATACAAGCTGTCCCGGTGTAAAGTATCGCTGCACCTTGTTTAGGATTCCTAGCTTCATGGCTGCTATTTTTGCCTTCGACTCGATAAAAACACCAAAGTTCAGAGTTGGTGTGAGCGTGACACCGAGAAGCTCAAGATGATCCTTTATAGGTACCGGTACATCACGGAAAATAGGAGCCTGGACTAACGGACTCTTTGATATTGGACTTCGGACATTTGATATTGACATTATCTGCTTAACAGAACACTGGCTGAAAAGCTATGAGCTCATGTTCAACTTCAGCAACCACCAAGTTGGTAGTTCTTTTTGCAGATCACATGCTATTCGTGGAGGCTCTTTAATATTACTTAATAAACTACTGAAATTCAAAGACCGTAAGGACATAATATGTATGTCTGTTGAAAGCCACATTGAAGTAGCATGTGTTGAGTTGGAGCAAAGTATTGTAGTAAGTGTATACAGCCCACCATCAGCCTCCTTTGAAATATTTGAAAAAATTATGGATGATATGTTATTTAAATTATCAAATTCAAGTAAAAATCTCATAATATGTGGAGACTTCAATATTAATCTTTTAGAAGCTAACTCTCTCAGTAGCAGATTGACTAATTTATTTAATTCTTACAATCTGAGGCCGCTATTTATGGAACCTACTAGAATAACTGAAACCTCAGCAAAATGTATTGATAATATTTTTGTTTGCCTACATGATAAAATTGTTAGTAAAAATGTAATAAGTAATTTAAAATCAGACCACTTAGGTCAAATGATAAAAATCAACATTCAGATGAAAAATAATAGTTGTAAAAGGAAAATAACATATATACCAGTAACCACACATCGATTTGAACGTATGAAATCAAATTGGAATTCAAAACCAACACCTAATTACTCACATAACAACCCAAGTGAACTATATAGCAGTTTTTTTGAGAAATTTACCTCTGCATTCAATTCCATATTTACAGCCAGATCGATTGTGGTTTCTGATAAACTTTCATTTAGTGAGTGGGCAACTGTAGGTATTCATAAGAGTAGACAAAAGTTGTATGAACTATATAGTGAAAAAAAATACAATTTTAGCGAAGAGTTCAAAGATAAAGTTAAAAATTACTCAAAAATGTTTAGAAAAGTTTGTCTGATAGCAAAGTCAAATTATATTAGCTCGAAAATTAAAAATAGCGAAAATGTTATTAAATCCACCTGGAAAATAATAAATAGTGAGACTGGAAAGGTTAGTACCTATGTTAATGATTATAACTTAAAAATAAATGATTGCTCAATCAAAAACGATGTTGAAATAGCGCAAGCATTTGAAAACTTTTTTACTAACATTCCAATCTCTACTACAAAGAATTTAAACTCTTCTCAAGTGATCGCTGAGTCTTTACTCATAGATAATGTTCCTAAATCCGAAAAAAAATTTAATTTCAACCACGTCGATGAAAAAGATATTGTTAAGGTTTTTAAACTTTTAAATATTAAGAAAACTGCAGATCTCTGGGGCATTTCCGTTAAAATTATTAAACCTTTAATTGAAACTGTAGCACCAGATCTAGCTTTCATATTTAATGAGTCTATTGATTGTGGCGTATTTCCTGATCTAATGAAACATAGTAAAATAACTCCACTGTTTAAATCGGGTAGTAGGTCTGACCCCACTAACTTTAGACCAATATCAGTACTGCCAACATTTAGCAAAGTTTTTGAAAAACTTATATTACACCAATTGCTTAAACATTTCAATGGCAATGACCTGCTACATTGTAAGCAATTCGGGTTTACTCGAGGCAGGTCAACTACTGATGCCGGTGTAGAGTTGGTATCGCATATTTTTGATGCTTGGGAGAAGTCTCAAGATGCTTTAGGCATTTTTTGCGACTTGTCAAAAGCATTTGACTGTGTACATCATGGAACATTAATCAGGAAACTGCATCACTATGGAATGAATGACACCTCTTTGGCTCTTCTTTCTTCTTACTTAAGTGACAGGATACAAAGAGTTGACATTAATGGGAAACGGTCTTCGGGGTCTGTAGTTACTATGGGTGTACCGCAGGGGTCTATCCTCGGTCCTTTCCTGTTTTTAGTTTATATTAACGACTTGCCTGATATTGTAAAGAATAATCACGAGATTGTATTGTTTGCTGATGACACTTCTTTAATTTTTAAAATGAAAAGACAATCAACAAATTTCGACGATGTGAATAATGCAATCTCAAAAGTTGTCCACTGGTTTAGCGTCAATAATCTTTTGCTTAATGGAAACAAAACGAAATGTATTAGATTTATTCTACCTAATGTGAAACAAGTTAAGGCTGATATAAACGTAAAAGGAGAAACGTTAGATATTATCGAAAGTACTGTATTCTTAGGAATCACCCTAGACAGTAAGCTTCAATGGGGCCCACATATAGATAAGCTATCAAAAAGGCTCAGTTCTGCGGCATATGCAGTCAAAAAAATCCGTCAACTTACGGACGTAGATACTTCTAGACTTGTTTATTTCAGCTACTTCCATAGTATTATGTCTTATGGTATACTGCTGTGGGGGAATGCTGCAGATATTAACACCGTTTTTGTGTTGCAGAAGAGAGCTGTTCGGGCAATCTATAATATGGGTCCCAGAGAATCCCTCCGTCATAAATTCAAAGAAATTAACATAATGACAGTACCATGTCAATATATTTACGAAAACCTGTTGTACACTCGTAGAAATATCAATAAGTTTCCTAAAAATAGCGATATACACAATGTCAATACTAGAAATAAAAATAAACTAGCTTTGCCTACAACTAGACTAAACAAGGTTAATGTATCTTTCAAAGGGCAATGTATACGCTTCTACAACAAAACTCCAAGTGAGTTGCAAAAACTATCAGTAAATAAATTCAAACAAACTGTCAAAACTATTCTTTGTAAAAAGGCTTACTATAAAGTATCTGATTATTTAAATGATAAAAAAGCTTGGGATGAGTTTTGCTCCAACTCGAAAAATAACAACCTAACAAGGTAAAGATTTCTGTTCGCTTTTTTACTTTACCTTAAAAAGATTAAAGTGAACAAAAATCAAAGTGAGCTCTTTATTTCCTAGTTTTAATTATTTAAAAAATGTATTTTATGACGTGTCCAAGTGTCCTGTAAGGTCTTATGGAAATAAAGCACTTTGACTTTTGACTTTTTGACTTTTTTTAGCTGAGAAAAGACATGCTTGTGTTTTTGTGGCATTGAAATTGACCCGATTGGCCTCGCCCCAATCTGAGACTACCTTCAGGGTCGAATTCAAGCGCTGCAGCATATCTTGTCTGTGCGCCCCTATCTCATTCTGGCTAGCTCTGGCGTTAGACAGGTACCTATCTACCACGGTGCTATCGTCTGCGTACCCAATAATACCGGGTACCAGCAGATCGTTTATGTGTAGCAGGAATAACGTGGCAGATAGTAAGACCCCTGAGGTACCCCAGCATTGATCGCCAATAGATCAGACGAACAGCCATCAATGACTACTCGAATGGATCTTTCCCTCAGAAAGTCACAAAGCCAGTTGCAGAAGAGATCTGGAAGTCCGTATGCTGGAAGCTTGCCAATAAGGCTGTCATGCCAAACCCGATCGAAGGCCTTCGAGACATCCAATGAAACCGCGATGGCTTCACCATGCTTCTCGATGGCCTCGCTCCAAATGTGTGTGGCATACACAAGAAGATCTCCTGTTGAACGTTTTCGGCGGAAGCCGTATTGACGGTCACTGAGGAGGTCATTGTCTTCAAGGTATGCCAGGAGCTTGCCATTCAGAACACGCTCCATGCATTTACATAGCAGGGAAGTGACTGAGATGGGGCGATAGTTCAGTGGGTCGGCTCGACTACCTTTCTTGGGTACAGGCTGCACATTAGCAAGTTTCCAAGACTTGGGGACTTTACCAGATTTTAAGGACAGGCGGAAGAGTCGTGTTAGTATGGGAGACAGTTCAGGAGCACAAGACTTCAGTACTATAGCTGAGATTCCGTCCGGACCACTGGCCTTGTTCACGTCGAGTCCACGCAATGTTTTGAGCACTTCCTTTTGATGTATGCGAATATCGGGCATGCTAGTGCTACATCGAGGGAGGCTAGGTGGAGAAACATTGGTGGGTTCAAGACGTGAAGCCTCGGCGAATTGAGTCACAAATAAATTTGCTTTCTCAATGGCCGTGTGGGCCAGCGACCCATCCGGATTCAGCAGAGGTGGTAGTGAAGGTCGGCTAAAGTTAGCTTCTACGGATTTCGCCAATGACCAGAAAGCTTTGCTACCTGTAGGGTATGAGGCAAGCTTTGCTCCCAGGCGACCGATCCGGTCAAAACGAGCTTTCTTTAGCGCCTTTTTGAGGGACTTGGCAGCTTTGTTATATGCTTTCTTTTTTAGTGATATGTCTGAGGCTTTACTGTTCCGAGCTTCAACCCACGTGAGGTAAGCCTCATGTTTCAGCGCTGCTGCACTGGCACACTTGGAGTTGAACCACGGGGGAGCTCTATCGGAGGAAGAAGTGTCAGTGTACGGAATAAAGTATTCCATTCCACTTATTATCACCCTCGTAACAGCATCGGCACAGATCGTCGGATCACAAGAGGTGAAGCACATTTGCCGCCAAGGATAAGATGCGAAGAAATGACGCATCTCGTCCCAATCGGCTGACTTGTACCGCCATATTCGTCTACTACCCTTAGGGGTAGGATCCGGAGGCGAATATGAGGATACTGACCTTACCAAGCAATGGTCTGAGTTACCTAAGGGAGGTAACACAGACACTGCATTACGGTCTGGGTCATTAGTCAGCAGAAGGTCCAAACAATTGGCAGTGTGGCTTTCAACGTCGGGAATCCTGGTCGCCTCTTTCACCAGCTGGGAGAGGTTAAGCGACAAAGCGAGTTTGTGGGCCTCTCGACCAGCGTGATCGGTAGTTTGATAAGGAAAGAGCCAGTCGCGGTGGTGAGCGTTGAAGTCGCCGAGTAGTACCAGTTGTGCTGAAGGATATCGACGTTGAGCCACATCAGCCTTTTCGGCGATGAAGTCAAACAACCTGGTCGTCTCCTGATCTCCAGTATGTGACCGATATAGACTGGCGTAGATAATTTTATCTAAGCCAGTGTCCACCAGAATCCATAACAGCGAAAAACCGGGTTCTTCAAGATCACGGAGGCGCAGACAGCAAATGTCATCCCGAGCATATACACAGGTTCCCGCCTTGGGTTTAAATTTGTGCTCCAGGGTATACCCTGGGTAAGTGAGGTATGAGACATCGGGAGGCATTCGTATCTGCGTCTCCGTAAGAAACAATAAGTGGGGCTTGGCAGTCTCTAGGTGGTGGTGGACTGAGTCGATATTTGAGTGCAGTCCTCGGATGTTGCAGAGGTGCACATTAAGCGAGAGGACGTGCTTCCGCTGTGAGCACAACTTATTGATTTTGTTTTTCATAATTTTTGAGTGAGAAAGGTGTGTGGGTGGACGGCAGTTGAGCGAGGCAGTGGTCAGCGAGCACAGGACATGCAGCATGCCCGTACACAAATTCCCGTTTCTGTGGAAATTCTGGGATAAAATATATCTAATAACACATAGGCTATAGCCAATGTTATTCCCAATAACACAGCCTATATGTTATTCCAGACATTAATCCAAATTTCATCAATATCCGTTCAGTAGTTTTTGCGTGAAAGAGTAACAAACATCCATCCATCCAAACTTACAAACTTTCGCGTTCATAATATAAGTAGGATAGGATATCAACCAACGGGTTATTTGCGGATATTTTTATAGGCAAATAAACGAGATAAGTACCCGTAGATATTATAATAATGTGTTCTGATCGCGTTTATAAAACTTTAAATAAAAAATTGTATAAGTATATAATTGAAATAACTAAACTAACTGCAGACGGTTGCAAACAGTCTAGCTAAATGTAGCTCAACTGATCCATATATAATACCAGTTAAAAATATAATAACACATAATTGATGTCAGACCGGGGTACAAGTGTTCTCTAGTGGAGACTGTGACTAGACAAACTTAGTGCAGGACTCACATTAATCAGATGGGATGACAATCTGCGAAAAGCAGCTGGTAGTTGCCGGATGCGATAAGCCGATGCTATAGTCATAAGGGAAGTGGGCTAAACAGCTCATAACAACGTGAAATTTTCATTCTGACCTATTCAATATTCAGTCAAATGATTCATTCTCCTCCGCTTTATTTTCAACTCTAGTTACCCCACACTTGGTTGATTTTACCAGATTAAGCACAACCAGATGGTTCATTCATAAATCACCAATATTATTGGCATGAGTCAGTTGATAAGTGAAAAATATATTGGCGCCATTTGACATACCGCACATATTTTTTTTTAGAATGAACTTCATGACTAATGTGACAAATCTATTTAGGTCATATTTACACAAGAACTGTGTGAAACGGTGAATAATTTACAATGGTATTTGGCAACTTTACTCATGATATTTTTGACTACTATAACTCTTTGCTAAAAAGGATATAATACGCCTTTACCTCATTGTTAAATTGTAGTACTATAGTATGCCTTGCCATTTCTAGTCAAAAACTTTTTTATTGACCTAGAATCTTTCTCATTTCTATTAAATGTTATTTTAAAACAAAATTATTTTTTAAATATTAATCAATTGTTTATTGATTATCGTTATGCTTTCATCGTATTTGAATCTTTTTCATCATCAAGGATACGTTAAAAATTCGAAAAATTATGGAATATGAGTTCCGCGTGGCAGCAACGTGGTATAAGCTGCACGCAACACGGTTCTTCGTGAAATATAGCCAGTACCCTGCTACTTCAGGTTAATCGCCAATTCGCAATGAATGTCGATGTTATGTCGATTGTATGGCTCTCTTTCGGATGTATTCTTTACGAATCCTATCCTTCAGAAACACTCAGAGTTCATTCCATAGTTCGCTGAACGACTTTGACCTATTTGACCAGCCCTACCTTGAGTGTCCACGTCTCAGCTGCGTGGTCATAACGGGTAGGGCACACTGATTGAAAAATTTTGTTTCCAAACATTGCGGCGAGAGATGGCGAAAAGACTTGACTTAGTTTTCAAAACGCTCTGCCCAGCCTAGCTGGATTAGTATAACTCTTGGCCTCCTTAGGATAGAGAGATGTAACTATAAAGTGACTTATAAGTAAAGAGTGTTTTGTAGCGAATGTTTGCATCAATTCGAAAACTCACTTTTCTATGAATATTTTATTAATCACGTCGTTATTTAATAATATTTATTTTGCGTTTATCCTGTGTTGATATAACTTTTCCTCGAGTTCAACGTACGCCGGTACAACCTCGCTCAAGGCCCATTCATTCACAGACACAGATTAATATAAAGTGTGAATCTACGTCACTTCATTGATGCTTTGAATTTGTATTCGAGTGACGTGTAGTTATGTGTGTGTGGTTTTATGATCCGCAGTAGGTAAAATCTATTTATGTGCGTGCTTCGAATGTTATGTTTTCCTGAACTATTCATGCATATTTTTTTTTTTTATACCTTGAATTACTTAAGACACATGTAAAAAGATAAAAGGAAAAGCTTTGTATCCTAAAATAATAGATGTATTTTTAGATAAAAAGCTTCTTATTTTAGGAGCCTATGAATTTAAAATATTTACTATCTGTATCACTGTACAAGTATAAACAAGCTGGAGTGGCAGTGATCCAGCCATATCTCGCGATGAACCGACAACAGTTGGGGTAAACGTGTTATTCAGTGGAGACTGCCACTCGGCAAACGTAATGTAGGATGCCTACATTACGTTGCCTACATTATGTGGGATGACGGTCTGCGAAAGACTGCAGGCAGAAGAATCATATCCGTAATTATTAAAATAGAAAATTTTGGGGATAAAACTGTATGGTACTTCCACATACAACCTCATAAATTTGGATAGAGCCATGGTAAGTATACAGATGAGTAAATGGAAATTGGAAAGATAGGGGCTCAAATAAGCTCAAAATCGAGCAGGTTGATGATGTCTCTTGGAAAGAATGAAACACATACAGTGGCCTGAAAAACAAAGCAATATTTTGTTAGTGATTTAAAAAAAAATATTGCAAATTTCATTAGTTTTTTTTAAACTATAGTAAACTCATACTAATAGTACTTTGTGTAACTAATACAAACATTGTTAACTAAAAAAAAGTTAAAACAATAAAATAGCCACTTGTAGCTTAGTTTCAAAAAACTCAATTAACATTCTATACCTACTAAGTTACTACCTAGACCTACCTATGTTTTACATGTTAGTGAGTTTTTAATAACTATCCTAATACCTACCTACCTATATTGTCTAGATTGTCTATAGGAATGTTTAAACTTTAATGTAAAGTGTTACAAAGCGCATTATCAAAATTAAGGTTGCCTGGAAGAAATTGCTTTCAGCAATAAGGCCGCCTGTTGTATCGTTCTATAATTTATAAGATTAGATATAATTTAATTTAAGTATTGTTTTATTTTCAAAAAGGTACAATAAAGTGTTAATTCATTCATTCATTTATCAAAGAGTTATTTATGACTAGCTTTTGGAAACATAGTACAAACATAGTACAAAACAACATACTAGTACAACATAGTACAAAAACAGTAGGTAGGCTACCATATGCCTATAGGTGAGTCGAAAAACACCAATAAACATCTTGACTCTTGAGGAGTACCTACTTGGATTCTTTATTAGTGTTTTGTCTGCCCGCGAAGTAAGTACCTAAGTAAGTAAATCATTTATTTTTCACAAAACAAAGTTGCAGTTTCGATTCCCGCCTAAGGACAAATATTTTGCGATCTCATAATATTAATTTGTGTGTATAAGGTATTGTTATTGAACGAATGATTGACGCAAAGGTTGATATTATCGACTCCTAAATTTATATAATTATAGGGATATAAAACTGACAGGATTAACTACCTTTTAATAATTTGTCTTCTAACTTTTTCAAAATAAACTCAAACAAGTTACCTGTCACCTTCACGCTTAAACCTGTCACATTAGAAAATAAAGAAAAAAAATATAACCTGTAAATAGCAATTTATAAAAATAACGCATGAGCGCGTACCTGTCAAATTATACGCTGCAAATGTCAACACTGTCAACATCTGTCAATATTTGTCGTGACTCATGCACTTTTCTGACATGCGCTGTGACAGTTTACCTTATTGTGGAAAACGAAACGTTTAGATTGACAGTAATTTAGAATTACCATATTTATGCACTGCAAAAAACTTGATAAATACATCTGTTGCACCGAAATACATTTATGATAACGAACTAAGGGTTTTTTCTTGTAAAAAAATAATTGGATTGTTAGCAAGAATGAATGGCAGTTGCATCTATGTATGGAGTTTTGGACGTTTTTTTTAATTTAGAATTAGTCAATGCTCAAACAAAAAATCTGTGTTCTAAGTTCAAAAATCTGTTTAGATGAGCTAGTAAATACCTAATGTGTGAGTAAGAGTACCCGTCATAAGACAAGACAGGACGCACAACAATAGCCGGAATAGGAAGCGACGACGACGCGACGGCAAAACGAAGCGCGTATGTCAAACTTTAAAAGTGACAGAATTTTAACCCCTAAACACAAACGTCTATAAGATCAAATTACTGCGAATCAAAAATGACGTTAGCCATTCTGAAGTCCAAATAATCGAATATCGAGTGGATTGTTCCCGCCAAGATCCGTCAACGGGTTTTTGATCTGTGATTAATTAATTTTTTAGTTTCATTTAATTTGAACAATGACAATCAAAAAAATTTTACGCATGCGCCGTGATCTGATTGTTTCAATCGGAAATCCTGATTGAAATAGTTTGATCCTGATTCAAAAATAGAGCTCGTAAACAATCGACATAGCTCAACGAATTAGCCAGCCGAAGTGGATTGAAAAAAATAGTTTCTGAGTGGAAGAGAGAGATTGTCTGAGAAAGCTGGGGCTAGACACTTTGTTTGACAACCGATGTGGTGCGGCGGGCAAAGGTCTGCCTACGACGCAGGAGATTGCGGGATCGATTCCCGCCTTTGGATAAATGTTTCGATCTACAAATATGTGTGCCGGGGTTCTGGGTTTTCTATATATATATATATAAAAAATCTATCTATGTAATATAAAGAATTATGTATATCAGTAATCTAGTACCCTTAACACAAGCTCAGCTTAGCTCAGGACTTAAGATGATGCTGTGTGTATTGTCCAGAATCAAAATAAAAAACAACGTATGGCGCATAATAGACAAGGATTATGTCCAGTATTGATCTATCATAGACTTTTGACGTAAATACTCTATCTGCTTTGATAAAATAGGAATCATAAAAACTTTGGACTTAGTAGGCGTTACGTTGTTTATAAACATCGTTTGACGTCAGAGTTTTGAATTTCTCTGATAAAAACCAGATTTCTGTGAATCATTTAAGTAGACGTCTGGCAAAATTATTTTATTTTGATTACTTATCTACGCAAATGGATAAAGTTCACAGACAATCAAATCAATATGAACACATTACCTTTTACAAGGGTTTTTTTTTTTTCGTCGCACGCGGGGAAATTTATTTATTTGTCAGATATCATATTTTTATACATAATATGCTATTCCCGACGAAGACAAATCCAAAAACACAAAAATCATAAAAATCGGTCCAGCCGTTCTCGAGTTATAAGTGTTGTAACAAACACGACTTTCTTTTATATATATAGATGTACCTAATGACTTACTACTTACGTATAATATTTAGACACAGTTTTCAATAAAGTGTATTTTAAATACACTTCAGCTACGTTGTTATTCTGTAACCCCAGGAAAGCGGCAACATATTTTGTTAAAAAAAACAACACCTTAAATTAAATATATTATTATTCATTAAATATACATACTTATATTCAATCATCAACAGTCATCATCATCATCAGCCTATATAAGTCAACTGCTTAGTTTATCGTAGGTACCTATTACGATATACGATGTACCTAAAATATGTTTAATATTATAAGTGTAAATTACTAGTTATAATTTGTCGTCTTGTTATTGTTTAAATTGTATAATTTATCGTTCTTAAATTTCATCAACTAATCAATAAATTCTCAGACAGCTTATTTTTTTTTCCAAATATAATTCCTAAATTATATTTTTTTTTCTCCATTGTATGATCGTCGACAACCTCAGTGGCGCACCGGGCGAGAGTCGCCTGTGACGCATGAGGTTGCGGGTTCGATTTGTGTACAATCTGCAGATTTTTTTCTTTGGTCTGGATGTTTTCTATTTATGATAAAAAATATCCATCTATGTATAATAAAGTTTTAAATATATCAGTTATCTAGTACCCATAACAAAAGCTTACTTTGGGGCTAGTTGGTGCTGTGTATTGTCCAGAATTATTTATTTTTTATTTTTATTATTTGAAGCTCCATAGTCCTCCAAGCAATTTAAATGCTTGCTTTAAATCAATTGAGCTACCTTTAGACTGTTTGCAACCGTCTGCAGTTAGCTCAATGGTTTCAATTGTAAATACTAGTTGTAATTTTTCTATTCCTTTGCTTGTAATTTTCGTTGTTGATAAAATTTAAATGCTGGTTGTAGTTCCAATTATTGTCATGACCTTCTGCCGTTCCTGATCGTGTCTGGTGTTAGTCTGGGTTATGACAGGTTGTAATTTCGATACCATACTACCGACCATTTATCGTAGACCTTCAATAACTTTAGAAACACAAAAGAACTCAGGCTTTAACTTCATGGCATAGAAACTGTTGTATCTGGAAGGTTTTGTCAAAAAAGTTTGAGAGAGAAGTTCAGAATATACTGGTGATTCGTTCAAAAAGATCTAGGTCACGAAAACATTGCTGCCTCAGGCCTAACCATGGAGTCTAAATACAAAATGATCATCAAAATGCAGACTGATGGTTTGGCTAAGCAAAAACTTATTTAAAATATGAAATCTGTACATTTAAATTGCTTTGAAGTTTAACTTTTTGCTAAAGCTTGTTTTTTGTTCGCAGGACCTGAGAAGCCAGTGCAATCATCTCTGCAGTCTTTGTGAGGTAAGTTTCATAATATTATTAGGTATTTTTGTTTTATGTAGTGAATTATTATATTAAGAAGTTACAGAGAAACTATTGCATTTTTAGCGTTACTTTAATTATTTACTAATATTATAAACTAGTTTATGTTCTCGGCTTCGCACGCGTTAATTCTATGGAAATGTTTTTGTCAATTCAATTCTTTAGCATGGGAATAAACATAACATAATAACATATGGCTTAGCTAAAAATAGGTACATCTATCTGTTTGTTCTATACATATATAGCTTATCAAATTTTAGTAAAAGCGAGATGAATACATTTACCAATAGAAAACACGAGCAAAGTTGTTGTAAATTAGTAGGTACTAAGTACTGCTCAAACTAGTTGATTTAATTATTATTTATTAACATTTATTATCAACTGTTTATTGTTTCTTTGTATAATTTAAATTTTCCTACATATCTTTTCACTTAGTTGAAAGTCTCTATTATTATTCTATTATTTTACCTTCATACATATAAAAACGCAGTAAGATTTTCACAGTAATAAACGTGTTTATAGAGTTTGCTGAGCCTTAGCGATTAGTTTACGCCATTTTGTTTTTTAGAAAATATTAAAATAAACCATAACCCGTACAGACAAAGCATAATATTGCCAAAATTTTAAGCGTTTCGATCCGCCCCTTGCGACCACATCCTTCGTGCTGAAATTCTATTCAAAAGACATCAACGCTCACTCTTTCCATGCGT